>OX578138.1:112753107-113953107 GCA_951213105.1 Amaurobius ferox
CGTCATATTTATGTTGCATAAATGTATATGCATTTCTGTGGTTAAAACACTATTTTCGTTCATTATTCTGATTTACACAAAGCCAATAAATAACAAGAAAGATCAATCATGCTTAAAGCATTGATTATGAAACACTTTTGAACTTCAATGCAATTTTATTTAAACATCTCTAAAATGCAATACATTCCTAAGTAATATTTTAAAGTTTATCACAATACTACATTAATTTATTATATTTGAACACTTAAATCTTCATCGAAAAAAATGAACTTCATTCAAATGACGGCATTGAAATATAAATTGCCTGCTTTAAACATCTCTAAAATGCGATACATTCCTCGGTAATATTTTTAAAATCATCATAATACTACAATAATTTATTATATTTGAAAACTTCATCGAAAACAACTGACATTCATTCAAATGACGTCACAGAAAAAATAACGTGCCTGGTTCTCTTTATAGAAGCAGCATTTCATTCATAACATTTTCCCATTCATTTCATTCTTCACAGTACTAAAATAATTTATTTTATTTAGAAATTTAAGACCATGAACCTACAAGTAATTAAACTCTATGCTTAAAACTTCATCTAAAAAAATCGTCCTTCTCTCTGTAAAATCAATGAATATTTCATTCATATCAGCTATGATGACTTCATGAGCTAAATACTTTTGCGTTAAAGAAATACAGCAATTCTTATACAACTCATCCTACATATTTTGCTGTTTACATTTTACATAAGTGAAAAATGGGGTTCATTGTAGAAATAATCAAATTTGGATGATCATTTAAACTCAAATATATTGTCATTGCGTTGTTTCAGTATGTAGATGCACAGAATTTAAGCAAAAATAAAGCGGTTTTAGGACGAATACAACACTCAATATGAATTAAAAAGAACTTTAAAAATCACGATTTTGAGACAAGATGGATGCCATATTTAATTTTGAAGTGGGTCACCTGATCTTTTCATATCATGATCACGTGATCGCTTCATATAAGAGGTGTAATTATTATTTTAATTTTTATTTTAAAAACTATTGAATATATTTTGCTGAAATTTTTTTTATATATTTTATGGAATAATTTGAATATTACCGAAAATTTTCGAAGCAATTTGGGAATATTTTAAATCCGCTTAAAAAATGTTTGAAAAATTAGGTCCCATAGGGTTCAATGTATTTCATTTTTTCAACACAGGTTCAATCCAAAACTAATTGTGTGATATTATTCATTTATATTCCCATAGGTCCTACAGACCGTCTGAACAACATACTAAAATTCCATTTTGATTAAGTCATTTTTACGGCAGTTATCGTGTTAACGGACAGACAGACAGATAGACAGACAGAATGAACAAAGTCATAAACACATTTCTTTTCAGCTTTGTTGTAAAGTGTTAATAAAAAGGATTATTTATTGACTTTGTGAAAATCGTCCATTCCATACATCGTTGACGCTCTTTCCTAGGATGATTTGACTTGCTTCTCAGCATTCGAAACTGACTCCCTGAGGAAAATGCTAGTTGACGCTAAGTCTAAGCTGTGGGATTTTTTTTTTTTTTTTGTTATAAGTGATGATTCCCTTTTTCCTTTCACGATGAGTGAGATTTCGGGGTTTTTGTTTTGTTTTTTTACCTAAATCGTTTCGTTTCGGCAAGCATAGTGATTATTGTCTGAAAACTCTAGAGAGTACATTTAAAAGTTAATAGCTAATTTGATTTAGAAAATCGCTGAATTATAGGGGTTTGGCATATTTCATGCGGTTGGAATTTTTCTATGTAAATCATAAATAATACTTTTAACACATGAAAAAATAGAGTTTGACGAGCGGCATACTTATTTTCTTACGTGTTTTCCTTGATCTTTATATACTACTTAAAATAGTGCATTCTGTTTTCCCGGATATAACACTTTCGAATCGGTTTCACAGAAAAACGCAAAACCGGAGTTCCACTGTAATGACAAAATTACAAAATGTCATTAATTTATTTTCATTGTAATTTAGTTATTATATTATATTTCGTTTGTAACGTAGTTAAAATATACAGCACGGAGCCTTTTAACACTTTTCAACATAATTGAAAAGTGTTTATGACTTTGAGCATTCCGTCTGTCTGTCTGTCCGTTCCCACGACAACTGCCGTCAAAATGACTTTATCGAAATGAAATTTCAGTATGTTGTTGAGACGGTTGGTGGGACATATGGAAATGAAAATTATTAATATCACCCAATTGGTTTCGGATTGAACCCGGGTTGAAAATATGAAATACAAGGAACCCTAGGAGACTTATATTTTCAAACAATTTTTAAGCGAAGTTAAAATTCCCGAATTGCCTCGAAAATTTTAGGAAATATTCAAATTATCACATAAAATGAGGAAAAAATAATTCGGCAAAATACGTTCGGTCGTTTTTTTTAATTTAAATTGAAATAACAATTACACCCGTGTTACATGAAGAGATTACATTACTCACTGCAAAATAAAAAAATCTGATGTGGGCAACACATGACTTTCCCTATATAATGAAATGAATTTATTACTTTTACAGTAAAATAAATAGGTTTTTCTTCTAGTAGATACTAATATCCTTTACAAGATATTGACTTTTCGACAATTAGTCGTCATTTTCATTGATTATCGTCATTTTTATCCATTTGGCGAGATTTTCGTTAATTTGGCAACATTTTTCGTTAATTCGCCAAGTTGGCGACATTCCGCCAATTTTGTCGCCAAAATCTCGCCAAGCGTTATGGACAAAGAAATAAGTTATATATATATATATATATATATATATATATATATATTTGAAATGTAATAATAAGAATTATGTAAAAATAAAAAAAAAAAAAAAAATACAATTCAAGTAATATTAACATCACCATAGAAGCAAATTCACGGCCATAATGCCGATAAGAGAAAAGAACAGAACCTTCCCAAATTCGATGATTAATCAGAATTAAATTCCTCTTCAGGTCTGAGTATTTAACTCTAATTAACCCAAACAAATGCCTGTTTCAGATTAAGCAATAGTACATTACTATAAATGCTTAAACTCAGACTACAGGCATCAAAAAATGAAAAAATGAAAAAAGGATACATTAAGAAAATTGCATTACCATGCGGCATGAATCATTCTTCTTCTACCACGTGTATACACGATCAACCTCAACACCTTAATCTAGAAGCACCGGAATGAACAAGTCGAAATTCTACCAGGGAGGTAGTACGAACGTTCACAGAAATACTCCCAAACCCGTCCAGTGAGTCTAAGCTGGAGACTGGACAAGCAATTCAGAATACAACTTCCCAAACATGCAGAACTGAATATGAATATGAATCATAGATGAAAATTCCTACTAAACAAGAATTAATAGGAAAACTGGATAATCGAGAATGCCAATATACACCATTATAAGGGCGCACAAAACGTAGTTTCAATACTGACAAAAGTTACATTTTTTTGCGAAAATAAAATTCAAAACATTAATGCATCTTATTTTCCGATTTTTTGATTTTTCTAATGTTTTTGACTTGTTTATTATTTTTCATTTTTATTTATTTATATAATTAATAAATAATTATATATAACATACAAACATATATATACATATATACATACATACATATATATACATATATATATATATATATATATACATATATACACATATATATATATATATATATATATATATATATATATATATATATTTTTTTTTTTTTTTTTTTTTTTTTTTCTCTCTCCTGTATGTTAGTCACTATAATTGGGAATGTTTTCTAGGATGTTATCGAGTGAAATTTGATACACTGAGTTGATAATTTTAATAACAAAAATGGGAGGATATGCATTATTAGTCGCTGTACTCAATAATTCCATAAAGTGCGCTAATTTATAATATTCATCACAAATTTTATTGATTCTAAGAGCCTGGTTTATTATAATATTTCTAAATACAGATATATGCAGACAAGAGTCAAAATGTTGAATTTTTGATGTATTAAATTTAAAATCCTGTCTTTTATCATACAAGTCTATAACCATATTACAATTTTGTAAATTTAAATTTAAATCTAAAAAGTTTGCAACATTTGTGTCATTATTACTTGCATTTAATTGTAAATTTTTTGGATAAAAGTTTAATACTATAGGGATATTATTATTTGGGGATACACATAAAATGTCATCTATATATCTAAACATGTGCATATTATGCAAGCTAGGATTAATGTTTTTTTCATAGAAGAATAAATACAGATTAGCTAACAATGATGAGGCACACCCCCCTTGTGGGATACCAACCTGTTGTTTAAAAATAGTACCACCATGTTGAATATAATTCTCATAAAGAGTGAAGTTAAGTAATTTTTTAAAAAGAAAATTTGAATATTTTAGGTTGATATTATATTTTTTAAAAATTCCTAAAATAATTCTATACAGATCATCTATATTAATATTATTAAACAAATCTTTGAAATCAAAGGTATAAATACTACGAATATTAGTAAGAGTTTTCAATTTCTTAACTACTTCAAAACTGTTTTTTACAATATGACAATTTTTTGAGATTTCATCTAACGAGGATACTTCATGTAATATCTTTAATAATAATTTTCCAGCATTAGTAATGTAAGAATTATGCCCACTGGTAATGGTTCGAAAAGCAACAGGGGATTTATGAAACTTGGGTACTAAAACAATATATGGAATGTTATTACAACTATTTTTTAGATGGATTTGCTTATATTTGGCTGATATTCTATTGTATAAGATTTTAAGGTTAGTTTTATGTAAATTATAGATATGATTATTAAGTAAGTGTGACTGAAGGGTATTTTTATAATAATATTTACAAATAATTGAGTAGTTTTCACTTGCCTTATCGACATATGTAATGACAAAATCATTTTGTATTTCTTTAATATCATTTTTAATTGAATTAAGTTTATATGAATTATTAATTTTCTGATTATATATATAATGATTTAAGTATTGCTCTATTAAGACTCTCCAAGGTTTAAAGGCTTCTACAGGGATTTGATATTTATAACTGATTTTATAAATAAATTTATTTAAGTCAAGAAATAAACCATTACATATTAATTTATGTTTAAATTTAGTAGGTATACGGTACTTAGTACCCAGTAACAACAGTGATCTTAGTGCATCATAATTAATAATATTTAGATTTCCCGTTATAACATGCCCATGGTGTTTATCTACGAAGTCTTTGTATTTTTCTAAATGACAGTGGCAATATGACTCTTTATCCAATTCATAGTTTTGATTAATATCTACTGATTTGGCAATTTGATTATAGTTGAAAATATAACGTCCTAGCGGTTTATCATATTTATATTCAATTTTAGGATTTACATGTTTGACTGGAAAGTAATTGGAAACCGATTTTAAGAAATTATTTATCTTCAGATTATTTAATACAGAATTAGTAAAATTCAAGGTACAATATTCATTTATTTTAGTATTTTGTTTTGATTCGTCATTAAAGTTTAAGTCTGTGACATCATAATATTGTTAAAAAGTCCTTTAATTCTCCTAATGAAGACCATAATATTTATAATTCCTTCAACAATCATAAAAGTAAATCAAAAAGAACTAAAAGAGCAAGTAAATATAATAAAAAATTGCCATCATTATCTGAACTAAAAAATGCCATCCTTCAGCAACATGCAATTTTTGAAATTACTTTTGATTGGAAACAATGTAAAAACTGGATTTTCGCAATTAAAAAACAGCAATTAAATATGGTATATAATCTTTTTCTAAGTACTGCATTTGATAACGTTCATTTTAAACATTTATTCTATGATTTGCTCATTACCAGAAGTATATATATATATAACTTATTAGATATTGAATTTTCGACATATATTATATAACTATTATTATATATTTATATATTATATAACTTATTAGATATTGAACTTTCCACAATTAGTCGTCATTTTCATTGATTTAGCGTCATTTTTATCCATTTGGCGAGATTTTCGTTAATTTGGCAACATTTCAAAAAGTCGCCAAATTGGCGACATTCCGCCAATTTCGTCGCCAAAATATCGCCAAGCGTTATGAACGAAGAAATAAGTTATTCTTACAGCAGATAAATTGGCGTTCAAATGCAAAAGTATTACTCAAAGTATATTTTTTCATGAATGGAACGAGCTAGATCCACGAGAATGATGTCACCCAATTTATCGCATGATATTATATATGAAAAGTGAACATGTTTCTCAATAGGAAATATTTTTTTTCTATTTTATTTGACTTTTTGATAATTTTTTTGAAAAATGTGCAATATCTCGAGAACGGTTCATGTTAGCGTTCTAAAATTTATGTCAATCGCTTTCTAATGAAAAATTACATAAGGAATGTCTATTTACGTAACTTTATTATTGGTTTTTATTTTTTGACGATTTTTTCAAAATTTCATTCGAAAATTTAGGGGGGTTCTGAACATTCGATTGCGTATAAAAACAATAGGCTTCCAGTGTTTACAGATTGTGATTTTTGTACCAAATTTGGTTTGAATCGGTCCATTCGTTCGTCAGTTATCGTCTCCAAAGACCCACTGACACACACACACACATACACACACACACACTTTCACACACACACACACACACACACACACACACAGACATCACTTCAAAAATGTTTGATTCGTGATCAGGGATGCTTGAAACGTGCTCTCCCGTCGAAAACTCGAATTCGAATTTTCGACCCCGTCACAATACTTTCCTTATACATTATGTATATAAGGAAAGTAAAAATCTGATGTAGGTATCACATGACTTTCCTAATGCAACGAATTTACTACTTTCACAGTAAAAAAAATATATTCTTTATATAAAATATATAAATATATATTCTTTATATAAAATATTCTTTATTAAAATATATTCTTATAGTAGATATTTATATTATTTCCATGATATTGAATATTCGTCACTGAGTCGTCATTTTCATTGATTTAGCGTCATTTTTATACATTTGCCGACTTTTCGTTAATTTAGCAACATTTGAAAAAGTCGCCAAGTTGGCGACATTCCACCAAATTCGTCGCCAAAATCTCGTTATGGACGTTATGGACGCAGAAACAAGCGTTATGGACGCAGAAATAAGTTATTCTTATAGCAATAAATGACTATTGGCGTCCCAATAGAAAAGTATTACCTAAAGTATCTTTTTTCATAAATGGAACGAACTAGATCTAGGAGAATGATGTCACCCAATTTATCGCATAGTATTACATATGAAAAGTGAACATGTTTCTTAATAGGAAATATTGTTGTTTTTATTTTATATGACATTTTGAGAATTTTTTTTTAAAATGTGCAATATCTCGAGAACGGTTCATGGTAGCGTTCTAAAATTTATGTCAGTCGTTTTCTAATGAAAAATTACATAAGAAATGTCTATTTGCGTAACTTTATTAGCGATTTTGATTTTTGACGATTTTTTCAAAATTTCACTCGAAAATTTAACACATGGGTGACTTATGAGTGACAAAACTGAAGTAAAACTAGAGGAGTTCAATAGAAGAAAAAAAAAGAGAAAAAGAAGTAAAATTAAAGATAATATCAAAAATTTCAATTTCTTTTTCACTTATGAAAATAGCCACCTAAAATAGGAACACTTTTTTTAGCTGAAGCAGTGAATAAATTTTCTTAAGTTATTTTAACACATGGGTGACTTATAAGTGACAAAACTGAAGTAAAACTAGAAGAGTTCAATAGAAGAAAAAGAACAAAAGAAAAACAAGTAAAATTAAAGAAAATATAAAAAATTTGAATTTCTTTTTCACTTATGAAAATAGCCACCTAAAATAAGAACACTTTCTTTTAAAAGATTTTAGTTTAGGAAACCCAAAACTCAAATTTTACTTTTTCCAAAACTCAAATTTTACCTTTTCCAAAACTCAAATTTTACTTTTTCCAAAACTCAAATTTTACTTTTTCCAAAACTTAAATTTTGGAGGTCCCTTTTACATATTTCGACTAAAATTCCTAGTTACCCTACTGGGAAATAACCTAACCGGAGTAGTGCCACACAGTGCTGATGGGGCGCGGTAGCCCATTGGTTAGCGCGCTGGAGTTGCACTCGGTAGGCCCGGGTTCGATTCCAGCCACTGCCAAAACTGCCGCCGTGTTCACGCGGAGTACGATCACGTTAAACGTGTGGGTCCGTAAGTCCTTCCGAGAGGTTGGTGGTAGGGGAAGGAGGGTACGGTCCCTGTGGATGCCCCCCCCCCCACACTGGGTTCCGGTCCAAATTGGGTTGCACTTCCCGGCCGTCCAAACAGTTACCTTACACCTTTCTGGTAGGTCGGACGGTCTGGGTCTCAACAACAACAACACAGTGCTGATGGGTTGGAATAGAATACAAAATTGCCTTTTACCGAGTGAAGATATGTATTCTTTCGCCTTTCTGAACAGAAATTTTAAGAACAGCAACCCCAACAGGAAAAGCAGTACAGCCTGTAGCGACGACCACATGGACTGGAACATCGTCATCGCAACTCGGGGGCTCCAAAACATGTCCGTAAAGACGATGCACGTCACCTGAAAGGGAAACAGAGTGGATTAAATCGTTTTAACCGCGTTGACTGTCATGCCAGCCGACAACATTTCGTTTCTTAAGCGTCGTGTCAGACACACAGGATGCAACGTGTATAAGCACGAATAAAATGATAATGCAGCACACAGCTGTTTCGAGGATACGTTGGATACCCTTCGTCAGTGCAAGATATTCAAAAGAACCCGAAGTCCTTTGCGACCATTCCTCTTTTGGACTTCGGGTTCGTTGGTTCTCTTGCACTGGCGAAGGGGATGCAACGTGTCCTCGAAACAGCTGTATGCTGCATTATCGTTTTATTTGCGCTTATACACGTTGCTTAAGTTTTCTTTATGGAGAAGAAATGGTTTTACTTGAATGACATCTTTGATTGCGGGCGGTTTGTCTTCTTTAAGCATTTTCAAGTCAGTTCAAAATATTAAAATATCGAAATTCACTCTACTTCAAAAACTAAGAACCTAATATTAAATATAATTATATAACTTTTTGTGTAATTCAAAGGTCTATAAATTGCTTTTTATAATTCGTTCATAGCTAGCACTTTTAGTATTTGAAATACGGGCATTATAAAATTGAAAAATCTGTGGTGGGCAGCACATGACTTTCCTTATATAATACAATATATTTACTACTTTTATAGTAAAAACAAAATAGGTTATTCTTATGGTAGATACTTATATTTTTCCAAGATATTAGTCGTTATTTTCATTGATTTAACGTAATTTTTATCCATTTGGCGAGATTTTCTTTGATTTGGTAACATTTAAAAAGTCACCAAGTTGGCGACATTCGGCCAAATTCGTCGCTAAAATCTCGCCATGCGTTATGGACGGAGAAATAATTTATTCTTATAGAAGATAAATGACTATTGACGTTCAAATACAAAAGTATTACTCATAGTACCTTTTTCATGAATAGAACGAGCTAAATCTACGAGAATGCTGTCACCTAATTTATCGCATGATATTACATATGAAAAATGAACATATTTCTCAATAGGAATTTTTTTTTTTATTTTATATAATTTTTTTTATATATTTTTTAAATGTGCAATATATGTTCATGCAATATATGTTCTAAAAACTGATGTATGCAAACAAGAATCAAATTGTTGATTTTTTGATGTATTAAATTTAAAATCTTGTATTTTACCATACACGTTTATAGCCATGTTACAATTTTTTAATTCTAAATTTAAATCTAAAATGTTTGCAACATTAGAGTCATTATTACTTGCATTTAATTGTAAATTATTAGGATAAAAGTTAAATACTATAGGATATTATTAAGAGATACACATATGTCATCTAGATATCCAACCATGTGCATATTATGCAAGCTTGGATTAATGTTATTTTCATAGAAGAATAAATACAGATTAGCTAACAATGCTGAGGCACACCCCACACCCCGTGTTGAAGACCCAGACCGTCCGACTCGTCCAGAGGACTAAGAGCAACTATTTGGACGGCCGGGAAGGCCCACACCCCGTGTGGGATACCAAACTGTTGCTTAAAAAAAGTACCACCATGTTGAATATAATAGTGAAATTCAGTAATTTTTTTAAAAGAAAATTTGAATATTTTAGGTTGATATTATATTTTTCAAAAATTCCTAAAATAGTTCTATACAGATCATCTGTATCAATATTATTAAGCAAATCTTTGAAATCAAAAATATAAATACTATGAATATTAGTAAGAGTTTTTAATTTCTTTACTAATTCAAAACTGTTTTTCACAATCTGACAATTATTTGAAATCGCATCTGACAGGGATACTTCATTTAATATTTTTAATAATAATTTACCAGCATTAGGAATGTAAGAATTATGCCCACTGGTAATGGTTCGAAAAGCAACAGGGGATTTATGAAACTTGGGTACTAAAACTAGATCAGGAATATTTTAACAACTATTTTTTAGATGGAATTGCTAATATTTGGCTGAAATTCTATTAGATAAAATTTTAAAGTTAGTATTATGTAAATTACAGATTTGATTACTAAGCAATAGTGACTGGAGGGTACTTATATAGTAATATTTACACATGAGTGAGTAGTTACTACTAGCCTTATCGACATAAGTAATGACAAAATCATTTTGAATTTCTTTAATATCCTTTTTAATTGAATTAAGTTTATATGATTTATTAATTCTCTGATTATATATATAGTGATTTAAGTATTGCTCTATTAAGACACTCCAGGGTTTGAAGGCTTCTGCAGGGATTATATATATATATAGGTACTCCTTAAAAATGAAATAAGTTTGCAAAAAATGTCATTTTGTCGCCAATTAGTCATGTTGAAAATATATATATTAGACATATTATTATATTCAGTATACTATTATAAGTACTATATATATTATTAAGAAAGTATATATGATGCATAAGAAATATACATTCTTATATATATATTATCATGTTTATTATTATGTATAAGAAAGTATATATATTATTATAATAAGATGTGTTAAACTCACATGAATCAACAACTGATGTAAAATTTTTATAATGTTGTTTTCCTTCTCGATTTCATCGAAAAAAAGTAATATGGACCTTGCTAAAAACGCAAGCGCTGAACTGATTGCTGATTTGTAAGCAGGACTTTGAATTTTAAAATTAGAGTTATTGTCGTAATATCTGGATTCGGATTCTATTAACACAAACATGACGTAGGAAAAAGCGAAGAATCCCAAATCCGTTTTTAAATTGTACTTCATCTTAAAAGATTTTTTTTTAAATGTAATAAATCAAATGATAGCCATCCAAACTTTTATAATTGTCATTTAAATGTTGCCACTTAACTTAAAAGTTTTTTTTTTCCGATTATTGCCGGGAACAATATGAAAAGTACCAGGAAATCATATCAAAAAAGCTCGTGTTCGTAATGGTCATGGAGTTTATAAGTTCCTAGGAAGCAATACATTGTAAGATTTACCACGTATGCAGCCTAATCTATTATTTAAACATTATTTTAATTAACTGCAAACAGTTTTTCACATATCAAAACATTGAAACCAAGGTTTAACTGTATCCTGCGTTCCGTACCTATAAGCGAGTACGGGATACAGACATACAGTTAAACCTTGATGGAAACCAAGACGTAACTATATCTCACATGCGAAATACAATTAATCCTTGATGGAAACACACGGGTTTTATTTATTTTTTTTCAATTCAGGATGTTTTTCCAACGATGGAATAAAAATGTAAAGCTGCTTCTAACTTTTTTAAATTTTAACTATTTTTAACGAACTTCACATTTTAAATCGACAAAACTCTCTCTAAATGTCATATATTAAATTTTATAATATTCGACCAGGTGATTTTTGTTGTTACATGCAAACAGACGGATAGGCAGACGGATATTTCGTACTTATACAGGATGCGAACATAACTAAAAACGTGAAAACTAACTGCAAAATTAATCCATTATCTATTATTCATATTTGTATACAGTCTAAGCCCTATATAGTGCAGTTGTTGGAGGACGTACTTATGCCGCGCATTATAATTTAACCACAGTATATCGGATCACGCTGTAATGATGTTTTTTCTTCTTTTTCGGAAAGCATACTCTTCACCGTGTTATATCCGAATCAGCAACCGCGTATATCGATCGCGCTGTACCAGACTTCGCCGTAGAATTCCGTCGGCCTGTGGAAAATGCAGAAAATCGTGGTGACTATAGGAGGGGGAGGGTAAGGATTACTGGGATATAATTTTCAAATAAAAAATGAAAATAAAAATTAAAAAACCGGGAAAACATTGAAACCTTTCTTCTTGGCGAATAGAGTGATGTGTGTTTTACTTTATAATAAATAACAGAGTTACTTATATTTTTTCCCCTATAAAATCTACTACAAAAATATTCATATGCGAGTCATACATTACATCGAAACTTAAACTGCATTACTCTCAGGTTTGCTCACCCTAAAGTTTAGTCTAATTGTCATGGACCTGTTATAGAAATATGTATCTAGTCCGATCCAAGCCGAGTATTCCAACTAATCTTGCATAATAAAAGAAGATGTGTGTGTGTGTGTGTGTGTGTGTGTGTTGCTGAAAATATAATTCGGACTGCCGAGAAATTCGTACTGGGCTAACTGAGCTCCCGGCACGACATACCTCGGAAATATATTTTTAATTCGAATTAGTTTTATAGTTATTTTATGTTGAAGCACTTTCAGGGATATTCACACAAACCGGTTCCCTAGCGGTCGAAAATGTTATCACAGAGTCTTCATCTTGAAATCGTTGGGAAAATCGCAGAACGTTCTTTCCAACGATCTTTGAACCGAATCGGTATACATTTCTTTTATACGGGTAAACCCCGTAAATCGCTGTCGTTAGGTTCATAAAAAATACCGTGTTATGCGAAATCGTGTTATACGAAACAAAGAAATAGCACAAAACACTGGGCTAGGTTCCAAAAATTAACAAAACCTTACTATTTTCTTTTATAACTAACAGATATGTGTTTATTAAAGCTATAATTATTAATTAAATATTTTCTTCTTCATCACAGCTAAACAGCAATGAATGAGGAGGGCGTTTTATCTACCGCAAAATATCCTCATCTTTGGGGTTTTCTTCTGGAGTATCTAGTTTTTCTACCCTCACCTTTCCCCTAAAAATTTATTATTTTCATTTATTTAAATTTTCGGAATAAATATTTATAAATGTGTCTCTATCGAGCCAAACCTTGGTGAATTTCTCTCATATATTTTGCAATTCTTCGTTTCTATTTGTGCTATTGTTCCCTGAATTAATTTTGTTTATCAAAAATGCCATTCCCCCCCAATTTTGCTTCATCAACCCCTTCTTCTACCTTGAATATATTCAGGATTCATGTCATCGAAACCTACCTCTCGTAGAGATTTAGCAAGTTCTGCTATCGTATCGGCTTCGATGTCTGCTGGTTCAATTCAGCTTGCGGTTTGAACTGACTCTCGCCATATATTTTTCCAACGGGCATTTAAAGTTGGCGGTTTTATTTCTTTGATGGATGTAGCCTAAACCG
Organism: Amaurobius ferox; assembly: GCA_951213105.1. NCBI lineage: Eukaryota > Metazoa > Arthropoda > Arachnida > Araneae > Amaurobiidae > Amaurobius > Amaurobius ferox. The sequence continues at coordinate 112,766,736 of OX578138.1, forward strand.
TGTTGCGAGAAGCCGTGTACCACGAGGGCTTCCCTAATTCTCGCCCCGTGTTAGAGCGAAACCGTGCTGTAGAAATGCGGTGTTATACGGGAGTTACCTGCATTTATTTATTTATTTCTCTATATACATGGTATAACATATAGAGAAAGTATTGCGACGGGGACGAAAATTCAAGTATCCCTGAACTTAAATCGAACGTTTCTAAGGTGATGTCTGTGTATATGTATGTATGTATGTTAATGTGTGTGTGTGTGTGCATATGTCGGTGAACCTGTGGATGCGATAGCTTACGAACGAAGATTTTCGAATGAAATTTGATACAAATATTACAATCGGTGAATGCTAGAATCCTATTGATCTTAAACGCGATCGAATATATGGAAAACTCCCAAAATTTCAAATGAATTAAATAAAAAAACATTGAGAAATCAAAACCTTCAATAATGTTACTTAGCCTTTTGCTTACGGGTGGGACAGCTTCCATCCCAAACGAAGAACCTCTCAAAAAGACAAGTATTTGACATACCCAATCCCAAACAGTTCGATCCCCTTTGCAGACATTGACGTCTAAGGACGCCATTGGCGTCCCCCCTTTGCGAACGCCATTAGCATCCCCCTTTGCAGACATTGGCGTCCAAGGACGCCAATGTCCGCAAAGGGGGATCAGACTGTTTGGTATAGAGTATGTCAAATACCTGTCTTTTTTAGAGGTTCTTCGTTTGGGATGGAAACTGTCCCACCCGTAAGTAAAAGGTTAAATGATTATTTCTTATGTAATTTTTCAGTAAAAACAAATGACATAAACTTCAGAGCGCTAACATGAGCCGTTCTCGAGATATTGTGTGTTTTTCAAATAAATTTATCAAAAATATTGCAAAAATTAAAACTACTGGGAAATATGTTAAATTTAACTATTGGGAAATATGTTCGCTTTTCACAATATTACGCAACACATTTTTTACATCATTTTCATTGATATAGTTCGTTCCATTCACGAGAGAAGATACTTTGTGTAATAGTTGTGTTCCATTTTTACGCCCTCTAATTTGCTAATAGTCGTTTCATTGATATAGTTCGTTCCATTCACGAGAGAAGATACTTTGTGTAATAGTAGTGTTCCATTTTTACGCCCTCTAATTTGCTAATAGTCGTTTCATTGATATAGTTCGTTCCATTTACGAGAGAAGATACTTTGTGTAATAGTAGTGTTCCATTTTTACGCCCTCTAATTTGCTAATAGTCGTTTCATTGATATAGTTCGTTCCATTCACGAGAGAAGATACTTTGTGTAATAGTAGTGTTCCATTTTTACGCCCTCTAATTTGCTAATCGTCGTTTCATTGATATAGTTCGTTCCATTCACGAGAGAAGATACTTTGTGTAATAGTAGTGTTCCATTTTTACGCCCTCTAATTTGCTAATAGTCGTTTCATTGATATAGTTCGTTCCATTCACGAGAGAAGATACTTTGTGTAATAGTAGTGTTCTATTTTTACGCCCTCTAATTTGCTAATAGTCGTTTCATTGATATAGTTCGTTCCATTCACGAGAGAAGATACTTTGTGTAATAGTAGTGTTCCATTTTTACGCCCTCTAATTTGCTAATAGTCGTTTCATTGATATAGTTCGTTCCATTCACGAGAGAAGATACTTTGTGTAATAGTAGTGTTCCATTTTTACGCCCTCTAATTTGCTAATAGTCGTTTCATTGATATAGTTCGTTCCATTCACGAGAGAAGATACTTTGTGTAATAGTAGTGTTCCATTTTTACGCCCTCTAATTTGCTAATATTCGTTTCATTGATATAGTTCGTTCCATTCACGAGAGAAGATACTTTGTGTAATAGTAGTGTTCCATTTTTACGCCCTCTAATTTGCTAATAGTCGTTTCATTGATATAGTTCGTTCCATTCACGAGAGAAGATACTTTGTGTAATAGTAGTGCTCCATTTTTACGCCCTCTAATTTGCTAATAGTCATTTCATTGATATAGTTCGTTCCATTCACGAGAGAAGATACTTTGTGTAATAGTAGTGTTCCATTTTTACGCCATCTAATTTGCTAATAGTCGTTTACTTATATATAAGAAAAGCTCTTCACCCCGTCTGGCTGCAACGTTTGGAGATAAATTTAGCCGGCAAAATATCACCAACGTAGCCATTATATATATATATATATATATATATATATATATATATATATATATAACGGTGCCAAATTGACACAAATATCATCAGAATTGTAAAAATGGCGTTAAGTTAGCAAAAGTAACGCCAAATTAATGAATTCAATATGAAAATATTTTAATATATGGACGTTATTGCTTATGCTATCGATCAATATGGATGTGGATGCTATCGATATCAATATCGATGCGGATGCTATCGATATCGATAATTGTCAATTTAGAGTTGCGTGAAAAATGAATTAATTTGGGTTCTTCGAAACAGTTTTACACGTTTCTATTCGAAAAAGATGCAATAGTACAATTTAACGTTAAAAACATTGTACCGAAAATCTTCATTTTTTCACTGTGAAAGAAATACACTCATTACAGTATTTAGAGAAAGTCATGTACTACATCAGATTTTTTTTTTTAAATACATCGAAATATGCATTTTTTAACGTACCTAATTTCTATTTTGCCGCATTCGAAAAATGGAAAATTAGCACAATTCTATGCTTTTGCAAAAATATGGGCGTATATCCCTTGCATTCTTATAAAAAATATTTTTTTTCTTTTCATTCCTGTATTATTTGGTTTTCAGTAAATGTTCAAACAAACGCATAAATAATGAAGTAGATTCCGCTGGTGAAGTGTTTCCATTTTCGTCCCGTAGCCCGTCGCTATTGGCCTGGCTGGGCTGGGCATTACTATGGGTTAAATTGTGCTCATAGAGTTGCCCCAAAACAGGAAATTTGGAAATGAATATATCGAATATATAAAAGAGCAAATTTGAACAGACGGTTACTGAAACTGAACTACAGCATCCATTTTGATTATATTTTTCAGTCCATGAGACTTGGTATGAAAAATGTACTTAGATATAAGTGCAGGGTGATTATAAAAAAAACTTTGCCCATATATGAGTCCCTAGCGATGAAGGAAACGGAAATAAATTTTGGATTCAGGTATTTTAAGGTATTGTCTCAAGAATGATGTGAAAAGACAACAGTCCTTCTCTCACAGTTAGGGTTACAGTGATACAATTTCAAAATTTTCAAATGGTAACACCTACTTTTTTTTATTGGAATGTGATTTTCACGGTGAAACACCATAAATTGCGTTGAAACGGTACCTGCAGCACGAAAAACGCCGGCGCTAGGCAGAGATTGAGAAAAAAATGAAAACAACCAATAAGAACAGACCAGCGACGGAAAAACAAAACATTTTATTGTGTTTCACAAATTTTCTACGTGCCCGCCTTCATACAGGATGACACTTTGCATGCGACAGATGGTGGATAGTACTGAAGCACGTACCATGGCAAGAGGAATCTGTTAAACCTCACGTGTGATGGCATCTTTCAAATCAAATAGAGTTTGCGGATTGCCTGCATACACTTTGGATTTCATGTATCCCCACAGCCAGATATCCATTGGAGTGAGATGGGGGAACCTGGGTGGCCACGGAAACATGAAATGGCGGAAGATAATTCTGTCACCAAAATGGTGTCAATAAACGTTTCACAGAAGACCCCATATGTGGGGGAGCGCCATCTTGCATCCACACGACATCAGATAGGGCATTTCCCTGTTGCAGTTCGGGAATGACGTAATTGGTCAACATTGCTTCATAGCAACCACTCGTTACCGTACACGTGCGTGGACCTGCGACAGTAACCTCTTCAAAAAAGTAAGGGCCTAGGATAAAGGTGCTTGTTATCCCGCACCACACAGTCGCTTTTGCTTGGTGTAACGGAAGTGAGACCACATCATGGGGATTTTGGTCTGCCCAGTGCACGCAGTTCTTCGAATTCACGTTACCAGTTAAGAAGAAATGTGCCTCGTCCGTCCACAGAATGCGTAATGGCCATCTGTTATCATCGGCATACCAGATGAGGAATTCATTAACAAAATCTAAACGTAGATGTTTATCTTCCGCTTGCAACATCTGGACACGCTGGAACCGATACGGAAACATGTGGAGAACAGAGCGCAGAATCTTGCGGACCGTAGAATTCAGCAAATCCAGCCAGCGTGAAACACCTCATGCACTTGCAATACGACCTTCGCTTATCGTTTCATGCACTTCTGCAACAACCTCGACAGAAACGGAAGATCGTCCAGGCCGAGATCGATCGCATGTACAATCCGTTTCTTCAACTTTGCGTAACAAATCCCGTACAGCTTGTACAGAACACGGGTCTGGTCGTAATCAATAGTTTGTGCGGTAGACATGGAATGCCTCTGCGGCATTTTACCCATTCAAGTAATAGAGCTTTATTATTTCACCTTGTTGTTTCACTGTAAGCATGATGTTGGTGAAGTCAAAGTGCAAGATAGTAAGCGACACTAAATTCAAAATATCTTTCCTTTCTCCTACGACGATGACGTCAGCCATGACGGTATCTTACGACGAACCTGGAAATCTGAATAGTCTCTTCTCCTTTCGAAGGAGATTCAGCAGACTGGGTTCTAAGCCGTACACACGGTGTGGAATGTGACATCAATGGAACAGAAATTTGTATTCTGGTGAATGCTACAGATGTTTTCGCTTTTTCTTAGTCTCTGCCTAGCACCGGCGGTTTTCGAGCTGTAAGTACCGTTTCAACGCCATTTATGGTTTTTCACTGTGAAGATCACATTCTAATTAAAAGAAGTAGGTTCTGCATTTGAAAATTTCGAAATTGTGTCATTGTAACCCTAACTGTGAGAGCAGTACTGTTGTTTTTTCACATTATTCTTGAACGCATGCCTTAAAATACCTTAATCCAAAATTTCTTTCCGTTTCCTTGAACGGTATGATGACTAGGGGCTAATATATCGGCAAAGTTTTTTTTATAATCACCCTCTATTTTTACACCCTTTAGCGAAGTAGGAAATAGCTGAAATATAAAACCTTCTGTGTATGTTTTTCTGATAAGTCATTCCATGTGAATTAAGCATAGCGAATTGCCCGACAATTTTATTATTTTTTTATATTCCTGCCATAGTTAGTTCCATTTGTGTGTATACCAAATACACTTTCAGTTTTTTTTTTCTATAATTTCCTGCCATTTTTGATCTGAGCCTGTTTTCACTTATCGGAGCAGGTCAAAATTCGGGTTTTCTCGGGTTCGCGGAAATGAATATAACTCGATAACTATCCAAGATAACTAAGCAACCCCCCCCCCAATAAGTAGACATTTTGAGCTTTCAGAATAGGTATTTAAATTGCATTTAGTTTTTAGTTTAACAAACACAAAATTGACTTAAATTCAGGAAATATGACCTGCAAAATCGCCATTTTTATGTGTCTATAACTCCAGAAAGGCTAAATACCAAGACCTATTTTTTTTTTCTCACAAAATAGAGGAAGACGGCTTTTGGCTCATGAAGAAAAAAAATCATTTTTAATCCCTTTTCTACCTTTTTTTTAACACTACACGTGCCCAAAATGAAAAAAATACATATTTCAAGGTCAAATATCTTGAAAAGGGGACCTAATAAAAAATTTGAAATTTTTTGTGTTAACTACGTTATTAGTACCCCATAAGTGGTATGAAGTTCATTTTGTGTTTCAGTGTGGTTTTAGAATTGTGAGGACTCAAAATGTGGTAGAAAAGCACTCTCAAGTTAAACAAAAAGTTATGCATTTAGACTATTATTATGGCCTATTGTAGTTTTATATACCATTAAAAACAATTAGTTGCATTGTATTTTGAAATTTTATACATTGAATATACCTTACAATGCATACAAGATTTCACCTTCTGCCTTAAAAAGAAAACATAAACTTTATTTGTGACGTTTTCTAGATTTTTATAAAAATATATTTGATATACATATGTGCTCTTTCTATTTAATAGTCAAATTTATTTGCCCTACATTATTATAAATTGTATTATTTACTAGTACTATGCCCGTTCTTTGTACAGAACATATAAAGAAACTTAAAATGTACAATTATATGCACATTGTTATAGTATTCTAAATAACATTCTTACGCAAAACATTCTATTAAAATATTTAATTTCATTTTCCTAAAAAGAAGTACAGGAATATCTGTTCTCGCTATGCAAAATTATCTTGATAGATAGATCTGAAGAATAAAACACCCTGGTCCGGTTTGTAAACAAATTTGCAAAAAAAACTATACAATTTGATCAATATATGCAATATATTTGATCAACTTACGCATGCTCAAATTTTCGTGTAAAATTATAAACACACTACCTTCTGATATCTTTAAGGTGTCTGTCTCACGCAGCTATCATTTAAGGTGTCTCACGCATTTAAGGTGTCTATCTCGCAGGCAGCTATCTCACGCAACTTCCCTTTACGGTCTTTAAAAAGTATTTTGTGGACTTTTTTTATGTTTTCAGGAACAACTGCCGATTTTGGGCGACCAGAGCGTTCAGCATCATCAGTGTTTGTACGACCGCGTTTAAATTCAGCATACCAGTCAATAATCGTTGATTTCCCCGGTGCAGAGTCTCCATAAAGCTTATCAAGCCACTGTTTGGCTTCAACTGTAATTTTCCCCATCAAAAAACAATGTTTAATCAACACACGAAATTCTTTTTTATCCATTGTTTTGAAAATTACAAAACTGGGGTCACTAAAACCACTGTAACCTACAAACTAATTGTCAAAACGTCATGAAATTTTGACACGTGTCGTTTGAAGGTTGGTACTATCCAGAAATCATATGGGTCTGTCCACAATGTTGCCATATATGTGTCAGACCGGAAACTTATTGACTGAAGTGTTATATTCAATATATAAAATTTCAAAATAAAGTATAACTAATTGTTTTTAATAATATATAAAATTACATTTGCTTATAATATTAGTCTAAATGCAAATATTATAAGCAAATGTAATTTAAATTACAAAACTGGGGTCACTAAAACCACTGTAACCTACAAACTAATTGTCAAAACATCATGAAATTTTGACACGTGTCGTTTGAAGGTTGGTACTATCCAGAAATCATATGGGTCTGTCCACAATGTTGCCATATATGTGTCAGACCGGAAACTTATTGACTGAAGTGTTATATTCAATATATAAAATTTCAAAATAAAGTATAACTAATTGTTTTTAATAATATATAAAATTACATTTGCTTATAATATTAGTCTAAATGCAAATATTATAAGCAAATGTAATTTAAATTACAAAACTGGGGTCACTAAAACCACTGTAACCTACAAACTAATTGTCAAAACATCATGGAATTTTGACACGTGTCGTTTGAAGGTTGGTACTATCCAGAAATCATATGGGTCTGTCCACAATGTTGCCATATATGTGTCAGACAGGAAACTTATTGACTGAAGTGTTATATTCAATATATAAAATTTCAAAATAAAGTATAACTAATTGTTTTTAATGATATATAAAATTACATTTGCTTATAATATTAGTCTAAATGCATAACATTTTGTTTAACTTGAGAGTGCTTTTCTGCCACATTTTGAGTCCTCACATTTATAAAACCACACTGAACCACAAAATGAAATTCATACCACTTACAGGGTACCAATAGAGTAGTTAACACAAAAATATCACGATACAAATGTGTCACACAAACATATATATATATATATATATATATATATATAAATTTCCAAATAGGACAAGTAGCAATGTACTCGTAAAATTTCTAGATAAGTGACGTAAGTATCGGCCGGGAGGAGGTGCGACCCCCAACACTCCGGTTAAAGCTTTTTTCCGCCATGGCAAACGCTCCCGGTAGCCGATACTCCCTACACTATTTTCTCCATGACTCTTATAAAACCGTAAAAAATTACATACACACATATACACTTTCAATAACTTGTATAAATCCAAATGTTTACTATAATACGCTAAAACAATCCAAAAAGGACATACTGTAAAAATATAACAATTAATTTAAAATACTAATGTATGAAATCACTTCACACGTGGTTATTTAATATCCCAATATCAATATATTCAAAAATTAATGTTTGAAATCCAAGTCAGAGAGGTTATATTTAAAAATTCGGATACAAGACCAATTGGCAACACTATCGCCATATAAATACTATTGTATGAATTTACTTCACTCGTGGTTATTTAATACTTTAAAATCAATATATTCAAGACTAATGAAATCCTAGTCCGAGAGGTTATTTTAAAATTGGATATAAGACCTATTAACAACATTATTGCCATAAAAATACCAATGAATGAAATTAATTCACACGTGGTTATTTCATCCCTTAAAAACTATATATTCAAAAACCAATGTTTGAAATACAAGTCAGAGTGGTTGTTTTTTTAAATATGGATCTATATTTTTTTAGCTTTTAGCTTTTCAATCAATTCACTCAAAATTGTAGCATTTTTTCAAGTTTTATATTATATATATATATATATATATATATAATTTAAAATCAATTTTAAAATTACATACAGCTTGAAAAAATCTATTAAAATTCATTAAGTACTATATATACAATTGTGAAAAGTATGCGCTTATTGCTGCAAACACACTCCACAAAATTATATAAACTCAAAAGACAATAACCCTGAAAACCTTACGATCATGATGAAAACAAGAACGAAAGGAAAACAAACGGGCTAGGTGCAATAAAATGCCCAATGAGGGATAGTGATCTCATTTAAGTCCTGGTTACCAGCCGGCTGCGCAGTCGCGACACCACTCCCGGAAGCCTGCACGCATCCGTAGTTAACCTCATTGTGACCACGAATAATGAACTTATTCGTGGTCACAATGAGGTTAACTACGGATGCGTGCAGGCTTCCGGGAGTGGTGTCGCGACTGCGCAGCCGGCTGGTAACCGGGACTTAAATGAGGTCACTATCCCTCATTGGCCATTTTATTGCACCTAGCCCGTATGTTTTCCTTTCGTTCTTGTTTTCATCATGGTCGTAAGGTTTTCAGGGTTATTGTCTTTTGAGTTTATATATATATATATATATAGATATATATATATATATATATATATATAATTATTTCATAAATACCGTAGCTTGCTAAAAATATGAAGGATACTACGCAAATATGAATATGTAAAGAAATTAAAGATATTATGTAAAAAGAATAACAATGCAAAATGCATTTCATTTATTGCGCAAATGCAGCTTATAAACAAGAACGATCAATCATGCTTAAAGCATTGATTATGAAACACTTTCCAACTTCAATGCAATTTTATTTAAACATCTCTAAAATGCAATACATTCCTCGGTAATATTTTAAAACTTATCACAATACTACATTAATTTATTATATTTGAAAACTTAAACCTTCATCGAAAAAAATGAACTTCATTCAAATGACGGCATTGAAATATAAATTGCCTGGTTTAAACATCTCTAAAATGCAATACATTCCTTGGTAATAATTTTAGAGTTATCATAATACTACGATAATTTATTATATTTGAAAACTTCATCGAAAACAACTGAAATTCATTCAAATGACGTCATAGAAAAAATAACACACCTGGCTCTCTCTATAAATGCAGCATTTCATTCATAAATAATTTCCCATTCATTTCATTCATCACAATACTATAATAATTTATTTTATTTAAAAATTAAGACCATGAAGCTACAAGTAATTAAACTCTATGCCAAAAACTTATCGAAAAAAATCGTCCTTCTCTTTGTAGAATCAGTAAATATTTCATTCATATCAGCTATGCAGACTCCATGAGCTAAATAATTTTGCGTTAAAGAAATACAGCAATTCTAATACAACTCATTCTACATATTTTGCTATTTACATTTTACATAAGTGAAAAATAGGCTTCGTTGTAGAAATAATCAAATTTGGATGATCATTTAAACTCAAATATATTGTCATTGCGTTGTTTCAGTATGTAGATGCACAGAATTTAAACAAAAATAAAGTGGTTTTAGGACGGATACAACACACAATATGAATTAAAAAGAACTTTAAATATCAAGATTTTGTGACAAGATGGATGCCATATTTCATTTTGAAGTGGGTCACGTGATTGTTTCATATCGTGGCCACGTGATCGCTTCATATAAGAGGTGTAATTATTATTTTAATTTTTATTTTAAAAAGTACTGAATATATTTCGCTGAATATTTTTTATATATATTTTATGGAACAATTTGCATATTACCTAAAATTTTCGAAGCAATTTGTGAATTTTAAATCCGTTTAAAAAATGTTTGAAAAATTAGGTCCCATAGGGTTTAATGTATTTCATGTTTTCAACCCGGGTTCAAACCAAAACTAATTGGGTGATTTTATTCATTTATATTCCCATAGGTCCTACAGACCGTCTGAACAACATACTAAAATTTAATTTTGATCAAGTCATTTTTACGGCAGTTATCGGGCTAACGGACAGACAGACAGAATCAACAAAGTCATAAACACTTTTCAACTTTGTTGTAAAGTGTTAATAAAATGATTTCAATAATAATAATAGTTTGAAAGTCCAATGAAAGAAAAGTGAGAAGCTGCAACTCGAAAAACCTAACTTACTAAAACACCTGCAATGCAAGTGTTTTAGTATTTTAACTCCTTACTTTTATCTCCATGCATATATCTCATATAGTCATTGCCATGAAGGCAAAAGTTAAAAGCAAAATTGCAAATAGAATTTCGATCCCTTTCAGATACTCAGTTATGTCGGCGTTTCATTCTTAACTCACTAAGTGTTAAACCACTGTATGATTTTCTTGTTATTTGGTAAGTGCTTTATTTCGCTTTTGACGACATGTCTAGTGTAGCTATTTCCAACTCCAACAGCTGAGCAAGGATGTCACAACTTTCACTACCTGCAAGGTGGGGTTGATCAAGAAAAATATATTCAGTTCTCGAAAGTTTGTTGGAAATTTATTTATTCGGATCTCGTCCCAAATTGAGCGCCCATAAATGCAGTGATTTACGCTTCCAATGGCGTTTCCGCTATGACACATATTTAGTTTGGGAAAAATTCTGTGTTGGTAATCTCTTAACCGTAGAGTTAGAGAGAAGGAGATAAAACTCCTGTGGATGAAACGCTTGAAAATATGGCATAATGCTTTGAGAATGTTATTGCTATGTCGCTAGTGTTAGTAAAGTAGCTACTATTGTTAGTTGACACAATAGAAAGGTGTAGTATTTAGTATATGTATTTTTGATCATTTTTAAATGAAGAATTCTCTAATTACGAGTATTTTTTCAGAGTTGTAAGATAGAGCACAGAATATAGGGAGATGAAAAGTAATAAATTGAAAGGTAAAATAATTTTGAATACATAGGAATATTCTTTATTGCTTTATCTCTAATTTGCATTGCGCTCATTATTTATTTTTACGAAATGGACAGTTTAAATAAATATTTTAGGACTTTTATCATAGAAATGCATACAATGCAAAACTACTACTTATCTTATCGCAGCGCCACCTGAATGATTGTCTCAAACGGTATGAGCGTTTTCTTGATATGAAGTTTTAACTCCTTACTTTTATCTCCATGCATATATCTCATACAGTCATTGCTATTAAGGTAAAAGTTGAAATCAAAATTGCAAATAGAATTTTGATCCCGTTCAGACCCTTAGTTATGTTCGGCGTCTCATTCTTAACTCACTAAGTGTTAAACCATTGTATGATTTTCTTGATATTTGGTAACTGCTTTATTTTGCTTTTGACGACATGTCTATTGGTTACCTTGTAATTTATGAGCTTTTTACTTTTTGTATTTTGCAATTAAGAGTCGTTTTTTTTAAGAAGCAGACACCCTGTAGAAGTTGACATCATGGATTTTGCTGAAATTTTCAGTGTATGTTCTTTTAGTGATGATAAGAAGAAAAAAAAATTTTATTTTATTTTTTTCCAAGGTTGTTTGACCTTCAGACAAGGTCAAACGACATGGTGGGTGGCGGGTTCTGCTCGTAATGCAAACAGTGTGCCATAGGAAACTCTCATTTTGTATACTTCATAATGTAACGTAGTTTTCTCCACAAATACTTGGGTGTCACACTCTTCATGCAAGGGTCAAAGGTCATCCAAAGTATATGTAAAATCGCCATTTTTAATACTTTTGTCCCTCCATATCTTAGAACGCGAAGAGTGTGCCGTAACAATAACAATGGGGGTTTTTACTACCAAGTAGGTATTTCTTATTTGTGGAAAATTTAGTATGGCAAACTCTTCGGATTGACAAATATTTAGGGTCAAAGTTTAAAAATTTGGAAAAAAGGTCAAATGTCAAGGTCAAGTGCTCGGTGCGCGCAGAGTGAATTGATATGAAACTAAGCCCCATCATGACCTTAACATCTGTATATTGTGAATCAGTAAGCAGATTCATGGCACATTAGCAGGTTTTATTTTTACAGGCATTAATGTGCATTTAAAATTACATTGCAAAGACTTATTTTTATACAGGCATCTTGAAATTTTATTTTTTTCCATTTCCCAGCCTAATATTAATTCTGATGCAGGTCTGAAAATAACTTATTGAATTACTCAGTCAATCCATGTCAACTATATCTCAATGACAAATTCTAAAATTAATTTTCATCACAAGTCAATATATCAAAGCACAGATAAAATTCCATAGGTTAAGAATATATAAACATTCTTTAAAACAAAGTGGAATAAATAAAAATTGATATTAAAGTTGATGTGTTTTTCAAAATGAAAAATAAACTGCACAATGTGATAATGATTTGGCAAGACACAACTCGCGGCCATGTTGGTAGGAGCACACTTAAATTTTGGTTATTTCAGAAAATTGTAATCTTGCTCTTTTAAGACATTGAGGAAAAAATTGAATCAAGGTAAGATGAATATTTATTTTTTAAATGAACTAATTCATCATTAAGGCCACACCCATATCATAAAAGATAAGTTTATTTGGAGAAAAAATTCTTAGGCCTTGCAACTTTTACTTTTTTATTTGGATTCAATGATTTATTGTGCTACTCGGAATTGATTTATTGTGTTCATAATGAGTTTTAAAAAAAATGCAATAACCATAAAATTTGGAAAATGGGTAGAATGAACCATTAATCCATTACTTTTATTGAAAAGTTTTTTTTAAATGAAGTGTAAAAAAAAACAATATATTTTTATCTTATTTTATAGGTCTGATTAGAGGCATAAGCCACCCTCTGTAGCAGGATCTTTAAAATTTCCCACAAAAAACAAAGAACATAACTGTGAATTAGAACAACCAAGATGGATTTGAATTATGCACAATGTACATTCAAAGACCTAAAAAACTGTGGTGAACATACTAGAACAAGGAAGAATGGCATTTTCAACTTTAAAGATATCTTTGGCTCAGTGAATGAGTGGCTAGAAGGAAAATCTGTGAAAGATGTAGATACAGTTATGTATGAGTATGATCTAATTCAAAGTAGATCTGGTAAATCCCTAAGTGAAAGTGATGTAGTATGTGCGTTCCATAGATACTCTTATGGATTCTATTGGGACCCACCTAAAACATGTCAGCACCCTGAGCACGTACCATCAAATTATCAAAAGAAGAAGTCTACATCTGTAAGAACAGTTTCTTGGAAACTTTATCAAAATCTGAAAAGGAATCTGAATAAGCCATTTCCAATTTGTGGTGTTATGTGTACTTTTCATAGAAATATGGAGGGAAAAAAATCAGTGCATCGTTGCTCCCAAAAGATTCATCCACACTGCATGAATCTCCAGAAAAAGATCCAATGTAGGAACTTCCACCATCAGCTTTGATAACAGAAGAAGGAAAAGCAAAAGCTCAAGAGACGCTAACCAATATTCTTCAAATGGTAGCCCCTGGTGTTAGTCCCGCAAAACACCAAATAATCTCATATGTGAATGAAATTAGTCTACGCACATTACGTGAAGAGAAGCGCAAGTATACCCAGGTTAAAACCAGTTTTAAAAAGAAGTTCCGTGAGTCTCTAGCACCTACCCAAGGAGATGCTTTATCAACATTAGTGGCTGCCAGTTCAAGTTCCGAAGAAGATGAAGTACCTAGGGAGCTTGAAGAATTGAAAGAAGCATATCTAACATGTCAAAATGTAAGATCAAAGATGTTACTCCTGGCCAATGTGGTCAATAAATTTGAAACATAAATTTAAAAATCCACATATGAGGAAATTATGCAATTATGGAGACAAAAAAAGGAAGAAGAAATTGAAGAATAATTTCCCTAGATAAAAATTATGGATAGCGATTGAAATATTGACTACACAGTGTGTTATAATTCGGTACATATGTAGATATATGAGGATTTTTAAATTTTTTTATAGGATGAAGATCACAGTGAAATATCAGCAATGCTTTTAGACATTCATAATGCATCCACCCAAGAACCTGGTCCAAGTCGCTACAAGTCACCTCAGCAGCAATTACGACACCCTTTAAAACCTGGTTCAATCATTTTGGTTAAATATGTTCACACATCCTTTAATAGCATATATATGGGCGAAATTATGTATGTTTTACACGGAGTTGATAGAAACATACCAGTGTATCACGTAAAATACATGCGTGCCCTCGACGAAACCAAAAACGCTTTTCGCTTCAAGGACAATGATCAAGATAGCAATGTTTCAGTGTCACATATCTTGGATAAACAATTACCCTCTTACATTGTGAACCACAGAGGTCATTACTGCCTTAGTAAAAGGGTTGATGCTGACTAGCCTGTATTTTCTTATTTTATGTTGTTTCCTAACTTGCAGTTATCTTTTTTTTTAAGTCTGATTGTAAACCATTATAGAAAACAGCAGTTGTCTTAAAGGCCTAATTGGATTGTTTTGAATGAATATACATGCCTGTAAAAATAAAACCTGCTAATGTGCCATGAATCTGTTGACTGATTCATAATATACAGATGTTAAGGTCATGATGTGGCTTAGATTCATATCAATTCACTCTGCGCGCACCGAGCACTTGACCTTGACATTTGACCTTTTTTCCAAATTTTCAAACTTTGACCCTAAATATCTGTCAATCCGAAGAGTTTGCCATACTAAATTTTTCACAAATAAGAAATACCTACTTGGTAGTAAAAGCCTCCATTGTTATTGTTACGGCACACTCTTCGCGTTCTAAGATATGGAGGGTCAAAGGTATTAAAAATGGCGATTTTACCTATACTTTGGATGACCTTTGACCTTTGCGCGAAGAGTGTACCACCCAAGTATTTGTGGAGAAAACTACGTTACATTATGAAGTATTGTGGATGCCTCCCCTACTGGGTTCCGGTCCAAATTGGGTGGCACTTCCCGGCCGTCCAAACTGTTACCTTACACCTTTCTGGTAGGTCGGACGGTCTGGATCTCAACAACAACATTATGAAGTATACAAAATGAAAGAATTTCCAATGGCACACTGTTTGCATTACGAGCAGAACCCACCACAAGCTGCAGCACATGTCGTTTGACCTTGAACTTTGACCTTGTCTGAAGGTCAAACAACCTTGGAAAAAAACTAAAATTTTTTTGTCTTATCATCACTAAAAGAACATACACTGAAAAATTCAGCAAAATCCAAGATATCAACTTCCACCACCCTGTGCAAAGTGTCTGCCTTTTAAAAAAAACGACTCTTAAATGATGTTTCTTTAATGTATCGTACTTAATATGCAAATTTTGCCTCGCGGTTGTAGCCGTTGTACGTAAGTTCATGTTCGCCACCTATTTTGACTTTGCCACCGATCAAGGGCATAATAATGCCCGGAAGGGTTATGGTTGTGAATTTTCGTACGTCGTGGATGGTGATTTTAATTAAAGACTTTTAATAGCCAATATTTGGCTGTCTTTATTTTTTAAAGAGTTGATCATTTGACGTGTTTTCCATACAATTTTATTAGTTTTATATATTTAACCACTCATACTAAAAACAAAACTAAACATAGTATATAAATAGACAGTGGTTAACCCTGTAGCTATATATAAATTATACAACATGTTATGAGAGCAGATATATATAGAGAGAGGGTGTAACAGAAAAGATGGTCACAACTTTAATGGAAGATAGGGAACACTAAATAAGGCACATTGGCCGTGAACCCCATGTCCGCAAAGGAGTGCAGTTGGCTGTAGTGTATAATTATTGTTCGCGTCCACTGCGTACAAAGTAGCAAAAATTGGCTACGAAACGCCATTTGGCGACTTTTCAAAATTACTTCATGCAAGCGAATTTTCTCCATTTGGCTTCTTTCTGAAATCACTTAAGGCCTGGTAAATGTTGGCAAAAAAGGTATCTTTGGCAGGGTCTGCGTTAGGGGGGGGGGGATATGCAACCAATTGTACACACACTGTAGACATAGAGTCTGTGTTTCTCTCAGTAAAGGTTTCAGTTGAAACTATCGTTTGTAGTAATATCAAAAATTAAAAATAATACTCACTTAATCATCATATACTCGCTCTGCAATTCCGTTTGCAGGGAATTTCGTTCTTTCATAGTGATACAGAAAAGTACAATTTTTTTTACATTGTGGAAACTTTTATTTATTTAAACACTTGTTTAATTAATTATTAACACAGGAAAAAAAGAAACAACAACAACACACAGCAGCCCACCGGCCGTCCAAATAGATGCTCAAGTCCTCAGGACGAGCCGGACGGTCTGGGTCTTCAACACACAGCAGCCCCCTACGGCCGTCCAAATAGTTACTCTAGTCCTCTGGATGAGTCGGGCGGTCTGGGTCTTGAACACACAGCAGCCCCCGGGGCGCGGTAGCCCATTGGTTAGCGCGCTGGAGTTGCACTCGGTAGGCCCGGATTCGATTCCAGCCACTGCCAAAACTGCCGTCGTGTTCATGCGGAGTACGATCACGTTAAACATGTGGGTCCGAAAGTCCTTCCGAGAGGTTGGTGGTAGGGGAAGGAGGGTACGGTCCCTGTGGATGCCTTCCCCACTGGGTTCCGGTCTAAATTGGGTGGCACTTCCCGACCGTCCAAACAGTTACCTTACACCTTTCTGGTAGGTCGGACGGTCTGGGTTTCAACAACAACACAGAGCAGCCCCCGGCCGTCCAAATGGATACTCAAGTCCTCAGGACGAGTCGGACGGTCTGGGTCTTCAGCACACAGCAGCCCCCGGCCACACAAACAGCTACCTTTAGCCTTCGGGTTGGTCGTGTGGTCTGGGCTTTCTACACATAGCAGCTTCCGGCCACTCAACCAGCTGCTCATACCCTAGGGTGAGTCGGGTGGCCTGGGCCTTTCACACACAGCAGCTTCCCGGCCACTTAAGTGGCTACTGAAAACCTTCTGGGTCTTTAACACACATCAGCTTCGTAGCCAATTCTTGCTACTTTGTACGCAGTGGACTCAAACAATAATTACACTCTACAGCCAAATGCACTCCTGTGCGGACATGGGGTTCACGTCCAATATGCTTTATTTAGTGTTCTCTATCTCCTCTTAAAGTTGTGACTATTTCTTCTGTTGCACCCTGTATACTAGTTTCACATATTTAATCTCTGGTAATAAAAACAAAACAAAACATAGTATAAATAGATTTATTAAATTTATGTCAAGATTTAGCAATTTAATTTGAGAACTCTCAAGTCAGGATTTACTTAAAAAGATATCGTCTTGCAAAGTTCCAATGAAACATGACAGAAAAATTTAAACTTCAAAGCATTCAATGGTTCTGCTATTGTGTTAAAATCCATACAAACATCTGAGATACAAAGCGGGAGTAGTGATGGGCATGAAGGGACTGTGATCTAAAGACACCAAGGCGACTTCTAATCCAATAATGCAATGGCGCGAACATCCAATCCTGCAGAAAAAAATGAAACAAAATTCAATCCAGAGTTATTTTGTGCTATTATATAATGAGTGGTTAAATCAGGGTGGGCGGGCGCGACAGCCCAGTGGCTAGTGCGCGGGATTTGCAATCGGACGATCCGGATTCGATTCCCGCCTCTGCCCAAACTCTGGAGTGTTCACGCGGAGTACGATTACTTTAAACATGTGGGCTCGTAAGTCCTTCCGAGAGGTTGGTGGTAGAGGAAGGAGGGTGATGCCACCTCCACTGAGTTCCGATATAAGTTGGGTGGCACTTCCCGGCCGTCCAAACAGATACCTTAGACCGTAGGGTAGGTCGGACAGTCTGGGTTGAAGAAAGAAGAAATCAGTGATGGTAAGTCAAGGGTAGGTCGAAGAAATTTGAGGGAAATTCTGGTATGAGACTAAAGCAAAGGGGGGGGGGGAAGCCTAAAATGTTCAATAATTAACCTCGCCATATCAAACTAGATGTTACGTCCAGTCGCCAAATGAAAACGACAAATTGAATTAATATTACAAATTTGGTGTCATGTCAAATAATTTATCCGTCTTATTTCTATTTTGTGCAATTACATTCAATTTATAATACTGAATTTTAATTTGGTTTTTAACTCAAACCATTGGTTTAAT
Organism: Amaurobius ferox; assembly: GCA_951213105.1. NCBI lineage: Eukaryota > Metazoa > Arthropoda > Arachnida > Araneae > Amaurobiidae > Amaurobius > Amaurobius ferox. Next base: position 112,785,281 of record OX578138.1, read on the forward strand.
AAACAAAATTTAGTTTTAGAGTACTATTAATAAATAAATGTACTGTATGACTTTACTTTTATGCCTCTCAAATATAAAGTTAGCTTTGTCCATAAGTAAGGTACACCATGTGTTAAACCCGCCATATGACGAGTTGCATGAAATAGTGTAAAAGATTTCCTGCCATCTCTCCATCTCGCTCTCCCAGTCAACGTTATTAGTTACTATTCGGACGTAATTATTTCAAGCAGCCGTAGATCCTCTTGCAATCTGTCTCACAGGGAAACTCGCTGTATTTTGAATCGAGATAATAATTGCCACAAATCAACAGGTATTTTCAAGGACATTTAATTTAATTTTCAGAGATATGGAATTATCACCATCATAGCGACCTATCCCAAATGTCGTCAATTCGGTGATATTACGCTAAATGTGTTGTCTAGATCATTGGTGCGCAAACCGTGGGTCGCGACCCCTCTGGGGGTCGCGAGAAAATTTTTGTAGGTCGCCAAATTCAAAGAAATTTATTTGACAATAAAAAATATAAGGTTTTTCTTCAACAAGTATCAGGTTCCAGTAAAATAGGGAAATGAAATTATATTATTTATAAAAATGGAACTATATTTTTTTACGAAAACAATTGTCTGTATTAATACCTAATACCTTTACTTCGTGTTATACCTATTCTTTGTAGCTACCGTTAGAAAGCTGTAATAAAATTCAGCAACCACGCCTCCTTTTCCCGGTGCCAACTTCGCTACGCATCCAGACTCCTACGAGGAACATTTTTACTTTCCTTATATACATAATGTATAAGGAAAGTATTGTGACGGGGGTCGAAAATTCGAATTCGAGTTTTCGACGGGAGAGCACGTTTCAAGCATCCCTGATCACGAATCAAACATTTTTGAAGTTATGTCTGTGTGTGTGTGTGTGTGTGTGTGTGCGTGTGTGTGTGTGAAAGTATGTGTGTGTGTGTGTGTGTGTGTGTGTATCAGTGGGTCTGTGGAGACGATAACTGACGAACGAATGGACCGATTCGAACCAAATTTGGTACAAAAATCACAATCTGTAAACACTGGAAGCCTATTGTTTTTATACGCAATCGAATGTTCAGAACCCCCCTAAATTTTCGAATGAAATTTTGAAAAAATCGTCAAGAAATCAAAACCAATATTAAAGTTACGCAAATAGACATTTCTTATGTAATTTTACATTAGAAAACGATTGACATAAATTTTAGAACGCTAACATGAACCGTTCTCGAGATATTGCACATTTTTCAAAAAAATTATCAAAAAGTCATATAAAATAGAAAAAAAAATATTTCCTATTGAGAAACATGTTCACTTTTCATATATAATATTATGCGATAAATTGGGTGACATCATTCTCGTGGATCTAGCTCGTTCCATTCATGAAAAAAGATACTTTGAGTAATACTTTTGCATTTGAACGCCAATTTATCTGCTATAAGAACAACTTATTTCTTCGTCCATAACGCTTGGCGAGATTTTGGCGACGAAATTGGCGGAATGTCGCCAACTTGGCGACTTTTTGAAATGTTGCCAAATTAACGAAAATCTCGCCAAATGGATAAAAATGACGCTAAATCAATGAAAATGCCGACTAATTGTGGAAAATTCAATATCTAATAAGTTATATATATATATATATATATATATATAACTTATTTCTTCGTCCATAACGCTTGGCGAGATTTTTGAGACGAAATTGGCGGAATGTCGCCAACTTGGCGACTTTTTGAAATGTTGCCAAATTAACGAAAATCTCGCCAAATGGATGAAAATGACGACTAATTGTCGAAAATTCAATATCTTGGAAAGGATATTAGTATCTACTAGAAGAAAAACCTATTTAGTTTACTCTAAAAGTAGTAAATTGATTTCATTATACAAGGAAAGTCATGTGTTGCCCACATCAGATTTTTTTAATTTAACCTGTAGTGAGCGAATATGATTTGAAATAGGACGTATGGGTTTTTTGACTGCCCCTTGTAGCCTAACTTCGTACATCGATTGCGCGCTGGAGGCGGCAATTTCTAGACAGAGTTGCATGAGTGTCTTTACTGTATGTATTTAGTCTTTATACTGTGGTCACAGCGAGGACCATGCAGTTCTTTCCGTCTGTGCCTGGGTAGTTCGATTTTGCTGCTTCTTACGTTCATTCAAGTGCATTCTGTAATTCTGTTTATATACTACTTTTATTAATTCTAATTAAATTTGTTATCAGGTATGTACATAACATATTTTTTAAGTATTGGACAGTTCAGTAGCGTTCTCAGAGGGCAATAATAGACAATTAATTAAAAAATTATAGATATTAAAATGTTAATAAAGGGAAACTGTTTTTTTTTTCTAAAATATTTTGCATGCATTTTTGTATTATTTTTTCGTTTTTAATTTTTTCGAAAATCAATTATCCTCAACTGATATTTCGTTGGAAACGTTACCAGGGTAGTTACTATTTTAAAACGCAAAGAAATATTGTTTATTTATAATTTTGTTTTATTTATTTATTTATTCAAATAAAATTGCTGAAACTATGTTCTAAATTGCATTTTTTGCCTTGCATTTTTTTTAAATGAAGTAAACTAAATAATATTTATAGAGATTTTTAAATAATAATTATTAATTTACTATTTATATGCATTTTTTTTAACTTCATATGGGGAGGATCTCGTACATTGAGCTTAGCCCCCATATCTAGTATGGCAAGAGGTATATGTACATATTAATTATTAACAATTTACCAATAAGTCCTTATAAGACAGAGATTAGCGGAACTTATAAGACAGAGATTAGCGGAACACTAGATCTCGAATTTTGATAAAGTTTCTTAAATTAATAAATACCCCTGACCATACCGTCTGTGTTTTAAATCACTCATAAGAGTGCATGCCAGATATTTTCTGGTTTCGTGAGATGTTCATACTTAATCTAAAATTAGGCCGTTTAAATAAAGACAATCTTTTGCATGACAACACAATTTTATTAAATATTAAAATTAAATCTTATTTCTTGAGTAAGCATATTTATCAATTTTGCAATTGCTAAACTTCTATTTATATTAATCACTTAATTTCATTCTTATTATTCAGTAATTAATTAACATTAGCATCTTAGCTACCAATCTTAACATAAATGCAATATCAACATATTATCAATTCAGGTCTTTTACTATTATACACAATTCACATAATCATAATTCCACTTCATTTTCATTATCATTAATTCAAAATAACAGTTATCAATTTGAGAGTTAATTTTCCCTCTTTCCCTCTGTGACCCAGTCAATTAATTAAAATTACAATTCTATTTATGACTTTAGTAAATATGCATTTTAAGAATCATAGGAATACACTCACCCCACAAATCTGGATACTGTGTCAGTCTTTTTATCAAATTAACCACCATATGAATTCTAACTTGTAACTCACTCATAGTTCTTTAGCAAATATATAGTTCACATTCTCATCTGGAAGTATTGCTATTCTATCATTTGTGAGTTGAAATGCTTCTATCATTCACAATCGTTCTAATAACTTTACAATGTAGTTGGTTTTCTTCGTTCGCAAAGTTTGTTTTAATTGAGGAACATTCTGGAATTCACGCTATCAGGTTTCTCATCAGAGGGTCTGGATTATCAGTATCTTTGGATTAGTCAGAATATTCTACTTTCAAGATTTCTTTCATCAGATGTGGCATACTTGATTCGTCAGCAAAAGTTCTACGTCATCAGAGAATGTAAGTCGATGCATCACGCCATTAATAAATTTTGTTATCAATTAGGAAAACTGGAAATCAGATTCTTGCCATACTTCTAATGTAGATTATGCAATGCAAGATTGACTTTCTGTTAAATTTAAAGTTCTTACATAGTAAGTGTGGACACACTTAGCAACAGTAAGCCTTCGGGTCTGTCGTGTGGTCTGGGTTTTCAACACTTCAACAGTAAGTGCGGAGCGTTTATGCAATGGAGCTAATGGAGCGTTTAAGCAATGCAACATTGACTTTCTGTTAAAGCTAAAGTTCTTACACAGTAAGTGTTAACTCATTTTCCCGGCCGTCCAAATAGTTGCTCAAGTCCTCAGGATGAGTCGGGCGATCTGGGTCTTCAACAGTAAGTGTTAACTCGAAGTGCTGTAATTAAGCCTTTTGCTTCCATAACGTTTCTGTTGCATAAAATCAGAAAATAGGCAGTATTTTCGTAATAATGCGAAAATATAGTTGTAAACAACATAGTTCAGTATTCGCTACATTCTAATTCGGTAAACTGCTTCCAGTCATTATGGTAACTGCAATACTGTTCGGAGCTCATCGTCTGCACAACCGCTTACTGCAAAATCAACAGGAGAAGTGAAGAGTCTTCGTTGAGAGAGAACTAAAAATATAAGGTGAGGTCGTCCGAAGGTTTTTCATCAAGATCCTCGTACATAGCTTATTTGGTAGTACCCAGTCTGCCCTTTGATCCATTTTTGCCGCTGTAACCTTCCGCCCTAGTATCACTTCGTGCCAGGCTCTGCAACAAGTGCTTCTGCCCCTCACCCTTTCTCTGGGAAAGTCGGGAAAAAGGAAAGAGTGCTTTTAAAGTTCCGTTTGATGTCGCTCGCCTTTCTTGCGAAAATGCCGGGAGTAATGTTAATGGTAACATCTCTCCTGTTTGATGTGTGGCATGGGATTTCAAACGACATCTTAACTTGTCTCAAGGCTTTTCTCTTTTATCACAAAAATCCATTAAGTTGCAAAGTCCCTTAGCGACTGTATGTCCAGCATTATATTTGCACCTGAGCTGTGCCATTAATGTCTTAGCATCACCCATACTAAGTGGCACTTTTATGGAAGCTTCCAAGTGTGTTTCTCACCTTTCGTGCAATACTGTTGACCTTACTATGTGAATGTCATTGCACCTGTTTGCTCGCTCTCCTCTTTCGAGTTCCAAATTTATATTTCATATTTTAATACTTTATCAATTTAATATAGATTCTTAAAAATTGCCATAAATACCATAATTCTGCCAAAATATGTCCAGTATGCTTATCATACTGCGACACTTTAATACACTTATAATGGATAAATGGTTAAAAATTGATACCCAGCGTCCTGAAAATGGAAAGAATGACAATACAAACGAGAATGATGGACCAACATCTAATAAACTTGGAAAAACTGTAGATGAAAACTCAAATAGAAATGAATCCAGTGGCACTGTTTCTACTTCAAAAAATATCGAAAGAAATGTGTTATCTAATAAAAAATATCAAGAGGAGTTTATTCAATACGGATTTACATTTTGAGTTGTTAATGAGAAAGAACATCCGTTGTATTTTAATTGCAGGGATAAATTAGCAAATGAAAATATGAAACCTGCTAAATTAAAAAAACATTTGGAAACTAAACATAAAGAATTTGCAAATAAATCTGAAACATTTTTTAAAAAACGAGTTGAAAGTATGAAAAATCAAAATGTATTTTTGAAAAAAATATACAATTCCTGAGAAGGCTTTACTCATTCTTCCTTCAAAAATTAAAATGGCATCAATTATGCATGGAGAAAAGTATGGTAACGATTTAAAATCAATGTTAACGATTTAAAATCCATTATCAAAAGACACCGTTTCTCGCCGAATTTCGGCCATTTCACATAATATAGAATCAGTTCTGTTAAATCGAATACAAAACTCTCCTGTATTTGCTCTACAACTTGACGGAACTACTGGCATTCCTAAAATGTCTCAATTAATTGTTTATGTGAGATACGTTTTTGAAGAACACATATCAGAAGATTTTTTATGTTGTAAAAAATTAGATGGAAAACCAAATGGAGAGAAAATATTTCAAATTATTAATAGATATTTTGAAACAAATGACCTTACCTGGACACACTGTGTCGCGGTTTGCACTGATGGTGCTGCAGCATTAACACGTAGTAATAAAGGACTAAGAGGGTTTAATAATGAAAATTGCTCCCCATGTAGTATTCAACCATTGCATGATACATAGACAAGCTCTTGTTGCAAAAGATATTGATGAAAAATTGCATAAAATATTACAGGATGTTGTTATTGTAATTAATTTCATTAAAAGCAACAGCCTAAACAGTCGTCTCTTTTCAATACTCTGTAATGAGATGGGTTCTGTGTATGAGACATTATTACTACATACCGAAGTCAGATGGCTCTCACGCGGCAAAATACTGCGACGTATTTTCGATTTGAGAAACGAAGTTTACATTTTTTTGGTAGAAAAGAAACATATATTGGCAAATTCATTCATTAATGAAGATTGGCTCGGAATACTTAGTTACATGGTTGACATTTTCGAAAAATTTAACGATTTGAATTTGAACGATTTGATTACATGGTTAACATTTTCGAAAAACTTAACGATTTGATTACATGGTTGACATTTTCGGAAAACTTAACGATTTGAATTTGAGTCTACAGGGAGAGAGTACAAACATTTTACATCGAACAGTAAAATTGAAGCTTTTAAGAATAAGCTGATACTTTAGCAAAGAGAATTGAACAAAAACAACACACACATATTCCCGTGCTTTTCAGAATTTACTAAAGAAAACAATACATATTTCTTGTTATTTGAAAACATCATTTCCCGTCATATGATAAAATTGGGAGAAACTTTTCGAAAAGGTTCGAAAAATTTCCCAGATAATGAAGTAGGTTGGATCCGTGATCCATTTTCGTTTGATATTTTTAATTCCAATATCCCTTTAAATGAAAAAGAAGAGCTAATTGATGTTTCAAGCGACGAAACACTACGCATTCAATTTAAGTCTCTGACTTGCCAAAAATTTTGGTTATCGATTGGAAACGCATATGCCGATTTGAAGAAAAAGCACCGGCTTTTCAAAATCAGTTGTCATTGAAACAAAATATCGATCTCGATTGGATCCGGAGGATGACTTACGGCTTGCAATTTTCAATACAGATCCGAACATAGAAGCAATGATGAGCTCTTTGCAGGCGCATACCTCACATTGAATTCTTATGATGTAAAGTTTCTTAAAAGTATTTTTCATTAAAAATATATTTATACCCATATGTATAAATAAAGACATTGTTTCATAAAATTATGTGTTTTATTCAGACCTCTAAGAAGGCAGAAACATAAGCGCAAATCCCAGAAAGAATGTCACCTTAACTACGTTGACGATTAAAAAGACGTTTACTGTCTATCCAGGGGTCGCGACAAAATTTTACACAAAATGGGGGGTCGGATAGGAAGTTTGCGCACCACTGGTCTAGATCACCAATTGGAGTGATAAAACTGTTGACTTTTTTCCCCTATGTATGAAATTACTCATATATATATATATACATATATACATATATATATATATATATATATATATATATATATATATATATATATATACATATATATATATATATATATATATATATATATACATATATATATATATATATATATATATATATATATATATATATATATATATATATATATATATATATATATATATATATATATATATATATATATATATATATATATATATATATATATATATATATATATATATATATAAATTTACTATTTTAAGATCTATTAAAAATGCCATTTGTGGTATCAATTTATCTAGATCTATATATAATATGGATAATATAAAACACTCTGTTAATGATTTACATAGATCTTTTGTTATTACTTATGTTGATAAAGCCTCTAATAATTATGCTATTATTTGTAAAAAATTTTATATTCAATATCTGTTAGATTATTTAAGAAATAATAGTCTATTTAAAATTGATTCACACTCCGTTAATAGTATCAAATTGAAAATTATCAATATGTATAGTGATTTAGATATTAATAATAAATTTTTGAAATTTCCATATGTTGTGCTCATACCTAAATTTCATAAAAATCCTATTAAATTTAGAACTGTAACTAGTGGTCATAATTTATACTCTACTACTGCTAGTAAATTATTACTAAATTATTTAAATGTACTAAATATTAATTTACGAGATTCTAGTGATAACTGCATTATTCTAAGTAACAGTAAAGAATTAAAAAATAAATTATAAACACTTGGTAAAATAATAGGATTTCAAACTTTTGATTTTAAAGATCTATTTAATAATATTAAGATCACTGATCTATATGATGTCATTTTAGCTTTATATAATGCTTATATTACTAATCAATCTCATCTTACTAAATTTACCAATTTTCCTAAGCTTCTCCATTTTGTTCTTTTCAATAATTATATCTTTCAAGGTAATAAATTATACTTACAAGTCTCAGGTGTTCCACAAGGTGGCTGTAGTAGCAGTATGTTAGCTAATTTATACCTATATCAATATGAACAATTATTTTCTTCAACAGATTATAAAATTTACAGATATGTAGATGATCTGATTTGTCTTGTATTTACTGATAACTAAGTCATAGATATAGATTTCTATCCAGATAATTTGGAATTAATACCTAATGAAACTACTATTAGTAATAATATTTATTATTTGGATTTAAATCTAATTATAGAACCTGCTCATGGGATAGTTACTAATTTATATGATAAAAAAGATTTTTTAAATTTAATATTAATAAATTATTACCTTTTAATTCCTGCAACTCGATTCAATTGTTTAGAAATATTATACTTAATCAACTTTTTAGAATTTATAGATTATCAGATAAAAAAATTCTTGCTTTGCACATTAATAACCTCAAAATTACCAGTAAATTTTATAAATATCCAGCATATTTAGTAAATGGTATAGTTAATAAGTTTCGATTAGCCTAAAATTCTCATAATCTCTCCTTAGTATCTTATTTTAGCCGTACTTCTACTTTCTCTTGAATCTATTATATTTTCATATTTTTATCTTGCAGCTTTAACTGTAGACATTTTATTGCTTTTACGCAGTACGGTTTTTATTAATCTCTTTGGCAACAGCAAATCACATCTTTTCATTTCTGCATATGGCAACATTGGTCTAGTCATATTTTGCTCGTCATGGTTGTACTAATGAAGCGTATTTTAAGGTATTTATGTTTCCTTTTATTTTTCCAATCTATATGCTTGTCGTCCATATAACACAAGTTTATAGATAAAATATATCTTGTGTTTCAGAAACAAGCATTTTTGTGTTCATTTCGAAGAGATATATGGACTTGACAAGAATTTTTTCGAAATGAACTTAGCTTAAGCCTAAAGCTCTTCCACGTGCAAGCTTTTTTGCTTGATTTGTTTGTTTTCCTATTTTCATTCCTCACCTTTGAAATGTGTTGATTGTCTTTGTCTTTATGACCTGCATTATACGCTTTATAATTTCCTCTTTATGTTTGAATTTCTTTTATTTCTTTGTATTTTGTAGAAAATTTTGGAATAGTGTATTATGAGTTACTACTTACATTCTAACTTTGGATTTACAATTATATTTATATATATATATATATATATATATATATATATATATATATATATATATATATATATATATATATATATATATATATATATATATATATATATATATATATATACAAATACATACACACACACATATACATATATATATAAGGAGAGTATCGTAATGTGTGAGCTTTCAATATATGAGTATTTAGACATTTGGGGTTAACGAATCTTTAGTGTGGCATCTGTGTATGAGAAACTGTGATGCTCAAAGACTGTTCTTATTTTCATTAAATGTAGTGAAATATTTGTTACCTATTAAATTTTTACTGAAAATCAAGAAAAACAAAAATAGCCCTATTTCAGAAAATGACTAACATTTAGAAAAAAAAAAAAATCCTGCGTAGCTCTAGTCGAATGGAGCCGAAATGGTTTTAAGTGAATAACATTTTATAAAATAAAACTTCAGTAAAGTTCAATAAGTTTATTCGACTTTTCCAGACTCGTTTGTTTTGTTTACTAGTTTTCAAAGAACTCCAAATGACTCACTAATTGTTTATAGCCAGCTTGTACTCTTAGTTTTCGCCCCGATTTCATCTAGAAACTCCGACCATAGATTTCGCCTCAAAATATCCAAATATTTTTCTACCTTGCTTTGCGATATATGAATCAAACTTATAGATCTGACGACATCTTAAAGTGCATCTATATACTTGCCTGGTGGCACATAAATACATATTTGAATACGTATATTTCCATCAATTCTGTTCAAATCTCAAAAATCATTAAACATCTTTGGAATCCCCAAGTTCATTTAATTTCCTAATTTTTGTTTTTGAACGAAACAAAATATCTCGTGCTTGTGCACCCATATTTAACCAAAGAATAAGAAAAAGGATTGAGCTGTAACAGTCGTGACAATTTAAAAAATCTGATGTGGGCAACACATGACTTTCCTTATATAATGCTATGAATTTACTGCTTTTACAGTTTAAAAAAATGTTATTCTTATGTAGATACTTATATTCTTTCCAAGATATTGAATTTTCTTCAATTAATCGCCATTTTCATTGAATTAGCGTCATTTTATCATATTGGCGAGATTTTTGTTAATTTGGCAACAATAAAAAATATCGTCAAGTTGCCGACATTCCGCCAAATTCGTCGCCAAAATCTAGCCAAGCGTTATGGACGGAGAAATAAGTTATTCTTACAGCAGATAAATGACTATTGGCGTTCAAATACAAAAGTATTAATAAAAGTATCTTTTTTCAGGAATGGAACGAGCTAGATCCACGAGAATGATGTCACCAAATTTATCGCATGGTATTATATATGAAAAGTGAACATGTTTCTCAATAGGAAATATTTTTTTTTATTTTATACAACTTTTTTATAATTTTTTTGAAAAATGTGCAATATCTCGAGAACTTTTCTAATGAAAAATTACATAAGAAATGTATATTTGCGTAACTTTATTAGCGGTTTTGATATTTTGACGATTTTTTCTCAATTTCATTTGAAAGTTTAGGGGAGTTCTGCCCATTCGATTGCGTATAAAAACAATATGCTTCCAGTGTTTACGAATTGTGATTTTTGTACCAAATTTCGTTCGAATCGGTTTATTCGTTCATCAGCTATCGTCTCCACAGACTCACTGACACACACAGATATACTTTCACACACACAGACATCACTTCAAAAATGTTTGATTCGTGATCAGGGATGCTTGAAACGTGCTCTCCCGTCGAAAACTCGAATTCGAATTTTCGACCCCGTCACAATACATTCCTTATACATTGTGTATATAAGGAAAGTAAAAATGGCAGCTTTACCAACCATTGGAAAACTCCGATTAACATGTTTAAATATCGAAATTATACATGTATATTTAATTGTACTATATTACTACTATATTTCGAAAACTAAGAAACGGATCTAAAATCCAATTTTATACACTTGTAGAGATTTTCAAGAGCAACAAATTCTTGGTTACTGTTTGTTCACTAGTGTGAAGCAGGCGGGCGTTTTGTCCATAAGTAATTTAAAAACACACGTTTTTATCCATTCACTAAAAATTTTATTCATGGGATATACTATAATAAAAGACAACACTTAATCACTGTCAACGTAGCCACAATACAAAAAAATCTGATCTGAGCAGCACATGACTTTCCTTATATAATGCATGAATTTACTACTTTTACAGCAAGTAAAATAGGTTATTCTTATAGTAAATACTTATATTCTTTCTAGGATATTGAATTTTCGTCAATTAGTCGTCATTTTTATCCATTTGACGAGATTTTCGTTAATTTGGCAACATTAAAAAAAATCGCCAAGTTGGCGAAATTCCGCCAAATACGTCGCCAAAATCTCGCCAAACGTTATGGACGGAGAAATAAGTTATTCTTATAGCAGATAAATGACTATTGACGTTCAAATACAAAAGTATTACTAAATATATTTTGTCATGAATGGAACGAGCAAGATCCACTAGAATGATGTTACCCAATTTATCGCATGATATTACATATGAAAAGTGAACATGTTTCTCAACAGTTAATATATTACTTTCCTTATATACATAATGTATAAGGAAAGTATTGTGACGGGGTCGAAAATTCGAATTCGAGTTTTCGACGGGAGAACACGTTTCAAGCATCCCTGATCACGAATCAAACATTTTTGAAGTGATGTCTGTGTGTGTGTGTGTATTTGTGTGTGTGTGTGTGTGTGTGTGTGTGTGTGTGTGTGAAAGTGTGTGTGTGTGTGTGAAAGTGTGTGTGTGTGTGTGTGTCAGTGAGTCTGCGGAGACGATAATTGACAAACGAATGGACAGATTCGAACCAAATTTGGTACAAAAATCACAATCCGTAAACACTGGAAGTCTGTTGTTTTTATACGCAATCGAATGTTCAGAACCTCCTTAAATTTTCAAATGAAATTTTGAAAAAATCGTCAAAAAATCAAAACCACTAATAAAGTTAGGCAAATAGACATTTCTTATGTAATTTTTCATTAGAAAACGATTGGCATAAATTTTAGAACGCTAACATGAACCGTTCTCGAGATATTGTGCATTTTTCAAAAAAATTATGAAAAAGTTACATAAAAAAAAAATTCCTATTGAGAAACATGTTCACTTTTCATATGTAATGCCATGCGATAAATTGAGTGACATCATTCTCGTGGATCTAGCTCGTTCCATTCATGAAAAAATATACTTTAAATAATACTTTTGTATTTGAACGCCAATAGTCATTTATCTGCTGTAAGAATAACTTTTTTCTTAGTGCATAACGCTTGGCGAGGTTTTGGCGACGAATTTGGCGGAATGTCGCCAACTTGGCGACTTTTTTGAAATGTTGCCAAATTGATGAAAATCTCGCCAAATGGATAAAAATGATGCTAAATCAATGAAAATGACGACTAATTGTCGAAAATTCAATATCTTGGAAAGAATATTAGTATCTACTATAAGAAAAACCTATTTTTTTACTGTAAAAGTAGTAAATTCATTACATTATATAAGGAAAGTCATGTGTTGCCCACATCAGATTTTTTTTTAATTTATGGGATTTTTTGATAAATGTATTTGAAAAATGTGCAATATCTCGAGAACGGTTCATACTAGCGTCCTAAAGTTTATTTCAATCGTTTTCTAATGAAAAATTACATCAGAAATGTCTATTTGAGCAACTTTATTAGCGGTTTTGATTTTTTGACGATTTTTTCAAAATTTTTCAAATTTTCAAAAATGTTTGATTCGTGATCAGGGGTGCTTGAAACGTACTCTCGCGTCGAAAACTCGAATTCGAATTTTCGACCCCGTCACAATACTTTCCTTATGCATTATGTATATAAGGAAAGTAAAAAGGTATTATAATATGCCTTATTGTAAATAAATTAAAAATGATTCCAATGACAGGCTTCGTTTTCATTATCTAATGTCAAATGCAGCGTGGAGCTCCAAAAGTCTACAGTATTGTAAATAAGTTAAGAATGAGTCCAATTTAAAGCTACGTCTTCAGCATCTGATGTCAAACGTAGCATAAAGCTTCGTAATTCTCAATTATCATAAATAAGTAAAAAATGTGTCAAATTTAAAGCTGCGTCTTCAGTATCTGATATCAAACGCAACATAAAGCTTCATAATTCTCAATTATCATAAATAAGTTAAAAATGAGTCCAATTTAAAGCTGTGTTTTCATTATCTGATGTCAAACGCAGCATAAAGCTTCATAATTCTCAATTATTGTAAATAAGTTAAAAATGAGTCCAATTTAAAGTTTCGTCTTCAGTATCTAATACGCAGCATAAAGCTTCATAATTATCCATTATTGTAAATAAGTTAAAAATGAGTCCAATTTAAAGTTGCGTCTTCAGTATCTAATACGCAGCATAAAGCTTCATAATAATCCATTATTGTAAATAAGTTAAAAATGAGTCCAATTTAAAGCTGTGTTTCCATTATCTGAGATCATATGGAATACTGCTCTTTATATATCGGTAGCTAGCACTTTTAGTTTTTATAGATATAAGCATTACAAATTTGAAGAACGGAACAATCTTCTTCAACTTGACAAGACGATTACTTGAAAACTATAAAAGTTTTCTTTTAAAGTAAATATAGATTTAGAAATTCAATTTCCTTATACATATTTTTTTCGTTTACTATTATCATCTATCTATTATAGTTTCGAAGATATTTCAAGTCAAAGTATGGAAAATGAAAAAAAAAACACGTTTGGATATGTATTTTATGAGTTTTTCCTTTCGAAAAAAAAAGGAGGGGGGGGGGGGGTCGATTCAAAATCTGATTATTTATTTACACTTGTAGGGCTTTCAAACAAATACAAATTCTTGCTTATTGATCAGAGCTAGAATCTTTAATTTTTGAGATATAATCATTTCAATCTTGAAAAACAGAAAATGTTCAATCTTCTTCAACTTAACAAAACGATTACTTGAAAACTATAAGAGACTTTTTAAAAAATAAATATAGATCGATATATTTAGATTCTAATTTTAATAGAACATATTTTTGTCGCTATCTATTTATATCTATATTTTATTAGTTTCGAAGATATTTCAAATGAAAGTAAGAAAACTGAAAAAATAACGCACTTGGACCAAAAGGTTTTGAAGTTCAAAATATGTAAAGTTCAAAATAGGTAAATATTGAAATTATTTTTATATATATGGACCCTATTTCCGACTAAACAAAGAAAATTGTTTACATTTTTATCTGTTAGGTTCGTGGGTTTAAACGTCTAAAGGGATTATACATTTTTCTTAACGGTCTTTTCCGCTACAGGAACCCCAAACATAGATGTTATTCACATCAAAATATAGAAAAAAAATAGGAGACATATCTGCTTGTTTTACACGTAATCTACTTGTATATAAATAAAATTGAAAATCTGTCTGTCTGTTTGTTTGTCTCACGGGAGAACGGCTGAACCGAATTTGGTGAAATTTTGTGGGTAGCCTTGAAATAGGCCCACTTAAAATTTAGTCCATGTTTCAAGTGTCTAAGACCGGGGATTGTCGAGATATTAATGAAAAACGAAACTTTTTCCTAGGAGTTCTACTCTCTAACTCTCTGGTTCCTCCAAGCGAAAGGGTTGGAAATCGTTTGTTTAAAATGTGAAAGTGGATTAAAACTTTATCTCTGAGTTTGGTGGGCGATTTTTGGGCTAATTTGTCACTTTCTAAACACATGAATTGCTTGAAAACATGAATGTTTGAAACATGAATTTAAATGGAAAATCTATCACCATGGTTTATTTTTCACAAGTTTTTTCTCAACAATGAAAAGTATTAAGAAATAGAAATGGTTATTTAATTATTAGCATTTTATGATGAAGATTCTTGCTTATATCATGTTTCTCAGCAACATAATTAAATAAAATGCGTTTGTTAATTTTTATTATTATTTTTTCGATTTGAATAATAAATAAATGGATATAAAAATATAGCTTATAAATAAACGGTTTGATTTTACTTTTAATTATATTAATTACGGACTGAGTAAGTCACTTTCATTTATTTTGGCAAAGAGTGTTCAAACTTATATATTGTGTTTAGCCAATAAACTCATATATTGTGTTTAGCCAATAAACTCATATATTGTGTTTAGCCAGTAAACTCGTATATTGTTTTTAGCCAATAATCTCATATATTGTGTTTAGCCAATAAACTCATTTAACCGATTGTTGAAACAGAATAAGAGTAGAGCGGGTATACCATCTAATACAATTTTAGTGTTTTCATTTAGTATATACAAACGGGATCAGGATGTTTTTTTCTTCTGTTCTGCAAATTCAGATCTACGAATTTGGCGGGATATCGCTAACTTAGTAACTTTTCTTAAACGTTGCCAAATTGATAAAAACAATGCAAATCAATGAAATTAAATTTGTTTTGTTAGAAGAGAATACCGAAATGATGTTTCAATAGCATTTGTCTGTCAGTCCAACCGTCCTACTTAGTAACACATTTAGCGAATTTTTAAAATGTCGCCAAATTGATAAAAATGTTTGTAAATCCATAAAAATATCTTGAAATTGATAAAATTGCGCTAAATAAATGAAATTAATTGTATTTTGTTAGGAGATAGTACTGTGGTGATGTTTCGTCAATTTGTCGGCAAGTGGGACTGTCAGTTCGACAGTACCACTTTGTGATAAATTTGGGGTTTTTTAAAATGACGCTAAATCGACAAAAATGTCTCCAAATTGATAAAATGACGCTAAATTTATCAAAATGACACCGAATCGATGAAAATTCAATATTTTGTATAATTGAATACGATTTTCTAGATAATCTCTGCCGTTTTGTGAGAATTAAAAAATATTTTTTTCTAAACTTGTTTAAAAACTGGACCAGGATGCTTTATTCTTCAGATCTGCCTGTGAAGATAATTTTGTATATCGAGCCCAGAGATTCTTATACCTTTTTTAAAAGAATTAAATTAAATATTTTAATAGGATATTTTGAATAACAAAGTCATTCAGAATACTATAGAACTTTACACATAATCGTGAATGTTAAGTTTCTTTATATTATATTTTCCGTACGAAGAACGGATATAGTACCTAATATAAATACCTTGATTTATCTGTCTATCTATATTTAGGTAACGTTTGGCAAAAATTCTAGCGGCGAATTTGGCCAGATATCGCCAACTTTTTTGAAATGCTGCGAAATTGACGAATATTTCGCCAAATCAATAAAAATGAAGCCAAATTGATATAAATGACACTAAATCAATGAAATTAATTGCGTTTTGAAAGGGAATCGTATTGTAATGATGTTTCAATAGCGTTTGTTTGTCAAGTCCAACCATCCAACTCGGCAACAAATTTTGCGACTTTTTAAAATGTCGCCAAATTTATCAAATATCGCCAAAATCGATAAAAAATGTCGTCAAATCGATAAAAAATGTCGCCAAATTGATAAATATGACGTCATATCAATGAAATTAATCCTGTTTCGAAAGGGGATAGTATTGTAATGATATTTCGGAAGCATTTATCTGTCAATCGAATCCTTTCACTTGACGACAAATTTAACGAGTTTTTAAATGTCGACAACTCGATAAACTTATTGTTTTTTGAAAGGGGATAATATTGTAATGATGTTTTGGCAGCGTTTGTCTGTCAGTTCAACTGTCCCACTTGGCGGCAGTTTTGGCGAGTTTTTTAAAATATCTCAAAATTGAACGAAATATCACAAAAGTTAACGAAATAGTCACCAAATCGATGAAAATTCAATATCTTAGAAATAATATAAGAATCTTCTATAAGAAAAAGTCTTTTCTTTGTTCGTCCATTCGTGACGTTTGTCAAAGAATTTGGCGGGATGTCGCAAATGTCACCAAATTGATAAAAATGACTCCAAAGTGGTGGTAATATTTTGCAAATTTCGAATTCCGTCATATGACGGGCATACTTTCATGTACAAAATATAGAAACCATTCATATGAAGCTGGGCTGAACCTTTCTTAATTTTTTATTCGCTTTCTTTTAGGTGCATTCGAATCATTTAGCAACTGCTTCATGTTGTAAATAAAAAAAAAATTAAAAGCTGCAAATTCCATGTGATTTCAAAAAAAAGGAAAATCAATCATGCATAAAGCATTGATTATAAAACACTTTCCAACTGAAATCCCTAGATACTTAATGAACTCAGTAATTAGGAAAGACTTCAAAATCAAAACCGTGAAAGCTCAAATCAAAAAGCAGATGCTAAACTGTTTTAATAACTTGCCATCCGTTCCAAATGAATTATTATTCAGCCTATATGATTAAGACCATTGAAAGGCCAAATCGCGCAGTTCTAAACCTAGCAGAATAATTAAAAATTATGTACACTCCTTTTCTGACAACCCAAACTAAATAAAACCCTCGAACCAGGATAATTTAGACATTTAAACATTCTAAACCATCTCACTAAATCGCCAGAAAAGCGAAGTAATGCCCAGATCTGTGCCAACTCCCCCAAACTGATTAAACTCAAGTACGCAATAAACTTCCACATTAGCAGCCTAGTCAAAATAAAGCTAGCCAAAATAAAAACGTCGATTCTCCATTTATGGGTCACTAAAATAATGTCACAATATGATCACAAGTGCCAGAAGTGAAATCGGAGATTAAGGATGCGTACTCTGTCCTGTACGACACCCGTACATCCAACTGAAATGCAATTTTATTTAAGCATCTCTAAAATAAGATGCATCCAGCGCTGATATTTTTTTAAATTATCACAGTACTGCAGTAGTTTATTATACTTGAAAACTTAAAACTTCATCGCAAAAGTCAATGCTAATTTCACAAAATGAACTTCATTCAAATGACGTCATCGAAATATATGAATTGTCTGCCTCTCTATGTAAAATCAATGAATATGTCATTCATATCACTTATATTCCAAACTCCGGAGCTAAATAATTTTACATCAAAAAATTTCAGCAATTCTTATACAACTCAACTTACAATTGCTGGATTTGCTTACATTTTGCATAAGTTAAAATTAGGTTCCATCGTACAAATAATCAAAGTTTAGTGATCATTTGAAATAAAAAATATTGTAATTGCGTTAGCACAGAATTTAGATACACAGATAATAGGCAAAAATACAGCGGTTTTAGGACGGATGCAACACTAATTATAAATTTAAATGATCGTGAAACATCACGATCTAAAAAAATGGATGGCATATTTTATTTTGCAATGAGTCACGTGATCTCTTCATACACTCACGGACAATGAAAGTTGCCAAGAAGAAAACATGGTACAACCGCGAAATGGTGTAAATAGCTAGAGGGCAGGCTGGAATGCAAATGATCCCAGTCTGGTGTGACTGCGCATGAACGAACACCCTTGAGTGACGCTGCAATCACGAACCAGTGGCCTTATAAACTGGCGTGTAGTCGACGCCCTATCAATGCGAGAAGCTTCGGTCGACGTAAGCACGAGTACGGAGTGAAAAGAATGGTGGGTAGATTCCAGAAACGTCGATATACGCAACTGACGGACTTCGAGGGAGGTCTGATCATCAGGTTGAAAACCACAGTCAGCTCGCCGGATAGCCCGTCACGTGGATCGTTCGGACTATACCGTCCGACGGTGTTGGGAGCACTGGTCAAGGGGCGCCACCCAGACACGGAGTACCGGCTGTGGTCGGACCAGGCATACCACGAATAGAGAAGATCGAATGATCGTGCGGCAGGCACGTCTAGAGCCCACGGCGATCCGATCCACGATACAGGCACACGTAGCGGCTCCTGAGTGCCCCCGAACCATATCTAGACGCCTGAAGGAAGCGAGTCTATGATTCCAGCGTCCCTTACGTGTGCTGCCGTTAACATGGGAACACCGGCGACTCCGATTGCAGGGTGCCGGCCAGAGCAACGTGGAACGCCACAGATTGGCGATATGTGGCGTTTAGAGGCGAGTGCCGCTTCGTTTAGGGGACCGATGATCAGCGTGTCCGGGTGTGGAGGTCCCCTGCACAACGCCACAATCCCGACCTCGTTATCAGAACCCGCAGAGACCTGGAAATCGGCATGTGTCGCTGTTTGGATGGAGTGTCTTCGGTGCTTAAGAGTCTCGGCCTGAAAGTTTCAATACAGAAGACTGAAGCTGTTATTTTTGCTAAAACTAGATTAATGACACGTAAACCGATTTTTAAAATGGATGGATCATCAATTAGGATTGTAAATGAATCAAAATGTCTAGGTATAATTTTTTCATCTAGATTTAACTGGTTTACCCACATAGATTATATAGCTAATAAATGTTCTCAAGTTGCTATGGGGTTTGGTAAGGTTGCGGGGGCTGGGTGGGGAGTGGATCGGAGGCTTTTGAAGTTGTGGTATGGCACCGTTGTGGAGAAGGTGATTATATATTGCGCCGAAGCTTGGGCCGAGGAACTGACAGATGCTCAGATCCAGAAGCTCCTCTCTCTACAGAGGGCATTCCTTCTTAGAGTAGCCGGTGGTTACAGAACCACTCTCATACGGTGCACTATTCGCGCTTCTGGGCATCCCGCCTGTCCATCTTGTCCTTGCTAGTGCACGAGATAAATATTTATTTTGGAAAAGGAGGAGGGGGTGCTGCATATACGTGGCCTTCCTCCTCCTGCTGAATTTGATAGTTATGTGGCCTTTCATTCTTCCCCTTTTTATTTACGTGTTATTGATTTTCCTGGGGATCTTGGACCCGTCGGTGTTCATATTTACACCGACGGCTCCAAGATTGATGATAATGTGGGATTCGCGGTTTGCTGCTTTTTTGGGGGATGTCTTTTTCATTTAATACAAAGGAAGTTGAGCGCGTATAATTCAGTGTTTCAGGCTGAGATTCTGGCAATACAGTATGCGTGTGAGTGGATACTGCGTGAAGATAGGCGTGGTATTATTTTCTCTGACAGTTTGTCTTCTCTGGCTGCCCTTGAGTCTATTAATAATAAGTCCTTGTCTTTAAGAAATGTTAAAACTTCCATATACAGGGCTAGGCATTTAGTGAAATTAAATTGGGTAAGAGCTCATGTGGGTACGCCGGGCAATGAAATTGCCGATGGCTTTGCTAAGGAGGCGGCCCTGTCTGGGGTTCCGTTGTCTGTTCCTGCCCCTCACTCGCTGCTTGTCTGTAAGTTGCGCGAACGAGTGGTGAGCTATTGGGGGATATATTGCGGCAATCTGACCGGTGGTTTGCGCGCCCGTATGTTCTTTCGGGTGGCTGATGAGAGGCTGCAGATTACAGATCGTTATCTATTTTTCTTTCTCTCTGGCCATTGTCCCTTCCCTAGCTACCTGCACAGATGGTTTGGGATTCTCCCGATTGCCCATGTGGGGGATTAGGGGATCCTGATCACTATGTCTTTGAATGCAGGTTTAGCAGGGAATATCATTTGGCCCGGCCGCTATAGGAACTGGATTAATAGTGTTTTGGCTAGGCCTGGTTCCATTGGAAGGATTACTAGATGTATTGCTGTTGCCCGCGAGATCACGGACAATAAGGAAAATTTTATTAATCGATAAAGGGTTATATTTATGTTGACTTGAAATATATTAATTATAGTGATGTAGAACTGGCTTTTATTGTATTATTGTATTTTTTACTTTTTTGTATACTGTATTACTGCCACACAAGTATTTTGATAAATATATTTTTGTTAAAATGCTTTATATTTCGAATTGGGGGATCTGGCTGCTTGTTTTAGTGTATTACACTGTTTGTGTATTCTGTTTTACACTATTTATGTTTATTCCAATGATGCATTTTTATTTTTAAATGACTTTCTGTTTATTTCCAGCAAATTATGCGGATGTTTGTAACTGCCGTGGCCGGGCCCCTATTATTGATTGGAAATAATAAATCCCTGGGTGTTTTGGGTTGTGGGCGCGTCGCATGGGGCAGTCGGCGGCCTCCTCTGTCCGCTGGGCTTAGGTTGTCCGTTGGCTCTCCTTTTTGCTGGGGATCTTTTCTTTTCTCGGCCCGAGATTTAAGATGCTCTGCCCTACGGGCGAGCCCTCGGGTCTGGGCCGCGCTAACCTCGTTATCGAGCGCCACACCGGCCCCACTGCAGACATCATGGGCTGGGGAGCCATAGCTTACGACAGCCGATCCGCTCTAGTAGTGTTACCCGGAACATTGACGGGCCAGCGGTACGTGGAGGAGATTCTACGGCCCCATGTGCTCCCATTCGTCGCTGGGATTTCAGGTGCCCAATTCCACAGGATAATGCCCGGCAGCACACGACTCGGGTCATCCAGGACTGTCTGAGTCATGTTCTGACATTCCCATGGCCTACCCGCTCCCCACACCTGTCCCCTATTGAGCATGTGTGGGACCAGTTGAAACGCCAGCTGCCTCGTTGCCGCAATGTTCAGGATTTGGAATGTAACGTCCAACAAGTGTGGACTCGTCTGCCGCAGGACAACATCAGACGTCTGTTCGACACCATGCTGGACCGTATTGCCGCTTATATCGCAGCACGAGGCGGTGCGACGTGCTATTAAGGATGACCGAACTGTGTAACCCAGCTCCCTCTGTACGTGTTCTGCTGCGCTGTTTTTGTGATCATGTATTACATTCATCTGTATCTTTCTATCAATGAAATTTCAGATCCATCCTATGCTCTCTTCTTGATGCGTAACTTTCATTGTCCATGTGTATCATGAGTGTAATTATTATTTTAATTTTGATTTAATAAACTATCCAACATATTTTTCTGAAATTTTTTTTCCTCATTTTATGTGATAATTTGAATATTTCCTAAAAATTTTCGAAGCAATTCGTGAATTTTAAGTTTGCTTAAAAATTGTTTGAAAAAATAAGTCCCATAGGGTTCCATGTATTTCATAGTTTCAATCCGAAACCAATTGGGTGATATTATTTATTTTCATCCAGAGATGTCCCACAGACCGTCTCAACAACATACTAAAATTTTATTTTGATAAAGTCGTGTTCACGAAAGTTATTGTGCGAACGGACAGACAGACAGGCACAATGACCAAAGTCATGAACACTTTTCAACTTTGTTGGAAAATGTTAAAAAATACTAATTTTGTGTATTGTTTTATGCGAATTAATCTTGTTTTAATGAATGCAAAAAATGACAGAAGGAATTAATAACAACCTAAGACTGTAGAGATTCTCGGGTTCTGTCCATATCAGATTTAATATTATTATTAACATGTAATTATAATTTACCTTGGGCAGAAATTAATTCTTCCACAACCTGCAACACCAGCATGATGAGGAACGTCTTTGTCAGAAAGGGAACTAGCGCCGAGAGCGACACCTTTGTCAAATGTAACCACATCAACGTCACAGAATGGTTCCATAATATATCCGTGAACCTGATTGCAATTACCTAAAAGGAAGATGAGGAAGAATAAAACATTTTCAAACTTAATGGTGAAACGTAATGGTGAAATTCTAAGAAGTACCTAAAATGTGCCGTTTCAGGTGTGTTACAAAAAATCGAACACAAATCGGGATGGTAATCGCTGGATCACGAATTCCGACAAATAATTGATCACGACATCCCGTTATTAGATATTCCAAATTTCCGTGATTTCAGTTATCTCAAATTATTTTAATTTATGGAACGTGAATACGTATTATCATTCCCAAACCTCGGGATTGTAAGAAAAAACCGTCCAGGACTGAAATCCTTAATTAGAAGCCTTAAAACAGAGATTTAATATAGTCGTGAAAACCGTTGCTGATACTCATCGTCAGTAACGTCAACAGAATTTTCCAGCCATTGTTCTGTAAATGTGAAGGCCCGATACAATAAAAATATTTGCGTTGTCACTTGTAAAAAATTTTTAACTAATGAAAAATATATTTACCAGTCGGAAAACACTTTCCTGCACGGGTAAAATTTAAAATTTCAGTGGCTCACCTTATCATAAAGGGAATCTTTCCAGTAATAAGGTCTCATAACCATAGTCTCCTTTAAGTCCCTGTTTTAACGTTCGGTTTATAGCACTCAGGTTAGCGCACAGTTGGATGTGATCATATTCGGGTGTTCTAAACTATTGGAAGCTCCGGTTCTGCAGGCGGCCGGTTGACGAGAAATCAAATCATGGATGAATTGTAAATGGGTCTCCTGTAATGAACGATATCTATCCATGAATTCCTGGAGATTCAAGTCGATTAAAATTCTACTGCCGGAAGTCAGATAAATGGCGAAATGGCGATGTTCGAATAAGAGGATAAGTCATCTTAGTGAAATAAAAGAATCTTGATAAGATATACTTCACTTGATTAGCATGTTATCATCATTCAGAACATTACATTCCTTCATATAATTCATTTTTTTAAATAGATTAACATGCTAGAATAATGCTAAATAATACTATACGGAACATTTCAAGAGATGGAATATTCTTTTGACAAAAAATGATCATTAACATCTCACCTACGTTGAAAATAACTAGTTCTTTTCAAGTTAACAATAATGCGATATTTTATCGTAATATTTCATAATTTTTAATCATTTAATTTAACCAAGTTCCTAATAAAAATTTAGCCATTTTGCCGCAAGGGCAAACACACGTCCGACTCCTTCACGAGTTGATTGCCAAGTAAAAACTAACTACTAGTGATGGGATTCATTCGAATGAAATAATCGAACATCTCGATAGTTTCAAATCAGTCGATAGTCTCGATAGTTGCAAAAACTATTCGAATGCTTTTTGGCCAATCACAGCGAAGAGCTTTTAGCAATACGATAGTTTTAAAAGTATTCGAATGAATTTACACGATTGTACTATTTTTTGTAGTAATGCATGCTATCGGCCGTGGCGATAGTTTTAAAAGTATTCGAATGATTTTGGACGATTGTACTATTTATTGAAGTAATGCTATCGGCTATGCTATCGGCAATGGCGATAGTATTCGTTCGGAACTAGTTACTGTTTTTCATAGTAATGTTTTAAAAGTATTCGAATGAATTTAGACGATTGTAATTGTAATATAGTAATGATATCGACCATGGCAATAGGATTCATTCGGATTAAGCGGTAGTTTTACTAATTTGTATTCAAATGATAGTAGTTATTACTCATTAGATGGTTTTGGAATATAGTTCGATTGACGATGGATAGTTTTATTTGCAGAATTATTAAAGCTATACAAGCGTTTTTTGTATTTCAAAATAAAATCATGTTTGGTGAAGTGAAATCACTGAAATTGTTTTGTTATTTTGAAGAAGTTTTTTGAACAAGTGAAACAATCCTTTTAGGAGGAAATAGCGAATGATTTTTAAAACTGACAATTAAATTGATTTAAAGCAAACATTTTGATTTTAATTACGTCAAAAGTAATTTTGGCGTTTTTGTTAAGGAAATATTAGCGTTTTTGTGAAACATTAATATTTAATTTTAATACATAGTGTAGTTAATAATGTTTAATACATTTTTGTTTGAAGTAATAAATATTTATATAGAAAAATCGAATGAGCAAATAAATGCATAAGGAAGGGTAAATGTTTTACTTGTATTATTTAGTATTAATTTAATTTTATCTTAGTCATCTTTTTAAAGAAATAATAAAGTTGTTTAGATACTGGTATTTGTAATTCAATATGATATTGTTCGTCTAGTATAGGGAGTATTCTAGTATAGAATAATTTTTTTAAATAAAAGGTTTCCACAATAAAATAAGTACTTGTAATGCTGGCAGGGTGATAATAATAATCCTAAAATGTGTTAAATAAGAAAACTTGTGGCGATTAAGAGAAAAACCGTTTTACATTATGCAATTGTAGTAGTGGTAGTGTACTGTGTAAAGAGAAGCCGTTAAATTTAGGTATATCTTTCTTACATTAATTTGAATGTTATATTTATCACTTCATAAAAACAACACTTTCTCTATACTATATTCTTTAGTATGAGCAAATAAAAATTTAGAAGAAATCCTGCTTTGTTTTTTATTATTAAAATATTTTATGGTACTTCTCTGCCATCAAGGAAAGGGGACAGATATAATTGTACACCTATAATAACATTTTATTAAGTTATTACTTTCTCATACATAGTATTGAAAAAGTATTATTTTCACAAAAATAGTACCACAAATATTATTGGATTTTAACGAAACTTTATTTTCGACTTTGTTGACATAAAATCTAGAACTAGATAGAATTTCTTAAAATTCAAGTAAAAACTTGACTTTAAAGAAAATTTTATATTTTTTTAACATGCCAGCATATGACAAAACATAATTATGTATATGAGCCTTAAGGATCAGAAAACTTAAGAATTTAAATCATTGAAGTGAAAAATAGTGTCGATTCAATTTTTGTGTTAATTGATGTCATTTGACCTTCAGTGAAGCAAATTACACCCCCCGTGTTGGTAGATTGTCAATTTTGGTATCAATCAGAAGATTTTTTTTAAGTCCTTTAAAATGAAGGGTAACTTGCGATGGATATTAAGTTTGGCAATTTACCCCCCCCCCCCCCGAAAAAAAAAGGGAGGCTAATGATGTTATGAACACAAAAATTTCATTCCGCCTATTTTTTACTACAATGATTGAAACTGTTAGGTTTCTTGATCATTGAGCCATAAATAGCCTCTTATGCATACTTTTATTTTGTGATGATTTTTTTACCAGAAAAAATTTGAAAAATCTGTATTGTTGGTCTAAATGATCACAATTATAGCATATTATCCTTTATTTTAACGGGCTTGAAAAAGTTTTCAGATTGATGTCATGTTTGACAATGTTGACTTTCTGTCATCTTGAAACATGTCAACAGTGTTCTTTCAACATCAATTAATGCTATTTCACATTAAAAAAAATTGTATTGAACAGTAAAAACTATGCCAACCATACCTTGTCATTAGATTGAATACCTTATCTAGTGACAGGCTAAATGTTTTAATTTGAACATGTGTGAACTAAAATGTTTATTGACTGACAATAGTATCCAACATACAATCGAGCTCGCTGATAACAATTTATTGATTATACCAAAGTTTTGTATATTTTATTCACTTTAGCTTCGTTATAAACAAGCGCTATTGTACTTATGAGGATAAATTGCATTAATTACATTTAAAACAAATAATACCGAAGGAAACATTTTTTTATTTAGATAATGAAAATTTAAGAATTTTTACAAAATGCTTGAGCTGTGTTTGCTGGATTCACAATAAGAGTGATATGGTGTGTATGGAAGTCACACTTATTAAGTTCTAAACAATTGAAAATGTTCATAAAAATATTTAGTTCAATTCGGTTACAAATATTGAACTATAATTGTATGGCAAAGTTTAAAGCAATGGAAAGTATTTTTATAATATAAATACGATTTGAAATAGCACTCTGATACGCCATACAAACCCGAATAGGTAGACAAAGTAATAGAAACATAGATTTTAGTAACATGTATAAATGTATTACTCTATTTACATGTAATTTAAAATATTTATGTATCAAAATATAAAACAAGATAAAAAACTTGTATGCATACATGTGCTTAAAGTTAAATCTACCATTTATCTATCATAAGGGAGTATAAAATGTTCAGAATGTATCTCCCATCAGGGCTATCCATTTTTATTATAGAATATTAAAATAATTATACGTATGACTTTGCCCAAGATTAATTTCATTTAACTTATTACTAGTGTTGCAGAGTCTATCAATTTCGAAGTTTAAGTAAATGAAAATGTATAAGCAGAGCAGATTTATTTTAATTACATATTTTTAGTATTAATTTTATTTTGTCTTAAAGTTATCTTTTTAAAGAAATAATAAAGTCATTATGACATTGGTATTTGTAGCTCGGTGCGATAGTGTTCGTCTTGTATACATTATTCCCGGGTTCGATTCCCTTCGTATCGGGATCATTGTTTTCTTTTAATTGACAATTTTTATAGCGCCTTTCGTATAATATATTACATTTATGCAAATGACTGGAGTTCACCAAAACAAGAAATTATGCGTTTTTTCTTTTTTATTGGGATGAACAGTTTTTAGAATGTTAATTTTGAAAATTCTAAAAATAAGCTTTTTGTCTTGGGGTGTCTGTATTATTAAAACTGGCTCTAGAAGTGTCTATACGTACCCTCAATATCATTTTTGAAAGAAAACATGAAATATTCATAAAAAGGGGAGATCAAATAAGGAGGAAGGCAATAACAGATGTTTGTATGGGCAGCCTGGTACTATATAGAGTAAATAAGGTAGATGAAGTGTGATAGAGGCAAAATAGAATATTTAAATGGCAATTTTTATTTTACGAATAATAGAAAAAATTTATCAATAGGGAAAATTTTATTTGAGTTCTTACAAATGAAGAATCTTAATTGAAAAATGAATTCGTTTAAAGTGAGTATCTTATATCAGATTAAAACTAGGAAGTATACTCATTCTGTTAAAAACTTAAAGCAATATAAAATGTTAAAGTGTATAAAATTATTTTTCCCATCAATGTTTCCCAATTCCCATTTCTTAAAATTCACAGTTTTTCAATAACTCATTTATTAAATTTATTATTAATAGTAAAAGGATTATTGCATAAAACTTTTAAATTCTTGAAATAACCTTATGAATTAAGTCACATGGCGCCATCTATTAACGGAAATACAATGTTTTTATATCATTAAATACAGTTTTTAATTAATCCAACATTCTGCAGTTTGTAATGATCTGAGCTTTAAATTACGGTGAGCATTAATTTTATGAATAAATTATCTATTATTAAATCTATTAAATATGTTGCTTAACATAGACAATAAAATACAGGAATATATTTTCAATCTCATTTTATTTGCAAATCTTGATGTCTCATATTTCTGGGATTTTAGCATATTTCTATTTGCATTATAAATATGCATTCCTTGCACTCGCACAAATACATTTTCAGAAAGTATAGATAAATAAAAAAATTAGATAAATGTTACAAATTGATTAATTTTATATTACAGATTACTATTTAAAAATATTATCTAATCCAAATTTTTCGATAATAAACGACTTCCACGATTATTTATTACTTGTCCAGTTTTTGAAAAAACACGTTCGGATGGTACAGAAGTAGCAGTACGGTGCAAATATCGTATAAAAATAAATAAATAAATAAAACGAGAAAAACCAATAATTTACGCAGTTAAAGGAATGACTGAGAATAAATAATTAAAATTTGTTGTTTAGAAGATTTTATCATCCGCCTTTAGCTCCACCCCCTTTGTCCCTGCCCGAAAATGACGTCATAGAAAACTATCGATAGTTCCGATAGTATTCGATAGTTTGTAAACTACTATTACTATTTATTCGATAGTTGAAATTGTTCGATAGCGCCCATCACTAATAACTACATTATTTTTACTTAACGTTTTTAATGTTAATGCGCACCAGTGACGACACATAAAATAATTCCAATATATTTTCATATAAAATATACATCGTGTGAAAATAATGAAACGTCATCATGTTTCAAAGCGCGAATGGTTGCTAACGTAAACCGAGAGACTTTAAGAAAGCGAAGTGACAGATTTCGCTCTTTATCAGTTGGAATACTATTTATTTTTTTAAGAACAAAAATTCAGAATCGAAAATGGCGCAAATTAAAATTTGCGGAATACGAAAGATTAAATGGATTTTTGAAAAAGCGTTTCCGAAAATGAAATTTAGAAACAAATTAACAAGGGGTATGCATTTCATAACAATATTTATGCATCTAAAATACGGACCACCAAAAGTTCTCGTTAACTCTGTGAACCGAAATTAAAAATATTTTACAGTACAGACTTAATGACCTGGACATGACCTCTTTCTTGGCGACCAATCGCTACTTGCATTGGCCACTGTTTTCAGAGCCACTGAGAATCAATATACGCCGTAAGACAACGACATATATACACACATTTAAATTTTCTAGCTGCTCCGGTTTTCGAGTTATTCTAGAAAAAATCGAGTTCATTCCTATGGCGGGCCCAGGATATGTGCTAGCCCGATAAGGTCATGTCCGTGGTACATCAAGAAATAAAATGTACCGGGAAAGACAACAACATACTAAATGTCATGTTACTGTGATGAATGGAACCTGATTAGTTAGGATTTCGAGTCACACTGACAAACACCAAATCAAGTTAAATAAAAGATTGTAAAAAGCAAAATTTTCGTTAATATGTATAATTACTGATTTTGGAAACAATAAACTGCTTCCTTCTTCAGGATATAAAGACAAGGCAACTACATCGATAAAAGTATAAGCAGGCCTGTAAATAAACAAATGCATCACGTGGGTTTTTTTTCTTATATTTATTGCAGTGGTGGCTCATGCACGATAAACGCTGCTTCACTTAAAGTTATCTGCTGAATGGATTGTTATTATTATTTTTATTACTATTTGGCGAATTTTTCAGACTTGTATGGCTATTTTTAGATAATATTTGACAACACTTGTACCAGTAGTGTGTTGCGTTTTGATATTGTTCGTTGTCGAGGAGGAGGGAGAATCCCAGCCACTGAATCTGCTTCACCCATTCCTGATGTCACAAGCCGCCACTGATTTATTGTTTTGTCTTGTTTTCCTAAGAAACCGAGTGACGCCCTCTTGGTATGCGAACCGTCTAAACGGTGGCATATTTAATGTATATGTAAATACAGCCCTGCATTCAGTCATATTACTATAAATTTATAAGTGTAACACACAAAAAAAAAATCACGTCATATTTACAGCAAAAATGTTCACTTGGCGGTTTTTTTATTTTAAATAGGTTTGTAATATCTTCCCATATTTTTTTTATAGAAAGTGAACTATTCACATTTGCAGTTCATGTAAAAAGAATTAAGTCAAGGATTTTCAATGATCTCGGCTAATTTCCCATCACAAAGCACCGGGCAAATTTCTTCCTTTCGGAATCTGTTCATGAAACACCGCGTATTGAATCATCCTTAACTTGCCGATATTTTCCTAAAGTCACCAAGTTGGCGATATTGCGTCTAACTTGTCGGCAGGCGTGACAGATATTGGCTTTTCTTTTGTACATCAGAGTTGACAAAGACAAATTGGAAAAAAATGTGGTAGAGACTTACGTGATAGAGCAACAGAGTGATAACCAGCAGTGCCTTGATTTCGTGACGTCGATAACGCTGACGAGGAGCTACAAGTGAAGGCCATAAACAAAGTATATACACATACGCTGAACTTGTTGCTGCTTTTAACGCCGGAGTCAAAAGTTTTAAAATCAAAGAGGAGTAACTTTCTAAGTATGTATTAAATTCGCCGTCTATTACTATAAATGCAACGTAAGATACGAAGAACAAAGAAAATACAACTTCATAAGTAACGATAGATCGCATATTGAAAGCTTGTTTTTAAATGAATGAATTGCATGATGTTAAAACGAACTTTTATTTCATCTAAACTTAAATGTTTTTCTGCTACTGCTGAGCGGGAAAAAATAACTGATTGGAAAATTAATGTAAAAAACTTGGTGCTCAAGCTAAGTCTCTCTAACTCCATGGTAAAAAGTTTACATTATGAACTCCTCAAGTAAATCTAACTTATATACTTTGTAGAAGGTATGCATGAACTTTTTTATCTATTCGTAAGCACCATTTATACGTACCACGGAGTTAGAAAGGAGATAAAACTCCTCTAAATGTCGTTAGCGTTAGTAACGTAGTTGCTATTGTTTGTTGACTTAACAGAAATGCGTAGTATTTAGTATACGAATTTTTGATTATTTTTAAATTAAAGGTTCTCTAATTATGAGTATAATACACCAGTATTATTTCTTCATAGTTGTAGGGTAGAGTACAGAATATGGAGAAATAAAAATAAATTGAAAAGTAAAATATTTTTTTAAAATATAAGAATATTCTTTATTGTTTCAGTTCTACTTTACATTGCGCTAATAATTTATTTTTACAAAATGGACAGTTTAAATAAATATTTTAAGCCTTTCGCCATAGAAATGCGTGCAGTGCAGGACTGCTTATCCTTATCCCTGTACCACCTGAATGATTGTCTCAAACGATACTGGTGTTTTCTTAATATAAAATTTTAACTCCTTACTTTTACCTCCATGATATGTACATTATGACTACTAGATGGTTGCCAAGTGGTTAGAGTCCGTAAGTCTTTCCGAGAGGTTGGTGGTAAGGAAAGGAGGGTACGGTCTATATTTTAAAGTGTTTGTTTTTTATAAGATTTTTGGCTCATTATGCTGGATTAAATTGTGGCGATGTATTATTTACGTCGGGTGGTGGTTGGGACCACAATGAAAAAACTTGCCGAACACTGAAGAAATAAAAAAATAAATAGGAAGAAAGTTATGGAGATTGTCGCGGTGCCTTAAAATTTCATTATTAGTATTAGCGTCATTAAACTAAACCAAACTGTGTTAACTCTACTGGGTTGAGGGCGCAGTAGCCCAGTGGTTAGCGTCCGTAAGTCTTTCCGAGAGGTTGGTGGTAAGGGAAGGAGGGTACGGTCTATATTTTAAAGTGTTTGCTTTTTATAAGATTTTTGGCTCATTATGCTGGATTAAATTGTGGCGATGTATTATTTACGTCAGGTGGTGGTTGGGACCACAATCTTAAACACTGAAGAAATAAATAAATAAATAAGAAGAAAGTTATGGAGATTGTCGCGGTCCCTTAAAATTTCATTATTAGTTTTAACGTCATTAAACTAAACCAAACTTTGTTAACTCCACGGGGTTGAGGGCGAAGTAGCCCAGTGGTTAGCGCGCGGGAATTGCACTCGGTAGGTCCGGGTTCGATTCCCGCCACTGCCAAATCTGCCGCCGTTTTCACGCGGAGTACGATACACGTGGGTCTGCAAATCCTTTCGAGAGGTTGGTGGTAGGGGAAGGAGGGTACGGTCTATATTTTAAAGTGTATGCTTTTTATAAGATTTTTGGCTCATTATGCTGGATTAAATTATGGCGATGTATTATTTACGTCGGGTGGTGGTTGGGACCACAACGAAAAAGCTTAAACACTGAAGAAATAAAAAAATAAATAAAAAGAAAGTTATGGAGATTGTCCCGGTGACTTAAAATTTCTTTATTAATTTTAACGTCATTAAACTAAACCAAACTTTGTTAACTCCACGATGCTGAGGTCACAGTAGTCCAGTGGTTAGCGCGCGGGAATTGCACTCGGTAGGCCCGGGTTCGATTCCCGCCACTGCCAAAACTGCTGCCGTATTCACGCGGAGTACGATTACGTTAAACATGTGGGTCCGTAAGTCCCTCCGAGAGGTTGGTGGTAGGGGAAGGAGGGTACGGTCTATATTTTAAAGTGTTTGCTTTTTATAAGATTTTTGGCTCATTATGCTGGATTAAATTGTGGCGATGTATTATTTACGTCGGGTGGTGATTGGGACCACAATGAAAAAACTTAAACACTGAAGAAATAAAAAAATAAATAAAAAGAAAGTTATAGAGATTGTCGCGGTGCCTTAAAATTTCATTATTAGTTTTAACGTCATTAAACTAAACCAAACTTTGTTAACTCCATGGGATTGAGGGCGCGGTGTCCCAGTGGTTAGCGCGCGGGAATTGCACTCGGTAGGCCCGGGTTCGATTCCCGCCACTGCCAAAACTGCCGCCGTGTTCACTCGGAGTACGATCACGTTAAACATGTGGGTCCGTAAATCCTTCCGAGAGATTGGTGGTAGGGGAAGTAGGGTACGGTCCCACTGGGTTCCGGTCTAAATTGGGTGGCACTTCCTGACCGTCCAAATAGTTACCTTACGCCTTTCTGGTAGGTCGCACCAGTGAGTTTGCCACGGGTAGTGAACAGCCTAGTCGCCAAAGGCGGCTGGTAACTAATATTTTTGAAACATATACAGCTCAACAAAAAGTTATAACATGTCAACTATCTAAAAATATTACGAATGCATCGGATGTCTTTCATTTGTATAGCATACCTAATATTGGAAAAACATATTTTTCAGGAACAAAAAGTTATAAAATATCAACTATCTAAAATTATTACAAATTTATTAGAAATCCATGAATTTATTATTATATTTGCCTTGGAACCACAAAGAAAGTATTTTCAAATAAAGCATATATATTGTATATAAAAATATGCAAATGAAATTGAAAGCATCAAATTTATAAAATATAATAATCTCTATATGCAATGAAATATATCGGAATTATAACAGTGTGCTGGGTATTCATTCTGTTGTTATTCTGCATAAACGAGGCACTGACACAAGCCCTTTCTTCGCTTCTGGAAATATATCCTATTTCCTTGAAGATCATTATAGAGCTAGCTCCCAGTGTCCATTGAAACTTTTACACAGAGCGATAATGACCTATAGAACTAATTGTTTTCTCAGTACCGTAAAAGGCAACAATGCCTCTTAAATAAAAAACTTTTCCAGAAATTTGAAGTTGGCCGGATACATCACTCACTTGGACTTCAATATCTTTAATCACATCGCTTTCAACGTTGGTATTTTCATCCATGAGTAGTTCTATTATAAAATGCTTCCTACAAATATCAAAAGTCCTGATTTTAGATCCGTTGCACGTTATTTCGTTATTGACAAAATAAGATTTAAGTTTAGAAAGTGAAATAAGATTTAAGTTTAGAACTTTTTCCACAATTATTTAAGCATTGAGTAGTTTCTATTAAGGAAGAGTGCCTGAGACAACATATTTTAGGCTGTAGTTTTAGCTGTGCACGCTCATTGAATTTATAGTATGTTATTTGGCAATTTCGAAGAATGACAAAATTTCTTCACAGCTCGCATGTAATATGTTCTAGATGTAATCCGTCCAAGTGCTACATCCTCTTCTTCTTCGACCCAGACCGTCCGACCTACCAGAAAGGTGTAAGGTATCTGTTTGGACGGCCGGGAAGTGCCACCCAATTTGAACCGGAACCCAGTGGGGGAGGCATCCACAGGGACCGTACCCTCCTTCCCCTCCTGTATTATCTCAAACATGGATTTCATACCTACTAAAGATAAAACATAATTTTCATACTCTTCGCTATCACAGTACGCGGAAGACAATATCTGGAGAAATGAATCATATGCGCAGGTATTAGAGAGTATTATAAAATAGTTCTCACACATAATTGGCTTCATCTTATCATTTCCATTTTTACTTTCCCTGCAATACATGGTAATGTATAGGGAAAGTATTGGAATCATGCCGAAAATCACAACTCGAGTTTTCGACGGGTCTACACGTTTCGAGACCTCTGGAATACGAAAAAACCATTTTTAGCGTGACGGCTGTGTGTGTGTCTGTCTGTGTGTCTGTGTGTCTGTCTGTCTGTGCAGATATTGTATCCACTCTAACTAAAAAACTAATGGACCGAATTTCACAACATTTTGTAGGTAAGTCACTTGTAGGCGGGGCTGGTGCTGATTAGTTTTGGGTACGATTCAGAATAAAAGAACCCGCCTTTTTTGTGAAATGGCCCGCAAAAGCTTGTATCCCCTGTAGCTGAAAAACTAATGGACCGAATTTCACAAAATTCGGTAGATGAGTTTCGTATAGGTCACCCTGGTGCTGATTAGATTTTGGTACGATTCAGAAAAAAATAACCTGCCTTTTTTTGCAAAATGGCCCGCAAAAATTGCCAAAATCTAAAATAAAAAACTGAGTATACTCAAATATATCCATTAAATGCTGATTTAATACGTAATTTTTAACGACGAAAAGAATAAGACCAACCCCATTACACTAGGACTAGTCGTTCTCGAGATATTTTAGTTTTTCGTACTTTCCCTACGCCACCTTTGAAAATAAGCCCGGTTACCGAATGAGAACGAAAATTGAATTAAAAGTGAAATAAATTTAGTTAAAATAAAGAGAACGTTAATTTAAGTCTGCAGGGAAAGTCATGTGCTGCCCACATCAGATTTTTACTTTCCCTGCAATACATGGTAATGTAGAGGGAAACTATTGGAATCATGTCGAAAATCGCAACTCGAGTTTTCGACGGATCTACACATTTCGAGACCTCTAGAATACAAAAAAAACATTTTTAGCGTGACGTCTGTGTGTGTGTCTGTCTGTCTGTCTGTGTGTCTGTGTGTCTGTGTGCCTGTCTGTCTGTGCAGATTTTGTATCCACTCTAACTAAAAAACTAATACACCGAATTTCACAAAATTTTGTAGGTAAGTCACTTGTGGGCGGGGTTGGTACTGATTAGTTTTGGGTACGATTCGGAATAAAAGAACCCGCCTTTTTTGTGAAATGGCCCGCAAAAGCTTCTATCCACTGTAGCTGAAAAACTAATGAACTGAATTTCACAAAATTCGGTAGATGAGTCACGTATAGGTCACCCTGGTGCTGATTAGATTTTGGTACGATTCAGAAAAAAATAACCTGCCTTTTTTGCAAAATGGCCCGCAAAAATTGCCAAAATCTAAAATAAAAAACTGGGTATACTCAAATATATCCATTAAATGCTGATTTAATACGTAATTTTTAACGACGAAAAGAATAAGACCAACCCCATTACACTAGGACTAGTCGTTCTCGAGATATTTTAGTTTTTCGTACTTTCCCTACGCCACCTTTGAAAATAAGCCCGGTTACCGAATGAGAACGAAAATTGAATTAAAAGTGAAATAAATTTAGTTAAAATAAAGAGAACGTTAATTTAAGTCTGCAGGGAAAGTCATGTGCTGCCCACATCAGATTTTTACTTTCCCTGCAATACATGGTAATGTAGAGGGAAACTATTGGAATCATGTCGAAAATCGCAACTCGAGTTTTCGACGGATCTACACATTTCGAGACCTCTAGAATACAAAAAAAACATTTTTAGCGTGACGTCTGTGTGTGTGTCTGTCTGTCTGTCTGTGTGTCTGTGTGCCTGTCTGTCTGTGCAGATTTTGTATCCACTCTAACTAAAAAACTAATAGACCGAATTTCACAAAATTTTGTAGGTAAGTCACTTGTGGGCGGGGTTGGTACTGATTAGTTTTGGGTACGATTCGGAATAAAAGAACCCGCCTTTTTTGTGAAATGGCCCGCAAAAGCTTGTATCCACTGTAGCTGAAAAACTATTGGACTGAATTTCACAAAATTCGGTAGATGAGTCACGTATAGGTCACCCTGGTGCTGATTAGATTTTGGTACGATTCAGAAAAAAATAACCTGCCTTTTTTTTTGCAAAATGGCCCGCAAAAATTGCCAAAATCTAAAATAAAAAACTACGTATGCTCAAATATATCTATGAAATGCTTGTTTAATACGTAATTTTTAACGAAGAAAAGAAGAAGATCAATCCCATTATACTAGAACTAGCCGTTCTCGAGATATTTTAGTTTTTTCATATTTTCTCTACGCCACTTTTGAAAATAAGTCCAGTTATCAAATGAGAACGAAAATTGAATGAAAAGTGAATTAAATGTAATTAAAATAAAGGGAACTTAAACATAAGTCGGCAGGGAAAGTCATGTGCTGCCCACACCAGATTTTTACTTTCCCTGCAATACATGGTAATGTACAGGGAAAGTATTGGAATCATGCCGAAAATCACAACTCGAGTTTTCGACGGATCTACACGTTTCGAGACCTCTAGAATACGAAAAAACCATCTTTAGCGTGACGTCTGTGTGTGTGTCTGTGTGTCTGTCTGTCTGTGTGTCTGTGTGTCTGTCTGTGTGTCTGTCTGTCTGTCTGTGCAGATTTTGTATCCACTCTAACTAAAAAACTAATGGTCCGAATTTCACAAAATTTGATATGTAAGTCACCTGTGAGCGAGTCTGGTACTGATTAGTTTTGGGTACGATTGGGAATAAAAGAACTCGCCTTTTTTTGCGAAATGGCCCGCAAAAGCTTATATCCACTCTAACTGAAAAACTACTGGACCGAATTTCACGAAATCCGGTAGATAAGTCATTTGTGGGTTACCCTGGTGCTGATTAGATTTTGGTACGATTCGGAAAAAAATAACCTGCCTTTTTTTGCAAAATGGCTCGCAAAAATCGTCAAAATCTAAACTAAAGAACTAGGTATACTCAAATATATCCATTAAATGCTCGTTTAATACGTAATTTTTAACGACGAAAATAATGAGACCAACCCCATTACACTAGCACTAGCCGTTTTCGAGATATTTTAGTTTTCCGTATTTTCTCTACGCCACCTTTGAAAATAAGTCTGGTTACCGAATGAGAACGAAAATTGAATTAAAAGTGAAATACATTTAATTAAAATAAAGAGAACTTTAATATAAGTCTGCAGGGAAAGTCATATGCTGCCCGCATCAGATTTTTACTTTCCCTGCAATACATGGTAATGTATAGGGAAAGTATTGGAATCATGTCGAAAATCACAACCCGAGTTTTCGACGGATCTACACGTTTCGAGACCTCTAGAATACGAAAAAACCATTTTAGCGTGACGTCTGTGTGTGTGTCTGTCTGTGAGTCTGTGTGTCTGTCTGTCTGTCTGTGTGTCTGTCTGTGCAGATTTTGTATCCACTCTAACTAAAAAACTAATGGACCGAATTTCATAAAATTTGGTAGGTAAGTCATTTGTGGGCGAATCTGGTGCTGATTAGTTTTGGGTACGATTCGGGATAAGAGAACCCGCCTTTTTTTGTGAAATCGCCCGCGAAAGCTTGTATCCACTCTGGCTGAAAATCTAATGAACCGAATTTCACAAAATTTGTGGTAGATAAGTCGCCTGTAGGTCACCCTGGTGCTGATAAGATTTTGGTACGATTCGGAAAAAAGTAACCTGCTTTTTTTTGCCAAATGGCCCGCAAAAATCGACAAAATCTAAAATAAAAAATTATGTATGCTGAAATATATCCATTAAATTCTTGTTTAATACGTAATTTTTAACGAAGAAAAGAATATGACCAACCCTATTACACTAGAACTAGCCGTTCTCGAGATATTTCAGTTTTTTCGTATTTTTTCTACGCCACCTTTGAAAATAAGTCCAGTTACCGCAACCGAGCACGAAGATTGAATTAAAAGGGTATTAAATTTAATTAAAATAAAGCGATCGTGGATATAAGTCTGCTGGGAAAGTCATGTGCTGCCCACATCAGATTTTTTAAAATTCCAATTGGTTTTCCACCTCTATTTGCAGAAAAAGCAATATTTTGCAATTCTTCGTTAGGTTCGAGATATGAAAACCGCTTTCTTTTCTTAGACGGCACGGCTAGTCCTCTCCGATTTTCAAGTGATCGATCTTCCTGACCTTTATTGTAACATTTTAAACACCAGCGTCGTTGTCCATAACCTTCTTTGTCCAATGCATTTAATGTAGGAACAGAACACCCTGTTAATAGGTGTACATAAGTCCGACATTCAACACATTTATGGGCACCTTTTGGTAAATGTCCTTCAGAACAAGCAAGACAGCTACTAGAGCAGTTTAACAACGCAGCTCCTGGTTCTGTGAGGAAAGAAAACATTTCTTTTATGCTTTCCGTATTTTGTATTTCGCTCTGGCTGTCCAGATCTTTGTTTTCCAGTGCCGATGAGTTATCATTTTCTTTATTCCTACACATTAGGCCTTGCGCTAAAGCAACCAAAGTCATGTGTCCTAATGAATTAAAGTGAATACCCAAAAATATGTCTACTCTTAAAGGCAAAGTCACGTGTGCAAATATTCTGTTCTTTAGGTTGTTAAAATTACTTTCAATGGGAGCACTGCTACTGACTCTATATCCATAACCGAATATGAGAACCATGACTGCCGACTATAATGGTAATCGCTTTATTAAGGTAGCAACATATTTTACTACTTCTGGAAGGTACTGCAAACTGTCATGAGCGTCTTCCTCTCCGTTGATTTTCTGTTTGCTTATATCTATTATTTTCTGAAACCAAACATCAAAATGCAGCTCATTATCTTTTTCTGGGATATTGAGACATTCATCAGAAAAGTTATTTCGTGCAGGGTTATCAGCTATAAATTGTAGATTAATGACATTGGTTAATTCTTCTTAAGTATTTCTGCCTGATATCCCAGAAGAAATTTTACGTTTTAGGAGAATTCTTGCCTTCTCACAGTATGCAACTTCTTTATATGCAAGTCATAAGTATGCAGTCCTTCCGCTTGACTGAAAGCAACAATGACTATTGCTTCCTATATTTAAAAAAAAAAAAAAAAAAAAAAAAAAAAAAAAAACTACGGATGCTGAAATATATCAATTAAATTCTTGTTTTATACGCAATTTCTGACGAAGAAAATAATATAACATACTCCATTATACTTTAAGTCTAGCCTTTCTCAAGATATTTGAGATTTCTTGCATTTTTGTTACGCCGTTATCGGAAAAAAAAAATTACCAAATAAAAACAAAAATTGAATTAAAATTGCAAATGTGATGTTATTTGGTGCAATTAAACTCAACCCAATGAATTATTAAAGAAATAAAGAATATCTAAATTTGAGTCTGCAGCGAAAGTCATGTGCTGCTCACATCAGATTTCTACTTTCCCTGCAATATCTGGTAATAATGTATAGGGAAGGTATTGAAATCATGTCGAAAATCACAACTCGAGCTTTCGACGGATCTACACGTTTCAAGACCTATACGAAAAGAGAGAAAGAATACGAAAGAATACAAGAATACGAAAAACCATTTTTAGCCTGACGCCTGTGTGTGTGTCTGTCTGCCTATGCAGATTTTGTTTTCACTCTAACTAAAAAACTAATTGACCGACTGTCATAAAATTTGGTAGGTAACTCACTTATGGGAGAATCTGGTGCTGATTAGTTTTGGGTACAATTCGGGATAAA
This sequence comes from Amaurobius ferox, assembly GCA_951213105.1. NCBI lineage: Eukaryota > Metazoa > Arthropoda > Arachnida > Araneae > Amaurobiidae > Amaurobius > Amaurobius ferox. Next base: position 112,825,431 of record OX578138.1, read on the forward strand.
AGAACCCGCCTCTTTTGCGAAATGGCACGCAAAAGACTGTATCCACTCTAGCTAGAAAACTAATAGACTGAATTTCACAAAATTCGGTAGATAAGTCGCTTCTGGGTTACTCTGGTGCTGATTAGACTTTTGTAAGCTTCGGAGAAAAATAACCTGCCTTTTTTCACGACGTGACCCGCAAAAATCGTCAAAATCTAAAGTAAAAACTACGTATGCTTAAATATATCCATTAAATGCTTGTTTTATACGTAATTTTCAATGAAGAAAAGAATAAGACCAACCCCATTACACTAGGACAAACCATTCTCGAGATATTTTAGTGTTTTGGTATTTTCTCTGTGCCACCTTTGAAAATAGGTCCAGTTACCAAACGAGAACAGAAATTGGATTAAAAGTGAATTAAATTCAATTAAAATAAAGTGAGCGTGGATATAAGTCTGCAGGGAAAATCATGTGTTGCCCACATCAGATTTTTGTTTGTATTTGGTAATTGGACATTTTTCCGAAAGCTGCGTAACAAAAATGCAAGAAATCTCAAATATCTTGAGAACGGTTAGTCCTAATGTATAATGGAGTGTGTTGTATTCTTTTCCTCGTCAAAAATTGCGTATGAAACACGAATTTAATGGGTACATTTGAACATAAGGAGTCTTTTTTTTTTTTTTTTTTTAGATTTTGACGATTTTTACGGTCCATGTCGTAAAAAAAGGCAGGTTTTTCTTTTCCGAATCATACCAAAATCTAATCAACACCAGAGAATCCTACAAGTAACTTATCTACCTTTTTTTTTAATTTGGTCAATTAGTATTTTAGCCAGAGTGGATGATACATGAAGGTTTTTGGGCCATTTCGTAAAAAAAGGCAAGTTGTTCTTTTCCGAATCATATCAAAATCTAATCAGCACCAGGGTAACCCACAAAAGACTTATCTACCGAATTTTGTGAAATTCGGTCCATTAGTTTCTCAGCTAGAGTAAATATAGGCTTTTTCGGGCCATTTCGCAAAAAAAGGCGGGTTCCTTTATCCCGAATCGTACCCAAAACTAATCAGCACCAGATTCGCCCACAAGTGACCTACCAAATTTTATGAAATTCGGTCAATTAGTTTTTTAGTTAGAGAGGATACAAAATCTGCACAAGCAGACAGACAGACAGACAGACACACACATACAGACGTCACGCTAAAAATAGTTTTCCGCATTCTAGAGGTCTCGAAACGCTTAGATCCGTCGAAAACTTTCCCTACTTTCCAATACTTTCCCTACACATTACCATGTATTGCAGGAAAAGTAAAAATGCAAATTTAGTGTTATTTGGTACAATTAAACTCAATTTAATGAATTCTTAAGGAAATAAAGAAACAAGAAAGATCAATCATGCTTAAAGCATTGATTATGAAACACTTCCCAACTTCAATGCAATTTTATTTAAACAAGTCTAAAATGCAATACATTCCTCGGTAATATTTTGAAACTTATCGCAATACTGCATTAATTTATTATATTTGAAAACTTAAACCTTCATCGAAAAAAATGAACTTCATTCAAATGACGGCATTCAAATATAAATTGCCTGGTTTAAATATCTCTAAAATGTTATACATTCCTCGGTAATAGTTTTAGAATTATCATAATACTACGATAATTTATTATATTTGAAAACTTCATCGAAAACAACTGAAATTAATTCAAATGAAGTCATAGAAAAAATAACACGCCTGGATCTCTCTATAAAAATAGGATTTCATTCATAACTTTCTCCCATTCATTTCATTCATCACAATACTATAATAATTTATTTTATTTAAACATTTTGTTTAAGACCATGGAGCTACAAAAAATTAAACTCTATGCTTGAAACTTCATCGAAAAAAATCGTCCTTCTCTTTATGAAATCAATTAATATTTCATTCATATCAGCCATGCAGACTCCATGGACTGAATTATTTTGTGTTAAAAAAATACAGGAATTCTAATACAACTCATTCTATATATTTTGCTGTTTACATTTTACTTAGGTGAAAAATAGGCTTAGTTGTAGAAATAATCAAATTTAGATGAGCATTTAAACTCAAATATATTGTCATTTCGTTGTTTCAGTATGTAGATGCACAGAATTTAAGCAAAAATAAAGTAGCTTTAGGACGGATACAACACTCAATATTCCCCCACTGGGTTCCGGTCTAAATTGGGTGGCACTTCCCGACCGTCCAAACTGTTACCTTACACCTTTCTGGTAGGTCGGACGGTCTGGGTTTCAACAACAACACTCAATATGAATTAAAAAGAACTTAAAAAAATCACGATTTTGAAACAAGATGGATGCCATATATCATTTTGAAGTGGGTCATGTGATCGTTTCATATCATGGTCATGTGATCGCTTCATATAAGAGGTGTAATTATTATTATAATTTTTATTTAAAAAACTACTGAATATATTTCGCTGATTTTTTTTTATATATTTTATGGAACAATTTGAATATTACCTAAAATTTTCGAAGCAATTTGTGAATTTTAAATCAGCTTAAAAAATGTTTGAAAAATTAGGTCCCATAGGGCTCAATGTATTTCATTTTTTCGACCCGGGTTCAATCCAAAACTAATTGGGTGATATTATTTATTTATATTCCCATAGGTCCTACAGACCGTCTGAACAACATACTAAAATTTCATTTTGATTAAGTCATTTTTACGGCAGTTATCGTGGTAACGGACAGACAGACAGACAGAATGAACAAAGTCATAAACACTTTTCAACTTTGTTGTAAAGTGTTAAAAATGAATTTGCGTCTGCAGGGAAAGTCATGTGCTGCCCACATCAGATATTGTTATTTAACCCGATGGTGATGATTTCGATGCAAGTAGAACTGTACAAGATAAAATATGAATGTAGAATGAAGTTGGAGATTCGCACACTATTTTATCATTAGTAATTTAAATAGAAACTATGTTATAAGGAAGTTGTTTTTCTTTCGGCTATTTTAACATATAAAATTTGACTTTTCTCTTCCACTCTATTCTTTATTGAAATTGCATATCCGCACTTTTCAAACAATGAATTCTAAATCAAAGGATATGTTCGTTTGCGCATCATCTGCGATACACGCGCATGTCTGCACGAAAAAAAGAAACTTCGACAAATCGACTGTCACTACACGTATTCTGAAACAGGGAGACGGTGATAGTGCAATATTAGAGTCGGAAAATGCATCTCTGCCGCATCTTGCAATTATCGTTCCTGTTTTGGCCTTTCACAAATCTGGCAACTGCAAAATATGACGAAGAAATAGAATTGCTGCAAAATGCCATAAATGCGTTGTACAAAAGTTTGCAATATATGGAAAATAGTGTATCAGTGATTAATCTGGACGGAGCGTTTGGGTGCCGGCTTACAGAAGGTAAGATTTTTAGATGTACAGTTTAAGATGTACAGTTGATTGAACGATTCCACTGAGAATTTCTCTTACATTCCAAATCCACGTACATTTCAATTTTCAGATAGGAATTAATTGAAGCATACGTCGCCAAAACTGTATGTTCATATAAGTTTAATTCTTAAAGCCTTAAGGTAAATGTATGTAAAACACTTGCCTTAACACACATAGAAACCTTGCAACGCAATCTGTATTTCTGGCAAGGTTAATGTGAATATGCTGTGGAAGATATGACTCGCTATTTACTTGTTATCGTACTCCATTATGCGTGAAATTGATGTTTCCATGGTAACAGAATTCACTTTGAATATTAACACAGAATATTTTTTATTGAAATATGAAAAACCATGAATATAATTTTGAATTTTAATTATAAGAATCGGCTGATTTGAAACTCAAACCTTTGGATTGATGAAGCCAAATTTAAGTTTATAATTACTAACAGCGTTTAATAAATAGATTGTAAAACGTAGGAAGTTTATAAATTTCCCCAAATCTCTCGACAGTGAAATTAGTTTTGCCGCAAGTATAATATTCTTAATACATATCTTCAATGGGGACGTCATAATTTAGAATTCTAAAAAATTCTTTATTTAAAAATACTACGTTGGCACCAGATTAGGCAATCTAATAAATGGCATACATTCAGCTTGTTAGGGTTAATATGCAAATAATTTTAATACCTTTTCACAAGTAGTGAATCTTCAATTATTAGTGTTATTTAATGACCACTACATTCCGAGAATTACCATTACTCTTCTGAGTAACGCTGAAGAAATTTTCAGATTCCTATATAGCAAATGCGAGCCCCCTATTACCCCCTATTTTATGCTACCCCTTTCTTCATAAACTATTTATACGACCCGGACCTCTATGCAATGCATCCTTTTGTCCCCACCCGTTGGCTCTTCTATAAAATTAATATTAAGAAAAGAAAACTTTGAAACAGTGATTGAAATATATCAGTATGTTTATTTTTTATGATAGCGATAATAAAAACTAGTGATTTTAAGCGAGATTGAGTCATAAGAAAGCTCAAATTCCGATATTTTTCCCATAAAATATGTGAATTTATTTGTCACTAGGGAAAGTTTTGATTAATTTAATTTGAAAAGAACGTTAAGAGAGAGTATTTGGATACATCGCATTCTTAGCCTTTTAAATTTCAACTCAGATTCGAACCTTTCAAAATATTTGTAAATTATAATTAAAAATGCATTATGAGTATGGCATTCAATCCCGGGATCCCGAATACCGGTATTCCAGTCAAATTTGGTGGGTAATTTAATACCGTTATTGATGCGAATATACCGGTAACTAAGTATTACCGTATTTATATATTTATCAAAGTGTTAGATTGCACACTTGGCTATTAGTCTCAAATGTTCTTTATTATTTTCCTTATATATAATGTATAAGGAAAGTATTGTAACGGGGTCGAAAATTCGATTTTGAGTTTTCGACGGGATAGCACGTTTCAAGCATTCCTGATCACGAATCGAACATTTTTTAGATGATGTCTTTGTGTGTGTGTGGAGACGACATCTCACGAACGAATGGAGCGATTCGAATGAAATGTGGTGCAAAAATTACAATCCGTGAATACTGGAAGCCTATTGTTTTTAAACACAATCGAATGTTCAGAACCCCCTAAATTTTCGAGTGAAATTTTAAAAAAAATCATCAAAAACTCAAAACCTTTAATAAAGTCACCGCAAATAGACATTTCTAATGTAATTTTTTCTTACAGAACGATTGACATAAACTTTAGAACGCTAGCATGAACCGTTCTCGAGATATTGCACATTTTTAAAATACATTTATCATAAAATCCCATAAATTAAAAAAAAATTAGCTGTTGAGACACATGTTCACTTTTCATACGTAATATCATGCGATACATTGGGTGACACCATTCGCGTGGATCCAGCTCGTTCCATTCATGAGAAAAGATACTTTGAGTAATACTTTTGTATTTAAACGGCAATAGTCATTTATCTGAAATTAGAATAACTTATTTCTCCGTCCATAACGCTTGGCGATATTTTGGCGGAATATCGCCAATGTAGGAGTTTTTTTTAACTGTTGCCAAATTAACGAAAATCTCGCCAAATGGATGAAAATAATGCTAAATCAATGAAAATGACGACTCATTGACGAAAATCCAATATCTTGGAAAGAATATAAGTATCTATTATAAGAATAACCTATTTTTTTTACTGTAAAAGTAGTAAATTCATTGCATTATAAAAGGAAAATCATGCCCACATCAGAATTTTTACTGTATATCTTAAATTTCTGAATATACTGTATGAATTAATGTCATGCCACTTATTGCATAATTTTGGTGAGGAATCGCGCCATTTTCACTTCCTCATACTATGTCACGAAAATTTTCGATTTAGAGATTTTAATGCCAATATATGTTGTAGGACTTCTAGAACACATTTTTACCATTCTTAGACTGATGGCTGTCTGTCTGTGGTCGATTTCTTCTATACACGATAGCTGCCACAAATATTAAATGGATTTCCACGAAACTTTATATGGATTTTCACAATGAATTTCCACGAAACTTTGTTATCGAAAAATCTAAAACTGAACAGAATTTTTTTTTTTTAATATCAGCCGAAATCTTGGAAATTTATTCGAAATTTTATATTTCCTTAACATATGGCAGTATAGGACAAATTTGACATGATTATGCATAAAAGGGGTTATTTATGGCTCAATGATCACGAAACTAAACAGTTTCAATCATTATAGTGAAAAATTGCCGCGATGCAATTTTGGGTTTGTGACGTCATTAGCCCCTCAAAGTGGGGGAGGTAAGTTAGCCCCTGAGGGGGACATTGTCAAATTTTGTATAGCAATCGAAAGATTTTTTTGAAACCCTTAAAAATGAAGAGTAACAAGCTGTAATAGTGATCATTTGGATTAACGATACGGATTTTTAATTTTTTTTTTTTTTTTTTTTGCAAAAAAAAAAATCACAAACTACTTATAAAAGGAATTTGGTATGAGAAAGTCAAGTTGGGTCATACTTCAGTTAATTTTTTTCAGCATTTAATGAACTTTAAACTATATTTTTAATGAATTTGTTTTATGAATTTATAATATATTTTTATGAATTTTGAACTATATTTTTAATCCGTTACGTTCGCCGTTTGATATCAAATTATTATTTTGAAAGTTGTATTGCTATTTTCTCTTAATTCTGCATATCACTGTTGGCAACAATCAAATTTGCCATCTATGTTTTTACTAAAAACATTTTTGAAGTATTTATTATAAATAGAGCTTAGAAAATGACTGATATGGATTCAGCTTCGAATTCTGAAAAAAAAAAGGTGGAGAGGGATTACTAAGGATTTCTACTTCTGGTTCCATTTCCTGGGTTCAACATTTTTTTTATTTTCCTTGAAACATTTATTTCTCAAGATTGGCTATAAATTGAGCTTAGATAATAACTTCTATGATAACTGCTTCTTAGATGACAACTGCATATGGATTCAGCATCAAATGCTGGAGCAGGTTGAGTGGCTCACTAAGACTGTTCACTTCCTGTTCTGGAGATACCACTTCCGGTTTTGTATTTGCATACCTGTACGAAATGAATGTATAAAAAGGCAATAAGAATTCTTGGTTCCGTCAAAAGGGAAATGCTACACACGAATTGCCACTTGGCACTTTTCGGACGCGGTAGCCCGGTGGTTTGCACGCTGCCACAACTTCCGCCGTGTTCATGCGGAGTACGATCACCTTAAACATGTGGGTCCGTAAGTCTTTCCGAGAGGTTGGTGGTAAGGGAAGGAGGGTACGGTCCCTGTGGATCTCTCCCACACTGAGTTCCGGTCTAAATTGGGTGGCACTTCCCGGCCGTCCAAACGGTTACCTTACACCTTTCTGGTTAGTCTGGGTCTCAACAACACGAATTGCCACCACAGGAAAGTTCCTTCCTAAATTATTTTCATATAGTCATTTCTTACCTTACCGTGCAACCAAATTATATTTAAAACACGCTTGAAGTTCCATTCCTTCTGTTGAAAATTAATAATCTGTTAAAATTTTTCATCCTATCACCCTTTATGTAATGAGCCTATATTTTGCGATTTTGTTTCGTTGTATGATGATTTATTTTGTTGATGTTTTTAAATAGTAATTTCGTTTCTAATGGTTGAAAACGGGTACAAACATTATTATAGATTACCTTATTACTTTGCATTTTTTCATTTCATTGATTCTCTCCGTATGCTCACGCTTAATTAGATAGGTAAAAATGCATTTTTTTTTAAATTAAGTTATTATACAGTGTTCCAAGGAAAGTCTTTAAACACCCCAATAACTTTGCAAGGAAAATTATTGGGGTTACTGCACACGTTAGTAGGTTTATTCATAGTGAAGTGACCATGCCGATCGAATAAAGGTAATTTCTACTCCCCTGGCAGAGGATTTAAAAAGTTAGGACAACTAACACGATAAAAACAAAGCGAGATAGATGAAAAAATATAATTACAGAGTTATAGAGTATTGTCTAAAGAGTAGGAATTGACACCCAAAACATACAAAATACGTACACGGAAGGTACTACATACCTGTCAGAAAAGTCATGTCATCAGGGATTGTAACACGGTGACACCTACAATGCTTGTGAAAGTACGCGGTCTTATTCATTCTCGAATTGAAATGTGGATTGATATTGATGGAGAGCATTTTGAACAATCTGCATACATTAGATTGCTATACCTGTGAGTCTTGTTTATTAACTCCTGCGTAGGACTGCCATTCGTCAATATTTCTATATATCAAATAAATGCCTTCTATAACAGCTCGATTTTTACTCATTAGGCAATTCTCTAGAACTTTGTAATTAGTTCTGTATCTATCTCGTTTTGTTACCAAACTAGCTATTCTTACTTTCAAAATTCTCCGCTAGTTGGCGCTGTAATCGTTTTTATTTGATCGGGAATGATCAGTTCACTATAGATATAGACCTAACGTGCACACTCGTGGACCTTTTCTTACAATGTTATTGGGATGTTTAAGGACTGATTGAGATGTTTAAGCCTTGTTGTTTATTCGTAAAATGTTCTTTTCTTTTTCCTTACCAATAGTTGAAAATCCATACTGGTATCAATACCGGTATCCCGGTTTTGAAATCTACAAATATCATAAAAACCAGTTTTTAACACTTTCCAGCATAGTTGAGAAGTGTTTATGGCTTTGGTCATTCTGTCTGTCCGTTCGCACGATAACTGCCGTAAAAATGACTTTATCGAAATGAAATTTTAGTACGTTGGTGAGACGGTCTGTGGGATGAATTGGGAATGAAAATGAATAATATCACCCAATCAGTTTTCGGATTTAACCTGGATTGAAAAAAGAAAATTACATTGAACCCTATGGAACTTATTTTTTCAAAACATTTTGTAAACGAAGTTAAAATTAACAAATTGCTTCGAAAGTTTTAGGAAATCCTAGCCGAATACCCGTTGAAAATCAACGGTCCCGCAATAAGCAACCCCTGAATAATGTAAATTTTTTAATAATAAATTTTTTAATTTTTATTCGACAAATCGAATTACCCCCTGAACTGAAGAATCCCCTAAAGAAGAAAATATTGGGAAAGTAAATTTCCGCGTTTCTTCCTTTCGAATTATCTACCCGTACACCACATAAAAGGCTATCTCACCCCGAGGCACCCCCTATATTATTATATCTCCTTTGTATCTTTTTCTGTGAAGCACATCGATAAACGAACATTTTTGTAAAACTCTGTTTGTCTTGTGTTTTTTATCAGATAATTGGCCCATATACCAAATATCAAGTCTCTATCACATTTAAAAGGAAGCGTGCCTCATTTATTCGGAAAATCGAACATATTAGTGTGCACTCCTTAAAGTAGCAAATATTGGAAATCTGTAATTTCACACTTTCTTCCTTTCAAACTATCTACCCGTACACCAAATTTGAAATCGCTATCCTATCGAGAAGAATGTTTTTCTATCACTTCACCTTCCGAACGTTTTTCTGTGTAACATCCTCTGTTAAAGAACATTTTTGTCAAACTGCATTTATCTTTGGTTTTTTTGTCAAATGGTTAGCCCATATACTAAATTTCAAGCCTCTATCATATTGTAAAGGAGCCGTTTTTCATTTGTTCGGCAAATCGAACATTTTAGTGAGATTTACCCCCTACAATAACAAAGGTTGGAAAACTGAAATTGCACACTTTCTTCTTTTCCAACTTTTTACCCGTACACCAATTTTGAAGTCTCTATCTCATCGCTTCGCGAGGAGATAGAGACTGTTTTTCTAGCATTTCATCTTTCGAATGCTTTTGTGTGGAGTGCCCACCCCCTTAGATATACATTTTTGAAAAATCTATTCTTTTTGTGATTTCTATCCGATGATTCGCCCATATACCAAATATCAAGCCTCTATCACATTTTAAATGGGGCGTTTCTCCTTTATTTCGAAAATCGAACATTTTGGTGTGCGGCACCCTCTAAAGTAGAAAATATTGGTAAACTGAAATTGTACACTTTCTTCATTTCAAACTATCTACCCTTACACCAAATTTTATATCTCTATCTCATTTCGAAGTATGTTTTTTTATCAATTCCCTTTTCGAACGTTTTACTCTGGAGCACCCCCTTAAACGAACATTTTTGAAAAACTATATTCGTCTTGGGTATTTCCGTCAAATGATTAGCCCATATACCAGATTTCAAGCCTCTGTTAAATTTTAAAGGAGCGTTTTCTCATTTATTCTGTAAATCGAACATTTTGGTGTACGGCACCCCCCCCCCCCCTTAAGTAGAAAATATTGGAAATCTGAAATTGCACGCTTTCTTCCTTTCGAACGATTTACCAATACACCAAATTTGAAGTCTCTATCTCGTCGCAAAGCTTGATTTCCTATCATTTCACTTTTCGAACGTTTTAGTGTGCGGCACCCCCTTAAGTAGAAAATATTGGAAATCGGAAATTGCACACTTTCTTCCTTTCGAACAATTTAGCCATACACCAAATTTGAAGTCTCTACCTCATCGCAAAGTATTCTTTCCCATCATTTCACTTTTCGAACGTTATAGTGTGCGGCACCCCCTTAAGTAGAAAATATTGGAAATATGAAATTGCACACTTTCTACCTTTCAAACGGTTTACCCATATACCAAATTTAAAGTCCCCATCTCTTCGCAAAGCATGCTTTCCCTTCATTTCACTTTTCGAACGTTTTGGTGTGGGGCACCCCCTTTATAGAACGTTTTCGAAAAATTCGATTTTTCCAGGGGGTTCTATCGAACAACCGAGCCGTGTACCAAATTGTAAGTCTCTATCTATTCGGGAAGTGCCTAAAAAACGCGTGACAGACAGACAGACAGACGGACACTTGGCAATTAGTATATACTAGCCGCATACCCGTTGAAAATCAACGGCCCCACATTAAGCAACCCCTGAATAATGTAAATTTTTTAATAATTCGCGTTTCTTATTTATTCGACAAATCGAACATTTAGTTTTGAGGCACCCCCAAAAGTTCAAAATATCGGAAAACTGAAATTGCACATGTTCCTCCTTTCGAACTATCTACCTGTACACCAAATTTGAAGTCTGTATCTTATTTCGAAGCATGCTTTTTTTTTATCAATTCACATTTCGAACGTTTTCCTCTGGAAAACCCCCTTAAACGAACATTTTTGAAAAATTATATTCGTTTTGGGTGTTTTCATCAAATGATTAGTCTATATTTAAAATTTTGAGCCTCTATCAAATTTTAAAGGGCCGTTTCTCATTTATTCGGAAAATCGAACATTTTTGTGTGCGACACCCCCTTAAGTAGGAAATATTGGAAATCTGAAATTACACACTTTCTTCCTTTCTAACGGTTTACCTATATACCAAATTTGAAGTCCCTATCTTATCGCAAAGCAGGCTTTCCTATCATTTCACTTTTCGAACGTTTTGGTGTGCGGCATCCCCTTGAGTAGAAAATATTGGAAATCTGAAAATGCACACTTTCTGCCTTTCGAACGATTTACCCATACACCAAATTTGAAGTCTCTACCTCATCGCAAAGCATGCTCTCCTATCATTTCACTTTTCGAACGTTTTGGTGTGCTGCACCCCCCCCTTAAGTAGAAAATATTGGAAATCTGAAATTGCACACTTTCTTCATTTCGAACGATTTACCCATACACCAAATTTGAAGTCTCTATCTCATCGCAAAGCATGCTTTCCTGTCATTTCACTTTTCGAACATTTTGGTGTGGGGCACCCCCTCTATAGAACGTTTTCGAAAAATTCGATTTTTCCAGGGGGTTTTATCGAACGACCGAGCCGTGTACCAAATTGCTATCTATTCGGGAAGTGCCTAAAAAAAGCGTGACAGGCAGACGGAAAGACAGACAGACGGACACTTCGCAATTAGTATATACTAGCCGAATACCCGTTGAAAATCAACGGTCTCGCAATAAGCAACCCCTGAATAATGTATATTTTTAAATAATTCGCTTTTCACATTTGTTCGACAAATCGAATATTTTGGTGTGCAGAACCCCCTAAAGTAGAAAATATTGGGAAACTAAATTTGCGCATTTCTCCCTTTCGAATTATTTACCCGTACACTACATTTAATTTTATCTCATCCCGAGACACCCCTATATTATTATTTCTCCTTTGGAACTTTTTTCTGTGAAGCACACCCATAAATGAACATTTTTGAAAAACTCTCTTTGTCTTGGGTTTTTTATCAGATGATTGGCCCATATACCTAATATCAAGCCTCTGTCACATTTAAAAGGAAGCGTGCCTCATTTATTCCGAAAATCGAACATATTAGTGTGCGGCACCCCTTAAAGTAGCAAATATTGGAAATCTGAAATTTCACGCTTTCTTCCTTTCAAACTATCTACCCGTACACCAAATTTGAAGTCTCTATCCTATCGAGAAGCATTTTTTTCTATCACTTCACTTTTCGAACGTTTTTCTGTGTAGCACCCCGTCAATGAACATTTTTGTCAAACTGTATTCATGTTTGGTGTTTTTGTCAAATAGTTAGCCCATATACTAAATTTCAAGCTTCTATCACATTGTAAAGAAGGCGTTTTTCATTTGTTCGGCAAATCGAAAATTTTATTGAGCGGCACCCCCTACAATAGCAAAAGTTTGAAAACTGAAATTGCTCACTTTCCTTCTTTCCAACTATTTACCCGTACACCAAATTTGAAGTCTCTATCTCATCGTGAAGTATGCATTTCTAGCATTTCATCTTTCGAATGCTTTTGTATGGAGTACCCACCCCCTTAACTATACATTTTTGAAAAACTCTATTCTTTTTCTGATTTCTATGAGATGATTCGCCCATATACCAAATATTAAACCTCTATCACCTTTTGAAAGGGGCGTTTCTCCTTTATTCCGAAAATCGAACATTTTAGTGTGCGACACCCCCTAAAGTAGAAAATTTTGGTAAACAGAAATGATACACTTTCTTCCTTCCACACTATCTACCCCTACACCAAATTTGATATCTCTATCTCATTCCGAATTATGGTTTTTTATCAATTCACTTTTCGAAAGTTTTACTCTGGAGCACCCCCTTAAACGAACATTTTTGATAAACTATATTTGTCTTGGGTGTTTCCATCAAATGATTAGCCCATATACCGAATTTCAAGCCTCTATCAAATTTTAAAGGATCGTTTTCTCATTTATTCTGCAAATCGAATATTTTGGTGTACGGCACCCCCCCCCCCCTTAAGTAGAAAATATTGGAAATCTGAAATTGCACGCTTTCTTCCTTTCGAACGATTTACCAATACACCAAATTTGAAGTCTCTATCTCGTCGCAAAGCTTGATTTCCTATCATTTCACTTTTCGAACGTTTTAGTGTGCGGCACCCCCTTAAGTAGAAAATATTGGAAATCGGAAATTGCACACTTTCTTCCTTTCGAACAATTTAGCCATACACCAAATTTGAAGTCTCTACCTCATCGCAAAGTATTCTTTCCCATCATTTCACTTTTCGAACGTTATAGTGTGCGGCACCCCCTTAAGTAGAAAATATTGGAAATATGAAATTGCACACTTTCTTCCTTTCGAACGATTTACCCATACACCAAATTTGATGTCTCTACCTCATCGCAAAGCATGCTCTCCTATCATTTCACTTTTCGAACGTTTTTGTGTGCTGCACCCCCCCTTAAGTAGAAAATATTGGAAATCTGATATTGTACACTTTCTTCTTTTCGAGTGATTTACCCATATACCGAATTTGAAGTCTCTATCTCATCGCAAAGCATGCTCTCCTATCATATCACTTTTCGAACGTTTTGGTGTGCTGCACCCCCCCCCCCCCTTAAGTAGAATATATTGGAAATCTGAAATTCCACACTTTCTTCGTTTCAGACGGTTTACCCATACTCCAAACTTGAAGTCTCTATCTCATCGCAAAGCATGCTCTCCTATCATATCACTTTTCGAACGTTTTGCTGTGCTGCACCCCCCCCCCCCCCCTTAAGTAGAAAATATTGGAAATCTGAAATTCCACACTTTCTTCGTTTCAAACGGTTTACCCATACTCCAAACTTGAAGTCTCTATCTCATCGCAAAGCGTGCTCTCCTATCATATCACTTTTCGAACGTTTTGGTGTGCTGTACCCCCCCCCCCCTTAAGTAGAAAATATTGGAAATATGAAATTGCACACTTTCTTCCTTTCGAACGATTTACCCATACACCAAATTTGATGTCTCTACCTCATCGCAAAGCATGCTCTCCTATCATATCACTTTTCGAACGTTTTGGTGTGCTGCACCCCCCCCCCCCCTTAAGTAGAATATATTGGAAATCTGAAATTCCACACTTTCTTCGTTTCAGACGGTTTACCCATACTCCAAACTTGAAGTCTCTATCTCATCGCAAAGCATGCTCTCCTATCATATCACTTTTCGAACGTTTTGCTGTGCTGCACCCCCCCCCCCTTAAGTAGAAAATATTGGAAATCTGAAATTCCACACTTTCTTCGTTTCAAACGGTTTACCCATACTCCAAACTTGAAGTCTCTATCTCATCGCAAAGCGTGCTCTCCTATCATATCACTTTTCGAACGTTTTGGTGTGCTGTACCCCCCCCCCTTAAGTAGAAAATATTGGAAATCTGAAATTGCACACTTTCTTCCTTTCGAGTGATTTACCCATACACCAAATTTGAAGTCTTTATCTCATCGCAAAGCATGCTTTCCCGTCATTTCACTTTTCAAACGTTTTGGTGTGGGGCACCCCCTCTATAGAACGTTTTCGAAAAATTCGATTTTTCCAGGGGGTTTTATCGAACGACCGAGCCGTGTACCGAATTGCAAGTCTCTATCTATTCGGGAAGTGCCTAAAAAAGGCGTGACAGACAGACGGACAGACAGACGGACACTTGGCAATTAGTATATACTAGCCGAATACCCGTTGAAAATCAACGGTCTCGCAATAAGCAATCCCTGAATAATGTAAATTTTATAATAATTCGCGTTTCACATTTATTCGACAAATCGAATATTTTGGTGTGCAGAACCCTCTAAAGGAGAAAATATTGGAAAACTAAATTTTCGCACTTCTTCCTCTGTTTGTATTGCGTTTTTTATCAGATGATTGGCCCATATACCAAATATCAAGCCTCTATCACATTTAAAAGGAAGCGTGCCTCATTTATTCAGAAAATCGAACATATTAGTGTGCGCACCCCTTAAAGTAGCAAATATTTGAAATCTGAAATTTCACACTTTCTTCCTTTCAAACTATCTACCCTTACACCAAATTTGATATCTCTATCTCATTTCGAAGCATGGTTTTTTATCAATTCTCTTTTCGAACGTTTCGAACGAATAGATAGAGACATCGGCACCCCCTACAATAGCAAATGTGACTGAAATTGCACACTTTCTTCCTTTCCAACTTTTTACCCGTACACCAAATTTGAAGTCTCTATCTCATCGTGAAGCATGCTTTTCTAGCATTTCATCTTTCGAATGCTTTTGTGTGGAGTACCCACCCCTTTAACTATACATTTTTTAAAAACTCTATTCTTTTTGTGATTTCTATGAGATGTTTCGCCCATATACCAAATATAAAGCCTCTATCACGTTTTTAAAGGAGCGTTTCTCCCTTATTCCGAAAATCGAACATTTTGGTGTGCGGCACCCCCCTTAAGTAGAAAATATTGGAAATCTGAAATTGCACGCTTTCTTCCTTTCGAACGATTTACCAATACACCAAATTTGAAGTCTCTATCTCTTCGCAAAGCATGCTTTCCTATCATTTCACTTTTCGAACGTTTTGGTGTGCGACACCCCCTTAAGTAGAAAATATTGGAAATCTGAAATTGCACACTTTCTTCCTTTCGAACGATTTACCCATACACCAAATTTGAAGTCTCTACCTCATCGCAAAGCATTCTTTCCTATCATTTCACTTTTCGAACGTTTTGGTGTGCTGCACCCCCCCCCCCCCCCTTAAGTAGAAAATATTGGAAATCTGAAATTGCACACTTTCTTCCTTTCGAGTGATTTACACATATACCAAATTTGAAGTCTCTATCTCATCGCAAAGCATGCTTTCCCGTCATTTCACTTTTCGAACGTTCTGGTGTGCGACACCCCCTTAAGTAGAAAATATTGGAAGTCTGAAATTGCACACTTTCTTCCTTTCGAGCGATTTACTCTTACACCAAATTTGAAGTCTCTACCTCATCGCAAAGCATTCTTTCCTATCATTTCACTTTTCGAACGTTTTGGTGTGCTGCACCCCCCTTAAGTAGAAAATATTGGAAATCTGAAATTGCACACTTTCTTCTTTTCGAGTGATTTACCCATATACCAAATTTGAAGTCTCTATCTCATCGCAAAGCATGCTTTCCCGTCATTTCACTTTTCGAACGTTTTGGTGTGGGGCACCCCCTCTATCGAACGTTTTCGAAAAATTCGATTTTTCCAGGGGGTTTTATCGAACGACCGAGCCGTGCACCAAATTGCAAGTCTCTATCTATTCGGGAAGTGCCTAAAAAGGGCGTGACAGACAGACGGACAGACAGACGGACACTTGGCAATTAGTATATATATAATAATAATAATAATAGATAGATAGATTCAAATTATGACATTATATATGTAAAGAAAAATTTCAGCAAATTATGTAGAGTAATTTTTTAAATAAAAATTGAAGTAATAATTACACTCATGATATATAAAGAGATCACGTGACTCATTGCAAAATAAAATATGGCTTCCATTTTTACCGCTGTAACAGTAGATGTTTAAAGATCGTTTAAATTTATGTTTAGTGTTGCATCCGTCAAAAAACCGCTTTGTTTTTGCATATTATCTATGTATCTAAATTTTGTGCCTACGAAATTACAATATTTTTTATTTTAAATGGTCACTAAACTTTGATTATTTCAACAACGTGGCCTAATTTTAATGTAAGCAAAATTTAAACAAATTAGGCAATTGTAACATGAGTTGTATAAGAATGGCTGACTTTTTTAACGCAAAATTATTTAGCTCTGGAGTCTGGAATATAAGTGATTTGAATGATTTTAGAGAGAGAAGCAGCCAATTTTATAGCATTGCCTTTTTTGGGGAAGTCTAAAGTTTCCAATTAAAATAAATTATTGCAGTACTGTGATAATTTAAAATAGGTCACCTCTGAATGTATTGCATTTTAGAGATGTTTAAATAAAATTACATTTCAGTTGGAAAGTGTTTCATGATCAATGCTTTATGCATGATTAATCTTGCTTGTTAATATATGCGTCGATATTGAAAGTCTTAATTATGAGCTGCATGCATTGTGAAAATAGTCAGACAAAATCAGGACACTGAATATCTTGCTTTCTAATTCCCGGTAAACACAATGGACAATTCCGATTTTTTTTAAAAGATCTTAAACCGGATTGATATTTATAGAGAATTTTTTTCTGATTTCAAATATCCAAGCGAAAATCTCTTAAAATAATTATTTATTTAAATATCAAGAAATGAAAAAGCGCAAAATCTACTCAAACACAAAACGGCCCGTGATTGGCTGTGACGTCACCACGCCTGTTCGACCTATGATGCAGCATTCTACTATGTGCTGTTTCTACTGAGATATTTGCAAGTACTTGTCGTTAATTTTGTTTACAATTTGTTTATAATTATTTTACCCATTTGTTCTTGGTCTGCTTGAGTTTGTTCCTTATTTTATTTTATTGTAAACATGAATTCTGGTTTTGTTAAAGGGCAATCAGACAATTTGCCTAAGATCGATTTTACTGTGATGGCGCTCTCTTTCAGAAATAATAAATATTTTGTGACAGCTGAAACTCGAGATGTAAACTTGATACCCTTTTCCTGAATGCTTATAATAATAATGATGATAATAATAATAATTATTATTATGTGAATTACATTTATATACGTGTAAGGTATATGTGGTAGGAATCGGAGTATTACGAAAAACGCAAACACTTTGGACGCCAATTTCTTCGAACGTGATAGATACAAATGTACATATTTTTTTCTTCTTTCGTTGGTCCAGATTATGAATATATGAAACAATTTTAATACTTTAGAACTTTTTTAGAAAACACTTAAAGTGTCTATCCAAGCAAGTGATTTTTTAATTTTTCCTACTTTCACTCAAACTTTAAAAGATAGATATAAATAGTAAGCGACAAAAATATATATTAGTAAATTTAGTTTCTGAATCTACTTTTCAAGGAAAAAAGCTAATTGAGCCTTACTGACTTAGTTTTCGAGTAATCGTCTTGACAAGTTGAAGAATTAAAATTTTTCATTTTACAAGTTTGTAATACTTATATCTCAAAAACTAAAAGTGCTAGCTAAGAACAATGAGCAAGAATTTGTAGCTCTTCTAAAGTCTTGCAAGTGTATATAATTGGGTTTTGAATCGAGTGATTCTAATTTCAATAGCTTAGTTTTTAAACTGGATTTTCCAATAGCTGGGAAAGTTGCAATATTTGAAATATCACAATTGCTGCAGCTCAGTGTCCTTACTTACTCCTAGGGTTGGTCATTTTGCTAGCAACATGGTATTTTTGCCAGGACAGTGGCAAAAACCTGGTAAAAATCGACAAAAACTAGGAAAAAAGGCTGGATTTAAAAAAATGTACAAAAAAACAATATAATTTTGTACATAATATAATTGAGACTTAAATCAGAATATTAATTAGTTATTCCATTAATATTAATTTGTTTAATTAAAATGATAAAACATAATGAAACATTAATTGATTAATAAGAAGTTGTGAAATCAATCTTCATTTTATCCTTATTTGAACCTCTAGGTATAACTTTTTTGAATAATTTATAGAAATAATCTTTTAAAATTCTTACAATATTTTTTTTTTTGTATAAAAAACAAAAACATATGGACCAGATAAAGTGATTGAGACTATTGATGCTAATAATTGGTGAAGAAGTATAGCAAGAGCATGTGATATTTCTAAAGACTTTTGCAAGTTAGTTGCACATCTCTAAACATGCCCTTCAAGCAGTGCTGCAATAGAGAGAATATTCTCTAATTTTTCATTTGTGCATTCAAAGATTCGAAACAGGTTGGGAATAGATAGTGTTTCAAAACTTGTTTATTGCTATGCAATGTTGAAAAAACAAAATATGTGCTCTGATGTAGAAAATTCAATTGAATTGGATGAAATTTAATTATTTTATGTTGTTGTTGAAACCCAGACCATCCGACCTACCAGAAAGGTGTAAGGTAACTGTTTGGACGGTCGGGAAGTGCCACCCAATTTAGACCGGAACCCAGTGGGGGAGGCATCCACAGTGACCGTACCCTCCTTCCCCTACCACCAACCTCTCGGAAGGACTTTCGAACCCACATGTTTAACGTGATCGTACTCCGCATGAACACGGCGGCAGTTTTGGCAGTGGCTGGAATCGAACCCGGGCCTACCGTGTGCAACTCCAGCGCGCTAACCAATTATTAATTAGAGCTAATTATTTTATGTGTAATTCTTTTCATAATTAAAGTTATAGTTTAATATGAGCTATACTTTTTTTAATATTTATATTATATAGTAATTAATATACTTTATCTTCAAATTACTATTGTTCTGATTCTGATAGATAGCAAAATTCGTATTATTACTCAGACTTTGTTAAAAATTAACTGAAGCATAAGAATTAGTTGTTTAATAGTTATGACTGTTTAAACCAAAGTCAGTGAGTTATTTTATTGTTATTTATTCTCTCCTTTCTCATGTTCTGCATTCAGAGTATTAACTAAAAATGTATTTTACTAAACTAAAAAAGTATTTTACTAAAACAATACAAACTTAATAGCATACGTGATGAACACTCTTTAATGACAGTGGTGAATTTTGTTTACAATCTGGCTTCCTGCGCTTCACATAATTTTTCACGGAAAACATTTTTTGGCACAGATATAAATATTTTATCTGAGGATGTAAAACTAGCAGTCGGCCACATTGGAGCGATACAATACTTATAACTATTCGGAAGTTTGGGACTGAAGAAACAATTATAATTATCGGAACTTTCCGAATATAACCAAACTTATGCATCAATTCTCTAATGACGGGAGCCGCGGAAGAACCTTGTGACGTCACATTCCGTGCGCGCCAAAATGGACCGTTTTGCCGCCACAGTCAGAAAGGCGAACTTTGACTGCTAATAAAACATGAAATACAGCTCGGAGTATAAAAATTTTTATACCGTTGTCCATTTTGAAACATTTCGAATCGAATAAAAAAATAAAAGAGGCCGGAATTGTCCATTCCACACGCATTCATTTTGATTGGAGGAGATAGATTTACTTGCCGAACCTAAGTTTTTTACATATTTTTAAATATTTAAATTTAAGAAACGTGTACTTCAAATGTAACAATATTTTATATTTAGAGGTTTAAACATAGTTTATTCAAGATTCTATGATTAAAAAATTATAATAATAATAATAATAATAATAATAATAATAATGTTAATACTAGTAAAAATCCGTGCCTTCATAATGTTTTCTCAACTCACTTTAAAAAAAAAAAATCCGAATTAAAGAAATGAGTTCTAAAAATATTTCATTACAGCAATTCTTTTGGCTTATTAAACTCTATACACTCTAATTTTTTTTTAAAGGAATATGTGGACACATAAAAATTTGAGCTACAGTCACAAAACTCGGCATGTACAAATGTCATTTTAAGAGTTACGCAAATGATAGAACTGTCAGCGCCAACGATGTTTTAGAACTTACAACGCGCATGAAAACGAAGCACCGTGCAGTATTTAAAACGGCTGGTGTTCTCACTCAATTGGAACTGGATTTTCTGCTTTAATACTGCAAACTCTGTACAAAAAGAAGTACTGAAGTACTGACCTTTAAGAAGTACTGAACGGGGCTATATATAAACAATTGTCAGATTTAGAGAGAAGTCGCTGCGTAGGTCTGGAGGAAGCTGGATGGTTCAACAGACGTATTAGCCACCATCTTGGTCGGAGCGATGTGGTAATTGCTGGGTGTTGACAACAGTGGATCAAAAAAGGCGCATGGACCGTCACAGAGACTCAGGATGCCCCGGACAGACAACCGGTCTGGAGAAATGTGCAGGTAGGAGTACAGCCACGTCCACACCAATAGCGTCGCTATCATCCATTTGAAGGCATTTAACATCCTCCGTGCATCCTGCATCAAGGGATACTATTCGAAGACGACTGACAGAAGATGGGGTTAGGTGTCAACGTCTATTTTATGGCGCCTACCACTGACCCCTCAATATAGGCAGAGCCAGCTGGATTGCCGAGCTCGATCAGTCTGAACAGTGTCTGATTGGAGGCATGGTGTCTTTAGCGACGAATCCCGCTTCTCTCACAGCGTTGATGACCGCCGCATACGTGTATGGATGAGAACTGGCCATCGTTCCAATCGCGCATTTGTTGTCGAGTGTCACACGGCCATCGCATGTGGTGTAACAGTCTAGGACGAAATCTCGTGGAACCGCCGATCTCGTCTAGTTGGGCTGCAAGCCAAATTGGTGTCTCACTGGTACGTAAACAATATTCTGCAGACTATGCTGGGAAACCGCCCAGGTTCCAATTACCAACAAGATAATGCTCGACCCTATACTGTACGACTTTCTCAACAGTGTCTTTGGGATTTAATACCCTCCCATGGTCATCTAGGTCCCCAGACCTATCCCCAATAGAACACGTCTGAGACATGTTGGAACGGCAATTGCAACCTTCTCAGAATACCACTGAATTAGGTGACTAATTGCAACATTTGTGGCAGAATCTTCAGTAAAGGAACATATTCAACTTGATTTACTCTATGTCTCACCAAATATCGACTTGTATAGCTACCAGAGAAGGATTTACCACTTACTAAAATGTCATCTTCTTGTTGCCACCATTTCTTAATAAAACGTTTCTTTTTTTACTCCCAAATTCTAATCATTTGCATCTTTTAATCATCTCCTCAAACGATGCATACAAGCCAAGTTTCGCGGCTGTAGCTCAATTTATTATGGGTGCATATATTTTTTAGTGTATTTCAAAACAAAAAATATCTCAAAAATTCGTTGGGATATAGCTTAAAATGTACTTAGAACTTTTTAACACGTGATACTGTTCATGTCGAGTTATGAATTGATGCTTTTATATATTATAAAGAACCTCTATAAATTTATCATAAAAAATGTTTGATTTGATATCTGATGAAAAATTGATTATAAAATCACCCGGTTGTCAATCAGATACCTTACATCTTTGGATAGGTCAGACGGTCTGGCAAAAAAAAATTACAAAATCGCAAAAGACTAAACAGTATAAAACAAAATATTATGAAAAATGTTTATAAGTGATACGATTTTAATAAAATGCACTAAAAAGTGAAAAAATAAGTTTGAACTACCGCAACATTCTTGATCAGATGTGACCAAAAATTAAAATCTTGATTCACCCATAAAATAATTGTATTTGAACATTAAGAATTTTAAGGAACAATAGAAGTGATGTTTGTTTGTTATTTGTCGGTTTGTTCTATCTTTGTTGTTGTTTCGAGCCTTAAAGAACACAAAACGAAAATTTAGAGTAGTAACTAACTTAGTTGGCCAAATAAAACATTTAGTTATATGTACATGAATCAAATAGCAATCTAAATAGCAATCTAATAGCAATAGTATCTAAATCAAAATAGCATTGGTAAATCAAAATAGCATAGAAATTGATTAACATATCTTTGAATTGTCGCATACATTGCATATATAAAGCTAACTTATTTTACGATATGTAATGTTTTTCTTTAATTTTCAGTAAGATGTTTCATACACAATTTTTTCAAAAATCGTGTTGCATCTCGAAAACAGGTTCGTGCTAGCATTCTAAAGTAAGAATGCTATTCGTTTTATTATGATAAATTGCGTATAAAATGATAATTCATTCAGTATAAATGCCTAGATTTTTTAAGGAATTTTTTTCCAAAAAATCGTTCTGAAAATTGGGACTTCGGAATGCTTGACAGCGTTTATAATAATCCATAGTTCTAGTATTCACAGATTGCGATAATTTTGCCAAATATCCCTCTATCCGCTCATTTGTTTTTGAAATATGGTATCCACAGACTCAAACACACACACATACGTACACACTCATAATACACACAAACATGCATACACATATGTGCAAGCATCGCCTCAAAAACGTTCGATCAAGTTAAGTGATGCTGGAAATGTGTAAATGCGTGGAAAACCCGGATTGGAGTTTTCGACTACATCACAATACTTTCTCTATACGTCTAAGTAATCATCTG
Organism: Amaurobius ferox; assembly: GCA_951213105.1. NCBI lineage: Eukaryota > Metazoa > Arthropoda > Arachnida > Araneae > Amaurobiidae > Amaurobius > Amaurobius ferox. Next base: position 112,848,702 of record OX578138.1, read on the forward strand.
ACGTGTTTTTGTCTTTACGGACACTCCAAAAGTTAGCTCGCTCTGGTGAACTAAACGGCTGTTACTTTGTACACTATATACTTTGCATATTAACCACGGGATAGAACCTAAGTCGGATTTTCGATATCCAGCCCCCTGGCAGGTAGAAAATAAATGTTTAATTTTTTTTATTAAAAGTCATTCCAGACCTTTCAGAAGCTCCCTCCCAGTGAATTAGGAGGCTGAATTTTTGCATACTAATAGTATGGATCTGGTGATAGAATCTAAAAGAACCAGATACTAGATTCTCCTCTAGAAAGGTAGGCAGGAAAAAAAAAGGGGGAAGGGGACGTAAATTCTTTTCAGCACCCTCCCTTTATAATATACACCGCGGAACAGAATACAACAGCCAATTTTTTTTTTATTGAAACGAATATTTTTGGCGCTGAGCGCCATTTATTGTCAAACAAAATAACATCTATTAAAAGAGTCTTTTTCGGTGTAAACCCTCAGGTCACCTCGCCATGGAGCTTTAAAAGAGTCTCAATTTAATTTTTGAGTGTATATGTTTCCCTGCCATTGACAGGTTAAAACACTAGTTATACCACGAATGCAAAGAAAGTAATACATTTTCACGTATCTATTTGCATCCTGTGCACGGTCGTCATCCAATATCTCCTAAATTTTTACGTCAGAATTCCTAATCAATTCAAAGAAAGGACTTTATGACTCTCGGATGGGAATTTTTGAAACTTAATTTGCGTCAGGCCATCATAAAATTAAGTTCTTGCTGCGTTAATTAAGAATACAATTTTACGGGCTAATTTTATTACTTGTCTGATATCTCATCAAGAGTAAAAGTGTGCTGCATATTTTAATCAACAAAATATGTTCTTATGTTCATGTGGCCTGAAGTATAACAAGAAAGATCAATCATGCATAAAGCATTGATTGTGAAACACTTTCCAACTAAAATGTAATTTTATTTACACATCTCTAAAATGTGATACCTTCCTCAGTAATATTTTTAAAATTATCACAATATTACATTCATTTATTATATTTGAAAACTTAAAACTTCATCGAAAAAAACGAACTTCATTCAAATGACGACATTGAAATATAAATTGCCTGGTTTAAACATCTCTAAAATGCGATACATTCCTCGGTAATATTTTTACAATTATTATAATACTACAATAATTTATTATATTTGAAAACTTCGTCGAAAACAAATGAAATTTATTCAAATGACGTCATCGAAATATAACACGCCTGGCTCTTTATATAAAAGCAGCATTTCATTCATCACAATACTATAATCATTTATTTTATTTAAAAACTTAAAACCATGGAGGTACAAGTAATTTAACTCTATGCTTAAAACTTCATCGAAAAAAATCGTTTGCGTCTCTGTACCAATGAACGTTTGATTCATATCAGCTATAATGCAGACTCCATGAGCTAAATAATTTTGCATTAAAGAAATGCAGCAATTCTTATACAACTCATTCTACATCTTTGGGCATTTACATTTTCCATAAGTGAAAATTGGGCTTCGTTGTAGAAATAATCAAAGTTGGATGATTATTTAAACTCAACTATATTATAATTGCTTTGTTTCAGTATGTAGATGCACAGAATTTAAGCAAAAATAAAGCGGTTTTAGGACGGATACAACACCAAATTTGACTTAAAATGAACTTTAAAAATCACGATTTTGACACAAGATGGATGACATATTTTATTTTGAAGTGGGTCACGCGATCTCTTCATATAATGGTCACGTGATCTCTACATATAAAGAGGAGTGTAATTATTATTTTAATTTTTATTTTAAAAACTACAGAATATATTTTGCTGAAATTTTTTTTATATTTTTTATGGGATAATTTGAATATTGCCTAAAACTTTCGAAGCAATTGGTGAATTTTAATTTCGCTTAAAAAATGTTTGAACAATTAGGTCCCATAGGGTTCAATATATTTCATTTTTTTGAGCCCGGGTTCAATCCAAAACTAATTGGGTGACATTATTCATTTATAAACGCATAGGTCCCACAGACCGTCTGAACAACATACTAAAATTTCATTTTCATAAAGTCATTTTTACGGCAGTTATCGTGCTAACGAACAGACAGACAGACAGACAGAATGGACAAAGTCATAAACACTTTTCAACTATGTTGGAAAGTGTTAAAAATGACCTTGCAAATTTTGAACAAATTGCAGTTCTACAGCCTTCACATTGTTTTGTGAGCAAGTGTATTGGATAACGAGTATGTGTCAGCAAATTTTGTTACCTGGATTTTATTGCGAAAATGTATTTACTTTTAACTAGGCTTCCCTTACACGTACCAGTTTGCTACCATAATACCAATTTGGCATCCTTGTCAATTTGTTGTTGTGTCACCATGGAGTTAGAAAAAAGGAGATAAAACTCATATGGATGATACGCTTGAAAATGTCATAATGCTTTGAGATATCCAGATGTCACTAGTGTTAGTTAACTGGCTGCTATTGTTAGTCGAGACAATAGAAAGCCATAGTAGTACTTTCTTTATATACATACTGTATAAGGAAAGTATTGTGACGGGGTCGAAAATTCGAATTCGAGTTTTCGGCGGGAGAGCACGTTTCAAGCATCCCTGATCACGAATCGAACATTTTTGACGTGATGTCTGTGTGTGTGTGTCAGTGAGTCTGTCGAAACGATATCTCACGAACGAATGGAGCGATTCGAATGAAATTTGGTACAAAAATCACAATCCGTGAATACTGTAAGCCTTTTGTTTTAAAACATAATCGAATGTTCAGAACCCCCCTAAATTTTCGAGTGAAATTTTGAAAAAATCAAAACCTTCAATAAAGTTACGCAAATAGACATTTCTTATGTAATTTTCCCTTAGAAAACGATTGACATAAACTTTAGAACTCTAGCATGACCCGTTCTCGAGATATTGAATATTTTTTAACTAAATTTATCAAAAAATCCCATAAATTAAAAAAATATATTAACTGTAAGAAACATGCCCACTTTTTATATGTAATATCATACGTTAAATTTGGTGAACTCATTCTCGTGGATCTAACTCGTTCCATTCACGAGAAAAGATACTTTAAGTAATACTTTTGTATTTGAACGCCAATAATCATTTATCCGCTGTAAGAATAACTTATTTCTCCGTCCCTAACGCTTGGCGAGATTTTGGCGACAAATTTAGCGGAATGTCGCCAACTTGGCCACATTTTTAAATGTTGCCAAATTAACGAAAATCTCGCCAAATGGATAAAAGTGACGCTACATCAATGAAAATGACAACTAATGGAAGAAAATTCTATATCTTGGAAAGAATATGAGTATCTACTATAAGAATAACTTTTTTTTAACTGTAAAAGTAGTAAATTCATTGCATTATATAAGGAAAGTCAGGTGCTGACCACATCAGATTTTTTAGTATATGTATTTTTGATTATTTTTACATAAAGGTTTATTAATTAGAGTATAATTAACCAGTAATTTTTCATAGTTTTAGGATGGAGCACAGAATATGCAGATAAAAAAATTGAAAGGTAAAATTATTTTGAATACGTAGGAATATTTTTTATCGTTTCAGTTCTACTTTGTATTGCGCTCATAAGTTATTTTTACAAAATTGACAGTTTAAATAATTTCTTTAGGTCTTTCGTCATAGAAATGCATACAATGCAGGACTACTTAACTTATCCCAGCGCCATCTGAATGATGATCTCAAACGATATTGGTGTTTACTTAATATGAACTTCTTACCCTTTAACTCCTTACCTTTTAACTCCTTACCCTTTACCTTCAGTCGGATAAAATAATTACTTGGCACTCGATCAAAATATGTAATTGGATAACAAAAGAACATGATATCGGCCGCATATAACTTTCTCTACGCATTAAGGTGGCGATACTTCTGGTAAATTTCGAAAGATTCATGCTGGGTTTCGAAGTCCGCTAGTACTTTTAAAAAAATCTGATGTAGGCAGCAGATGACTTCTCTACAAACTCATTTTCATTTACTCTTCATCTCTTAACTAATTAATTAAATTAAACTTAATTGCACAAAATAACACTCATAATTATTTGAAATGACACTAAAGTTCCACTTTTATCTTAATTTTCGTTTTCATTTGGTCACTGAACCTATTTTCAAAACCAGCGTTGCAAAATTCCGAAAAAAATAAAATATCTCAAAAACGGCTAGTCCCAGTGTAAAGTGGTTGGTCTTATTCTTTTCATCGTCAGATATTATGTAAGAAACAAGCATTTAATAGATACACTTGAGCATGCGTAGTATTTTATTACTTTCTGTGCAATACATGGTAATGTATAGGGAAAGTATTGGAATCCTGTCGAAAAACACAACTCGAGTTTTAAACGGCCCTACACGTTTTGAGACCTACCTCTAGAACAAGAAAAAAAATATTTTTAGAGTGAAATCTGTGTGTATGTATCTACTCTATCCAATCTCTATCCACTCTACTAACTGAATTTCCTAAAATTTTACAAATAAGTCACTTGTGAGTGACATTGGTGCTGATTAGATGTTGGTACAATTAGAGATAAAAGAACCTGCCTTTTTTGCGAAATGGTCCGCAAAAATTGTCTGTATCCACTCTAACTAAGAAACTAATTGACCAAATTTCACAAAATTTGGTGGAAAAATCACTTGTGGGTTACCCTGGTGCTGATTAGATTTTGGTATGATTCGAAAAATAAAAACCTCCTTTCTTGTTGCGGAATGGCACGCAAAAATCTTTAAAATCTAAAATAAATGTAAATCAATAAATGCAAAATTCAATATAATTTCAATCAACTATGCGTGTTATTCAAAGTAATTAAACCCAATTTAATGAATTAGTAAAGAAATAAAGAGAAAATGAATTTGAGTCTGCAGAGAAAGTCATGTGCTGCTCACATCAGACTTGTTTATATTTTGACGATTGTTGACGGCCATTTTGTAAAATAAAATCGACTTATTTTTTTCCGAATCGTACCAAAATCTAATCAGCACCAGGATAGTCCACAAGTGACTTATCTACCAATTTTTATGAAATATGATCAATTAGTTGAGTTAGAGTGGATACATACATTACGCAGACAAACATACGCACGCACACAGGCGCCACGCTAAAAATAGCTGTTTCGTGTTCTACAGATCCCAAAACATGTAGATCCGTCGAAAACTCGAGTTGCGATTTTCAACATGATTCCAATACTTTCCCTATACATTACCATGTATTGCTGAAAAAGTAAAAAGATCCCATTAATGATAGGTGAAATTAATGATATTTATATAAATGATTCCAACATTCTTTTTTACTTTATCTACAATGCTTGGTAATGCATAAGGAAAATATTGGAATCGTGTCGAAAATTGCAACTCGAGTTTTCGTCAGATCTACACGTTTCGATCACCTAGAACCCGAAAGTACTATTTTTTCGGACAGACATATTGAGCACTTGTATGTGTCTCTGCGTGTCTGTCAGTCTGTGCAATGCATGTATCCACTGAAGCTGAAAAACTAATGGACCGAATTTCACAATACTCCTTTTGAGACTCCTTTTCATCTACTCCTTTTGAGACCACTAGAACACGAAACAACTGTTTTTAGTGAAACGTTTGTATGTATGTCTGTGTGTCTATCTGCTCGTGCAATATATGTAACCACTCTAGTTTAAAGGTGTCTGTCTGTGTGTGTGTGTGTCCATGTGTGTGTCTATGTACATGTGTGTGTGTATGTGTCTGCTTGGGTAATGAATGTATCCACTCCAAGTGAAAGACTAATCGACCGGATTTCGTAAACTATGGTACGTAAGTCCCTTGTGGGTTACCCTGACGCTAATTAAATTTTACTATGATTCGGGAAAAAAACCTACCTTTTTCACGAAATGGCCCGCAAAAATCGTCAAAATCCAAAATGAGAGACTACGTATGCTCAAATATATCAATTAAATGCTTGTTTCATACCTACTTTTTGATGATGAAAAGAATAAGACCAACCCCATTTCTCTAAGGCTAGCCTTTCTCAATATATTTTAATTTTGTTTCTCTATTTCGCTATGCCATTTTTGAAAATAAGTCCAGTTACCAAATGAAAACGAAGAATGAATTAAGTGAAAATTCAGCTTCATTTAAAATAATTATGGGTATTATTTTGTGCAATTAAACTCGATTTAATGAATTATTGAAGAAATAAAGAGAATGTGCATATGAGTCTGCAGGAAAAGTCAGGTGCTGCACCCATCAGATTTTTCTTTAGAATTGGCCCGCAGAAATCGTGTGTATCCACTCTAGCCAAAAAACTAAGTGACTAAATTTTACAAAATTTGGTAAATAAGTTACTTGTTTATTACCCTCATGTTGATTAGATTTTGGTACCGTTCGATAACGAAGAACCTGCCTTTTTGTGCTAAACGGCCCGCAAAAGTCGTCAAAAATATAAAATAAGACTACGTATGCTGAAATCTATCTACAGCCTTGATCAAAAGTATTAGGCACTCAAATTCTTTTACATTAACTGCTGGTGTGTTACTTGAAATCACCTCATTTATTTATGACTGCATACGTAGTGGGACGTTGAAATGAAAATGCAAACGTCATTTCAATTGACAGCCAATAAAACATTTCCAGGACGATAACTGGAAATTCCAGGTTTTTGTAGAAGCAGTCAGTTGCATTCGCTGTTCTGGTTTATACACGTGCACGCGATTGTTGCTTATCTCATCTAAATTTGCGGTCTTATCTATATAAAATGCCGAAAACTAAGGCGCTTAGCATTAAACGAAGGTTGAAAATTTAATTTTTATACGAGCAAGGCAATAGCCAATGCAAAATTGCCAGAAGAGCGAAATGTTCGAGATGTGCGATGCAATACACTATCAAACGTCTTAAGAATACTGGTGGTTATTTAAATCGTCGAAGAAGTGGGAGATAAAAAAGATCACTACACCCAAAGATGACCCTTCCCGACCGTCCAAACAGTTACCTTACACCTTTCTGGTAGGTCGGACGGTCTGGGTTTCAACAACAACAACAACCCAAAGATGACCGACTTTTGAAACGATTTGCATTGAAAAAATCGTACCAAAATCTAATCAGCACCAGGGTAGTCCACAAGTGACTTATCTACCAATTTTTATGAAATATGATCAATTAGTTGAGTTACATACATTACACAAACATTGCACACCACGCACACAGACGTCACGCTAAAAATAGCTGTTTCGCGTTCTATAGATCCCAAAACATGTAGATCCGTCGAAAACTCGAGTTGCGATTTTCAACATGATTCCAATACTTTCCCTATACATTACCATGTATTGCGGAGAAAGTAAAAAGATCCCATTAATGATAGGTGAAATTAATGATATTTATATAAATGATTCCAACATTCTTTTTTACTTTATCTACAATGCTTGGTAATGCATAAGGAAAATATTGGAATCGTGTCGAAAATTGCAACTCGAGTTTTCGTCAGATCTACACGTTTCGATCACCCTAGAACCCGAAAATACTATTTTTTCGGACAGCCACATTGAGCACTTGTATGTGCCTCTGTGTGTCTGTCAGTCTGTGCAATGCATGTATCCACTCAAATAGGAAATATTCATTTCAATTAGCTGCTGAATTATCAAAGGCAGCAAGAAGAAGAATCTCTGCTCCAACCACTAGAAGACGGCTTGTGGAATTTGGATGAAAGGCTGCAAGGCCAGGAAGAAGTCATGGATTTCCGAAATAAACAAAAAGAAACTGTTGGATTGGGCACTTAAACATCGTCATTTTACTGGAGAAGATTGGGCGAAAGTTCTGTGGTCTGATGAATCAAACGTCCAGGCATGTTTCATTTCACTTGCTTTTATTCAAAACTGTCGTGAAATTGTCAATATGTAGCAGTTTTTTTTTTTGCAAAGCTCTTTAGGAAAATCTTTAGTAAAATTATTTCAATACTTTAGGTATTTGGAACACCTGGTGTGTCTTACGTGAGGAGACGTGTAGGTGAGGAATATAAAGAAGAGTGCATAGTGCCCACTGTGAAACAAGGTGGTGGCACTGCAATGATTTGGGGATGCATGGCAGCTGACGGTGTGAGCAAAATGTACGTTTGTGAGGGACGAATAAACTTTTTGACGTACATAAATGTACAAGAAAAAACACTACGAGTATCTTTTTCACGAATTTTCCGCGATACAAGCATGGACGGGGTCAGACTCCAACAAGACAATGCAACTTATTACACATCTGCTGTGACTATGAAGTGGTTCACTAAAAATGGTGCACATCTTTTGCATTCTCCTCCACAGTCTCCGGACCTCAACCCCATCGAACAGATGTGGGCTTTTCTCAAACGCAAGATCAGGAAGCATCCCATTACTTCAAAAACAACCTTAAAATTCAAATTGCAAGAGTATCGGAAGAAGATACCGGGAGGGGGATGCAGTAGGCCAGCACGCTCCATGCCTAAAATAATTAATGCCGTCATGAAAGCGAAAGTTGGTCGAACCAAATATTGATAAGTTTCAGTAAAAAATGATTAATTTGAATCTCAGCATTTTTTTTTATCACAACACATTAGTGGTTTAAAATAAATGGATTTTAGTAGGGTGCCTAATACCGATCAGGACTGTATTATATATAGCGAGAGTCATGTGCTGCCCACATTAAAAGAAATTTTCTAATATTAAGTTCTTGGATGTGATTTTACGGAATGACTTAAAATATAATAAACATGTCGGAGATGTTTGTAACATAGTAACACAGGACTTCTTGTTCAGATTCGATTCATCTTGTCGAGATATTCGTGTCATGTTTTGGCGTGCGCCAATCTTGCGTGCTGCTTCTCGTTTCGGATTGCCTGAACTGTTTGTTCTGCATTCTGCTTTCTGAGTGGCTCTCTCAGATGAACTCTTAATCCAGGTCTTGAGTATAGAATCCCTCTGTTTCCTCTATTTGCGCCTATAAACTGCCACACTAGGAACTAGGACAAATAATAAAAATCTGATGTGGGCAGCACATGACTTTCCCTGCAGACTTATTTATATTCATGTTTTCTTTATTTTAATTAAATTTAATTCACTTTTAATTCAATTTTCGTTCTCATTTGATAACTGCACTTCTTTTCAAAGGTGGCGTAGAGAAAATACGAAAAAACTAAAGTATCTCGAGAACGGCGTGCCCTAGTGTAATGGGGTTGGTCTTATTCTTTTCTTCATTAAACATTACGTATTAAACAAGCATTTAAGGGATATATTTGAGCATTCGTAGTTTTTATTATATATTTTGGTGATTTTTGTGGGCCATTTTGCAAAAAAAGGCAGGTTATTTTTTTCCGAATCGTACCAAAATCTAATCAGCACCAGGGTGACCCACAAGAGACTTATCCACCAAATTTTGTGAAATTCGGTCCATTAGTTTTTCAGCTAGAGTGGATACAATCTTTTGCGGGCCATTTCGCAAAAAAAGGCGGGTTCTTTTATGACGAATTGTACCCAAAACTAATCAGCACCAGATTCGCCCACAAGTGACTTACCTATGAAATTCGGTCCATTAGTTTTTTAGTTAGAGTGGATACAAAATCTGCACAGATAGACAGACAGACAGACACACACACAGACGTCACGCTAAAAATAGTTTTTTCGTATTCTAGAGGTCTCTAAACGTGTAGATCCGTCGAAAACTCGAGTTGCGATTTTCGACATGATTCCAATACTTTCCCTATACATTACCATGTATTGCAGGGAAAGTACAAAGTAGTAAATAAAAACCTCGAGCCTCCAATTAGGGTCAAAGAATTAATGTCACAGTTTGACGATAAGAACCACATATTGAAACTGGAGATTAAAGGCGCTTCGCGCCTGGTGCTCTGCCCTGTGCGACACTCGTATACTATTTGCGCCCGTTTCGTCGTTTTGACTTCGGGTTTGTCGGCTCTCTTACACTGACGAAAGGGGATCCAGCGTATCCTCAACACAGCCGCGTGCTGCATCTTAATATCAATTTCGCTTAAATACGCTGCTGAAGTACAGAGAAAAGTACTCAAGTACGCTGCATTCACCTACAGAGGAAAGTTATATAATATTGGACATATCCTTGAATTCCTGTGGGTGATGAAGAAATAAAAGAATCTAGCAAAATAAATCTTTTTTGCAAATCCTTTTGCAGCCTTAAGCCCGCTCTCTCCTTACAAGAGATTAAGGATCCATACAACACAGCCACAGAACATTTCAAAGGAGTGCTCAGTACGGATCACTTCGTGTCAATGGTTCTGAAATTAGAAGCTAGCTCTTTACTTAAGGAAAGCTTGAAGAAAGTATTAAAGCACAAAAGAAATAACAATTTTATTTATTGCTAGCAGTATACACTTTCTTCGTACGGGATATACTCTAATAATATAACCTTAAAAACCACAATTCACGGTGGAGTTTTAGTATTTGGAGTCTTTTTTTTAACACTTTACAACAAAGTTGAAAAGTGTTTATGACTTTGTTCATTCTGTCTGTCTGTCTGTCTGTCTGTCTGTCTGTCCGTTAGCACGATAACTGCCGTAAAAATGACTTAATCAAAATGAAATTTTGGTATGTTGTTCAGACAGTCTGTAGAACCTATGGGAATATAAATGAATAATATTACCCAAATAGTTTTGGATTGAACCCGGGTCGAAAAAATGAAATACATTGAGCCCTATGGGACCTAATTTTTCAAACATTTTTTAACCGGATTTAAAATTCACAAATTGCTTCGAAAATTTTAAGTAATATTCAAATTGTTCCATAAAATATATAAAATAAAATTCAGCGAAATATATTCAGTAGTTTTTTAAATAAAAATTAAAATAATAATTACACCTCTTATATGAAAGAATCACGTGACCATGATATGAAACGATCACATGACCCACCTCAAAATGATATATGGCATCCATCTTGTTTCAAAATCGTGATTTTTTTAAGTTCTTTTTAATTCGTATTGAGTGTTGTATCCGTCCTAAAACTACTTTACTTTTGATTAAATTCTGTGCATCTACATACTGAAACAACGCAATGACAATATATTTGAGTTTAAATGCTCATCTAAATTTGATTATTTCTACAACTAAGCCTATTTTTCACCTATGTAAAATGTAAACAGCAAAATATATAGAATGAGTTGTATTAGAATTCCTGTATTTTTTTAACACAAAATAATTTAGTCCATGGAGTCTGCATGGCTGATATGAATGAAATATTAATTGATTTCATAAAGAGAAGGACGATTTTTTTCGATGAAGTTTCAAGCATAGAGTTTAATTTTTTGTAGCTCCATGGTCTTAAACAAAATGTTTAAATAAAATAAATTATTATAGTATTGTGATGAATGAAATGAATGGGAGAAAGTTATGAATGAAATCCTGTTTTTATAGAGAGATCCAGGCGTGTTATTTTTTTTATGACGTCATTTGAATTAATTTCAGTTGTTTTCGATGAAGTTTTCAAATATAATAAATTATCGTAGTATTATGATAATTCTAAAACTATTACCGAGGAATGTATAACATTTTAGAGATGTTTAAACCAGGCAATTTATATTTCAATGCCGTCATTTGAATGAAGTTCATTTTTTTCGTTGAAGGTTTAAGTTTTCAAATATAATAAATTAATGCAGTATTGTGATAAGTTTCAAAATATTACCGAGGAATGTATTGCATTTTAGACTTTTTTAAATAAAATTGCATTGAAGTTGGAAAGTGTTTCATAATCAATGCTTTAAGCATGATTGATCTTTCTTGTTTTTTTGTTTTTTTAATTTTATAGTAACTCCAACAAGAGGAAGAAGATGGGTTCTTCCGTGTTGAGGTAATAAACAGACAGAAGCACAACTTACAATTTAATTTATTTAGATAATAACAGATATCACAAGAACCCGCCAGAAAGGGGCTTTTCCAGGACCTGATTAATGCAAAGACATAAGGGGCAGTTGCCCTGGGCCCCCTCTTCTTCAATCCAGTTCGTTCGACCTACCCGAAAGTGTAAGGTATCTGTTTGGACAGCCGGGAAGTGCCATCCAATTTAGACCGGAACCCAGTGGGGGTGGTATCCACGGGTACCGTACCCTCCTTCCCCTACTACAAATCGCTCGGTAGGACTTACGGACCCACATATTGAACATGCCCGTACTCCGCGTGAACATGGAGACAGTTTGAGCAGACCGGGAATTGAACTCAGGTCGCCCGAGTGCAATCCCCGCGCGCTAACCACTGGGCTATCTGACCCCCTTCGGCCCCCTCAAGAAGTGCCCCCCCTATTAAACGCAACATCGAAAAATTAACGACTGCTTTCCGAAAATTTAATTATACCTTCGGTATTGGCTCGCCCAGTGAAAAGATTTAAAGATTTATTTTGAAAATATATAGGAACTACCGGGCAAATTCGTCCTATTGGCTATGATGGGAAGGCCGGTAATTTAAATTCCATTAAAATATTCAGGAACTTCATTTTGTGTACTTTTCTCTACAATACAATTATGTTGTTGAATAAAAATTTCGTTTATTTCAAATATGTCGAGAGCTGGATGAGGGAAGGGGCGGAGAAATGGGCCCCAGTTAGACTAAGTCGGGCGCCGGGCATTTAAAAACATAAGGAAGACACTCTCATTGTAGATAACTGTTATCTGCAATGGGGGAGTCTTCTTTATGTCTGGAAACGTCCCTTTCTGGCGGGTTCTTGTGATTTTGAATTTGGCCTTTGCAACTTCGTATAGCCCGAGCTAAATTGTGAACGAATTTTATACCAGTCACGTGGAAGGGCTAAAATAGTTAGTTCCCATAGAAGTTCGCAAAATGGCGGCAAATAACATGTTTGCTTTCTAATTAAATTTAATTAAAATAAAGAGAACGTGGATACAAGTCTGCAAGGAAAGTCATGCGCAGCCCACATCAGATTTTTACTTTCCCTGCAATACATGGTAATGTATAATGAAAGTATTGGAATCATGTCGAGAATCGCAACTCGAGTTTTCGACGGATTTACACGTTTCGAGACCTCTAGAATACGAAAAAACTATTTTAAGCGTGACGTCTGTGTGTGTGTCTGTCTGTCTGTGCAGATTTTGTATCCACTCTAACTAAAAAACTAATTGACAGAATTTCATAAAATTTAGTAGATAAGTCACTTGTAGGCGAATCTGGTGCTGATTAATTTTGGGTACAATTCGGGGTAAAAGAACCCGCCTCTTTTTGCGAAATGATCTGCAAAAATTGATGTATCCACTCTAGCTGAAAAACTAATAGATCAAATTTTACAAAATTCGGTAGATAAGTCACTTGTGGGTCACTCTTGTGCTGAATAGATTTTGGTACGATTCGGAAAAAAATAACCTGCCTGTTTTTTGCGAATTGGCCCGCAAAAATCGTCAAAATCTAAAAAAATATAAATCAAAATCTAATCTTCAAAAACTACATATACTTAAATATGTATATCCATTAAATGCTTGTTTTATTCGTAATTTTTAACGAAGAAAAGAATAAGATCAACCCCATTACACTAGGACTAACCATTCTCGAAATATTTTAGTTTTTTCGTATTTTCTCTACTCCACCTTTGAAAATAAGTCCAGTTACCAAATGAGAACGAAAATTGAATTAAAAGTGAATTAAATTTAATTAAAATAAAGAGACCGTAAATATAAGTCTGCAGGGAAAGTCATGTGCTGCCCACATCAGATTTTTTTCATTGCCTAAGAACTAAAGTCATGGCATCATTATATAGGGAACGTTATATGCTGCCTAAATACTGTTTCTTGATTTATCTTTTGTATAGTTGACTACATACTGTAACAAAAAACATGAGATGTTAAAAAAAAAAATAACAATGGCAATTTAAGTAATGTCTTTCAAGAAACCCAATTACATTACATTTTGATTCCATTTCATTATTTCATTTGATTAAAAATCAAACAGTAAATGTAAACAATAAGTAAAACGATCCAAGTAAAATTATAAACTTAATTACTTCTGACGGTCAAACCATCTTAGGATGTGAAAAAGCTTAACTCGAAATAACCTTGAATTCCTCCAGGAATCAGACTGATGAGTTCATGAAAGGACTGCGGAAGACAAATATGCTCACAAATCCTTTTGTGGCTTGCATAACCCCCTCCCTTGTTAGGAAGGATTAGTTCTGCATCAGTGTACTCACAAATATCGCGCCAAGGTACCAAATACTGATGACTTTGAATCAAGAGTTCTGGAATTAGAATAAAGCCAATTTCGTACTTCAAATTATATATACAGTAGGTGCCGCTTAATGTGATCGCTTTGGGACAGATGCTATTTGATAACAATAACCGATTGATAACAATAAACAAAAAGTATCAGAAACATAAAATTTTTATTTTAAAAGTTAATATTTACTGTATTTTTGCAGATACTACAAATTTAAAAGACAACGATTCACTCAAACACTATTTTAAACAAATCGTTAAAATAGGTCAATTAAAAAAGTCTTCCAAAGTTGTCTGTCTTGTATTTTGTCTCAGCAAATTATTTATAAAACTTTCATACCTGTACTGTCCGCGAAAGTTCCCTGCAGTGCCTCTGTGTTGCACCCCGAGTCTCAAAACACGGAGAGCCTCTCTCATTTCAGTAGCAGTTGGAGGATACTCAACAAGGTTTTCATCTTCGTCCTCATCTTCATCCGATGTTTTTTCATTGTTTTCTTCGATAGAACATGATACAGCTCGGCATGCATCTTCATCAGTCATTGTTGTAGCCACTTGGGCGTTCCCATCTATAGACATCCATTCTGCAAAGTCATTTTCAGTCATGTTGGCTGGTACGAGTACTGTTTCATCGAATTCCGGTACAGCCATACCTTCATCCGCTTTAGCGAACCCACCGTGAGAGAAACAGTTCTTAATTGTATTCTTGAACACTCGATCTCACGACATTGTCAAAAGATGGAGAGTCTGAAGTACATTCGTCTTCTTTGCTAACGCGTTTGCACTCAGTTGTTCCGTACCTTCCATATTTTCCAAAACCCTAGTGCGCATTTCTCCACGGTAATACGCTTTCATTGCACGAATTATTCCTTGGTCACATGGTTGGATAAGTGATGTAGTGTTGGCAGGTAGGAGAATTATTTTGATATGCTTTAATGTGACATTTGCATCGTGGACTCTGCAGTTATCGATGAGTACGGCGATATTGTGATCTAATTCTTTGTCCCACTTTAGAAGACATTCGTTGAATAGAGCAACTGTCATCCACGCTGCTTTATTGGCAGCATAATCAAGAGGCAATT
Organism: Amaurobius ferox; assembly: GCA_951213105.1. Lineage (NCBI taxonomy): Eukaryota > Metazoa > Arthropoda > Arachnida > Araneae > Amaurobiidae > Amaurobius > Amaurobius ferox. The sequence goes on from OX578138.1 coordinate 112,863,984, forward strand.
TCTTAACATCTTTAAAGCATCTCGGCTTTTTGATTTTTCCGATAACAAAGAGTTTCTTCTTCTTTCCAGTCATGCTCGCACAACAGAGTACAGTTATACGTTCTTTTGAAACATTGCATCCCTTAGAGCTCTCGTTTTTGAACAGGTACGTATGTTCTGGCAAGGCAAGAAAATAAAGTCCGGTTTCGTCAGCATTGTAGATGTTTTCGGGTGAATAATCAGCGATTATTTTCGGTCATTTTTTGGAAATCCATGCCTTTGCAGCTGGAAAAGCGGCATCCTTTTCTTCCCCATGGGTACGTTTGAACACAATGTTCTCCCTTTTTCTCCAGCGATTAAACGACCCTCCGTTGTGACGAAATTTTTTTGCTCATTTTAGAAGCAAAGATCTTCAGCTTTTTGCCGAATTAAAGGACCGTTTATGCGTGCATCCTTTTCCCTAACATTGGCAAACCACAGTTGTTGTTGTTGTTGTTGAGACCCAGACCGTCCGACCTACCAGAAAGGTGTAAGGTAACTGTATGGCAAACCACAGTGTCAAAGCCGATTAGACTTCTCCATATTTCCCAGTACGTCTTCGCTTACAGTTCAAATTTGCGTTCAACTTCACTTTATTTTCAATCTCGTCGCTATTCTTTAACATTTTAGAAAGTAATGGCTGAGAGATTTTTAGTGCAGCAGCAGCATTTCTTTGACTCATCTGGGATAAATTATCAAAACGTTTCAAAATGTCAATTTTGTCCTTAACAGTTAAATCATTGCGTTTTTTTCCCATTGCTAAAATGCTTGGCCGTCTGCAATAAAGTCTGAAATGCAACTTGAGAGAGAGAAAAAAATCTACAGCTTTCAACAGTCCAAGCACTTTGCTTACTGATAAGAAAAGAACTCAACTCTTTTCCTACGCCCCCCACCATTCTCAAAGGGCGGAAAAGGAGAGAGAAATCATCACCTGCAGAACCGGCGCCAAGCCCCGGGCGCCGCGCCTGAGGGACGGCCTTGCGGCAAATTCCTGCACGTGCCAACAAAAGGGACCCTCTTTGGAGTTTTGGGGACCCTCCCTTTGCTTTTACGTATATGTAGTTTGGATTTTTTGTTGAGAGAATGAAAAAAAAATCGAAAATGGTACACGAACGACGAAAGTGAAGTGATAAAGTGATAACAATAAACGAAGGCGCTGATTACAAAAACCGATTTTTTTAACATGTGTTAATATACAAGCGTTCGGGACTTCGCGATTCTGATAACATTAAACGAATGATAACATTATCCGCGATCACATTAAGCGGCACCTACTGTATATATATATATATATATATATATATATATATATATATATATATATATATATATATATATATATATATATATATATACACGACAAGTGCAATACGCAATCACAAAGATGTAAATTAATATTACCAAGGAACAGGCGCAAATGCTGCGCTTTAATCCGAAGTAAATATACAAATGAAATCAAAAAAGAGGATAAAGTTCAATGGAGGGGAAACCAAATACAATGCATACAATGGCAGAGGAGGATTGCGACTCCTCAATCCCGTTTAAAGCTGCTTTTCCCAGCCCGGGCAAACGCTCACGGAGCCAATGCATTGCAAAGGTTGATCCCCCATACGTGCCTAGTCAGAAGCACCCAAACATGGAGAAACAGATCACCGAGAACGGAAGTCAAGATACGCCCAAATGAAGAAACACAAAATCTCCTATTATATAAGAAACTATACGCATGTGCAAGTCTTCAAGTGATATGCAGAAACTATCCCAATTCAGCAAAATCCCTTTTGAATGAATTTGCTTCATTTTTATTGTTGAAAAATGAATTATAATATTTCTTCAGGAAATTAACTGGGTAATTCTTTCTTAATGCTTCTAATATTATCCCCTTGTTACTGGATATGCAATCCTTTGCTAAAGTGTTGCAAATTTGGTTTCTTTTGAAATGTCCCAAAAGTATATTTCTAAAAATAATTCTTGAAAGGTTCGTTTTGCAATTGATGATATGGTTAATTTTTATTCCATAACTTGTTCTTTTGTCGTGTAGACTCGTATAAATTCCATTCCTTGTATTGTACTTAATGGTGATATCTAAGAAATTCACCGATCCACCGTGTTGCAATATACTTCTACTGACCCTCATGAACATACGGAGGAGAATTGTAAATTTATGGCTATGGTATTGGATATGATTAAGTTAAAAGCCAGTAAGCATCATATTAAATTGAACCCTCAAAAACAGAAGATAATTACAAAGGAATTTTTTTGACTACTTTTAAAAACAAGATTTTTGACAGAATTCCTTTCACTTCTATTTTGAATGGAATTAATAAATTTTTACCAATCCCTTTTATTACAGTTAAATTGAATTACCGTTATGTTTGTACTAACGGCAGAAAAATATATAACTATAGTCATATATGTAAGAATGCCTCGTTGTATGATGTGGAAGAGTGTAATTGCAAGAACAGTGTATATAGTGACCCATATCACAAACATATTATTACAGGAAACTTAAATTTTATTGAAGACCAATAACTAAAAAATATTTTTAAATTGGGAACTAAGTTTCGAGAACAAGAATTTGAGAGTGTATATGATGATTTACATAACGATCTGAATCAATTCATTTACCGTTTAGCTGTGAAATGCAATGTTCCTATTCAGACATTTGATGAATGGAGATATCATTTAACTAATGGTTTCAAATTGTACTATCAAAAGAGATGCCAAAATACCAAAGTATCCTCCATACCTAGATCAATCAAAAACATCAGAGATAGCTTTGTAATCACTTATACAGATAAAATCGTGGCTAATTGCTCATTTACCTGTTAAAAATACTATGTGGAAAATTTACAGAAATGTTACCTTGATCAGGATATGTATACATCGGTATCACATAATAGTGAAACATTGACCAATCGGATCAAAGCCTTATACAAAAGAATTGATATTGATCTTAAAAATGTTAAGTTCCCTTATTTAGTGCTTATACCAAAGTTGCATAAGGAACCCGTTAAATTCCGCACTGTCACCGTAGGATGCGGAACTTATTTGATCATTGCTAACTTAAAACTTTTAAATATTCTGAAGCAAATTATGATTCACCTTCAAAAGCAGGGAACTGTTATTATCAAGAACAGCCATGATGTCATTAAAAGACTTAAATTCTGTGACAAGGAATTGCGATTCAGAAGTTATGATTTTCGCGATCTTTTCAATAATGTTGATATTGCACAACTTTACCTTATATTGAAGGAATTACATGAGCTACATGATTTGAAAGAGTACATTACATATCGCAAATATATGGACCTTATCAATCTGGTTTTGAGGGAAAATATACTTTTTGACGGAAAATGCTATTATAAGCAGATTAAAGGAATTCCAATGGGAGGAGGTTGCTCATCAATATTGGCTGACATATATCTCACTAAATATGAGCATGGAACACACCTATTGTATGAGATACCGTACTTTCGTTATGTTGACGATGTGCTTTATGGATATTATGAAAATGCACCAGTATTGGAATTCGATTTTTACCCCAATGGCTTGGAATTGGTTGAAAATAAACGTGCAGAGGATGGATCGGTGAATTTCTTAGATATCACCATTAAGTACAATACAAGGAATGGAATTTATACGAGTCTACACGACAAAAGAACAAGTTATGGAATAAAAATTAACCATATCATCAATTGGAAAACGAACCTTTCAAAAATTATTTTTAGAAATATACTTTTGGGACATTTCAAAAGAAACCAAATTTGCAACACTTTAGCAAAGGATTGCATATCCAGTAACAAGGGGATAATATTAGAAACATTAAGAAAAAATTACCCAGTTAATTTCTTGAAGAAATATTATAATTCATTTTTCAACAATAAAAATGAAGCAAATTCATTCAAAAGGGATTTTGCTGAATTGGGATAGTTTCTGCATATCACATAGTTTCTTATATAATAGGAGATTTTGTGTTTCTTCATTTGGGCGTTTCTTGACTTCCATTCTCGGTGGTCTGTTTCTCCATGTTTGGGTGCTTCTGACTAGACACGTATGGGGGATCAACCTTTGCAATGCATTGGTTCCGTGAGCGTTTGCCCGGGCTGGGAAAAGCAGCTTTAAACGGGATTGAGAAGTCGCAATTCTCCTCTGCCATTGTATGCATTGTATTTGGTTTCCTCTCCATTGAACTTTATCCTCTTTTTTGATTTCATGTATGTATGTATGTATGTATGTGTGTATGTATGTATGTGTGTGTGTGTGTGTGTGTGTGTGTGTGTGTGTGTGTGTGTGTGTGTGTGTGTGTGTGTGTGTGTATATATATATGTATATATATATGTATGTATATATGTATGTATATATGTATATATATATATATGTATATATATATATATATGTGTGTGTGTATATGTATGTATATATATATATATATATATATATATATATAATAAAATATAAAATGAAAATCCAATGACAGTATAGAGATGTTGTAACTCATAATACACTAACTTAAAACTTGCCTACAAATTACAAAGCATTAAACATAAATACAACTATATATATATATATATATATATATATATATATATATATATATATATATATATATATATATATATATATATATATATATATATATATATATATATATATATATATATTGGGGGGGGGGCACTTTTACTTTTCTTTCCTTGGGAGAATAGAGACCCTTACCAAAGAATAGTTTGAAGGCTTAGTTTATCGATTTCTTCCACAAATATATTTATTTAAAATTTAAAACTGTTACAGATATATGAAAATTATAAGTTTTAGAAGTATACAAAAATACAAACAAATACAAAGAAAGTTCAAAGAATGCTAAAAGTACATAGAAGTGCAAAATATACAATTTCAGCATTGTATCATTTTAAATAAACATCTATTCTAAACACTATTAACAGCCTCTCTGCTGTGATGATGAATAAATATAAAATTAATAAATAAAGAGTAAATATTATGATATTACATTATAAATCTGTAAATTAGGCAGGAGGCATCAAATAGTTTTAGAGTTGGAGTTAAGTCTGGAAAAGTCTAAAATTCGTTTTCTTGACGATAAATCATAAGTGAATTTATCTTGTTTTGAATAAATAGATTATTTAATGATTTATTTATACAATGTTGAAAGTTTGTTACAGACGGTTTCTTTAGGTGGTGACATTTAGTTAATGGACAGACAATCAAATAGAAAGTGTATTGAACTGCCTTCACCTGTGTTAAAAATTGAATTTGGAACTCTAATTTTGTTTAGTCTGTGTACAAATGAGGGGGGATTTAATTAAAGGGAGTTAAGAACAAAGAAAAATTTTTAGATTGAGTACAAAAGTTGATATTGATTAAAAGTAATAAGGAGTAAGGGAACCTTTCATTTTTGCATGCTGACAATTTATTTACAAGTCTATTTTAGATTCTTGTATGAGTTAATTTTTTAAGTGGTATCTAGGATAATGAATAATTTTATTGTCTTGTATATTAATATTATTTCCCGCATCAAAAGCCAGAGAATCTGCTAATTCGTTACCTATGTAGCCTGCATGGGCTTGTATCCAATTGATTTTTATATTTTTTCATTATTTATAATTAAAAGAGTTTTTCTTATATAGTAAATGAGTTTGTTTGGAATATTTATTTGTTAATAATTGTTAGAATACTAGAATGGTTGTCAGAATAATTAATAATTTTGATATTATCGTTTTTAACACTTTTCAACGTAGTTGAAAAGTGTTTATGACTTTGGACATTCTACCTGTCCGTTCGCCCAATATAACTTCCTTAAAAATGACTTCATCTAAATGGCATTTAGTATGTTACTGAGACGGTTTGTGGGATGTTTAGGAATGAAACTGAATAATATCACCCAATTAGTTTCGGATTTAATCCGGATTGAGAAAAGGATATACATTGAACCACCTTATTTTTTCAAACATTTTTAAGCAGAATTAAAATTCACAAAGTGCTTCAAAAATTTTGGGAAATATTCAAATTATCACATAAAATGTGCAAAAAATGTTTCAGCAAAATATGTTGGGTAGTTTTATAAGTAACAGGAAAGATCAATTATGCATAAAACATTGATTATGAAACACTTTCCAACTTCAATGCAATTTCTTTTAAACATCTCTAAAATGCGATACATTCCTCGGTAATATTTTAAAAATTATCACAATACTACATTCATTTATTATATTTGAAAACTTAAAAGTACATCTAAATAAATGAACTTCATTCAAATGACGTCAATTAAAAATAAATGGCCTGGCTCCTCGGTAATGTTTTTAACATTATCATAATACTACAATAATTTATTATATTAGAAAACTTCATCAAAAAAAACTGCAATTTATTCAAATGACGCCATCGAAATATAACACGCCTGGCTCTCTCTATAAAAGCAGCATTTCATTCATAACATTTTCCAATTCATTACATTCATCACAATACTATAATAATTTATTTTATTTAAAACTTAAGACCATGTAATTAAACAAGTAATTAAACTCTATGCTTAAAACTTCATCAAAAAAAATCGTCCTTCTCTCTGTAAAATCAATGAAGATTTCATTCATATCAGCTACGCAGACTCAATGGACTAAATAATTTTGCGTTAAAGAAATGCAGCAATTCTTAAACAACTCATTCTACATATTTTGGCTGTTTACATTTTCCATAAGTGAAAAATAGGTTTCGTTGTAGAAATAATCAAATTTGGATGATCATTTAAACTCAAATATATTGTAATTGCGTTGCTTCAGAATATAGATGCACAGAAATTAAGCAAAAATAAAGCGGTTTTAGTACGCATACAACACTATTATAAATTAAAAAGAACTTTAAAAATCACGATTTTGACACAAGATGGATGCCATATTTTATTTTGAAGTGGGTCAAGTGATCTCTTCATATAATATGGGTGTAATTACTATTTTAATTTTTATTTAAAATAATTACTGAATATATTTTGCTGAAATTTTTTTATGTTTTTCATGGGATAATTTGAATATTTCTTAAAACTTTCTGAGAAATTTGTGAATTTTAAATTTGCTTAAAAATATTTGAAAAATTAGATCCCATGGGATTCAGTGTATTTGATTTTTTCAACCCGGGTTCAGTGCAAAACTAATTGGGTGATATTATTCATTTAGATTCCCATAGGTCCCACGGACCGTTTGAACAACATAGTAAAATTTCATTTTGATTAAGTCACTTTTACGGCAGTTATCGTGCTAAGGGACAGACAGACAGACAGAATGAACAAAGTCATAAACATTTTTCAACTTTGTTGTAAAGTGTTAAAAATTGGAGTAATAATTACACATATGAACAAATATATAAAGAGACCACGTGATTAATTGCAAAATAAAATCTGGCTTCCATTTTTTTTCGCTGATATCATAGATGTTTAAAGATCGTTTACATTTATATTTAGTGTTGCATCCGTTATAAAACCGCTTAGAGTATTATCTGTATATCAAAATCTGTGCCAATGCAATTACAATATTTTTTACTTAAAATGATCATTAAACTTTATTTATTCCTACAACGAAGCCTAATTTTAAACTAAACCATGTAGCTGAAAAGGAGATAAATCTTCTCTAGATGAAACTCTTGGAAATGCTATAATGCTTTGAGAATTATATCCTACATAAAATTTATAAAGCAAGAACGATCAATCATACTTAAAACATTGATTATGAAACACTTTCCAACTTCAATGCAATTTTATTTAAACATCTCTAAAATGCAATACATTCCTCGGTAATATTTTAAAACTTATCACAATACTGCATTAATTTATTATATTTGAAAACTTAAACCTTCATCGAAAAAAATGAACTACATTCAAATGACGGCATTGAAATATAAATTGCCTGGTTTAAACATCTCTAAAATGCGATAAATTCCTTTGTAATAATTTTACAATTATCATAATACTACGATAATTTATTATATTTGAAAACTTCATCGAAAATAACTGAAATTCATTCAAATGACGTCATAGAAAAAATAACACGCCTGGCTCTCTCTATAAAAGCAGCATTTCATTCATAAATAATTTCGCATTCATTTCATTCATCACAATACTATGATAATTTATTTTATTTAAAAATTAAGACCATGGAGCTGTAAGTAATTAAACTCTATGCTTAAAACATCATCGAAAGAAATCGTCCTTCTCTTTGTAAAATCAATGAATATTTCATTCATATTAGTTATGCAGACTCCATGATCTAAATAATATTGTGTTAAAGAAATACAGCAGTTCTAATACAACACATTCTAAATATTTTGCTGTTTACATTTTACATAAGTGAAAAATTGGCTTCGTTGTAGAAATAATCAAATTTGGATGATCATTTAAACTCAAATATATATTAATTGCGTTGTTTCAGTATGTAGATGCACAGAATTTAAGCAAAAATAAAGTGGTTTTAGGACGGATACAACACTCAATATGAATTATAAAGAACTTTAAAAATCAGGATTTTGAGACAAGATGGATGCCATATTTTATTTTGAAGTGGGTCACGTGATTTTTTTCATATCATGGTCACGTGATCGCTTCATATAAGAGGTGTAATTATTATTTTAATTTTTATTTTAAAAACTGCTGAATATATTTCGATAATTTTTTTTTATATATTTTATGGAACAATTTGAATATTACCTAAAACTTTCGAAGCAATTTGTGAATTTTAAATCCGCATAAAAAATGTTTGAAAAATTAGGTTCCGTACGGTTCAATGTATTTCATTTTTTCAACCCGGGTTCAATCCAAAACTAATTGGGTGATATTGTTCATTTATATTCCCATAGGTCCTACAGACCGTCTGAACAACATACTAAAATTTCATTTCAATTAAGTCATTTTTACGGCAGTTATCGTGCTAACGGACAGATAGACAGACAGAATGGGCAAAGTCATAAACACTTTTCAACTTTGTTGTAAAGTGTTAACAAGTTTCAGCAAAATATGTTTTCAACACTTTACAATATAGTTGAAAAGTGTTTATGACTTTATTCATTCTGTATGTCTGTCTGTCCGTTAGCACGATAACTGCTGTAAAAATAATTTTATCAAATTGAAATTTTAGTATGTTGCTCAGACGGTCTGTGGGACCTATGGGAATATAAATGAATAATATCGCATAATTAGTTTTGGATTGAACCCGGGTTGGAAAAATGAAATACATTGAACTCTATGAGACCTAATTTTTCAAAAAAATTTTAAACGAATTTAAAATTCGCACATTCCTTCGAAGGTTTTAAGAAATATTCAAATTATCCCATAAAATAAAAAAAAATTCAGCAAAATATATTCAGTAGTTTTTTAAATAAAAATTAAAATAATAATTTGATACTTTATATGGAGAGATCACGTGACCCACTTCAAAATAAAATATAGCATCCATCTTGTATCAAAATCGTGATTTTTAAAGTTCTTTTTAATTCTTATTTAATGTTGTATCCGTCCTAAAACCGCTTTATTTTTGCTTAAATTCTGTGCATCAATGTTCTGAAACAACGCAATTACAATATATTTGAGTTTAAATGCTCATCAAACTTTGATTATATCTACAACGAAGCCTAATTTTCACTTATGTAAAATGTAAATAAACACCAAAATATATAGAATGAGTTGTATAAGAATTGCTGCATTTCTTTAACGCAAAATTATTTAGCTCATGGAGTCTGCAATATAGCTGATATGAATAAAACATTCATTGATTTTACAGAGAGAATCCAGGCGATTTTTTCGATGAAGTTTTAAGTAAGTATAGAGTTAAATTACTTATTCTTCCGTGGTTTTAAGTTTTTAAATAAAATAAACTATTATAGTATTGTGATGAATGAAAGGAATTTAAAAAAATTATAAATAAAATGATGGATAAATAAAATGAAGTACTGCTTTTATAGAGGCGATTTATATTTCGATGACGTCATTTGAATAAAGTTCATTTGTTTTCGATGAAGTTTTCAAATATAATAAATTATTGTAGTATCATGATAGTTTTTAAAATATTACCGAGGAATGTATCGCATTTTAGAGATGTTTATATCAAATTGCATTGAAGTTGGAAAGTGTTTCATAATCAATGATTTATGCATGATTGAACTTTGTTGTTTAGATAAAATGTTGTTTTTTAAATAAAACTTCGTTTTTTAAATAAAGTATGTTTTTTAAATAAAATTTGAAATAATAATTACACCCATATTACATGAACCGATATATGAAAAGATTACGTTATTTAGCTTTGGAGTCTGGAATATCTATATAAATAAAATTGAAAATCTGTCTGTCTGTCCGTTTGTCCCGTCTTCACGGGGAACGGCTGAACCGAATTTGATGAAATTTTGTGGATAGCCTGGAAATATTCCCACTTAAAATTTAATCCATGTTTGGAGTCTTTACGATCAGTGGTTATTGAGATATTAGTAAAAAACAAAATTTTCGTTTGTCTTATCATCACGGGAAAACGGCTTAACAGAATTTAATGAAATTTTGTGGATAGCCTTGAAATAGCCCCCCATAAATTTTGCCCAAGTTTCGAGTATCTAGGACCAGGGGTTGTCGAGATATTAAGGAAAAACGAAACTTTTTCCAAGGAGTTCTACTCTCTAACTCCTTGGTTTATCCGAACGAAAAGCTTGAAAATCGTTTGGAAGTGAATTAAAACGTTATCTCTGAGTTTGATGGGAGATTTTTTGCGCTAATTAGTCACTTTCTGAAAACATGAATTGTTTGAAACATGATTTAAATGGGAAATCTATCTCCATGGTTTATTTTGCACAAGCTTTTACTGAACAATGAAAAGTATAAAGAAATCAAAATGGTTATTTAATTTCGCAGTTTATACGGAAGATTCTATCTTATATCATTTTGCTCAGAAACGCAATTAAATTAAATCTGTCTGTTAATTTTAATTATTATTTTTTCGATTTGAATAATAAATAAATGGATATAAAAATATATTTTAGAAAAGAACGATTTGATTTTTCTTAGAGCATTTTTGACTGGATAATATCAATTACAGTCTTCAGGTTTAAACGTCCTTATATATGATATTTTCGGGGGTTATTGATTCAGGGATTATTGATATTTTCAAGTTATTATGCAATTGCTTTATTATGACAAAAATTGTTTAAACTCATATATTGTACTTTGTACGAGTAATCTTCTACCAATACACAGGTATATCTTCTAATCTACGAGAATATAAGTATTACAGGTATATTGGCATATGTTTTGATATATATTGGCATATATTGTAATCAATTACGACCTTCTGGTATAAAGAGTACAGGGATTATTGATATTTTCAATTTATTCCGTCATCTCTTTTATTTTGGCAGAGATTTTTGAGACTCATATTGTAATACGGGTAATCTTCTACTAACACACTGGCATATTTTCTATTCTACGACAATATAAGTAGTATGGGATTGCATATATTGATTTAATTCTTCTTTTTTGTAAATTTGCTTGCAAAAGGGGCCAGGATATTTTATTCTTCAGATCTGCCCGTGAAAATAATTTTTCATAGTGAGAACAGATATTCTTAAACTTCTCTTTAGGAACAATAAATTTAATATTTTAACAGAATTTGCACATGATTGCGAATTATAAGTTTCTTTATATTATATACTCCGTACGAAGGACGGGTATGCTGCTAGTAAATGATATGAATGAAATATTCATTGATTTTACATAGAGTGGCAAACGATTTATAAAATGAAATGGTTTGTCATAGTTACAACAATTTCAAAGAACTAATTTAACATGAAATAAACAATTTTCTAATAAAATATTGCAATTATGTATAATATTGTAATAATAAAATATTGTAATTGTGATTTAATATTAACTGCAAAAGCATCGTAAGCACTTCGCAAATTTTACTTTCGGTGACGTCATTTGAATAAAGTTCATTTAATGTAAAGAGCATTGTCTTTTTCAATGAATTTTTAAGGTTAATTCTGTCGATGTCAATTTTTGAAACAGCTTAAAATGTAAATAAAATTGCATTTCAGTTGGAAAGTGTTTCATAATCAATAATTTATACATGATTAATCTTTCTTGTTAATTTATAGTAAAGCTTTATAGAATGCATATAATTCTGCTTGAAATATACTATTATTTTTCGTGAGTTTTCTTGACCATAATGAAAAATAAAATGAAATTCTTCCACTTATTACGGTATCAGTTAAAATTATTAAATACTTTATTTAATAATATTAACTGATGCTAATTTTATTATTAAATATTTAAATATTCAATTTAATAAAATTATTAATATCAATTAAATAAATTATACTCTCTTAGAATTCGAAGAAGAAACTCTTATGGAATGTTTCACATGTAAATACGGATTAGTAGTCAGTCAAAAATCTCAGAACAAACACTAGTAAAGTTTAAGTCAAGATATGACAGTTTTTAGAAGATTTTTGAAAATATTTAGCAAATTGGTGTTTTTTAAAACAGTATGAAATATATATCTAATTTGTTTTTTGTATTGATGCGTTTTATTTCTTTTCAGAAATGCTTCACGCATTCTTGGAGTCTCGCCCTGACATTTTTGACCGGCTGGGGCATGATTGGTGGGAGCAGCTAGAAATGCTTAGAATTAAAGCTGGAAGAATCGCCGATGATGCCAAGCCATACATAAAGAAAAACGAACCTCTCTACTACGCATGTAAATATTTTAATTTCTAGTCACCACACGTTTTTACTTTCCCTGTAGTACATGGTAATGTATAGGGAAAATATTGGAATCATGCCGAAAATTGCAACTCGAGTTTTCGACGGATCTACACGTTTCGAGACCTCGAGGGTACGAAAGAAACATTTTTAGCGTGACGTCTGTCTGTGTGTCTGTCCAATGTATGTATCCACTCTAACTCAAAAACTAATGGACCGAATTTCATAAAATTTGGTATGTAAGACTCTTGGGCGTGACGCTGGTGCTGATTAGTTTTTGGTACAATTCGGAAAAAAAGAACCCACCTTTTTTTTGCGAAATGGCCCGCAAAAATCTCATGTATCCACTCTAGCTGAAATACTAATTGATCAAATTTCACAAGATGTGATAGCTAAATCACTTGTAGGATACTCTGGTGCTGATTAGATTTTGGTGCGATTCGAAAAAGAACAACTGCCCTTTTTTACGAAATGACCTACAATAATCGCCAATATCTAAAAAAAAGACAACGTATGATCAAATGTATGAATTAAATGCTTGTTCTGTACGTAATTTTTGAGGCGGAAAAGAATAAGAACAACTCTATTACTCTGGGAATAACCGTTCTCGAGATATTTGAGATTTTTTGCATTTTTGTTATGCCGCCTTTGGAGAAATGTCCAGCTACCAAATAAAAGCAGAAATTGAATTAAAATGAAAATTTTATGTTATTTTGTACAATTAAACTCAATTTAATGAGTTCTTAAAGAAATATAAAAAGAATGAATTCGCATCTGTAGGGAAAGTCATGTGCTGTCCACATCAGATTTTTACTTTCCCTGCAGTACATGGTAATGTATAAGGAAAGTATTGGAATCATACCGAAAACCGCAACTCGAGTTTTCAACGGATCTACACATTTCGAGACCTCTAGAATACGAAAAAACGATTTTAGCGTGACGTCTGTGTATGTGTGTCTGTGTGTGAGTTTGTCTGTCTGTGCAATATATGTATCCACTCTAACTGAAAAACTAATGGACTGAATTTCATAAAATTTGACAGGTATAAGTCGCTTGGGTGAGACCCTGGTGCTGATTAGTTTTTGGTAGGATTTGTGAAAACAGAACCCGCCTTTTTTTTGCGAAATGGCCTGCAAAAATTGCCTATATCCGCTCCAGTTGAAAAACTAGCGGACCGAATTTCACAAAATTTTGGTAGATAAGTCGCTTGTGGGTCATCCTGATGCTGATTAGATTTTGGTACGATTCGGAAAAAAACTGCCTTTTTTTGCGAAATGGCCCTCAAAAATCAAGATCTAAGATAAAAAAAACTACGTATGCTCAAATATATCCATTAAATACTTGTTTTATACGTAATTTTTAACGAAAAAAGAATAAGACCAACCCCATTACACTAGGACTAGCCGCTCTCGAGATATTTTAGTTTTTTCGTATTTTCTCTACGCCGCCTTTGAAAATAAGTTCAGTTATCAAATAAGAACGAAAACTAAATTAAAAGTGAATTAAATTTAATTAAAATAAAGAGAACGTAGATGTCTGGAGGGAAAGTCATGTGCTGCACACATCAGATTTTCATAATCTTATGTGATCATTTGCTTTAGTAGGTTGAATTGTGGGAGTGTAGACTAATGATAGACCTCTCTAAAACATTTAAATGCCATCCTACTTAGTGGATTAATTGCTCAGGATACAGATGATGTGTCTATGCAACTTGCTATTAAGCCATTCCCATTGATAAAGATTGTCAATTCCTTGCTATTAAACCATTCCTATTGTTAAAGATTACCAATTCCTTGCTATTAAACCATTCTCATTGTTAAAGATTGGAAATTCCTTGCTATTAAACCATTCTCATTGTTAAAGATTGCCACATACTTGCTATTAAACCATTCCCATTGTTAAAGATTGCCAATTCCTTGATATTAAACCATTCCCATTGTTAAAGATTGACAATTGCTTGCTATTAAGCCATTCCCATTGTTAAAGATTGCCAATTCATCCACTGGTTTACTTTTAATAAAATGTTAATAACCCTACCAGCTACCTAACTGGGTCACAAAGCAACCGTCAAATACAATAAAATCAAATCCTCTTCTAAATCACAAACAAGATCATATTCTCAAAACATTTATGTATTCAAGATTCACTTTAACTTGTGTTGCGTAGAACTGCTCTCCGAACAATAATGATCTTATATACCCTCTGCGGGATGATCTAGGAAAAACATGAATAACTAGCAATGGAGTAACCAAAAAAAAAAAAAAAGTTGGACCCCAATGCAAAATGCAAACCCTCCCCCCTATATATGCCTTATATATAAGATATAAAGTACTACGTGGTTTTATCCATTAAATAGTAAAACAAAATTGGATTCTTGTTTCTTATAATAGGCGAATGATTAATAATCAAGTGCCTGGCTATTAGAACAAATCTGATGTGGGCAGCAGCACATGACTTTTCTTATATAATGCAATGAATTTACTGCTTTTACAGTAAAAAAATAGGTTATTCTTATAGTAGATACTTATATTCTTTCTACGATATTGAATTTTCGTCAATTAGTCGTCATTTTCATTGATTTAACGTCATTTATCAATTTGGCGAGATTTTCGTTAATTTGGCAACATTTAAAAAATCGCCAAGTTGGCGACATTCCGCCAAATTCGTCGCCAAAATCTCTCCAAGCGTTATGGACGGAGAAATAAGTTATTCTTATAGCAGACAAATGACCATTGACGATCAAATACAAAAGTATTACTCAAATTATCTTTTCTCATGAATGGAACGAGCTAGATCTACGAGAATGATGTCACCCAATTTATCGCATGATATTACATATGAAAAGTGAACATGTTTCTCAATAGTTAATATTTTTTTTTTAATTTATGGGATATTTTGATAAATTTGTTTGAAAAATGTGCAATATCTCGAGAACGGTTCGTGTTAGCGTTCTAAAATTTATGTCAATTGTTTTCTAATGAAAAATTACATAAGAAGTGTCTATTCGCGTCACTTTATTAGAGGTTTTGATTTTTTGACGATTTTTTCAGAATTTCACTTGAAAATTTAAGGGGATTCTGAACATTCGATTGCGTATAAAAACAATAGGTTTCCAGTGTTTACGAATTGTAATTTTTGTACCAAATTTCGTTCGAATCGGTCTATTCGTTCGTGAGATATCATCTCCAGACTCACTGGCGCACACACATATTTTCACACACACACACATATTTTCACACACACAGAGAGAGACATCACCTCAAAAATGTAACTACTATAAGAAAAAGTCATGTGTTGCCCACATAAGATTTTTTCAAATGTCAACAAGTTTCAATTCTAGAATGGTTTTCCGGACAATTTAACACTTACAAAGTTATTGATCAGTTTTGAGACATACATTTTTTCAGCTTCTTTAGCTTCTATAGTGTTAACGCGTAGTACTAGTAGTAGTAAGTATGTTCTGGGTCCATGGTATTACTTATAAAATTCTTTATTAACGTTAACTTAATAACTTTTCAACTTCAAAATTTTAACTTATTTTTCACTTAATTTTGAGAACGAACATTCCGCTGCCGCCACCTCTAGAAATAGTCAAATAACATTAATAAATAATGCACTTCAGCAAAACTGGTATGCATATAATAGTACTAGCCGAATACCCGTTGAAAATCAACGGTCTCGCAATAAGCCACTCCTGAATAATGTAAATTTTTTAATAATTCGCGTTTCACATTTATTCGACAAATCGAATATTTTGGTGTGCAGAACCCTCTAAAGAAGAAAATATTGGGAAACTAAATTTGAGCATTTCTTCCTTTCGAATTATCTACCCTTACACCACATTAAAGTCTATCTCATCCCGAGGCACTCCTATATTATTATTTCTCCTTTGGAACTTTTTTCTGTGAAGCACATCCATAAATGAACAATTTTGAAAAACTCTGTTTGTCTTTCGTTTTTTATCAGATGATTGGCCCAAATACCAAATATCAAGCCTCTATCACATTTAAAAGGAAGCGTGCCTCATTTATTAGTAAAATCGAACATATTAGTGTGCGCACCCCTTAAAGTAGCAAATATTGGAAATCTGAAATTTCACACTCTCTTCCTTTCAAACTATCTACCCGTACACCAAATTTGAAGTCGCTCTCCTATCGAGAATCATGTTTTTCTATCACTTCACCTTTGGAACGTTTTTCTGTGTGGCACCCCGTTAAAGAACATTTTTGTCAAACTGTATTCATCTTTGGTTTTTTTTATCAAATGGTTAGCCCATATACTAAATTTCAAGTCTCTATCACATTAAAAAGGAGGCGTTTTTTCATTTGTTCGGTAAATCGAACATTTTAGTGAGCGGAACCCCCTACAATAACAAATATTGGAAAACTGAAATTGCACACTTTCTTCCTTTCCAACTTTTTTCCCGTACACCAAATTTGAAGTCTCTATCTCATCGCGAAGCATACTTTTCTAGCATTTTCTCTTTCGAATGCTTTTGTGTGGAGTACCCACCCCCTTTACTATAGCATTTTTGAAAAACTCTATTCTTTTTGTGATTTCTGTCAGATGAGTTTCCCATATATCAAATATCAAGTCTCTAACACGTTTTAAAAGGGACGTTTCTCCTTTATTCCGAAAATCGAACATTTTGGTGTGCGGCACCCTCTAAAATAGAAAATATTTGTAAACTGAAATTGCACACTTTCTTCCTTTCAAACTATCTACCCGTATACCAAATTTGATATCTCTATCTCAATCCGAAGCATGGTTTTTTATCAATTCAATTTTCGAGCGTTTTACTCTGGAGCACCCCCTTAAACGAACATTTTCGAAAAACTATATTTGTCTTGGGTGTTTTCATCAAATGTTTAGCCCATATACCGAATTTCAAGTCTCTATCAAATTTTAAAGGAGCATTTTCTCATTTATTCTATAAATCGAACATTTTGGTGTGCGGCACCCCCTTAAATAGAAAATATTGGAAATCTGAAATTGCACGCTTTCTTCCTTTCGACCGATTTACCAATACACCAAATTTGAAGTCTCTATATCATCGCAAAGCATGCTTTCCTCTCATTTCACTTTTCGAACGCTTTAGTGGGCGGCACCCCCTTAAGTAGGAAATATTGGAAATCTGAAATTGCACACTTTCTTCTTTCCGAACGATTTACTCATACACCAAACTTGAAGTCTCTATCTCATCCCAAAGCATGCTCTCCTAACATTTCACTTTTCGAACGTTTTGGGGTGCTGCACACACCCCCCCCCCTTAAGTAGAGAATATTGGAAATCTGAAATTGCACACTTTCTTCTTTTCGAGTGATTTACCCATATACCAAATTTGAAGTCTCTATCTCATCGCAAAGCATGCTTTTCCGTCATTTCGCTTTTCGAACGTTTTGGTGTGGGGCACCCCCTCTATAGAACGTTTTCGAAAAATTCGATTTTTCCAGGGGGTTTTATCGAACGACCGAGCCGTGTACCAAATTGCAAGTCTCTATCTATTCGGGAAGTGCCTAAAAAAAGCGTGACAGACAGACAGACGGACACTTGGCAATTAGTATATACTAGCCGCATAGCCGTTGAAAATCAACGGCCCCACATTTAGCAACCCCTGAATAATGTAAATTTTTAAATAATTCGCGTTTCTTATTTATTCGACAAATCGAACATTTAGTTTTGAGGCACCGTCAAAAGTTCAAAATATCGGAAAACTGAAATTGCACATGTTCTTCCTTTCGAACTATCTACCTGTACACCAAATTTGAAGTCTGTATCTTATTTCGAAGCATGTTTTTTTTTATCAATTCACATTTCGAACGTTTTCCTCTGGAGAACCCCCTTAAACGAACATTTTTGAAAAATTATATTCGTTTTGGGTGTTTTCATCAAATGATTAGTCTATGTATAAAATTTTGAGCCTCTATCAAATTTTAAAGGGGCCGTTTCTCATTTATTCGGAAAATCGAACATTTTTGTGTGCGGCACCCCCTTATGTAGGAAATATTGGAAATCTGAAATTACACACTTTCTTCCTTTCGAACGGTTTACCTATATACCAAATTTGAAGTCCCTATCTTATCGCAGCAGGCTTTCCTATCATTTCACTTTTCGAACGTTTTGGTGTGCGGCACCCCCTTGAGTAGAAAATATTGGAAATCTGAAAATGCACACTGTCTGCCTTTCGAACGATTTACCCATTCACCAAATCTGAAGTCACTATCTCATCGCAAAGAATGCTTTCCTATCATTTCACTTTTCGAACGTTTTGGTGTGGAGCACCCCCTGTAGACGGAAAATCGAATATTTTTGTGTGCGGCACCCCCTTAAGTAGAAAATATTGGAAATCTGAAATTCCGCACTTTCTTTGTTTCAAACGATTTACCCATACTCCAAACTTGAAGTCTCTATCTCATTTCGAACGTTTTGGTATGCTGCCCCCCCCCCCTTAAGTAGAAAATATTGGAAATCTGAAATTGCACACTTTCTTCCTTTCGAACGATTTACCCATACACCAAATTTGAAGTCTCTACCTCATCGCAAAGCATTCTTTCCTATCATTTCACTTTTCGAACATTTTGGTATGCTGCACCCCCCCTTAAGCAGAAAATATTGGAAATCTGAAATTGCACACTTTCTTCCTTTCGAGTGATTTACCCATATACCAAATTTGAAGTCTCTATCTCATCGCAAAGCATGCTTTCCCGTCATTTCACTTATCGAACGTTTTGGTGTGGGGCACCCCCTCTATAGAACGTTTTCGAAAAATTCGATTTTTCCAGGGGGTTTTATCGAACGACCGAGCCGTGTACCAAATTGCAAGTCTCTATCTATTCGGGAAGTGCCTAAAAAAAGCGTGACAGACGGACAGACAGACAGACGGACACTTGGCAATTAGTATATATAATACTAGCCGAATACCCGTTAAAAATCAACAGTCCCACATTAAGCAACCACCGAATAAGGTAAATTTTTAAATAATTCTTGTTTCTTATTTATTCGACAAATCGAACATTTAGTTTTGGGACACCCCCCAAAAGTTCAAAATATCGGAAAACTGAAATTGCACATGTTCTTTCTTTCGAACTATCTACCTGTCTGTATCTCATTCCGAAGCATGTTTTTTTTATCAATTCACATTTCGAACGTTTTCCTCTGGAGCGCCTCCTTAAACGAACATTTTTGAAAAACTATATTCGTTTGGGGTGTTTTCATCAAATGATTAGTCCATATATCAAATTTCGAGCCTCTATCAAATTTTAAAGGGGCCGTTTCTCATTTATTCGGAAAATCGAACATTTTTGTGTGCGACACCCCCTTAAGTAGGAAATATTGGAAATCTGAAATTACACACTTTCTTCCTTTCGAACGGTTTACCCATATTCCAAATTTGAAGTTCCTATTTTATCGCAAAGCAGGCTTTCCTATCATTTCACTTTTCGAACGTTTTGGTGTGCGGCACCCCCTTAAGTAGAAAATATTGGAAATCTGAAAATGTACACTATCTGCCTTTCGAACGATTTACCCATACACCAAATTTGAAGTCTCTATCTCATCGCAAAGCATGCTTTCCTATCATTTCACTTTTCGAACGTTTTGGTGTGGAGCACCCCCTCTAGAGAACGTTTTCGAAAAATTCGATTTTTCCAGGGGGTTTCATCGAACGACCGAGCCGTGTACCAAATTGCAAGTCTCTATCAATTCGGGAAGTGCCTAAAAAAGGCGTGACAGACGGACGGACAGACAGACAGACGGACACTTGGCAATTGGTATATATAATAGATTTTACGAATACCAACTCAGTAAATTCGAAAATAGTTTGAAGTTTTGTAGTTTCACTTTAGGGATTTACGCACAGCTGTAGTTGCAATACGAGAGTGACACAGAAAAGTCGCTTGAAAATTGTTGCACATTTTAGCTTTTGTTACAATTGTGTTTCGGTGCATTTCAATCAATTTGCTTGGAGTGAGAAATGCAAACGTGTTGAGTCCTTGAAATATTTTGTCTAGTTGCGTGGTCTCTGTATCAATTACACGATAGGAAATATCCATTTTAAGACCTATTTCAGCGTCTTCAATACGGTGATCCTGCACCAGTTCATCAAAATACTTTTCGCTATTCTCATCCGTTAATATATACCCCACTTTTATACAATAGCTATTAATTCTTCCACGATATTTTCAAATTCGTTATTTAATTTATTTTTTACCTGATTAAGTGGCATTTTCCTGCAATGTACAGCTTAACTTGTGTACATATTTTTTATTTACTAGGGGCTCCGCCTCATGCTCGCTACGCCTCGCCAATCCCCGTAACCCGCCTCCTACTTGCTGGTGCTCACAGAATTCTCTTCATGAACTGTTTTAAGACAAACTAAAGTTTAAATCGGAAAACTGTTTATTTTACCATATTTCCTTATCTTTTCTCTATAAATGTACCAAATTTCATATTTTTGTAGGCTATAGTTTTTGCGGTATAAGGCAGAAAATCTCAAGGAACGTGCCGATCTTCGCCTCCTACTTGTTGGCGCTGGCTGGGCTCGCTTCGTGAGCAGTTTTAACACAAACTAAAGTTTAAATCGAAAACTGTTTATTTCTCCGTAACGCCCTATTGTTTCTCAATAAATTAACCAAATTTCATATTACTTTCCTTATATACATAATGTATAAGGAAAGTATTGTGACGGGGTCGAAAATTCGAATTCGAGTTTTCGACGGGAGAGCACGTTTCAAGCATCCCTGATCACGAATCAAACATTTTTGAAGTGATGTCTGTGTGTGTGTGTCAGTGAGTCTGTGGAGACGATAACTGACGAACGAATGGACCGATTCGAACGAAATTTGGCACAAAAATCACAATCCCTAAACACTGGAAGCCTATTGTTTTTATACGCAATCGAATGTTCAGAACCCACCTAAATTTTCGAATGAAATTTTGAAAAAATCGTCAAAAATTCGAAACCACTAATAAAGTTACGCAAATAGACATTCCTTGTCTAATTTTTCATTAAAAAACGATTGACATAAATTTTAGAACGCTACCATGAACCGTTCTCGAGATATTGCACATTTTAAAAAAAATTATCAAAAGTCATATAAAATTAAAAAAATATATTTCCTATTGAGAAACATGATCACTTTTTATATGCAATACCATGCGATAAATTGGGTGACATCATTCTCGTGGATCTAGCTCGTTTCATTCATGAAACAAGAAAGATCAATCATACATAAGCATTGATTATGAAACACTTTCCAACTGAAATGTAATTTCATTTAAAAATTTCTAAAATGTGATACATTCAGTGGTGATATCTTTTACATTATCTCAG
Source organism: Amaurobius ferox (assembly GCA_951213105.1). NCBI lineage: Eukaryota > Metazoa > Arthropoda > Arachnida > Araneae > Amaurobiidae > Amaurobius > Amaurobius ferox. The sequence goes on from OX578138.1 coordinate 112,886,069, forward strand.
TACTACAGTAAATTATTATACTTAAATATTCAAAACTGTATCGAAATATAAATCATCTGATTCTGTATGCAAAATCAATGAATATTTCATTCATATAACTTGTATTCCAGACTCCAGAGCTAAATAATTTTGTGTGAAAAAAATTCAGCAATTCTTATGTAATTCATCTTACAATCGCTTGAGATATTTGCATTCTGCATATGTTAAAATTAGGCTTCGTTGAAGAAATAATTAAAGTTTAGGGATAATTTAAAATCACAACTATTGTAATTGCATAGGCACGGAATTTAGATACACAGATAATACACAGATAATATATGTGCGTGCGTGTATGTACTCAAAGTATTGGAATCGTGTCGAAGATCGGAACTCGAATTTTCAAAGGATCTACACGTTTTGGGACTTCTAGAACACGAAAAAACTATTTTTAGGAAGACGTCTATGTGTGTAAGGGTGTATCTGTGTATGTTTCTGTGTGTCTGTGTGGATATTACATCCACTCTAATTGAAAAACTAATGGACCGAATATCATACAATTTGGTAGGTATGTTTTTCGTGGGAAATCCTGATGTTCATTAGATTATAGTACGATTCGTAATAAAAGAATCTGCCTTCTTTGCGAAATGGCCGCAGAAATTGTCTTTATCCACTCTAGCTAAAAACTAATGGAACAAATTTAACAAAATTTGGTGTATAATATTTCAATAACCTACAAGTGATTTATATACCAAATTTAACAAAATTTTGTGTATAAATCATTTGTAGGTTATTCCAGTACGATTCGGGAAAAAGGAACGGGCTATTTTTGCGAAATGGCCGCAAAAATCGTTATATATAAAAATGAAAGACTACGTGTGCTTAATTATATCAATTAAATTCCTATTTTATACGTGATTTTTGACAACAAAAAGACTAAGACTAACCCCATTACTCTAGGACTTGCCGTTCTTGAGGTATTCTAGTTTTTTCGCGTTTTTGCTACGCCACCTTTGACAATAAGTCCAGCTATCAAATGAGAACCAAATTTAAGTTTAGCGTGTAAATTCAATGTCATTTAAAATACTTATGGTTGTTATTTTGTGAAGATAAACTCATGTTATTATTGAAGAAATAAAGAGAACGAATATGAGTCTGCAGGGAAAGACATGGTCTGTCCACATCAGAATTTTTAACAATATTACAACAATGATTTATAGAAGTGAACGGGGATTATTTTCAGGTCATTTCGAAAAAAATGTATGATCTATATTTAAAGATCTATCAAATTTTTATCGAATAAAATGTTCAACAAATTTAAGCTGTGTACCAAATTTTAACTCTCTAGGAAGTAGGAAAGTGCATTAAAAATGCCATCAAATAAGTATATCATGAAGAGTTATATAAAATTAAAAAAAAATGAATAATTGTTATCTACCAAATTTATTTTAAAATGTGAAGCCTCTCCCATATGCAAAACGTTTCAACACTTGGAAAGATATTTATTATATAATATATCTCTCTTTTATGTCTGGAAGATATCCCAAAGTCAGAATTTAATTGAATTTGTTTTTTTCCCCATATTAAATAATTTTTAATTAAAAAACTACTTAACATATTTTACTGAATTTTTTTTTATATATTCTATGACATAATGTGAATATTTCCTAAAAATTTCGAAGGAATTCGTGAATTTTGAATTTACTTAAAAAATGTTTGAAAAATTAGGTCCCATAGGGTTCAATGTATTTCATTTTTTCAACCCTGGTTCAATAAAAAACTAATTGGGTGATATTATTTATTTATATTCCCATAGGTCCTACTGACCGTCTGAACAACATACTAAAATTTCATTTTGATAAAGTCATTTTTACGGCAGTTATCGTGCTAACGGACAGACAGACAGACAGACAGACAGACAGACAGACAGACAGACAGACAGACAGAATGAACAAAGTCATAAACACTTTTCAACTTTGTTGTAAAGTGTTAAAAAGATACTTTGAGTAATACTTTTTTATTTTATCGTCAATAGTCATTTATCTGCTGTAAGAATAACTTATTTCTTCGTTCATAATGCTTGGCGAGATTTTGGCGATGATTTTGGCGGAATGTCGCCAACTTGGCGACTTTTTGAAATGTTGCCAAATTAACGAAAATCTCACCAAATGGATAAAAATGACGCTAAATCAATGAAAATGACGACTCATTGTCGAAAATTCAATATCTTGGAAAGAATATAAGTATCTACTATAAGAAAATCCTATTTGTTTACTGCAAAAGTAGTAAATTCATTGCATTATATGAGGAAAGTCATGTGTTGCCCACATCAGATTGTTTTTGTACGCTATAGTTTTTGCTGTACGAGACAAAGAATCTCGAGAGACGCACCCCATAGGGAAAAACATTTTCACGTCAGAAGTGCATATAACAATAGAGTAACTCGTAAATTACATCGAAATTAAAGAAAAGGGGCTCCGTCTAACAAAAATTCAGCTATGTGGTACATTCCTGAAAAAATTCGTGGTCTTGCTATTGATAGTCTGGTCAGGACTCGCACTTACAGCTCAAATACTGTTCCTTTGATTTAAGGAATAAATAATATCTCTTAAACTACCGTTTAAGTATAAAAATAGTTTATTTCAGCAAAGTCCCCCCTAATAATCCTCTACAAATTTCCTCTCTAGTTTTTTAGAAGAACTCGAGGGACGCGAATTTTTTCAAACAGCGGCTGCGGCGTCAGCTACATTTTTACTTTTCCTCACTACAGTGTACAGGAAAAGTATTATGAAGGGGTCAAAAATTTTGTCAAATATTTTGTCTTTGACTTTGACATTAAATATTTCTTAAACTAATGTTCAAATCGTAAACGGTTCATTTCAGCATGTCCCCCAAGTGTACCAAATTTTATATTTTTGTATGTTATAGTTTCTGCAGTACGAAGCAGAGAGAAATTTATCAAACAGCAGCTACTTTCTTTTAATATAGAGAGATAAAACGATTGATGTTATATTAATGCTCGACAAGATTTTTTTTTCCAATTCCTACAGCTAAGATAAAATCCAAATTTTTTGTGTTTAATTAGAGCAGCTTCAAATCTTTCATCAGATATTTATGATTGTATAATAATTTTATTCCAGGCCTTTAAAAACAAATCTGGGAATCTCACTTGTATGTCAATTATAGTATATCGACGCAAAACGGCTCTAGCATCGATTTGAATTTAGTTTCTTGAATACAATGTTGGATTCACCAGATATTGAGTTTCAAAACTGGGTGCTCTAGCCAAAAACACATATAATCTTCGAAGAAATTTCTATCAATGCTTCATTACAGACTAAATTAAAACTGTGCGCAGCATAATGTACACATATAACGCATTTGGTTATAATTATTTGAGATGCGCATGAACTTCTGAATATGTTCCACTCATTGTGTTCGCTCCATTATACTCCTGTCCACGTCATTTTAAAACAATCTATGCCACGTGATCCCATAGAGTCGCAGGTTACTGACGTAACTCCAGATACAGATCCACCTGCTACTCGAGCAGAACTATGAAATATTTCTTTGATATTTATTTTTTTAGGTTTATCGTCAGGTTTAGGTTTTTTTAATGCATGATTATTTCTGTAGTTATAAGTATTTTGTCCAAATATGACCGGAATCGAACTCAACTTTTTAAAGATCACATAGAGGGTGGCCATAAAATAACGTTCCCTATTTGGAGGTATCTGCAGCTAAAACTAATGAATGAAATGAAACCAAATTTCAAACACAGACTATGGAAGGTATAGGGAGATGAATTCCGCAAGAAAAATAGTACAAAAGTCGTCGATAGGGGAACCTTTGGCGCTGCTGTCAGATACGCACTAGGAAATTTGCATATCTAGATAGATTATGCAAATTTCCTAGTGCGTACGTGACAACAGTGCCACTCATTCCTTTTAAAAAGGGAAGAACGAACATTCAGTCAGTTAGCAGTTCTATTATTGACTATTGATTTGTGCTACCTTATATGCGCCCTACCTTACCTCAAAGTGCTTTACTTGTAAAGCTGCTCTACTCTCAGCAGTGTAATGCCGTGGCGGCTCTGAGGGAATTTAGAAGGCTTCATAACCTGCGTGAAGGTCCAATGTCTGTTATAGCACTGAGAGCTATGATTAAAAAATTCGAGGAAACTGGATCGCTAGGACTTAGAGCCGGCAGGGGACGAAAAGCAGTACCGGACGAGGCAGTAACAGAAGTTGCTACTGCGATGTTCGACGACACAGGAACTAGTGGTCCAAGGGCTCGCGCAATAGCTCGCCAAACCGATATGCCCTATGCTACTGTATGAAAAATCTTACGAGAAATGCTGCATGTATATCCGTATAAAATCAGTCGCGTGCAAGCATTAAACACAGATTATGATAAACACCTCACCTTCGTGCTAACGTTTCTTGCCCGAATGTAAATCGACATTGATTGGCCTTGGAAAATATTGTGGGGATATGAGGTTCATCTTTATCTAAATGGGTCAGTCAATACTCAGAATTGCCAAATTTGGGCATCTGAATGTCCCACAGCTATCCAGGAAGTGCCACTGCATTCTCCAGAAGTAACCGTGTGGTGCGGATTCACGGCCAATTTCATAATAGGACCACACTTTTTTGAGAATGTAACTCGTACAGGTCCTATTACCTGCACCTTTAATGGCGAAAAATATGGGCAAATGCTGCAAAATGTTGTCATTCTTCAATTGCAGCAAACACAATGCTTGGACTCGATAATTTTTAGCAAGATGGAGCACGACCACATATTTATCGTTTAGTACAGAGCCTTTTACGCCAGCATTTCGGTAATAAGAGAGTTATCAGTCAATATTTTCTGACGAAATTGTCGCCCCGTTATCCGGACATCCCCCCATGTGACTTTTGGCTGTGGGAGTACCTTAAATCCGTTGTGTATGCTGGTGACGTTCCAAACTGGCATGGCTTGGAACAGAACATAAGACGGGCTGTTACAAACATCCAAACTGACAGTTTACATGCAGCAGTAGTGAACGTCACATACCGGTTGTAATATTTTGTACACAGGGAAGGTCAGCACATTGAAAATATTGCACGTGGTTCAAGGAACCCTAATGTTGATGAATAGATTATTTTCTGTGAGTTTCACAAATTCATTCATGACTGTATCGTATGTTTTGAAATTCTGCATACTCCATTTTGAGTGCGTTCATTGTAATTATTCACTCGTTTTCGGTTCCGACAGCGCCAAAATGTCCCCTATCGGCGACTTTTGGAACTATTTTTTTCTTGCGGAATTCCTCTCCTTTTGCCCTCCACAGTCTGTGTTTAAAATTTGGGTTCATTTCGTTCATTAGTTTTAGCTGCAGATGCCTCCAAACAGGGAAAGTTACTTTATGGCCACCCTGTACGATACTTCCCACGCTATTATTTATTTTCTTTTCGTTATTTCTTTTTATCATAGGCCTCCAATGCACTGCATTGGCGTAGTTACACCGCTGGTAACTGATTAAACACTTAATCAATCATACCGAGATTCTCAAACTTTCTAAAGTCGGAAATTTCTCCAAATTTATTGCCAAGGTTAAGCAACCTGAACTTTCTCATAATATCCACTGGTAAAGCCGCTTTCGAGCAAAGACCGTTTCAAAATAGAGATGGAACTATCAGACATTTGCATCAATATGTATACAGGCCCGGTTTAAGGCGTGGGCAATTGCCCACAGCGGACGAATTAGGGGCGGCCATTTGGAAGTGAAATTAGGTGTAGTAAGAATGACTTTTGTGGTCGTATTAAAAAAAATATTTTGAAAATGAACCAATTTTGTGCCACTTTAATATAAATGAATTTACTTTTTTAGATAGTATTAAAATATAAAAAGGATAAAATCGTTTTTCTCCCATAATTATATCTCTTTCGAAGCAATGTACAGTTCTGCTTGAAAGTACGTACGCTCAAACACTTGGGAGATTACCAGATTTTAAACAACTTGCAGCTGGGTGCAGCCTGCAATCCCTTAGGGGACTTTGTTTTCCCCAAATACTGGGGAAAACCCAAGGGCCGATTCTCAGAATTTTTTCCTGTTTTCAAATTCAAATTGCAAACACATGGATGCGGCCTCTATGATCGCACTTCTAAAAGGATGGGAGGGAGGAGATTAGTCCAGATGGTCATTCTTTTGGTCGTCTACCGTTTTAGCTGATTTAGGCATTGAGCCTAGCTGGAGACCATGTAGATAACAAACACAATGACTACAAGAAAAAAGCTACTTATTGTTCAAAGTGTTGTGTTATGCTGCCATGCAAGATTCACAAATCCATTGACAAATATGGCTGTCTTTGTATGTTCTAACTATTCGGGTAAATTTTTCTTTCAATTATTTAAAATATTTTTGCAAAATTTCTTAATTGACTGCATTTTTTGTTGATTTTTAATGTGTTTCAACCAATAAAATTAATTTGGTACTGAATTTAGTCTCTGGTATTAGCCCCAGAATAATATTGATAAAAGAATAATTTTTCATGTTTTTATCCAAAATAATATGCCCCGTGGTGTTCTATGAGGAATTTCAGAGGCAAATAACTAAGCAATGGTGTAAAATGATCTTAATTTCGTATTTTTTCCAGTTTCATTGCAAAATGAAAAAAAAAAATGGTACAAAATATTTTTGCGAAGTAAAATATTCCTTTTTGAATATCTGCATGAAAGTGCAAAAGTTGTTTATAAATTGTTAGAGCTGTTTCATAAATTAATAAATTTATTCTATAGACTCAATCTGGGAATTATATATATTCTTTTGCTCATGCATACAAATTTCTGTCTAGATATACGTTCAATAATCCGTAAATACTATTTTATTTTTTCATAATTACACTTTTAGTTATAATTTAATACACTTTTAAGTAAAATGTTAATTAAACAACCTTAAAATTTGTAATATACATTTTGATATTGTGATTTTTTTTATTTCTACTCAAACAATTCATTTAATATCCCTATGTTCTAGTCAACATTCGATTTATTATTATTCTTATATAAAGTTGTATTGTATGATATGTAGTATTTTTCTGTCCATTTTTTATTTCAAAACCAAGAAAAAATGAAACATTGACGTTCCTCTTTTCCAACGAATGAAATTTATTTTTTATTCTTAATACACCCTATTTTTATTACCCCACTCGAAGGTTCATATTTTTTAATTTCTGAACACCCCCACCCCCCACCCCGTCCTTTTTTAAACGAATTTGGAAGCATTTGGATATTTTCCTGTGTTTCTGTTGGGCCCATGTATCTCCAAATTTTTTTCAGATGTTTTCTTTTATTATTTTTTTCAAAATTACGAAAATAAATATTACGTGTTTTACCGTCTTGTTCTCTAATGATTGCAAATATGATTTTCCCCTCTCTCTTAGTTTTGTTATGCACTTTATCTTTCGGCAGAAAATGAGAATACTTTTAATTTTTACCCCCTCCACCTTTTTTCCTAATTGTTGTCCCCTTTTCTATTCTATATATTTTTCCTGCTTTTGAATTAGGTTTTGTATCTTCGAGCATTTTTTATATTTTTTCATTCACTTGTCACAAACTCAGGGGCATTTGAAACATTCCATTTCAATCGTCTTCATTCCCCAGTGAATCTATAATAATGAAAAGAAGAATCTATCTGTGTGTTTGTCCACAATGCCGACCGATATCTATATCATTGAATTTTTTCACCCATTTTGTTACTCCATGTCTTCGGACGAGTCGGTTGGCCTGGGCTTTCGACACAGTCTCATCTATACCTGAACTAATGCATCTCGAAGGCCTTTTACCAAAATTTACATCCGATTTTTAACGAATTTTTAAATTCCAAAATCAGATAATCTCCAGCTACTGATATGACCTAGCAGCTTTATTCTCGATTTAACAGTTACAGAATCTCCAGCCATCGATATGATCTAACAGCTAATCATACCGTAACGATCTAATGCCACGTTCATCTCCTAGAGGTTATTTATCTTTCATTCATTTATATTTTGCATCACGGAGAGCGTTTATTTTTTTTTTCGCTTTGCGGATAGCGTACTGGTAATTTGACGTCGGTTTAGGATTTGAAGAAAATTGAGTAGTGTTATTTGTAAATGTAGTAACGGGGGTTTATTTGCATCCCAGATCAATACCGGGTAATTCGTTCCAGTGATACAATAAAGCAAATGTTAAATTAGCCAAAGTGTAAAATTTTGTTGTAATTTGGATAGTATTCCATTATTATGTATATTTCCGTATATATATTTCCACCTATTCTGTTCAAACCTCACCAATCATTAAACATCTTTAGAATCCCCCAAGTTCATTTAACTTTCTAATTTTTTTTTAAACAAAACAAAATATCTCGTGTTTTTGCACTAATATTTCCCAAAAGAATAAGTAAGCAGACTGATGTGCAACAATCGTGCCATTTCAAATATTACAGCTTTCTCACCCATTAGAAAACTTGATTTTTGAAGTATAGTTGTTATATTCTATGTTCCTTCTGTATTTTAATCAGATTTTAGAGGGGCTACAATGGACAGTCACAAACTGCTTCGAAATAGAATCCCAGATTTTTAGCTGCGAAATCAAAAACCAACAAATTTAAATATTTTTGCATTTTAAATTTAATATTAAAGATTAGCTATTTAAATAAATTGCTGATAATTACCGGCAAAATTCTGAATTGTCCTGTTATATTATGTCTTAGCTTCGTAGGGATTGAAATGCTTTTCCTTCATCTCTCCTCTTTCCTAATTTATTCATAAAGTCATTTCTTTGATTTGCTTATAATGTTTTACTGCTAAGATGTACAAATTATTCATAAGATTTATGCAATTAAAAATTCACATTTTATTAAAAAATTGATGAGGGCAACTTTCATGACACTACATAATGAGTAAGTTACTTTTGATTCCTGATAAATTCAGAAAAATATAATCGGCGGTGACTGTAGTCCGATGGAGCCGAAATTGCTTTGCGTGAATAATATTTTCAAACCAAGTTAAAAAAGTTTTCAATTCAAACCAAGATAAAACTCCAGTAAAGTTCAATAAGTTTATTCGATTATTTCAGACTCATTTGTTTCGTTTATAGGCTTTCAAAGCAATACAAATTACTAGCAATACAAATTAACTATTTGTAACTAGCTAGCGCTTTTAATTTTCACCCCGATTTCATCTGAAAACTCCGACCATAGACTCCACTTTTATATATTCGATTATTTTACTAACTTGATTTGCAGTATAAAAATTAAACTTGCTGAGGAGATTTTACATTCGAGTTAATCTATAAACGTGTCTGGCGGCACATAAATACATAATTGAATGCGTATATTTCCACCTATATTCTGTTCAAACCTTACCAATCATTAAACATCTTTAGAATCCCCATATTCATTTGACTTCCTAATTTTTTTTAAACAAAGCAAAATATCTCGTGCTTGTGCACCAATATTTCACAAAAGAGTAAGTAACCAGACTGATCTGCAACAATCGTGGCATTTCAAATATTACAGCTTTCCCACCCATTGGAAAACTTGGTTTTTAAAGTATAGTGGTTATAATTTCGATATACTTCAAAAACCAAGAAAGTGAGCTAAAATCGAATTATATACACTTGTAGGATTCTTAAAGAGCAATAAATTCATACTAATTGTTTATAGTTATCACTTTTAGTTTTTAAGATATAAGCATTACAAACTTGAAATACTTCAAATTTTCAAACTTCTTCCACTTGACAAGATGATTACTCGAAAACTATAAAAGCTTTTTTAAATATACATATAAATTTAGAAACTAAATTTCCTCATACATATTTTTTTATCACTTAATATAATTCTATCGATCTTTTATAATTTCGAAGATATTTCGAGTGAAAGTATGAAACATGGAAAAAAACTCATTTTTATGTTTCAAAGTTTAAGCCACCCTTCCCCCCAAAAAATAGAGTTCGATCCAAAATCCAATTATATACACTTGTAGGGCTTTTACAGAGCTACAAATTTATGCTTATTGGTCAAAGCTAGTTCTTTTAGTTTTTGAGATGTTACTAACTTGAAAAATGGAAAAATTTCAATCTTCTTCAATTTGACAAGACGATTACTCGAGAACTATAAAAGCTTTTCTTAATAATAAATATAGATTTTGATACTAAATTTCCTAGTACGTATTTTTGTCGTTTTACTATTTATATCTTTATTTTATAATTTAAAATGAAAACAAGAATAATAAAAACACTCGCTGGGACAGACACTTTTTGTTTTCTAGAAAAAAATTTTGAATATTAAAATATTGATATTATTATTATAAGTGTCCAAAAGGTTTACATTTTTTATAACACTTCGTTTTTCTTACACAGAAACCCCAAACATAGATGTTATTCCCATAAACTTACATATAATATGATTGTTTATTTAATATTTTTGAATGCCGTTTTCTTCTTATGATTTAAAAGAAGTTTGAAAATTTGCGACCTTTCGAGTGTTCATTTGCCTTTAAAATCATAAATTTTGTTCACTTCACTCCATTTGTTCTAGAAATTTTGTCTCTCTAGACTCCTATACACACCCATACATACATTACACTCACGCACAGACACCCATTTAAAAATAATTGATATGGGTTAGAGGATGTCCAAAACGTATATTAATCCGTCGAAAATTCGAGTTTTCGACCCCAACATTATTTTCCAATACATCATTTGTGTGCAGGGAAATTACAAATAAAGTCCAAAATTCAGTTATGTATTATAAATTACTGCTGCATTATGCATGCATGTATGCATGTAGAAAGAAATGTAAGGCATTACATTTTCTAAACCGCTAATTAAAACTCTAAATTTAGATGAGAATGAAATTTGATAGTGTGAGACCAGAAATAGATCTCATACTTTGATGAGACAAGCTTATATGTGTAATTTATTGTGTACAAAACGGCAAACAATACTGTCAGTCTGGATGGCGTCGAGTTTTACAACACGGGAACCCAAAAGGTCACAAAATCATAAATTTAGGGGCGCCAAGATAACGGGGGGGCCGAGCGGACCCTTACGAGGAAGTGAATCATGCCATTGGGTAAAGATTAACCAATGGAAAATGGGCTTGTTGCGTCACATTAAGAAGGGAGGAATTATTAAGGAAACATTAAGAAAATTTTTATTATATATTTGTATTTTATATATATATATATATATATATATATATATATATATATATATATATATATATATATATATATATATGAAAGGCGGCCCCAAACTGTCTTGCCCACACACGAAAATATCCTTGAACCGGCCCTGTATGTATAGGATTTGTGCATGCAGCATGATGAACACTTCTTTAACTACTGAACCTCTCTTACACAGATGTGTTCTGTTTCTAGCGGTCGGTGGGCTTCTAGAGAAGAATCCGGTGATGATGTGGTACCCGGGACGTGTCACGCAACCCCCTCTTCTGGAAGTGCCATTTCCCTGCTCAAAATCCGTTTTCAATGAAACACAGTCGGACCAGTGCTTGCGAGGAATAATAGGGACGAAGTAAGTAATATTACTAATAACCAAAGCGACATTTCTGCTTTTATGCAATACATTGCATTAGAATACATTTTAGCCCCGATTATATCCGAGCTAATGTACACGACCGCTGAAAGCGGGTCCGGGCGCCGCGAAAAATATAGTTCCTTGCGGCAATGTTACAGCCCCGTTTAGGATCTCTCTTAGTTCTTGTAAGGAAAAGAATATGTAAATTAAATAAATATGTAATTAAATTTTTTTTAAGTACATCTGTACATACTCGTGCGTACTAACCGCCTGCTGTATCGCAATCTAAATCGCATTCAGGCAGTATTTTTCTTTTTTCGGGACTTTTTGGCCAGGGGAGCGAATGAAATTTCAGAGGGGACAAGTTTTCTATTTGCCCTGTGTAAATATATCTAAATGTTGTCATATAAATAGAAACTAGGTTAACTAGAAACTAGGTTATAAAATGCGTCCGGGAGGGGCGAATATTCGTCTCTGGGGAAGAGGGGGCTCCACCCCTCCCCTGAGGTATACCTGAAAGAAACACTGCATTTAAGCCTTTCGTATATGTGAAATTCTTCAGCCCTTTCCCTGGATATATATCATCCTCATCTTCATTCTCTTGTTTTTCCTCACTCACTAAATTTATAATCGCTTTGAAATTGCTCATTTCTGTTACTAGCTCTGTGATCGGAAGATTAACTTCATCATCAACTTCTTTTCCGGGTTCGCATCAGGAAAGATTTTCCAGGACTTTAAGTGAGGTGGTGATTTAATTTCATCAGAAAAAAGGATCAGTTAGTGAAAAAAAAGAACTAACTCTGATAACACGGAATCTCGGTAATCAGAACTCGGATAATTGGGACTCTACTGTATTTGAAATGTGAAGTCCTCTCTCGTCTCCGTATTGTTTAGACCTACTATTATCATACTCGGTATCAGAATACAAAATAGACCATATTTCTCTTTATCAGCGTCGTTCTCAAGGTAACAAAGTAATATTACTTAGATCGAATTAACTTGCCTGGATGAGCATGAGTGATAACTAACAAGCAACTTTCGAGAGATGTTGTAGATAGAGCGTGGAATAGTCACTTCTCCAAATATTTTTAGAAGCAGCGGAGAATCAATCCGACGTAGGTTCAAAACTAAGCTCTCTCAGTCCATTCCACCCATAACCACTAGCGGAGTTTTGTTTAAAAATGCAGCAACAAAATTTGGATTTGTTAAGTAGTAGAAATAGTTGTCACAAATTGCGATTTGTTATAAATTGCAAAATATGTAATTGAGTATCAAAACATAACTTCATTTTGTCCTGCAAATCCTGGCTGAAACACGCACAGCTGCGGATGGCAAGAAATTTGAACATCTACTTTAATACTGTAATAAACAATTGTAATTGATACTTTTAATTGTTATGTCTAATAAACCTATATTGTATTATCTGCATTCCTTCCTTGTAGTTTCTTCCTGCATCTGTAGTACCCCACGGTGGCGTTTGTGGCCACATGTTTCTCTGGAAAACGGGCTTGTTTTGTATCAGGATGTGAAGGCCGTATCTATCCTGACACAATTTTAAGAAGTATATAGGCCACGTACAACTGTACTTTAATTACTAAGGATTGCATACTTCATTAATATATAATTAATATTGGTCTATTACTTAATTTATAGGATCACAAGTGGCTAGCATTTTAAAATCAGACTTACCCTCCAAGGTAGCTGAAAATCAAACATAATTATAATTAATTAATTCCAAAAGGCTTGGAGTCAAAAGAAGAGGCAGGTGTGGATCCAAAATAACATTTATTATATATATATATATATATATATATATATATATATATAATTATTATTATTATATATAAGCATGAGAAGTGAATCTATTCGTCTATTATCAATTTTTGAACAATTTCTTATCAACCAATTAAGTCATAAGCACATCACAATATCTAATTATATTGTTAATACTTTTGCATTTCTTAATATATTTTCAGTAGGTTTCTTCATTACAAATTTATCTTTTACATTCATCACACTATTATTATATTCTTCCATAATTACAAATTTAAATCAATATTCATCGACTATTATTATATTCTCTCATAATTACAAATTTAAATTAATATTCATCAAACTATTATTATTTTTTTTCCCTTTAGTTCTCTATGGGGAGGTTCATTTAAAATTATTAAATCAGCATTAGCATTGAGCATTGTAAATAAATGCTATAATTCAAATTTTAATTAATTAAATTTGTTTAAGACGATGCTACTCTTCGTTATTCAAATCAAATACATATAAATGAGATTGCTTTATTTTCTTAGATTCGTACGGTATTCTAATTGATTAGCGTCATTACTATATGATCACAATATTACGAATGGACTGACTTACGAGAATGAGGCTTGTCGTTGAGGGATCAGCTGCTGTCATCAGCGACATATTAGTCTTTTATTTTGTCTAGACAAAATAAAAGGCCAACTGTAGCACACTTTATGCACTCGGCATATTGTTGGCCTCCACTTCAGATTCTAGGCATGATAGGGATATGCAGTCTTTGAATAAAAGGTTAAAACCTGATAAACGTCTTGAGGCACTACCTAAATGGACTGTTTCCTCTCACATCTAATAATTGTGTAGCCATCCTCTATTGCTACGTAGATCAAAAGGGGGTCTGTATGGACCCGGCACTATACTGTGCCTATACAGATGATTAAGCCTAATCTACGGCTCGAGTCCTCCGGACTCTGGTACGACATTTCGTACCTGCAATTCTCAATTAGCATAAAGATTTAAAAGTTTTCGGCCTTCATATCTGAAGAAAGGGCCGGCACAAGCCGGACCACACTTACAGACGATTCTCTCTTCTCTTTTTTTCTTTTTTTTTTATATTTTGCTGCGCTAGATAATGGCGCTCTTGCAGGAACATTCGTAGTTGGGCCCCTTCTGCACTTACAAAACTTCTTATTGGACGTGGCCTGCTATAATGCAAAATCAAAGGGGATATGGTGTTGATTTCCCCCTTGAAGCGTCGTGCCCACCTGCGATTTCTGTCCAGCTGAACTGTTGAGGTAGGAGTAACTGAATTTATTTTACAGTAACTATTTTTGGAAGTTGACAGTGAAAATGGCCATCTCCAAATGACTGCCCATGTTAACTTGAAGCGTGCAGAATTTCAGTTTTAGGTTTCTGTGGGAAACAAAGTTTGTGGCTGCGAAGGAATTTTGACCGTTACGGGTTAAGCAATGTAAAATCATCCTTGCACGTGCTAAAGGGGGGGGGGGGAGCTGACCTCTGTTCTCTTTTGCAGCTGTGAGCTCATCCTGCAGATATGAAATGTGTGTGTGAGAGTGAATTTGAAAATGGCTCTTTTGCCAGGCGAATGCCTTTTAGAAGACTTTATAAAAGATAAACTGTAAAATCCAATTTTGCATCCAAGATTCAATTCATCATTAAAATTTAAATTAAAAAAAAGTTTAACAGGTTATCAAAAACAAAGTGCGTTAATTAGAATTGCACAAAATGTCATATCTTTTTATGATATTTTGTATGCATGATCTACCCTTAAAGTTTGTCATTTTGGACCACCTTGTATAAAGGAATCTAAGCTGTATATCAATGTTATCCATCAAGAGGTCCTAGAATCTGGTAATACACTACTCACAACTGAAATGGCAACACCATGAAGAAATTTGTGTATCCTTATGAAATTTACAGAATATAATTGTAACATAGAGATGTGCAAATGATCAAAAAATCATACCTAGAAAATGAAAACATGGAACTTTATTGGCACTAGATCAATATGGAACAGGCCCACCGAGAGTGGCTATGCAGGATTGAATACGACGAGGCATCCCGTCAATGAGATGGTCAATGGTGTGCTGAGGGATGGCATTCCACACTGCATGCAATTGGGTTTGTAACCGAACATGGTTTGCTGGAATTGGGAGTTCTCTTAATCTGCGACCCATGATGTCCCAGATATGCTCAATTGGCGACAAATCCGAAGAATATGCTGTCCAAGACAGGATATCAAAACCTTGTAAACTATTCATAATTATCTGTGCAGTATGTGGTCTGGCATTATCTTGCTGAAAAAGCAGCCCAGGCCTGGTTGACCACAGGCTGTACCACAGGTCTCACAATGTCAGAGGCGTATGTGCCGTTATACTGCCAGAAATGTGGACCAAAGATGTTCGTCCACCAAATGTTATACCACCCTAAACCATGGTACCACTTAGGGGGGGGGGGGCTGTGTGGCGGCGATTGATAGATGAAGCTTCCTGGTAGCGTTGTTGAAAGCGCCGCCATACGCGAGTACGGCCATCTGACATGCCAAAACCGAATCGTGATTCATCCGTGAATAAAATGTTTCTCCATTCTGTCGACCAATTACGTCTCATTTGACACCACTGGAAGCGACATAACCGGTGACGACGCTGAAACGGTAGGTGTCGAAAAGGTCGTCTACCTCGGAGTCCTGCGTCATGCAAACGATTTCGAATTGTTTGTGTCGAAACCACGTTACCTGTAGTGTGGGGAAAATGTCGTTGTAACACGGTTGCTGTGGTAAACGGCTCCCGCGCAATACTTCTCAGAAGCACACGATCTTTACGTGGTGTGGTACACCAGGAAGCTTCACTACCTGAACTTCGTGTCGTTTCGTTGTCTCTCATGAACCGCAACACATACCGTTGAACTGTGCTCACATCACGACCCAATAGTTCAGCGGTCCTTCGAAGGCTCCACCCTCACGTAAAACAATGATTTGTTGCCGTTCTGTTGACGACAACTAAACGTATGCGGTACGTCGACGCACTCTTGGCATACTGTGATGATTTTTGCAACCTGAAACCAATGACGCGACAATTTAGCTGTGATATCGCTCCTCCTTGACCTGATGCTTTTATGCTGCTCAACAAGTGTTATGTCACTATGCGTAACGAAACTGTGATCATTTGCATATATCACTTTGCTGTTTCCATTGCCTGGTTTACATAAAGCTACACCTACAACTTTATGGTATTGCGATTTCAGTTGTGAGCAGTGTATATTACACTTTCACTGTTTACTGTAACGTGCCCCCATTGGCATGCTACCGGCAGTGATCGTGGCGAGTGTTCGATATAATCAAAGCTTCAGCGTCGCAGGCGGATGGTCGATGGCGGGCGCAAGGCGTGTTACACTGGTTGTTGGAAATCATGGAGGACGTACAAATACCAGAAATATCCAAGGATCGTCGACGGTCAGGGTATCAGGAACAACATTGGTTAGCGCGCTGGAGTTGCACTCGGTAGGCCCGGGTTCGATTCCAGCCGCTGCCAAAACTGCCGCCGTGTTCATGCGGAGTACGATCACGTTAAACATGTGGGTCCGAAAGTCCTTCCGAGAGGTTGGTGGTAGGGGAAGGAGGGTACGGTCCCTGCGGATGCCTCCCCCACTGGGTTCCGGTCTGAATTGGGTGGCACTTCCCGACCGTCCAAACTGTTACCTTACACCTTTCTGGTAGGTCGGACGGTCTGGGTTTCAACTTCACAAAAGCGAAAGTACATAGGCAATATGTTGAAGGACTTGGAAAATACAGACAATCTCGTGTTAAATACAATTTTCGCGAATTCCTTCATTAGCGCCAAAGGCGCGTGATAATTTTAATTACTTTTCTATAAAATTTAATATCATGCGAGCAAATCTTCTCAAGAACAAAGTTCTCATGACCGTCGCGAGGGCCATACGCGTCTTACCCCTTCAGGTTTTCATCGCCAACTTAAAAGTTAAAAACAAATTATCTTATTCTTAATTCGTGAATGCGCGCGCTCGTGACAACATAGAAAAAAGTTCCAATACATTTCAATATGAAATGTGTATCCGGGCGTACGTACGAAGCGCCAGAACTGTATCATAACGCAAGGGCTGCCGATACATACAGAGAGACTCCCAACAAGTCGAAATAACACAATTGGCGCTTCATCAATTTGGAATAACATTTAAGAACATATTTCAGAATCGAAACGACATTAAAATTTGCCGAATGTGATGGAATAAAATGGAATTTTGAAATAGCGTTTCCAAAAATGAAATTTAGATGAAATTAATTAATACATGGGAATAAAGGTAGCAAGGGGTTCATAACGTTGCCACCCTCATGAGTTCCCGGCCGCCCATTTTTGCTGCTCTATGTCTTCGGATGAGTCGGGCGGCCTGGGTTCGGATGAGTCGGGCGGTCGGGCGACCCTCATGAGTTCTTCTCTTTTAAAATATTTTTTAAACGTGCACTCTGTTGCCTTTTTTGTCTCTTTGGGATAAATAAGGATTACAATTAAAACACAAAGCATTTTTGAGGGAAGCACACACTTCATTATTTTCTCTTGTTCTAGGGCCACAAAATATGACTCCTGCAATATAACGGATGGATGCATCGAGATGATGATCAAGCCACGAATGCGTGGGTATATGATTACACATCAAGTGCTCTACTTCGAGCTTCTAGAATTGGTAAAACAAATGTATTAATATAAGATGTTAAACACGTTATATCACGGTGTGCATTAAGTTACATAAATGATTCCAACTTCCTCGCCTTCAGTCCTTGCGCTTCTAAAGTCTCCAGACCGTGCTTTTCGCTCCATAAATATTATTAATTACTACACGAGCATCTATTAAAACATAGTCTATATAAATAAAATTGTAAATCTGTCTGTCTGTGTATTTATTTGTCTCTTCATCACGGGAGAACGGCTGCACCGAATTGGATGCAATTTTCGAAGTAAACTTAGGATAGCCCCACTTAAAATTTAATCCATGCTTTAAGTTCAGTTGCTAGGACCAGGGGTTGTCTAGGTATTAATTAAAAACGCACAATTAAACCTTCCATAGAAGTAACAGTATGCAGATGATATTTTTTCATTAATTTATTTGAAGAAAATTATATCATGTCGCTTAACAACGGATTTAAATCCAATGTGTTTATGCAGCAGACGATTTTTATTAAATTTTTACCGATTTAAATAATAAAGATATGTATATAAAATGAATTTCATCAATATTGTATTTTTGACTGGATTATATCAAATGCGGTTTTCAGGTTTAAAAATTATTATTATTGATATTTTCGGGGATTATTGATATTTTCAATTTATTACATCATTGTTTTATTTTTGAAAAAATTGTAGAAACTCGTATATTGTACGTAGTATGGGTAATCTACAAATGCGAAACTCGTATATTGTACGTAGTATGGGTAATCTACAAATGCACAGGTATATATAATCTACGAGAATATAAGTAGTATAGGTACAGTGACGTATTTAGGGGATGGCAGGCATAGCACGTGCCATGGGCGCCACTCCGCCACTTGAAGGGAGAGGGGCGCCACTGAGCAGTTTCTATTACTGTTCAGTCATGAATAATTTATCAAAACTATGAATTCCCTTTCAAAAATTGACGATTTTTTATTTATGTCTGTTTGTACGTTCTCTTTTTTTTTAATTTTCGATTGAACGTTAAAATTAAACAACATATTATTACTATTATTATTGTTTCAACAATTTCGAAATTTAAAAGTTTTGTAGGAAAGGGGCCCCCAAAATTTATCAGGTCCAGACTCGAGTCCCCGAATGTGTTAAGATGCCCCTGCCTGCACCCCTGCACGTAAGTGCTATCAGTGCATTGTAATTGATAAAAAATAAATAAATTGGAATTTAAGGGCATCGTAGAAATGGGGGAGTCCCACCCCCATTAAAAATCAAGGCCTATTTTTCTAATTCAGGATATTGTATGAGAAAAGCATGAAACGTTTCCTCGTGGAAAGGAAGGAAAGTTTAGCTAGTTGATGGGCGGAAAAGAAGAAAGTTGGAAGCGATGGAAGCAAAGAAATCCAGTAAGTTCTTCTTTCCTTCCTTTGAAAAGTCTGAAGCAAGTAATTCGACTGAGTCGCTTGCACCTGCTTCTAATTTGTTAGAATCCGCAGGTGGATCAAGTACAAATGTATTACAAGCGAAGGAGGAAGTCAACTCAGAAAAATCCAAATACCAAGAGATTACAAGTGAGGCTGCCAAAGAAAATGTGGACATAACAAGAGGGGAAAGGGATAGTAGTGGTGATATCAGATTTATTGACGAGATCTCACCTGATGACACGGACCGGACTGACCCTAGTGAACTAGACAGTGTTGATGAGCCTCAAACTGTTATACCAGAACCAGGAGTGATTAAACAGCATGACATCGGATTTCTGAATTTCGACAGAAATACTGGGAAAGCAAATCTGTCTGGCGCTTTGCGAGTAGAAATAAGAAAGCTGGGTTCAAAGTATTTCCAGAACAGTGAGGGACCTTTCCTACCAACAAATAATCGCTCAATGAACAAACACTTGTTCAAGAAGAAATTAGGAAGAAGTGACTCGTTCATGGCTAGTTCATTCTCCTTCTAAAACGTCTGCATTTTGTATCCGTTGTATTCTCTTATCCCGATCAGGTAATCAATCCACATTGGAGCAGGAAAGTGGATTTAATCAATGGGAATTACCTACCTGAAAAGATTAACGTTCACGACAATGCTAAGGATCATCGTGTGTATTTCACACAGTGGAAAGAAATTTAGCTGAAAACACGGGTTTAATTGACACCAAACTTTGGTCACAGATCGAGATCGAAAAGCAGAAGTGCCGCGATGTATTGAAGAGAAATCCTTCACTGCATAAAATTCCTTGCGACTCAGAACTTGGCTTTGCGAGGACATAGGGTGTCGCTTCAGTTAGACGATAATTCCAATATGGGCAATTTTCTTGGTTTACTGAAACTGATATCCGTTTTCGACCCTGTCATGAAAGAACATCTCACTCATGTGGAAAATCATCCTGGATCTACGTATTATCTTTCACCGGGTATACAGAATGCATCCAGCTAATGGCATGCACTGTTCGTCAGAGTTTGCTGAGAAGCATTTATAAACCCAAGTATTATGGTCTCATGTTCGACTCCACTCCTGATCAGGCACATCATGAACAGATGTCAGAAGTAGTGAGATACGTGGAAGTTGATTTTGAGAAGAAAACAGTCCGTGTTAGAGAATCCTTTCTTAGATTTACTCAGATAAGTAAGAAGAATGCTGAGAACTTAGTTGCAGAAATCTTGAAGCAGTTAAAGAAGGACGAAATGGACCTGCAAGATTGTCGGTCACAGTGCTATGATAACTCTGCTGTAATGGCTGGGTACAAAAGTGGTGTTCAGCAAAGAATGAGTGAGAAAAACAACCTAGCAATATTTGTCAATTGCGACAACCACTCACTCAACTTGGTGGGTGTTCATGCAGCTAAGCAGGAAACAATGATGGGCACATTTTTTGGAACTATACAGACTCTCTGCGTGTTCTTCAGTGGTTCAACAGAGCGCTGGGGAAAACAAAACTTGTAAACGCCGTGGCTGTGGTTGTTAAGTTGGAATCTGAAACCAGGTGGAGTTCAAGAACAGGTGCGGTAAAGACCGTCGACAAGTACATAGAGAAAATATTTAGAGTTCTCGAGAATATGACAGATGAGACGACGAAAGCGAGACTAGTGGAACAAGAAGTTAAGCAAGGCAAATATACAACCGCATGTGAAGTTACGATTTTATCTCTTTGCTAGGATTTTGGAATACCGTGCTTATTCACACAGACCGTGTTCAAATGAGATTGCAGGATCTTACAATGAACTTTCACGATTCTGCACTGGATTTCAAATCCCTTAGGCCTCCGTGGCTATTTTGACGAGAAATGAGAAACATTGGTCAGTCAATCACTCGACGAAGGACTTCATCTCTGTGAAAAATGGAATATTGAACTCCACAGACGTCAAGTCAAAGACGAAAGAAACGAATGGATGGTGAGGACTCGAGAGACAGCTAAGGAAGAAATGGAGAGGGTCATGAAAGGAACTCTTGACCGTCTTCATAGTGAAATGGATGAAAGATTTACTCGCTTGAACGGCACTGGCGCAAAGTTTGGGTTCCTACTCGATGTCGAGGAATTATGTTATGATGTCGATATTAACCATATAAAGGAAAAGTGCCAAAACTTGGGCGAAGTTCACAGTTGTGATATTAATGGACAGCAGCTATATGAAGAAATTCTGGATTATAAGATGCTACTATCAAATCGAGCCAACATTAAAATAGTAAGACCGGAAGAGCTTCTTGAATTTATTGTTCAATATGGAGATGAGGGCGTCCTTCCCAATCTTCGTATTGCTGTGCAGATAATGCTGACCATTGCAGTTTTCATAGCTAGCTGTTGGAGATCGTTTAGAAAAATTAAACTAACACTTTCATATTTGAGGGCCTCCATGGGTCAAGGTAGACTATGTGATCTCGCTTTGTTGAGTGTAGAAAACGAAGAAACTGAGAAAATTGATTTTGAATATATCATCGATCAATTTGCATTAATGAAAGCAAGGAAGGTTCAATTATAATTTCCATGTAATACAATAATGTGCATAATAAAGGATTAACAAGCTACGATCTTGAATTGTATTTCTAACCTGATATTATGGGAAGGTTATGTAAACAAATGGTGTTATATGTTTTGACAAGGGCGCAATTTCAATGTTTGTCATGGGCGCAATTTTCTACAGATACGCCACTGTATAGGTACAATGGCATATATTTTGACATATATTGGAATCAATTACGGCCTTTTAGTTTAAAGATTAAGGGGATTATTGATATTTTCAACTTATTACGTCATCTGTTTTATTTTGACAAAGATTTTAGAAACTTATATGTTGTAGTACGCGTAATTTTCTACTAATGCACGGGTATATCTTCTAATATTCGCGAATATAAGTAGTGCAGGTCCCATATTATTTTAGCGCTTTTATTTTGCATATATCGATTCAATTTAATATTTTTGAAAATTTGTTTACAAGCAAAAGCAGGATTTTTTATTCTTCGGATCTGCTCATAAAAATAGTTTTGTATAGTGAGAACATATATTCTTAAACTTCTTTTTATGAAGATTGTAATAGAATAATTTGATTAACAATGTCATTTAGTATACTACAGGAATTTGCACATGATTTTGAATTTGATGTTTCTTTATATATTATACTCCGTATGAAGAACGGATATACTGCTACATAATCCCCTAAGAAAACGCTATTACGCCCCCCCCCCTAACAAAACGCAAATACTTTACGACCCTCTAGATCTACCCTAACAAAACGTACTTTTTCTACTAATAGTAAATATTTCTGTACTTTGAATAAATAATATTAAAATAATAATTTTTCATACAGCGATAGGGATTATTATCAAAGAAATTTAACTTAATTTTCATATATATTGAATTACTGCCGAGTTGTCGATATTTCTCAAAAGTTGAGTTGATTCAAATTTTTCGCTAAGTTCGTTGAATTTGTCGTCAAGTGTGACAGACAGACAGAAATGTTTACTTTTCTTATATATATATATATATATATATATATATATATATATATATATATATGTTTTATGATACAAAATGAACAATCAAAATTCTTGTTATCCCTTCAATGCATAATATATGTATAGGGAAAACATTGTGATGTAGCAAAAAATTTTAATTCAAGTTTTCTGCAAATATACACGTTTGAAATTACGTAAAAATGAACTATTTTAGCCTAGCATCTGTGTATGTTCCGAGTCCTTTGAAAATTGTACTTAATCAAAGGGGAAAACAATAGCAAATTAAATTATTCTATAGTGTTTCACAAAGTAATCCCCCCCCCCCCAAAAAAAAAACTTTTCTTCCCCAAAACTTATTCAGGAATCCACGCTTTTACATTTACAGACTTTGTTATCCATTAACTTTTCACAATAAAACCTTCCTCCCACAGAAATGTTTACTTTTCTGTCATCTGGTGGGGTGATGTCACAACAAGTTATTAGAAAAATCTTTACCACGTATTTTTCAAGAATCAAGTTGACTTGTAAACTAAACGTCATATTTCTATGTAGAGTGAGAAGGAAAATAGAGTCGGTTCTTTGTTTCGGGGGGGGGGGGGGGGGAACTACCTAGTGAAACACCCTGCATTTAAGGTCAGGCATGTGTATTATACTTTTTTCGGGTAATTACTTCCTTTTTTATTGTATTCGTGATTTTAATGAATTTCACACGAATTTGTGCAGGATTTTCTATTTTTACAGAAACCTTAATCGATCGACTGGATAAAGGTGAACAACCTACTATTTTTAATGCAGTCATATATGTAGCGAATTCTCTTGTTCTGATCCAGTGGTTCCCAACCTTTACGGCTTCGAGATCCACTTTTGATATGCATTTAAGGTAAAGATCGACTTCTATTTGTAGCTAACATAACATATCACCAGTAACATTTTAAGGGGGGGGGGATGGAAGGCACAACCTCCTCTTCCACACTGAACATTTTCAAGAAAATCTGTAAAATTATTTTAAAAATGTAAAAAATATAAATTTTTGTCTTTAGTTATTTTAGACGAAACTAAAACTATTATATTAAAACTATTATTTTAGATGAAACCAAAACTCCTACCAAATGTCTATTCAAAATATAACACTAATATCTCATAATTTAAAGAGAGAGAGAGAGAGAGAGAGAGAGAGAGAGAGAACGTGTTTGTTTAATTTCCAATGCTTCACTGCTAGAAAGGGTGTGCATTTTCATAGAAAATTTAAAATTATGCTTTAAATATCCACCACTAATTATGAAATAAGATCATTTAATTTTATGGGATCTTAACTTTCTGAGCCATCTTTTAAGCTAGTGAAACACCCTGCCACTTTACTGCAACAATTAACTACAACATTTGAAATAAAATTCAAAATATAAATATATTTAATCTCATTCGTTTACTTAATGAGAGTTTTAGAATAAAATTTAATTTTTGTTCTCGTAAAGCCCGATGCAAAACTCTCATTCCCCCCCCCCCCCCCCAAATCACCCAAAGATCTATTAACAAGCCATCTCATACAAAACAAGTACTTCCGCAGTAAGTCCAGAGGAAGTCATATGCAAAATTTCCGTCCTAAGTTCTATATTTTCCTAGAGATGTCCAGAGGAGGTCCTATAGAGATACAAATGTTACACTATTAGGACGTACTGTGGAGACACATTTTAGAATGAGTTCATGACTTTTCAGAATGTGTTTAGGCTTTTAGTGGATTCTTTAGGAATTTCTAAGATGTTTTTAGGCATATACTAGAGGCTTTTGAGACATGGGATGCCTTCAGGCATATCACTAGAGATCACTGGAGGCGATCAACTGGTATATCGCAGTTGACTAGTTGCGCACCACTGTTCTAGACTCTTTAGGTAAAATTTACCTAATTATAGGTGCAATTCGCCACACCATGTAAAAATTGAAAAATAAGGTTTTTCTATCGAACATTTAAAACAACACGCGCTGGTTGATTAAAATTTATTCCAAGCATCTAAGTTCAAACTGCCTCATATTTCAATGAGGAAAATTGTTTAAATTAAAAGGATGAGATAATTTAATGCAAAATTCGACAATGTCTGACAAGTTGCAAAAACCTCGACTGATTATATAAAATCTACTTATTCACTAGTGGTAACTAAGTCAATGAAATCAACGCCTTCAAATTAACAACAATTATTTAAATTGACATCAATTCACACACCCACGTTAATCCAATACATGGACAATAATTTTGAAAAGCCCGATTTCAAAGTCGGGAGATAGTTGTTAGTCAGAATGTATTTCCACATGTCTGTGATTCAGGTATATTCTGGTAAATTTCCAAGTGTTTTAGACCATGAAGAGAGAGCAAATCATCTTTAAGTCCGCGTTTTTCGTCAAAGACAGAAAGGTATCGACTTCTTTGCTTATATTTGCAATATCAATTTTCTATTCAGTATGGAAAAATTTGCGTTTTGCACATAACATGTACACAGACGATATAAGATGAGGTCCACAAAAAAACTGCAATTATGCAGATGCCTTGTTTACTGTTAAGTACTTCTGAAGGAAATAGAGAGAAATACACATGGAGAAATAATTATCCATGCAATAAGTGGATTTCAATTTATTTAAAATTATTCTTTTTAATGCTTTTTAATGCTCAATAAATGCTGTGTAAAATTTACGGACAAATTATGCAATACAATAATTCTTCTTTTTTCGTTGACCTCATGTTTTATCGTCTGCAAATGTATTGTCTACAAGCAGCACATACTTTTATACTAAATGGAGACAACTTTGCAATTGGAAATTTTCACCTATCTTGCTTAGTTTCCGGGATAAGAATTCTAACTTCTAAAACTAGCCGCTAGAGGCGTTGTAAACTCCCTCAATAAATAGCGCATCGTCACTTTCCTATTAGTAGATCCTGCTTCTGCATCGTCTCTGGAACACTTCCAATCGAAAGTCAACACGATGCATATAAGGACTTAAGAAAGAACTCCGTATATAGTTGCTGCTTCACAAAGTGTATTTCGCACTCATTATTTTTACTTTCTCGTACGTAATATTGAGGAAAGTATTGTTTTCACAAAAATTTCGATTTCGATGCCAATATATGCTTAAACACTTTTTGATTATTTCTAGAATGATATCTGTCTTATTTTCAGAATGATATATGTCTTATTTTCAGAATGATATCTGTCTTATTTTTAGAATGATATCTGTCTTATTTTTAGCATGATATCTTATTTTTAGAATGATATTTGTCTTATTTTTAGATTTTCACGAAACTTTATATCCGGCTTTATCAAAAAATCTAGAACTAGATAGATTTTTTTTTTAAATTCGAGCGGAAACGTGTATATTTATTGGAAATTTTATATTTTTTTAACATGGCAGCGTAGGACACAATTTGACAAAATCATGCCTAAAAGAGTTTATTTATGGCTCAATGATTACGTTGTTCTTGTTGAGACCCAGACCGTCCGACCTACCAGAAAGGTGTAAGGTAACCATTTGGACGGCCGGGAAGTGCCACCCAATTTAGACCGGAACCCAGTGGGGGAGGCATCCACAGGGACCGTACCCTCCTTCCCCTACCACCAACCTCTCGGAAGGACTTTCGGACCCACATGTTTAACGTGATCGTACTCCGCATGAACACGGCGGCAGTTGTGGCAGCGTGCAAATTCAGCGCGCAAACCACCGGGCTACCGCGCCCGAAATGTGCCAATAGCACGCAGTGTTCCCAGGTGGTTAACCACCCAAGTACTAACCGCGGGCTCAATGATAACGTTGTTGTTGTTGTAACCCAGACCGTCCGACCTACCAGAAAGGTGTAAGGTAACTGTTTGGACGGTCGGGAAGTGCCACCTAATTTAGACCGGAACCCAGTGGGGGAGGCATCCACAGGGACCGTACCCTCCTTTCCCTACCACCAACCTCTCGAAAAGACTTTCGGACCCACATGTTTAACGTGATCGTACTCCGCATGAACACGGCGGCAATTTTGGCAGCGGCTGGAATCGAACCCGGGCCTACCGAGTGCAACTCCAGCGCGCTAACCAATGGGCTCCCGCTTCCCGGGCTCAATGATAACGTTGTTGTTGTTGAAACCCAGACCGTCCGACCTACCAGAAAGGTGTAAGGTAACTGTTTGGACGGTCGGGAAGTGCCACCCAATTTAGACCGGAACCCAGTGGGGGAGGCATCCACAGGGACCGTACCCTCCTTCCCCTACCACCAACCTCTCGGATGGACTTTCGGACCCACATGTTTAACGTGATCGTACTCCGCATGAACACGGCGGCAGTTTTGGCAGTGGCTGGAATCGAACCCGGGCCTACCGAGTGCAACTCCAGCGCGCTAACCAATGGGCTACCGCGCCCCCGGGCTCAATGATAACGTGTAAAAATAGTTGCGATGCAATTATTTTTGTTCGTGACGTCAGCAACCGCCCTCGGGGAGCCGTTCCTCGCCCCTCTGGGATTTGTCATGTATGATATCAATCGCAGTATTTTTTTCAAGTCATTTAAAGTGGAGGGTAACACGCTATAAGTTACCATTTGGACCCCATGATACCCATTTTTTAAAAATTTCTTTGTAAAATTTGAAAAAAAACCCTGCTAAAAATGGATTCTGGCGTGTGAAAGTCGAGTTAATTTACACTCCAGTTAATTTTTTCTAGAAATCTAGTGAATTTTATAAAGTTTTGCAAAGAACTTGAACCCCGACCTCTGGATTTGATATTATTCAATGGCCAGTTTTAGGAGTATTTAGGGAAAGGAGGGTATGGTGTCTGTGGAAGCCTCCCCCATTGGATTCCTGTCTAAATTGGGTGGCACTTCCCGGCCGTCCAAACAGATACCTTAAGTCCGTCCATTACTACCGTCCATTCAATAATTACTACCGTTAAGTAATTACTACCGTCCATTCAATAAGCAAAACAAAAAAAAAAGTGATAAGTGATAAATAACCTCAAGAACACGCCGATTTGACATGGAAGAACCCAAGCCGGCTACACCTATGTAAATTAATTGGCTTCGTCTTAACTAGGCAATATTTACGGCCGTGGTCTCCCCTCACCATTTCGGAGCTTCTGGCTTCGCCTTTGGCACGAAACATGTGAATAATTAGTGCAAATTTATGCGCACTGGATGTCAAACAGCATGCAATTATAGATTGAAAGAATTTTGTCATTAGAACATTTTTTTTCTATAGTGGGAGTGATACTTGTGCTTACGAATCGAAATCTATTGCTTAATCAATTACACCAATATTTTTAATCCTATTTTCTGATTATAGAATGGCTGCTTGAGGAAATCTCGGGTAATGGCCGTACCGGAGCATCTTCAAGACGCTCTCTGCACAAATGTGCTGAGGGATGCCGAAGAGATTGCTGCCAGCGGTTACCCTCTAAACCATCGGGATCTATTCATGGAGCAGAGTAAGATATATTATCAATATTTTAATCACATTTTCTAATTTCATGATAACTGTTTTCTTTCTTTTCTTTTTACCCAGACTGTCCGACCTACCCGAAGGTGTCATGCATCTATTTGGACAGTCAGGACAGTGCCACTCTATTTAGACCGGAACTCAATGGGAGGAGGCGACATTCACAGGGACCGCACCCTTCTTCGACTTAGACCGTCCGACCTACCCGAAAGTGTAAGGTATCTGTTTGGACGGCCGGGAAGTGCCACCCAATTTAGACCGGAATCCAATGGGGGAGGCTTCCACAGACACCATACCCTCCTTTCCCTACCACTAACCTCTCAGAAGACTTTCCTTCCTTGCCACCCACTTCTGGAAAGGACTTTCGAACCCACAGATTTAACGTGTTCGTACTCCGCATAAATACGGAGATCGCTCGAGCAGTGCCGAACGAAAGCGGGTCCTTTGAGTGCAATCATAGAATCAAGGCTTTCTAACAAGGATGACTACATGGAGAAATCTCAGATAGTGGCCATCCCCGAGCATCGCTTAGACGCGCCCTGCGCAAATGTGCTGAGAGATGCCGAAGATATATATATATATATAAATATATATTCCAGGGAAGAAACCTTTTACACGTTACCAAAATCTGCTTTATTACATGACACTTGAAACACAGGTAGTTACATAGACCAGCCGAGTTCCCGATCGTCAACCTGCTGTCACAAAATCTCAAAGCAATCTGCGTCGTTTTACACAATGTACAGTTACAGCTGAGGGGAGAGGGATATGGTAGTATGGGAAAGATGCGTTCATTAGGCTTTAAAAAAGGCGTTCATTAGGATTGGGAAGCAGTTTCATTTGAGAAAGTTTACGTAGAGGTTATGATTAGTGATCATATATGGTATGGTGGAGGAAAAGAGGAAGTGCTGGCAGACTTTGTTAATATTAGTGACATGGGATAGAATTTAATATAGTTGCAATACGTGCTGGACATAAAATAGGAATTTTGAATAATAATTATGAAAGAAAAGGGCGCGTTATTAGGAAAGGCTTAAAATTTTTGTATTATATATATATATATATATATATATGATACATGACAAAAATTATTGAAAAAGGAGGAAATGCCCACATAATGCTAACAGAAGTAGCGGAAGAGCGATTGTGAACTCTTCTGAATCTCGGTTACAGCTAGTCGCTTAGCCATGGCACACTCCTGGACGCCAGCAAATGCATAGGCAATGACCCCGGAATGTCGTCATAAAATTCGATATAAGACCTGCATGAAGCAACCCAAATCACAAGACAACAATAAAACCTTTGGAAAATACACATTACAAACACATAGAGTATAAATCCAGGACTTTCATTACTTGATTGCCCTGAATCAAAACTCTCCAATGGCAAAGTTCCTCATACACAATCTCTCGCAACACATAAACCACATCTAAACGGTGTCTTTATATAACAAGATCCTTATCGTTGCCATTCTTGAAAAGTCAACCCGATGGATTAAGATCAGTTAACCTCTGCGTATTCGTATACCATGGTCAAACACATATCTCAATCCACATTCACTTCAAATCAGTTCTCGATTATATAATCGTCCAATCACAATTGAACTTATCCAATCATACCTTTAGCTCATTCTTCCGGGCTGCCAAACTTGTTCCATTATACATAATAAGCTTCTAAGGTAGTTTGGTTGTTTAAAGTAGAAGTCAGTAATATGACGTAATATAAATTGATGCGAATATTTTTGATGAAATGTCTGCTTAATCAAATTTCTATCATCCTGCAATAACTGGAAAATGTTTTGAATATACAGTAGCATTATTAAAAGTAATTTGTCCCTTCGGCATTTAATAATCCATTCATTTTGTAACTTTGGGGCCTTAAAAGATTTTTACAAGCTTACATTCACTACTACTACTTCGTTTATCTTCGAATAGCTATAATAGTGTTGTCGCACAATTCATTATAACTGCTATAAAAACGCATCCATTATTTGAAAATAATTACAATTAAATTAATTTTTCCAAGATATTAAAGTAAATAATTGCTGTATATTCAATCAAAACTCCTAGACTAAGGCAATACTAAAAAATAACAGAATTATTTGACAAGATAAGGCCTATTACCATTACAGCAATTTCCATAGAAACTTCGTCTCTTTCCCTCTGCTTGTCCCGTTGTGACGTCAAGAAAGTCAAGAGTCCTCCCACCCCTAAAAGCGGCTTTCGGGCGGTTGGTGTCTGACCACCCCTGTGTCCATGAGCGCATGTCTGTCCCCCTGCTCGCATATTTACAGCAATAAGATATACAGTAAAACCTGTAAAGTTGGACACCTGTCTATCTTGGACACAAAAGAACGGCACGAATTCTTATGTTTTAACATGTGTATAGTACTGTCTAACTTGGACACCTGTCTATCTTGGAAGTTGGACGCTGTTTACATTGCTAAGTTGGACAAGTTCCTTAAAATTGGGGTTTGCATAAAGGAAATAATCTACCACTTTTGACCTTCCTTATCTATCCCCAGGGATTATCTTTTGCTGTTGATCTCCAAAAGTATTCCTTTGTTGTTGTTATCACTTCCAGGAAGCTCTTATCTGCCCACATTTATTTCTTATTGTTGCTAAGGAGCCATCCCTCCCCACCATTCAACAGCCCTCAATTATGTATCACAACCTTTTTGTTATCAGTTTGTTTACACACACAACAACGCACTTGAAGAATGGACATTTGTAGCTTCCCTATCCCATCTTTTCATTGTCCAATTAGATTTCTGCATCTTCTAAATAAAAAGGTTTCTCTACCCTCAAAAGTCTCATTTGTTTCTTAGTGCATTCCGGAAAGGTGACTGCGTGATTTTAGTGATGTGCACATTACTTTTTAATAATGACCAAACTTAAATTAGTTGAGCTAACTATTGAAAAGAAAAAAATAATTCTTGATCGCCTAGACAAAGGTGACAGTTGCAGAAGGTCGGCAGAGGAGTTCGGCATATCAAAATCTACTGTTTCCAATATAAGCAATAAGAGATCTGATATCATAAATGCATGGAAACTGAACTGTGGAAACTTATCCAGGTTGCAGAAAATTGTGAGAATGTGGCAAAATTTGTCAAAGAAGTGACAGTCTTAGACGCAGTCCGATGGATTTATAAAGCATGGAAAAATGTATCAGAAAACACGATTGTTAAGTGTTTCAAGCAAGCAGGATTTTTATATGATCTCAGCTCTTCTGCGGATCAAGTGACAAGCTGTTTCGAATTGGAGTCACTGGAGGAAAAACTAAAGTGAACTAAGTGACTTCCTGAAACGTGCAGAAAAAAGTTATCCGATGCTTGTCAAAATGTGGCATTTGACGATATTCTTGAAACCCATGATATTGAATCTCCATGTGTTGCTACATCGAGCAATTGTGATTACAACAGCTTTTCCAGAGGAAGAGGAAAAAACAGATATAGAAGAACTTCCTACACACGAAAATGCAATGCAGTATGTCAAGAAATTAGACCTGTATGCTTTTATGCAAAATACGCCAGAATTCATTGATGGCGTGTTTAATCTGCACAGTAAAATAGACAATGTGCATCTGGAATCAGAAAAAAAAACTCTTCTTACAGAGTACTTTTCTGAACAATAGAAATGGATTACTGCATCAATCTGACAATATGTGAGTAGTCGTTACATATTACGTATAAAATTAGGTGTATGTATTTAGATTTCTTGCTTCACATTTTAAGTATGTACGCACATACATAAGTATTTCGTAACAGTAATTACAATATTTAATTAAAACCATTGGCTTATTAGTGTTTTCTATATGTTAAAAATGAAGTCTTTTGATGTGCTTTATTGAAGGGGAAAATGAAATTTCATCACACTGTCTATGTTGGACACCTGTCTAAGTTGGATGCTTTTAGGGGGAACCATTAGTGTCCAAGTTAGACAGGTTTAACTGTATTTAAAATCTAAAGATAGCTATAGCCAACGATGACGTAAATATCAAATATAACAGCGCAGAATAATAAATTTATTTTTAATTCTTTAAATAAGTTGAGGGAGCCGGCCTCTGATGAGAAACAATATTAAATAAATTATTTTCACAAGAATGTTTATAGACTATGGAGCACAATATTTCTTCTTGGTCCTAAATAATGTCTTTATACACAATGTTATCAATAACTCTTGCTTCCTTTAAATAAATTTTAATTTTTTTTCTGGATTCACAACGCGACAAAGCTACATATAATAGGTCATGTGAAAAAATAGGGCTTTCAATGAATAATCCTACTCTGTAAAAGGTTCGACCTTGAGCCTTGTTTATTGTCTCAATTCAAGCATAAGCTAATCAAATGGGAAAACTGGCGGCGAAACAACACAAATGGTATCGAGGAGTGACTCTGTTTACGTATCAAGTTGAATTCTGGGTATATTCACTATAGTATTCTTTCCATCACCAGTTATGATATAACATGTTGAAGCTCTTTTTACTACTTTGATGACAGATAATCGGGTACCGTGACAAAGGCTGTCCATTATGAATAGGTTAGAGAGAGGTCGTGATGATTCGAGCAGTAGAATTAAGAGAGTGAGTAGTTATTTTGAGTAGTGAAAATGTTTCAGGAAAAGACAAAACTGACTCTAAATGCCATAAAAAGCGGCGGCAAAAATCCCAGTCATGCTGAGCAACAGAGCCGAATTGCAGAGGTATGTGCCAGTCTTCGTATGTATTAGGTCAATTGTTAATCGTTGGAATAAGATTCAAACGACCTGATCTCACACGGTGATTTTCTCCTAAGGGTTTATTAAAATTAATGTAATTTTAATTATAACAATAATAGATGTGTGAATAAATGATAAGTTATTTTTAAAGTTAAAATGTGGATTTTAATGTGTAGTGTTTGTCATGATAAAAATAATTTATCAGACATGTGTTTCTGTAAGCTCCAACATACATTGTCGGCAGGAACAGCATTCCGTTCCAGTTCAAGAGCCCCTTTTTTGAGGAGAAACTTCAAGACCTCCAAGGTTGTTAGAGCGGTCAAAGAAGCAGGTAGCCAATAAAATGTGACCTCTGACCCTAGTAACGGAGAGGCGAGCACGACAACGGCCCTCTTCATCACTGGACACCGGTAAGAGCGGTCGGCTCACGGGCCTTTCCGTCTCGACGCCGGAAGCATGCATGTTTTTTAAAGTCGAAAAGGCATCTTACCAAACCTGTACTAACAAAATGAAAGGCATTTTATCACCGAAATATCGACAGGAATCCTGCATACGATAATTGTGGTCGTATTATTGGAAAGGACTAAGGATCGAGATAGAAGAAAATACAGTATCGCCCGAAAATAGCGACCGCACTGTAATTCGATCGGAGTACACGAATCGTGACAGGAGGAAAAGGATTTCCCAAGGAGACTTTGGCATTGGTGTAAAATGAATAAAAATGTGTGGATAAGCAAAAGACAATGAACTTCATATTTTCATAGCAGCTTACCAACCCAAAAAGGATGGGAATGCCTTATCCTTCCTTTGTTTTAATTAATGATTATATTTTGGAACTCGTGCAAAGAAGTAATGGTGGGTTATTGCGGGGTTTCAACTTTGTTCACAGTTTCTTATTAGCATTACAATGCTGCCCACTTTTATTTTTAATCCATGAGGGGACAATCCAGGAAACATGATGAAATTTAAATACTCGATTGCATATCTGAGTATAGCTTCTTCTCTTTCGTCTGATTTATTTATCCCAAGCAAAATCGTCTTAATAGCCAGTCCGCAAAATCTTTGATCTCGGGTGCCGTTGGCATATTGACATTCAAATGATGAATTTCAAACAAAGACCACGGGTATGACGTTTTGCCTTTTATTGACGACAGGTAAAATTTAACGAAAATTACACCTTAAAATAAACACTTTTCACCAAAAGGTGTCGATGTTGTTGAGACCCAGACCTTCCGACCTACCAGAACAAGTTGAAAAAGCGATGAAGTATATAGTTCCAGACGACAGGAGGAACAAAGCTATTTTCGTCCATCCGACGCAAGCTACCTTCATCTTCATAGACATCAAACCATGATATAATCAGTTGTACAAGAAAGTCTTCTTTCTTCCACAAGGACTATCAATGAAAAACAAAGAATTATGAACATTGATATCACTTGAAATAGACTTTAAGATCCTTTCACTCACAAAAAGTTGATCGTCGTTAAACAGTTTTCCTTTCATACTGTTAAATTTATGCATATGGTTATCATAATCAACATTCTGCATAGTACGCTGATAATCCATATACATGACAGCTATTTCCTGTATTCAGCTGTTCTTCAATTTCACACAAAGCTTCTTTGATGCTGGCTCCTTGGTCTGGCATTTGCTCCTTAAATATGTCTCATAACTGCAAAGCGTCTGAGGGTTCATCTCCGATGAGGAAGTACACAAAGAATCGCATCTAGGCACCATTGTTGATTCAGATTCCTCCAATACAGCATCATCACAATTTTCGGCTAATCCCATTTCAATTGCTACTTAATGTGCTTGTAAATACCCATTCCTTTCGTACGAAGATATATTTATATTGGACAAGTTGCTCCGGAAATCTTGCTGAGCATCAACTTTAAAAATAACCTCTTTCCAACAACATTGATGTATTTTTTTCTGGCAATCCACTTCTTAAAAAACTTATTCCAGAAATACTTTTCCGGTCTGTTTCCGTATAGTATTGTATTGTCCGCTGGATCTAATTTATTTGATTAGAACCAAACCAACAACATGGATGCCTTTGTATCTGATACAGTAGCGTAGCGTGAGATTTTTGACTGGGGAGGCTGAGAATTTCGCAGAAAAATTTGGTATTACAAAGAAAATTCATATTGGAATTCGCATTTTCATAAGTTTTATTTCAATAAGTTTTATTTATTGGTAAAAGAAATAAAATAATTTTACCTAAAAATGCATGAGATTTTAAAATTTTACCTATGTAAGATGAATACATACAAGATATAATATTTTAAATGTTTTCTTATTTCTAAATTAGATGAACTTTTACAATCATTTTATTAAAATTGAAGTCATGGTCGCCCATAGGGGAGATAAAGGGGGTCACACTCCCCCTTGGACATTCAATATAACAAAAGCGAGCATCAAGCCAGTCGGTATTGTACATTATGCGCTTGAGTTTGCCTCCCCCCTGAAAAAAGTTTTACAGTCGCCTATGTATGAAGTAGAAATATATTAGAATATTTTTAGCAAGTGATAGAAATAATATATCAGTTTTGTAAATATAAACACCTAGAACTAACGAAATAAAGCAATTCAAATGAGTGCACTGAAAATGTGTGAGAACACTGCAGTAGTCAACAATGTCCTTAAACAATTTTGCATATTAATTATTTGCAAATGCTATACTTTGAAAACTTAAAAATATTTTAACCACAATATGCTAAAAATCCGCTAAAGAATTATCAATGGCTTTTGTTTAACTGAGATTTTCGTGTAACGTGATTTTTAAAGGGAAATCAAATGTATTCTTTCAAAAACTTCCAAATACTCAAATGGATGCTTCGCCATATTGTTGTTGTGACTAAGTCTACTTCACAAACTCCTTAAGTTTAATAGTAATTATTATTAGTGTGTTTCTTCGTTTTGATCTTGTTTAAATTTAGGTGAATGTCATGTTATTCGTGGAAAATGCCTCATAATTTTTAGTATTACATATGACTTTATTCTGCGAAGATTATTTAATAGAACCACGTTTGACCCAAAATGGCGGATCCATTAGCCTTGCCCAAGAAATTTTCATTCATGAAACGTCACGTCCCATATCCAATCATTGTCTTAAGTTACGTTGTTTACAAAAGAGTTGAAAAAGGGGAAAGCAATAGCCACACTTTTCTGAATCCTAGTTTATAGGTCAAACTCCGCCCCGGCTGAAAAGCTGAACAGTTGGGCTGTCCTAATACCATGCTTCTTTCAATGCACCGTAAAGGCTAGAGGATTTCAGGTTCTAGATATGCGTTTTAATAGGGAAAATACTTTGAAACGTCTCATTTTAAGTAAGTAAAGTGTAACAGTTTTCTAAAAAAAAGACATATATATTCGCAAAGTTATTTAAAAAAATATAATAAATAAAAGTATCTTTAAATTAGATTTTAAACAGGGTAGGCTCAGCTTCTGAGCCTAAATGGACGCTACGCCACTGACTGATATAGCAACTTCTTCATGTCCTTCTTTGAACCTCATATACTGTTGAGCAAGAAGATGCACCGGAAGTCCGACAATATTATGACTCCTGTCATGGAGAGGAATCTCATTCAAACGCCAGTGACCTCCATTGGGCCAACGTATCGGCTATCTATATATTTCGCTACCTCATTGTTCACATGCTGCTTAATTGCCATTCTGGTCCTATCATGACCTTTGTGGATGTACTTATAGATGTACTTGATAGCCATAATTGAAGAGCAGTACTCGACATTGATGTAGCAGTCAAACTTTCTAAGTAGGGACTGTGCTGCACCACCATGGGATTATCTGTATAACTAAATTTTCCATTTATCTCACCATGATAGGCATACAATTTTTCAATCTTATACCATCTTCTATATTTAAGAAATCCCTCTCCAGTCATACCAGTTTCAGAGATAAATTCTTCAGGAAATCCTTTGGAACATTGCTTCTTTTCTTTGTTCCAACACAAAAGACTGCCAGTGAGAACCGTACATCCTGAGTTGATAATAGAGAAAACCGTACATCCTGAGTTGATAATAGCGAAGAGACGTATGGTCGTCTGACAGTTCTGCGGTTATAAATTTATCAACACCTTCAGGTTGAAGACCCAGACCGTCTGACTCGTTCGAGGACGTGAGCAACTATTTGGGCGGCCGGCACACCTTCAGGTTGTAATAATTTTCAATCAATCAGTTCCAAGAGCAGCCAGTATGTGTGCTTGTGGTGGAACTATTTTTTCAAATTCTATAGTGTACATATGTGCAGCAGTAGGGCTAAACACTTGCTTCCCGACTGTCATCAATGATGTCATAATATTTTATCGCAATAGTAGAAATGTCATTAACACTTGTCCCTTTGACAAAATATTACTCCAAAGTGTGTGTGATCTCTGACTATTGAGTATCGTTATTTTATTTATTTATTTATTTTATATATAATCATGCCCGTAAGATAATCATAAATTGATTGAATCCCCCTCTACATACACCATGATTTTCCATCACATTGATGGAATGGATTGATGGAATTCTACAACATAAAATTCCCAGTAAGCACATCCTACATTTTTCGCGATTTTCTTTTACATTTGAGGAGACGGAATTCTACGGTATGCAACCCCGGTTCCATCTATCTTGCACGTTATTATTAGGCTATTTAAAATATCATCACCATAAAAGGTGATGCTCTGCCTACATTAGGTTTTTTTTACCAAATTACAACAGATGCCCATTTCATCTAATATTTCGGTTGATTTATTTGAAAGTTGATTTTGAAGCAGACTATTTTGAAAAGAAACAAAACTGTTAAAGAAAGCCGAAGAGCTTATAAAGTGATAACTTCATGAACGCACGGTCTTTCATTTCAGTTGGTCTCTGTGGATTTTGGGGATACAAAGATTTCTACAAGAAAGAGTGGCTACAATGCATTCTTCAATGGCAAGAGAAATCGGGATGCTATGCAGGCTTCGCTCCTTGGAAATGTACAGGTACATTTTGATGTTTACATTTAATGTCTTATTTATGTAAAACTAGAATTACCCGCCACTTCACGGATCTTAAATGAGCGCTAGCTATACTTAAAGAATATGGATACATCACTCGATTTTCGAATCGTCTGTTTTGCCACCATGCATGCGAGCAACCATTTTCCCCTTAGCCCATTGCATAACGTCCAGGGAAACGGGAGAAAAATAAATCGTCCGTGATCAGCGAAATCTAAAATTTATGTAATTGCTCGAAAATCAACAGAAAATAAAATGGTATAGTAATTAAAAAGAAAACATCTGAAAACGTTGCCAAATGTGTCACCAAGTGGGATAGTTGGACTGACAAACAAACGCTACCGAAACATCATTACAATACTATCCCCTTTCAAAACACAATTAATTTAATTGATTTGGCTTCATTTTGACATTTTCGTTAATTTGGGGATATTTTGATCAATTTGGGATATTTTAAAACGTCGCCAAACTTGTCGCCAAGTGGGATGGTTAGACTGACAGACAAAGGCTACCGAAACATCATTACAATGCTATTATCTTTCCAAACACAATTAGTGTCACTCATTTGGCGTCATTTTTATCGATTTGGCAATATTTATTATCGATTTGGCGACATTTTTATCAATTTGGCGGCATTTTTATCAATTTGACAACATTCTCTTCAATTTCGCAACATTTAAAAAAATGTCGCTAAGCAGGCGATATTCCGCCAAATTTATCTTCAAACGTTACAATGACTGACTGACGTAGGGAAAAATGGATTATTCTTATAGTGACTCTAAAATCAAAGACAACCAAATAATTGGTTGAAAAGTCATTTATTCAAATCGCCTTATTATGACGTACACAATCACATAGTCAAAGAGCTTTCGGACATTAACATACCCTACATTATCATGCCCCTTAGAGTTTATTGGTTGAGATTGTGTACGCCATAATAAGGCGATTTTAATAAATTACTTTTTAACCACTTATTTGGTTGTCTTTGATTTTAGAGATTATTGGTTGACGTGTTTACCAAGCTGTTTACATTCTTATAGTGAATTAACACGCTCTGCTTAATAACTAACGAGAGCACCTATAGGTGTTAACTATAGTTAACAAGCATGAGCAGAAGTTTACGGACCGGTGCTTTACCTTTCATAATAAAGAGTGGTGAGTGTGGATATGTGTGTGCTCTCGCGCGGTCTATAGTGGGAAATCTGAACGTCGTACGGTCATGAAATTTGGCACACAGGTGTACCTTGGGGATTTTGTTTAATTCGAATTTATTTTTTAGTTACTTTATATTTTAATATTTGGGGAACACCGGGTAACTCCTTCTAGTAAAGTAATATAAAGTAAAAATATGATGAATTATGAGTCTGAAAGGAAATTATAAAAATAATTATAGCACACTGCAAGTACCGGCATTTTTTATTTAAAACATATACACATAATTACATTATTAACATTCTTGTTTGGAATTCACCCGATTTTACTGAAATATGCCGTGTCTTTTAAGACGTGTTTACTATTTTATGTCATGCATTTATTTCTAAAAAAATGTGACTGTTCATTCTTTTGCAGAAAATTTATCTGAACAAAAGATCAGAAATAAAAGAAATGAAAAGATTTTGAAAGGTAAAAAAAATTTATTAATAGAATATCTTCTTATGAGTATCTTACAATTTTATTTTCTACCTGGAACAAGGCCCATTCACTTCATATTCACGGAACACACTTATAGGGGGTAGTGCTATGATCAAAGTTGTAATCTCGCTCCCTTTACAGTTAACAGCCGAGGACCAGTTTTACACTTATGTATACTCAGCATGGATTCACCGATACTTTCAATTCCATCTAGAAAACTTGCTATGTGCCACAATTTTGCGAACCTCTATATTGAGTTCAGATTTATAAAGCCGGGTGCGTGGTAGGGCTGGTTTTGTCGGTTCCTCTAGCAGTAAACTTTTGTACTAACTGGCAAAGAGCCATGCTTTGAATGGACTCACACATATGAAGTATGCGAACTATGAAAATTACCAACTAAAACTTAATTTAACAAGTAATTATGAAATTAGAAGTATAAAAAATTAATTTTAACATTTGAATATCCTGATACAAAAGAACGTATAAGTTTTTAAGATTTGAATATTAAATTAAACAAATCAGAATACGGAAAAACAATGAAATCAAAGTAACATTTTAATCGCAATGACGAATTTAATATATAGGAGCACGTTTAAATCAGAATGCATGCAAATGCACACGCTATGATTAGTTGTTTGATCGGCTGTTTAAAAGTTATTGTTTTCTTGTTATTTGTAGGAAACGTATTGAGCATGCGCAATTTAAAAATGAGCGTTTTGACCTGTTCGTTTCAATAATTGTAATTGTGATTCTGCAAACCTACGTGCAATCTCAGGTATGTACTGTAAACAAAAGTTTCATCTTCCTACTTCTTCTTCGACCTACAGTTTGACTTCAACAACTTGAACAAGCTGAGTTAGTTAGAAGCTTTTTTAAAGTATTGGCGGATAAAATCACAATGCATGCATGTGCACACGCTATAGTTAGCTGTTTGATCGGCTGTCATAGTTATTTAAAATTGTTATTTATAACACTGGACAACACATTTTCTTTCCAGATCCAGACCGCCCGACCTACCCAAAAGTGTAAGGAATATGTTTGGACGGCCGGAAAGTGCCACTCAATTTAGACCGGAACCCAGTGGGGGAGGCATCCACAGAGACAGTACCCTCCTTCCCCTAACACCAATCTCTCGGAAAGGTTTACGAACCCACATTTTTAACGTGATCGTACTCTGCGTAAACAAGGCGACAGTTTGGGAAGAAGCGGGAATAGGACTCGGGTCGTCCGAGTGCAATCTCTGCGCGCTAACCACTGGGCTGTCGCGCCCCTCATCCTACTTATTGCAATTCTCGAGTAAAAAGGATCACAAAATTCAGGCAACTGTTGATTTCGCTTAATGTTAGCAATGGAGAATGGACTTCGCTTTGCTCGTCCATAATTAATTTCTTGAAGAAACCAAATTCCCATGGTTTCATTCCTTTTTAGATGGATTTGAGAAATGTGAACTTTAATTATGACTATCCTGTATATTCCAACCACTCCTCCTGCATCTGAATCAAGAAATATTAGTTTCTAGAGTATATTTATGGCTCTTAATCATGTTAGGGTGCCAGGGTTAGTGTATATAAGGGGGTTCTGGCACATCCGCTGCTATACTTTTACATGGAGATATTCTAATGCTATACCTCTTCATGTTAAAATATAGGTGCACCGGATGGAGAGAGGGCGGAGCTTCATCTTGCCACGTGATGTTTCTATGAATGGAGATTTTATCAGTCAGATAAGAGTAAGATGGTTATTAATCAATAGGTAGATATGAAGGGTTTTTTTTTTTCTTCACAGTATAAATCTAAACTTTACTTGCAAATTTCATTTCGTTTTATACATGCATTTAATGTGTGTGTATATATATATACAGGGTCTTTATAATTAAAGTCACCGTCAGCGGGGAATGGCGCTGTATGCAATATTGTCATACGAAATAAGACATGAAGACATCGGTTTAAAAAGTTTTTAATCTTTTCTAAAACGTGTTACAAATCATGTTCAATGTGGCTTCCACTATTTTCTGAAAGCAAGTTAAATCGCACTACTGCGTTCTCAACAGTAGCTCTTAGCATATCAGGAGGAATATTACGGACATGTCGGTATATCGCATTTTTCAATTCCGCCGAATAGTTTGTTATCACCATAAACAATAGCTTAGATACCACGATTTTTATGCAGGACGGGGTTCCACCTCACATTGGTACATGTGCCAAACAGTTATTTAAGCAACATTTCACGGATGACCGGATTGTCAGCCGACACTTCCCCATTTCTTGGCCACCCCGGTCACCAAACCTCAACCCCTGTGACCTCTGGCTATGGGGTTACCTCAAAGCCACAGTTTATGGTGATAACATAAACAATTTGACGGAATTGAAAAATGTGATACACCGACATGTCCGTAACATTCCTCCTGATATGCTAAGAGCTACTCTTGAGAACGCAGTAATGCGATTTAACTTGCTTTCAGAAAATGGTGGAAGCCACATTGAACATGATTTGTAACACGTTTTAGAAACGATTAAAAACTTTTTAAACCGATGTTTTTATGTTTTATTTCGTTTAACGATATTGCAAACAGCGCCATTCCCTGCTGACGGTGAGTTTTTGAGCTTTTTTTTTTGCGGAAAATAAAATCCCATGACCTCCTGTAAACTATTATCAAGTTTGATAACATTCTGTCTAGTACTTTTCCTTTTATAGCAATTTCAAAGTGGAACTTTAATTATAAAGACCCTATATATATTTTTTTCAGTCTTTCCAGTTTTTTTTGTTTTGTTTTTTAATCCATAGGCATCTTTATCATGTTAGAGTACCTTTAATTAAATTGGATTCCGTCAGTATGCATGTAAAAAGTAAAGTATCTTAATATAATTCAACATGATTCTACTTGATCATAGACAGCTTCTTTCAATGTATGTAAATGAATTCACTTTCTCTAAAGAATAAATCTTCATTTCATTAATTAACTTAAATATTTTTTAATTGTAGTCCCACCTCCACCCGATGTATAAAATACACCGCTACAATTTAATTTAGCATGGCTTAGTCATTTAAATTTGATAATGATCATATGCTAAACTCTTGATTCCATCACATTTAAAATATATCGTTTATCATCATAGGGTGATAATTCCATTTTA
This sequence comes from Amaurobius ferox, assembly GCA_951213105.1. Lineage (NCBI taxonomy): Eukaryota > Metazoa > Arthropoda > Arachnida > Araneae > Amaurobiidae > Amaurobius > Amaurobius ferox. The sequence goes on from OX578138.1 coordinate 112,928,948, forward strand.
ATTTGTTTCACAGTATAAATCTTCTGATCTTTACTTGCAATTTTAATTTGCTCAACTCTATTATATCTAAGTCTTGTTAGGCAGTTATAGTAATCTTGATGATGAATGAATCTTTTCACGTCATTCTTATTATCATATTTAGCAGTTTTCTTTTCCATGAAGGATGTTTTTAAACTATACATTTTTGAAATTAACCCTACAAACTTCAGGGCAGTACCATTCAACTCATCTTTCATTTTTACAATCATTTTTTTATTTTTGTTGGAATAAAGTGGATGATCATATGGATGATCCGAAAAATCGAAAAAATATTGATGACTTTCAAAATCCTTATAAACATCTTCTGTTTCAACTCCATAACATGGAATCCGTGTCTGTGAAAAATAATTCAGCTCGACTTCCATACACCTTTTTAATAAAATTATAATGAAACTCATACATGAGTGTTTTACTCAAATCTAGTACTGAAAAACCAGCATAGATAGGTCTATTCAATTTTAAATTAGTCTTATGCATATTAACTGCAACCAGATCTTCATTACATATTTTGAAAGAGTGAAAGGCCGGTGATGAAAGACATTTTTCCAATCTCTTCTCAGTCTGTACTAGTTTAAAATCTATTCTTTTTCTCAAGTTTTCCATGGTCTTACCAAAAACTGCGTTGTTCATAAGATTGAACAGATCTCTTTCAAAAGAATTTTTTGCTAACATTCTCTTCTTGGTGTTAAATAGCAGATAGGACTTCAACCAGGGTTCATGCTTGCAAGTTAATACTCGATGGATTTTCACTAGTTTAATCCCCAGCTTCATATACTGCTTTAAATTTCCATAATGCAGAACATATTTAACCTTGTGATTCAAATTGGGTGTTAATTTGATCTGATCCTTGCATATTTTTAAATTCATTTTTTTAGATAAATTCTGGCTATACTCTGAAATCAGAGACTATGTGATATGAACCCTTTCATGCGCTAGAGAATAATCATTATGTTCAACGGGCAAATCATGAGGATAGTCTATATCCACCTCGATAATATACCCACAGGTGAGTTATAATATACCCACAGGTGAGTCATCTTCTACTACAAGTGGATCAAAATTCAGGATTTCTTCAAAAATCAACCCATCTAAAATCCCATACAGGGAGCGCTTGGCTTAGAACCCATCCATATAAATTATTAGCATCCAGATACATTATCTACTTGCTAGGTTTTGCAGATTCATAATGTTCCAAATACTTATTATTAGCTTGGCTTAGACGTTTACTAATAACACTAATACCACCTCTAATACCTTTTATAAAAATAGGTACATATCAGGATCTGTAATCAGTTCTCATGATACGACGCTAGTCTTTAGGGCAGCATTCCAAGCAAGAGATGGTAATGTTATACAGTAAGCAGCATCTATTCCATAATAATTCAGTGACAAATCACGGAAATTTTCAAAAATGTCCGCTAGCAGAAGAATATCATTTTTTATGTACAGGTCATGGTATTCTCCCATATTCTTTATCTTTAAGGACGACCAAACCATGTTGGGCATAGGCATAGACCTCCTCCTGATTTAAAGCATCGAAGAAGACCTCTTTAGAGGGTAGACACGTTTCTTCAAACTTCTTAGCACAATCTATATAAGAATTGGGGTAAACACCCTTTATATTCAGCAAATTCACTTGATCATTTGTAAAATGTTCTTTGATGATACGAAACTGATCGGATTCCAAATTAGAGCTTAGTGTCTCAATACAGACTGGTAAAAATTGGAATGAGTCTATAAACTGTAGACTTCCAACAATGAATGTTATATAATACTGCATATTACTGGAAATACACTCAATTCTCTTTTCATTAAATTGACCGATTCCCTGCATAATTAAATGTCTATCATACCCTTTTAAATTATGAAACACAACAGGTATGCGCCGTCATATCTTGTAATTCAGATTGCAATTAGTATGAGCTGCACCTCTGAACTTTGAAGGTAAGTGACAGTGATCTCTTACACGTTCTCCTCCTAAAACCTTGTTACAGATATGACAGATAGCAGCATTTTCAAAGTTTTCACGATCTTCAGCAGTGAAACTCATTTTCATATAATCTTTCAATATTCGTTAAATTTCTTCTGCTTCATGAATAAGGGCCTCCAAAAAATGAGTAATCACATCTTCACCCCTTTCGATAACAGGACCTTTAAAGGTTTTCCCATCAGGACCAATAACAGTGTATGCAAAACCACAAGAAACATGATGAGATATAATGTTCTCATGTTAAACGGAAGGGGAATCCTCACACATATCCGTTTTTATTATGAAAGATTCAAGATCCGCATATACCTCAAATGGTAGACGCATTTGCATATAAACACTTTGAAATTTCGAAATATTATCATCATTACTAGGTAGTTCCACCCACTGCAGACCACACTGTTTGCATAATTCAATATGACTCTTTAAACGAGTTTCAGATGAAAGCCGCTGTAAACAGTTATTGCAAAAATATCGCTTCGCTTTATGCTTTCTTATACTATACAGAAGTTAACTCATACTTTTAATAGAGCAGTAATAATAATGCTCATTATTACTGATAAGCAGTAAATTACAGTGTTGATCCCTTCTATCAGATGGTATATGGAGCGGAAACACCTTTTTATCTTCATTCCCAAAGACATTAAAGCTTATATTGTTATTCCGCTCTAACAATTTAACATGGTGTAAAGGAATAGGAGATTCAATTCCGTTCATATTCAGCTTACATTTATGCTCGATATATTTACCGACACGGGATGCATTCTTATTAACTGGATAAATATCTACCAAGATGGACCACATAAAGCATTTTTGATCACTGTTTTGTACATTAATAACAACTTTCTCAGCTTCTAGTTCTTCGAGTAGTAGGATATAGCTAGAAGCAGATAAAGATTCATATATCTCAACATCAATCATTAACTCATCAATCCTATCTAAGTCCCAACCACTGCCACAACTTTTTAGGTTGCGAATGATGTTAATAATTTTCCAAAAGCAGAATCCATATTAGCATTCAAATCTTCTTCAGTAATATTCCTCATACAGGAATTTCTGAAATAGGTTGTACAATATTCCTGCTCTTTCTCAGATCTGAAGCGAGTTGAGCGACAATACATATTTAGGTACCATGCAATACTACTTTTCAAGGAAATCTCCTCTAACACCACCTCTGTTATACCAATTCTGTTAGAATTTAAAAAGGTGGGATATCTTTTTTACCATCTCCGGCAATTTTATGAACGGTCACAGTACTGTTTAAAGCTTGCTGACAGGTATTTCAAGCCACTTTCTTCATATTATTCATACCAGAAACACCTGAAGTTTTTCCTTTACCACCTCGTGTAGGACAAGCACTAAAAGTTCTACTTTTCATATCCAACATAGACTTATCACCATGAGCTGCACGCTCATGACGTAGCATATCACTCATTCGAATAAATGTAGCAGGACATTGTGGGCAAGGAACTTTACTTGAAGAGTCATGAATCTTCATGTTTCGTGCTGAACTTCGCTTGTTTGTAAACCTTTCCATGCGGGTAAGACAAACCTGTGAAAGATAAAAATACAAGATTTTAGTCTAAGCATGTTATAAATTTTCTTTAGTATTATAAAACATTTCTCAAAAACACATGTGAGGTAATCGTAGATTACTTATACCACTCCAATAAGAATCATTCAAAATTAGTAATGATAAAACCACCAAATTAAATAATATTTATAGATATGAAAACACTAATCAGCTACATTAAATTCATAAAAGTTCTAATTAAATAAACATAATTAAGTTATTACATATTATAAAAAATGACAAATTTAATAAAATCCCAAAAGTAAAATCATATTAAAACAATTACTTACATGACCACTCATGTGTAAGGGCATAACTTCGAGCATATCAACATCACTAATGTTAGAGGAAGTATCTTCAATATCACTACTTAAAAAAACATCACGATTTAAGAATATGAGATAACACCATAAGCACTACCTACCACTATGAAGTATTCACGTAGAATGATCAAATTACAGTTTGAAAGCCACCCACACCCATCTCTAAAAAAATATAGTTCTAAGAATATCCCTATGCTAAGGTTGTGATAAGGTCAGCCATTAAACACAGCCACCTTTAAAGGGAAAAGTAATTCTTGTAATATCCCTCCTCCAAGGTCATATCACGGTTACCGTTAAACTGAGTACAAGTTATCATAATTACACACACTTAACCCATTAAAATAAACGGACCATTCATAATCGATAGTATCTTTTGATAATCGTAATCAATACATTAAATATCTTCTCATAGGATTAAAACTCATTAAGATATATCAGAACCCTAACACGTCTACTATAATTACTAGATTTTAATGAAATAACTCCCTCCATACCCTTTAAAAATAACTTAGCAGAAAATCCCTTTTCACACGTAAAGAATAGCCATTTCCCCTAACATAGGGAAAACACACCTTAACATTCATAAAATAATCCCTACACCCACCCACTGAAAACCAGTGTAACGTACATAAAATTCTCTTCAAATACATTCTAGGCGAGTTCCTAATCATAAATGTTTACACAAAGTCTATGAAAAAAATCCCCTTTGTAGTGAAAAATGTCTTAGAACCCGCAATTATTACGCAATACAACATCTTAGGAAGTTACTTATAGTACAACGTACTCCCCCATTGCAGGCTTGAAAACATATAATTTAGCACCCTTCCGAACGATACATAACCTTTCGAGATGATCCTTTAACCCTTCCCTACCTCCTCCGAGAAACAGGTAATTATCATCATTGCACCTCTTCAATAAACTATTTATACACATTAAACATTTCTCTCAACACTTAAAATCCATAATAAAACCCGCATTTCCATCTCAAAGTCCAAAAATACCTAGAATCCAACACGAAGTCATACTTTACAAGGATTTTTTAAATGTACATAAAAAATCCTAAAATTCACCCAGAAACTAGTTTATACCCTCAAATTATTTAGAATTATCCTTTACATATACTCTGTAACCATATTAATCCATTTTACTTTAACGAAAAACATTACTCCATTCAAATTCATACTAAAGACAACATTCATTCCTAACATCCCACCAACCGATTATAGCTCGATGGTCAGCAAGTTGGCCTACCATTCAACAGTCCCGAGATCTAATCCAAGTCATTCCAAGCGAAAATACATCCTTTTAAATTCAAAACTTTAAAAAAATTCCGATAGATGGCGCCAGTCCCATCGTATTTTCAATATTCATTCAGATACCAGTTCAAGGTTGCCTCATGACGTCATATGTCCAAAGTTCAACTCCCTCGCCCAGATTATCAGTGTTCAAATATTTCTCCCCATTGCGACATCTTCCAAAGTTCAACTCACTCGGTCAGATTATCTATCTCGTTATCAGTCTACAATCAGTGTCTAAATATTTACCAATTCTTCCTCCTCATTATGTCATCAGTTCAAACAGCAACAGTAGTGAAAAAATGAGAGTTGAAAGACAGCTGGGGTGCAGCACCCCCTGCCGATGACTCATAAGGAGGAGGAGTAGCTTCACCTGACATTACTACACTATTAGTTCCTGGGTGAATTTTATAATTTTTATATCCATTTTAAAAATCCTTGTAAAGTATGCTTTCGTCTAGGATTCGAAGTATTTTTGCACTTTGAGATGGAAATGCGGGTTTTATTATGGATTCTGGGTGTTGAGGGAAATGTTTAGTGTGTATAAACAGTATATTGAAGGAGTGCAATGATGGTAATTACCGGTTTCTCGGAAGGGTTAAAGGATCATCTTGAGAGGTTATGTATCGTTCGAAAGGGTGTTAAATTATATGTTTTTTCACGCCTACAAGGGTGTAGCACGTTGTATTATAACTAACTAAGATGTTGTATTGCATAATGATTGCAGGTTCTAAGACATGTTTCACTATAAAGGGGTTTTCTTTCAAAGACTTAGTGTAAACATTTATGATTAGGATTTCGCCTATAATGTATTTGAAGAGAATTTTATGTAAATTACATTGGTTTTCAGTGTGTGTGTGTAGGGATTCGTTTATGAATGTTAAGGTGTGTTTTCCCTATGTTAGGGGAAATGTTTATTCTTTACGCGTGAAAAGGATTTTTCTGCTTAGTTATTTTAAAGGGTAGGTGGGAATTATTTCATTAAAATCTTGTAATTATAGTAGATGTGTTAGGGTTTTGATATATCTTAATGAGTTTTAATCCTATGAGAAAATATTTAATGCATTGATTACGATTATTAAAAGATACTATCGATTATGAATGGTCCGTCTATTTTAATGGAGTTAGTGTCGAAAGCCCAGACCACCCGACTCGTCCGAAGACTTAGAGCAGCCGATTGGATGGTCGGAATGGAGTAGTGTGTATAATTATGATAACTTGTACTCAATTTAACGGTAACCGTGATATGACCTTGGCAGAGGGATATTACAAGAACTATTTTTTCCTTTAAAGGTGGCTGTGTTTAATGCCTGGCCTTGTCACAGCCTTGGCGTAAAGATATTCTAAGAACTACTTTTACTTTCCTCATATACAATAATGTATAAGGAAAGTATTGTAACGGGGTCAAAAATTCGAATTCATGTTTTCGACGGGAGAGCACGCTTCAAGCATCCCTGATCACGAATCGAACTTTTTGAGGTGATGTCTCTCTATGTGTGTGTGTGTGTGTATGTGTCAGTGAGTCTGTGGAGACGATAACTGACGAACGAATGGACCGATTCGAACGAAATTTGTTACAAAAATTACGATCCGTGAATACTGAAAGCTTATTGTTTTTATATGCCATCAAATGTTCAGAACCCCCTAAATTTCTGAGTGAAATTTTGAAAAAATCATCAAAAAATCAAAACCTCTAATAAAGTTACGCAAATAGACATTTCTTATGTAATTTTTCATTGGAAAACGATTAACACAAATTTTAGAACGCTAGCATGAACCGTTCTCCAGATATTGCACATTTTTCAAAATAATTATATAAAATAAAATAAAAATATTTTCTATTGCGAAACATGTGCACTTTTCATATGTAATCTCATGCGATAAATTGGGTGACATCATTCTCGTGGATCTAGCTCGTTCCATTCATGAAAACAGATACTTTGAGTAATACTTTTGTATTTGAACGCCAATAGTTATTTATTTGCTATAAGGATAAATTATTTTACCGTCCATAACGCTTGGCGAGATTTTGACGACGAATTTGGCGAAATGTCGCCATCTTGATGACTTTTTTAAATATTACCAAATTAAGGAAAATCTCGCCAAATGGATAAAAAAAAAATGACCCTAAATCAATGAAAATAACGACTAATTGACGAAAATTCAATATCTTGGAAAAAAAATATAAGTATCTACTATAAGAATAACCTATTTTGTTTTTACTGTAAAAGTAGTAAATACATTGCATTATATAAGGAAAGTCATGTGCTGCCCACATCAGATTTTTTTCTTTAGAGATGGGTGTGGGTGGCTGGCTCTCAATCTGTAATTTGGTCATTCTACGTAAATACTTCGTAGTTGTAGGTTGTGCTTAAAGTGCTATCTCATATTCTTAAATCATGATATTTTCTTTAAGTAGTGATATTGGAGATACTGCCTCTAACATTAGTGATGTTGATATGCTTGAAGTTATGCCTTTACACGTGAGTGGTCAAACAAGTACTTGTTTAAATACGATTTTATTTTTGTAATTTTATTAAACTTGTCATTTTTACTTTCCTTGTATACAATAATGTATAAGGAAAGTATTGTGACGGGGGCGAAAATTCAAATTCGAGTTTTAGATGGGAGAGCACGTTTCAAGCATCCCTGATCACGAATCGAATGTTTTTGAAGTGATGTCCGTGTGTGTGTGTCAGTGAATCGAGACGATAAGTGACGAAGAAATGGACAGATTCGAACGAAATTTGGTACAAAAATTACAATCCGTAAACATTAGAATCCTATTCTTTTTATACGCAATCGAATGTTCAGAAACCCCTAAATTTTCGAGTGAAATTTTGAAAAAATCGTCAAAAAATCAAAACCTCTAATAAAGTTATGTAAATAGACATTTCTTATGTAAGTATTCATTAGAAAACGATTTACATAAATTTTAGCACACTAACATGAACCGTTCTCGAGATACTGCACATTTTTCAAAAAAATTATCAGAAAATCATATAAAATAAAAAAAATAAATTTCCTATTGAGAAACATGTTCACTTTTCATATGTAATACCATGCGATAAATTGGGTGACATCATGCTCGTGGATCTAGCTCGTTCCTTTCATGGAAAAAGATACTTTGAGTAATACTTTTGTATTTGAACGCCAATAGTCATTTATCTGCTGTAAGAATAACTTATTTCTCCATCCATAACGCTTGGCGAGATTTTGACGACAAATTTGGTGGAATGTCGCCAACTTGGCGACTTTTTAAAATGTTGCTAAATTAACGAAAAACTCGCTAAATGGATAAAAAGGACACTAAATCAATGAAAATTACGACTCATTGACGAAAATTCAGTATCTTGGAAATAATATAAATATCTGCTATAAAAATAATATATTTTTTTTTACTATAAAAGTAGTAAATTCATTGCATTATATAAGGAAAGTCATGTACTGCCCACATCAGATTTTTTATAATATGTGATAACTTAATTATTTTTATTTAATTAGAACTTTTATGAATTTAATGTAGCTGATTGGTGTTTTCATATCTATAAATATTCTTTAACTTGGTGGTTTTATCATTACGTTTTGTTCTATGATTCTTATTGTAGTGGTATAAGGAATCTATGTGTGGAGCACAAGAGTAAAACTTATAAAGCATACCTTTAGACTTGTTAATTTCTGGAGATTGCCAATGCGTTGATTGCTTATTAATACCGCCCCTCTGAAAATAAAGCATTGAAGTTTATTTATTCTTATTTAATCTTGATTATTTGCTAATTTATTCTTATTTATCTTGATTATTTGCTAATACATGGCTGTAATATCGTAACTCATTGATCGTTATAACATTAAACACATTGCATTGTTTGCCGCTGTTAAAACACGTTACTTTCTTTAGTGAGAGTTCCTGGGATAGAATACTTATTAGCATAATACTACTCGATCAATTGTTGTTATTTGCAAATAAAATCATTTATTCAGAATAATATCTTAATTATTAAATTCATTACAACAATTAGTATATATGATTTGCGGCGGAGAGTTGACGTGTGAGACCAGTTACGCGAAAAATGCCTGAACTGCGTTAATGACAGTCTATAATACTTGACTCGCACATAGTTGGTTGTCTTTAGACCACAGCTAGTACTTTGTTTCTGTTGCATCTCAGACTCTGCCGTTGAAGTTCTCTTAGGACAAGGACATTTCGTTCCTGTCTCACTCGTCGAAGTGTATTTCTGTGGAATATCTACGGAATCATCATGGCATTCTGATCTCTGGCTGGAACTCAGACTCTGCGGCACTTTCGCTCTGCAGCTCTTAATTCAATCTCGCTCACTGCTCTCTCATTGTATTCTCGTACACTTTTGGAACATGTAATCAGGACATTGTCGTTTCACATTTGCCTCTAGACTCCGCAGAAGTCATCATGACTTCTCATCTGTATTGTCTCCATGCCATCGTAGAGAACCTCACTCTTACTTCTGACTTTACTAACTACTTCATCACTTGTTTCATAACTGCTAACAGATATTCTCGTAAAAGTTGTGTAATTTTATCTCTTGGTTGCCGCCTCTTTTTGCCTGAGGTCTGCAACGCCTGTTTGGCTCGATTGGTCGACTTAAAGGCACTGCGCCTAGACATCTTGCCATTGGTAAACATCTTTCACCACTCTCGTGGCTATACCTGAGCCTCTATGTTGATGGCCTAATTGACCTCTTGGGTCAAAGTGTTGTAGAAACTGGCTTCGTTTCGTCTGAAGTATTGTTGGCTATTGCAGCCAACCATAAATATTGAACATAAAACTGTCTCACTTAAATGTCATGTAAACTCAATTCCTGCACTTATTCTGGTCTCACACTATGATTACCTTACATATGTTTTTGAGAAATGTATTATAATACTAAAGAAAATTTATACCATGCTTATACTAAAATCTTGTATTTTATTTTTATCTTTCACAGGTTTGTCTTACCTGCATGAAAAGGTTTACAAACAAGCGAAGTTCAGTACGAAACATGAAATTTCATGACTCTTCAAGTAAAGTTCCTTGCCCACAATGTCCTGCTACATTTATTCGAATGAGTGAAATGCTACTTCATGAGTGTGCAGCTCATGGTGATAAGTCTATGTTGGATATGAAAAATCGAACTTTTAATGCTTTTCCTACACAAGGTGGTAAAAGAAAAACTTCAGGTGTTTCTGGTATGAATAATAAGAAGAAAGTGGCTAGAAATACCTGTCAGCAAGCTTTAAACAGTACTGTGACCATTCATAAAATTGCCGGAGATGGTGAAAAAGATATTCTTACCCTTCTAACGGAATTGGTATAACACAGGTGTTGTTAGAGGAGATCGCCTTGAAACGTTGTATTGTATGGTACATAAATCTGTGTTGCCGTTTTACTCGCTTCCGATCTGAAAAAGAGCAGGAATATTGCACAACCTATTTCAGAAGTCCCTGTATGAGGAACATTACTGAAGAAGACTTGAATGCTGATATGGATTCTGCTTTTGAAAAAGTATTAACATCATTCGCAACCTATGAAAGTTGTGGTAGTGATAGAGTCTTAGAGAGGATTGATAAGCTAATGATTGATGTTGGGATATATGAACCTCTAGCTGCTTCTAGCTATATCCCACTACCCGAAGAACTAGCAGCTAAGAAAGCTGTCATTAATGTACAAAATAGTGATCAAAAATGCTTTATATGGTCCATCTTGACAGGTATTTATGCAGTTAATAAGAATGCATCCCATATCGGTAAATATAACGACCAAGCTGAATATGAACAGAATTGAGTTTCTTACTCCTATACACCAAGTTAAATTGCTTGAGCGGAATAACAATAAAAGTTTGAATGTCTTTGGGTATGAAGATAAGGTGTTTCTGCTCTATATATCATTGATAGCCGGGATCAACACTGTAATTTACTGTTTATCAGTAATGGTGAGTATTATCATTACTGCGGTATTAAAAGTATGAGTTAACTTCTATGCAGTATAAAAAAACATGAAGTATAAGAAGCAGACGGTATAAGAAACAGCATTTTTGCAATCACTGTTTACAGCGGTTTTCATCTGAAATTCGTTTAAAGAGTCATATTGTATTATGCAAACAGTGTGATCTGCAGCGGGTGAAACTACCTAGCAATGATGATAAATTTTTGAAATTTAAAATTGTTTATATGCGAATTCTTGTACCATTTGTGGTATATTCGGGCTTTGAATATTTTATAATAAAAACGGATATGTGTGAGAATTTCCCTTCCATTTCATATGAGACCATTATATCTCATCATGTTCCTTGTGGTTTCGCATACATTATTATTGGCCCTGATGGGAAAAGATTTAAAGGTCCTGTTATCTAAAGGGGTGAAGATGTGATTACTCATTTTTTGAAGGCCCGTATTCATGAAGAAGAGGAGATTCAAAGAATATTGAAAGGAAATATGAAAATGAGTTTCACAACTGAAGATCTTGAAAACTCTGAAAATACTGCTATTTGTCATATCTGTAACAAGGCTTTAGGAGGAGAATGTCTAAGAGACTACTTTCACTTAACTTCTAAGTTCAGAGGTGCAGCTCATCCTAATTGCAATCTGAATTACAAGATAAAACGGCGCATATCTGTTGTGTTTCACAATTTAAAAAAGTATGATACACTTTTAATTATGCAAGGAATCAGTCAATTTAACGAAAAGAAAATTGAGTGTATTTACAGTAATATGCAGAATTGTGTCAGTGTTGGAAGTACAGTTTATAGACCCTTCCCGTTTTTACCTGCTTCTATTGAGGAACTAAGCTCTAGTTTGGAATCCGATCAATTTCGTATCATCAAAGAATACAAATGATCAAGTGAATTTGCTGAATAGAAAGGGTGTTTATACCTATTCTTATATAGATTGTGCTAAGAAGTTTGAAGAAATGAGTTTACCCTCAAAAGAGGCCTTCTTCGATGATTTACATCAGGAAGAGGTCTCTGATGAGGTCTATGCCTATGCCCAACATGTTTGGTCGTCCTTAAAGATAAATAATATGGGAGAATATCATGACTTGTACATAAAAACTGATATTCTTCTGCTAGCGGGCATTTTTGAAAATTTCCGTGATTTGTCACTGAATTATTATGGAATAGATGCTGCTCACTGTATAACATTACCATCTCTTGCTTGGAATGCTGCCATAAAGACTAGCGGCGTATCATGAGAACTGATTACAGATCCTGATATGTACCTATTTTTAGAAGAAGGTATTAGATGTGGTATTAGTGTTATTAGTAAACGTCTAAGCCAGGCTAATAATAAGAATTTGGTACATTATGATCCTGTGAAACCTAGCAAGTATATAATGTATCTGGACGCTAATAATTTGTATGGATGGACTCTAAGCCAAGCGCTCCCTGTATCAGATTTTAGATGGGTTGATTCTGAAGAAATCCTGAATTTTGATCCACTTGTAGTAGAAGATGACTCACTTGTGGGGTATATTATCGGGGCGGATATAGGCTATCCTCATGATTTGCACGATGAACATAATGACTATCCTCTAGCGCCTGCAGGCTTCATATCACACCGTCTCTGATTTCGGAGTATAGCCGGAATTTATCTAAAGAATTGAATTTAAAAATATGTAAGAATCAGATCAAATTAACACCCAATTTGAATCACAAGATTAAATATGTTCTGCATTATAGAAATTCGAAGCAGTATATGAAGCTGGGGATGAAACTTGTGAAAATCCATCGAGTATTAACTTTCAAGGAAAATCCCTGGTTGAAGCCCTATGTGCAATTTAACACTGAGAAGAGAATGCTTGCAAAAAACTCTTTCGAAAAAGATTTGTTCAAACTTATGAACAACGCAGTTTTTGGTAAGACCATGGAAAACTTAAGAAAAAGAATGGATGTTGAACTAGTACATACAGATTGGGGAAATGTCTTGCAACACCTGCCTTTCACTCTTTCAAAGTATTTAATGAAGATCTATCTGGTTGCAGTTAATATGCATAAGACTAATTTAAAATTGAATAGACCCTCAATGCTGGTTTTTCAGTATTAGGTTTGAGTAAAATACTCATGTATGAGTTTCATTATAATTTTATTATAAAGGTGTATAAAATTCGAGCTGAATTACTTTTCACAGACACGGATACCCTGTGGTATGAAGTTGAAACAGAAGTTATTTATAAAGATTTTGAAAGTCATCTATATTTTTAACTTTTCGCATTATCAATATGATCATCCACTTTATTCCAACAAAAATAAAAAAATGATTGTAAAAATGAAAGATGAGTTGAATGGTTTTCCTGCCCTGCAGTTTGTAGGGTTAAGATAAAAAATGTATAGTTTAAAACATCCTTCATTGAAAAGAAAACTGCTAAATGTTTTAATAAGAATGCCGTGAAAAGATTCATTCATCATCAAGATTACTGTAACTGTATAACAAGACTTAGATGCAATAGAGTTGAGCAAATTAAAATTGCAAGTAAAGATCAGAAGTTTTATACTGTGAAACAAATTAAAATGGTGTTATCACCCTATGATGATAAACGATATATTTTAAATATGATGGAATCAAGAGTTTAGCATATGGTCATTATCAAATTTAAATGACTAAGCCATGCTAAATTAATTTATTGCGGTGTATTGTATACATTAGGTGGAGGTGGGACTACAATTAAAAAAAATATTTAAGTTAATTAATGAAATGAAGATTTATTCTTTAGAGAAAGTGAATTCATTTACATACATTGCAAGAAGCTGTCTATGATCAAGTAGAATCATGTTGAATTATATTAAGATACTTTACTTTTTACATGCATACTGACGGAATCCAATTTAATTAAAGGTACTCTAACATTATACAGATGCCTATTGATAAAAAAAAACTGGAATGACTGAAAAAATATATATATATACACACATAAAATGTATATACAAAACGAAATAAAATTTGCAAAGTTTAGATTTATACTGTGAAAAAAAAAACCCTTCATATATACCTACTGATTAATAACATCCTTCTTAATCTTATCTGACTGATAAAATCTCCATTCATAGAAACATCACGTGGCAAGATGAAGCTCCGCCCTCTCTCCATCCGGTGCACCTATGTTTTAACATGGGGAAGTATAGCACCGGAATATCTCCATGTTAAAGTATAGCACCTGATGAGTCAGAACCCCCTTATATACACTACTCAGAACCTTGCTGCATCAACTGGGAATCGAACCCCAGATCTTCGAACTGGCTAGTCGATACTCTACCGTTGAGCCTACTGGGACGAAATTGCAAGCTCTTATTTTGGAAGTGGTCTCTATATTCTCCATGCTATTGTCAGATTGGCGTGTGTGCGTGTGTGCAACTGGCAAACTGATTGACCACCTCCTGCTATTTTTACCTCAGGCTAGCCGCCTGGTGCTATTTTTACCCTGCAGGTTAGGTTCCTGGCAGGTAAAATACCTCCTAATTTGAAAGCGGCGCTCAATCCCAGAATCCACTGAATCCGTGTTAGTGGTATACTAGGGTCACTTTCAGATCTCCGACATCTTTGCACTAACCTACAGGGTGGCTTTTTTTCGGGCGCTGTTGTAGAGTATTTTTATGGCTCTTAATTCTGTTTGGATTGCAAAGAAATTTGCTGCCCTAGTCGGGAATTGAACCCTAGATCTTTGAACTGGCCGGCCGATGCTCTACCGTTGAGCTACTGGGACGAAAATGCAAGCTCCTATTTTGGTCTTTGCTGGTTTTCCTTTTCCATTTATAAAATGTTTTAATTACAAAATATGTGACTTTTGTTATTCTCGTTTCAGGTGGCTGCCTGTCACACAAAACAACAGTAGCTTTAGTAGCCCTTTCCTCCAGCATACGTTTCAGCATTGAAAAATTGTTTGACGAAGTATAAACGGGACTTCACTAAATTGTATTCAGGACATGGCCTCATTTTGATATAGCTTCATTATTTCTTTTTATGACGTTTTGTAACTTACTAGAACGAATCATTCCACGTTGCCCGGTCCTACATAAACTCCAACTACTTAAATAATACATATACAGATAACACCATTCAATTTCCAAATCGTCTGTTTTGAACTAAAATCATTCCCATGCTCCGATTTTTTCATATGCTACCATGCCAAATATACAACATGAGCGTAATATGAACTTTTAATACGCCCTAAATTAGCTCCTTTGATGCGCCCTAAATAAATGCAGACACTTGAAGTCGTAAAACGGATAAACGCCCCTTTACCCCAGAAATAAAATTAAAAAAAAGAATTGCTATCTCATCGAGTTATCATTCCAATTAGAGTCAAATTTTCAGAGAACACTTATATTGAAATAATTGTATTTTCCAAATCATGAAAATTTATCTTTAAATTCACTAATTTAAAACATAGTAAATAAAATACCACTGAAATACAGAAGGTCGTTTGCACTTTATAGAAACTATTTTGATAATTAATTTTTATGCATAAAGGGCGGTTTTTTGGGGGGCTATTTGCTTCTATCTGATAGCCTTGATTCTTGATTATATAGCTCTAGCTCGGATTTTCCATGAAAGTAAACTTTTAGCATAGTCATGTCAATTTCATTCCACTCCTCTTGGATCGTTTTCCAAAGTCCGTGTTCTTAGATGCCGTTTTCCGAAAACGCAAAAGTCTATAGGAGAAGCGTCAGGTGATTTTACAGGTATTTCATTAAATGGGATACATTTTACTCTTGTTTCTGATTCTTTGCTAAATATGCGGCAGTTGACTTAGATGTGTGAGGCTCTGTCCATATGAAACTCAACTTTATTGATGTCTTTTCCATATAAGGCTGGAATTTCTTCTTCAAAAATTGGTTCTAAAATATTCTGCTGAATTAATTTTAGTTTTACTTGAGACTTTTTTAAGTTTTAATTTACCGTTGTAACAAAATCCTGCAACTATCATGAATGAATCCCATTTGGGAACTTTTCTGTACATTGACGAAGCCATTTCATACGTTCATTTTCGTTAGTTGAGCAATAGAAAACTGTTCTTTTTTTATTACAGTCACTTAAATACACCCATGCCTCATCGAGTGTTACCACAAATTTCCATTTATCAGCAATTAGGTGGTTTTTTACATAATTTTCTACAATTTGTGTTTCTTTCCGCAATATGCTTTGTCAAAAGCAGATGAACTTTAGATTTGAACATCTTTTTAACACTTTACAACAAAGTTGAAAAGTGTTTATGACTTTGTTCATTCTGTCTGTCTGTCTGTCCGTTAGCACGATAACTGCCGTAAAATGACTTAATCAAAATGAAATTTTAGTATGTTGTTCAGACGGTCTGTAGAACCTATGGGAATATAAATGTATAATATTACCCAATTAGTTTTGGATTGAACCCGGGTCGAAAAAATGAAATACATTGAGCCCTATGGGACCTAATTTTTCAAACATTTTTTAAACGGATTTAAAATTCACAAATTGCTTCGAAAATTTTAAGTAATATTCAAATTGTTCCATAAAATATATATAAAAATATTCAGCGAAATATATTCAGTGGTTTTTTAAATAAAAATTAAAATAATAATAACACCTCTTATATGAAGCGATCACGTGACCAGGATATGAAACAATCACGTGACCCACTTCAAAATGATATATGGCATCCATCTTGTTTCAAAATCGTGATTTTTTTAAGTTCTTTTTAATTCATATTGAGTCATATTTAATTCATTCATTTACAACAAAGTTGAAAAGTGTTTATGACTTTGTTCATTCTGTCTGTCTGTCCGTCCGTTAGCACGATAACTGCCGTAAAAATAACTTAATCAAAATTAAATTTTAGTATGTTGTTCAGACGGTCTGTAAGACCTATGGGAATATAAATGAATACAATCACCCAATTAGTTTTGGTTTGAACCCGGGTTGAAAACATGAAATACATTGAACCCTATGGGACCTAATTTTTCAAACATTTTTTCAGCGGATTTAAAATTCACAAATTGCTTCGAAAATATTAGGTAATATGCAAATTGTTCCATAAAATATATATAAAAATATTCAGCGAAATATATTCAGTGGTTTTTTAAATAAAAATTAAAATAATAATAACACCTCTTATATGAAGCGATCACGTGACCAGGATATGAAACAATCACGTGACCCACTTCAAAATGATATATGGCATCCATCTTGTTTCAAAATCGTGATTTTTTTAAGTTCTTTTTAATTCATATTGAGTGTTGTATCAGTCCTAAAACTACTTTATTTTTGCTTAAATTCTGTGCATCTACATACTGAAACAACGCAATGACAATATATTTGAGTTTAAATGCTCATCTAAATTTGATTATTTCTACAACTAAGCCTATTTTTCACCTATGTAAACAGCAAAATATATAGAATGAGTTGTATTAGAATTCCTGTATTTTTTAACACAAAATAATTTAGTCCATGGAGTCTGCATGGCTGATATGAATGAAATATTAATTGATTTCATAAAGAGAAGGACGATTTTTTTCGATGAAGTTTCAAGCATAGAGTTTAATTTTTTGTAGCTCCATGGTCTTAAACAAAATGTTTAAATAAAATAAATCATTATAGTATTGTGATGAATGAAATGAATGGGAGAAAGTTATGAATGAAATCCTGTTTTTATAGAGAGATCCAGGCGTGTTATTTTTTCTATGACGTCATTTGAATTAATTTCAGTTGTTTTCGATGAAGGTTTCAAATATAATAAATTATCGTAGTATTATGATAATTCTAAAACTATTACCGAGGAATGTATAACATTTTAGAGATGTTTAAGCCAGGCAATTTATATTTCAATGCCGTCATTTGAATGAAGTTCATTTTTTTCGATGAAGGTTTAAGTTTTCAAATATAATAAATTAATGCAGTATTGTGATAAGTTTCAAAATATTACCGAGGAATGTATTGCATTTTAGACTTGTTTAAATAAAATTGCATTGAAGTTGGAAAGTGTTTCATAATCAATGCTTCAAGCATGATTGATCTTTCTTGTTTTAACTTCAAATCTTTATGAATGATTTTACTTACAGTGCCAGAAGACATTCCCAGTTTCGATGCAATGGATCTTCGAGTCGGTGGATTTTCTTTTAGGATCGAGACTTCCCTTTCTTGATATTTGCCCACTTTCGAACAATCTGAGAATGCAATTTTGCAGCCATTTTTTCATTTTTACTTTCAACTAGACCTTTTTCCCTTTCAAATTTAATATATTAAAAATACCTTTCTCTTTGAAACGCAATAACCTCGCTTTTTACACCACTTTACAATTTCTTGATACGAATAAATATTTTCCCTCGGAAAGCGTATTCACGTAACATTCCAGCCATCTATCAATTTCAAGAGCCATTTTCAAAATAAATTTTTTATTCTACATTCCAATCAAAACAAAACAGTAGCAGACGATTATATTGAAAATGACAAATCTTTATCTCAAAATGCTAACGAGAAACATAAATACAAAATCGTTTCCATAAAGTGCGAACGCCCTTCTGTATCACTCAAAATGTTAAAGTGGTCTTCTATGACATCGTTTTCAACATGAAGTTAGAAAGAAGGAGATAAGGCTCCTATGGATGAAACGCTTGAAAATGCCATAATGCTCCGAGAATTATATCTGGGTGTCGCTAGTGTTAGTGAAGTAGTCGCTAATGTTTGTTGACACAGCAGAAAGGCGTAGTATTTAGTTTATGTATTTTTGATTATTTTAAAATTAAAGGTTCTCTAATGATGAGTCTAATTAACCAGTATTTTTATAGTTGTAGTATAGAGTATAGAATATGGAGAAAAAAAAATTTGCAAGGTAAAATTATTTTGAATAAGTAGGAATATTCTTTGTTTCAGTTCTAATTTTATTTGCGCTAATAATTTATTATTACAAAATTGACAGTTTATATAAATATTTTAGGCCTTTCACCATCGAGATACTTTCAATGCAGGGCTACTTTTCTTTCTCCAGCGATGAATCATTGTCTCAAACGATATTGGCGTTTACTGAATATGAAGCTTTATTTCCTTACTTTTGCCGCCATGGTTTGCAAGCTACCTGCGCCATTTTATCTTTTATCGTCTGCGCGGAATAAAAATGATTTTGAAGTGGAGTTTTCGACGGATTTTCGACTTTAATAAATAATCGTTATTTTTAAAACTAATTCAAAATAATAATAATAATAATAATACCAATAATTCCCTAACGGAGACTAAAAGTAACTCTGTAGCAAATTTCATCGTGGTCCGAAGCTTCGATTCTCCACTACAGACGACGACGACGCACAGAAACACAAACATCTTCTTTTATTATGTAAGAAGAATAAATTAAGCATGTAAACTCTAAATTCCCTATAATTATTCCAATAAGTTATATTTCATAAATAGTACTCCTCATTTTAGAAATTCTTCATACGCATTTATAAGGAGGTAAACAAAACAAAGGTATCATCTGTAAATCATGAAACTATATATAGAAACGTTCATTTCTAGAAATTTGTTTAAGAATACTAATTTAAAAGTTGTGAAGTAATGTTCAAATAATTTCCGTAATAATTTTGAATAATAAAAAAAATACACAAATCTTGTATATAAATATGATAAAATATATTATATAGCTAAATTCCATTAAACAACATACATAATTTAATTATCTTAATTCCGTTTACTCAGATGCTTTTAAGTTAACCTAATTCTGATTATTAAATTGGCATCATAGTGCTACAATACTAAAATCAAGTTATCCAATTTATGAAATAAGACATTCCAAGGATATTCATACATTAAAAATTCCAAGAATATTTGTACACGCTTACAAATTTTTATTAAATTTTATTTGT
The DNA here is from genome assembly GCA_951213105.1 of Amaurobius ferox. Taxonomy (NCBI): domain Eukaryota; kingdom Metazoa; phylum Arthropoda; class Arachnida; order Araneae; family Amaurobiidae; genus Amaurobius; species Amaurobius ferox. Next base: position 112,948,999 of record OX578138.1, read on the forward strand.
TGCATACTATATAAAGATGTTGAATGAAACGTGAAACGAAAGGAAGTATCATAAATATAGTATATATCTATAATCAATGTTCATCATTTATACTATATATATTATGTTTCGATCATCTATGTATATATTATGTTCAGATGTATGTATTAAAGCTGAGTCCTGGATTTTCTTCTCAACTGTTCCTATTAAATTTATTTAAAGTGAAAATAAAAGCATTCTATGTATAAATAGCTTGTCTTATTTATTTAATATAGCAGTGCAGTAAGACTTCATTGACATGTGCTGTCGCGCTTTAATTATAGGGAATGAATTTAATAGAAAGCAAACTATTTAAAGTAGATGAGCCGAAGGTGGCTAGTATACACAAATTGCGAAAATCCAAGTTGATAACTGCCACAGAACCCGAATGCGGAAATTGGTTAATTTTCAAATCCACGCCAAACATATTACTTGATACACGAAGAAAAGCTCTCATTCAAGGTTATAGCAGCCACGTATTCTCTACGCTACGTCAAGAGAAACTCCCGCATTTTTACTTTCCTTATATACAATAATGTATAAGGAAAATATTGTGAAGGGGTCGAAAATTCGAATTTGAGTTTTCGACGGGAGAGCACGTTTCAAGCATCCCTGATCACGAATCGAACATTTTTGAGGTGGTGTCTGTGTGTGAGTGAAAGTATGTGTGTGTGGAGAGTATATCACGAACGGAAGGAGCGATTCGAATGAAATTTGGTACAAAAATTACAATCCGTGAATACTGGAAGCCTATTTGTTTTTAAACACGATCGAATGTTCAGATCCCCCCCCCCCCCCATTAAATTTTCGAGTGAAATTTTGAAAAAATCATCAGAAAATCAAAACCTTTAATAAAGTTACGCAAATAGACATTTCTTATGTAAGTTTTCCTTAGAAAACGATTGACATAAACTTTAGAACGCTAGCATAAACCATTCTTGAGATATTTCCCATTTTTCAAATGTATAAAAAAATCCCATAAATTAAAAAATATTAACTGTTGAAAAACATGTTTTTTTTTCATATGTAGTATCATGTCATAAATTTGGTGACCTCATTCTAATAGATCTAACTCGTTCCATTCATGAAAACAGATACTTTGAATAATACTTTTGCATTTGAACTTCAATAGTTATTTATCTTCTAGAAGAATAACTTATTTCTCGGTCCATAACGCTTGGCGAGATTTTGGCGATGAATTTTTCGGAATGTCGCCAACTTGCCTACTTTTTTAAATGTTGCCAAATTAACGAAAACACACACACACAATTAACACACACCAAATTAACACACACACACACATCACTTCAAAAATGTTTGATTCGTAATCAGGGATGCTTGAAACGTGCTCTCCCGTCGAAAATTCGATTTCGAATTTTCGACCCCGTCATAATACTTTCCTTATACATTATGTATATAAGGAAAGTAACAAGGGAAGTAATAGTTTAATAATAAATTCATCGATTAGGCGTCATTTTTGAAATTTTGACGATATTTTTGTCAGTCTGGGGCGAAATATCGCCAAGTTGGTGATACTTTACAAAATTATTCACCAACTTCGCACATTTTATCAAGTGTTACAGACAAACAGCGTGAAGAGCATTTCTTATATACTAGAAGGTATGTCCGTTATATGACGGAAATCAAAATTTGCGAAGCATTACTTCCCATATGGTGTCATTTTTATCAATTCGGCGACAATTTTGTCACTTTGGCAACAGTTAAAATAGTCGCCAAGTTGGCGACGTCCCGCTAAATCTCTCGCCAAGCGTTACGGACGGACGGAGAAATGGGTTATTCTTATAGTCTACTTTTATGTTCTTTCCAAGATATTGGACTTTCATCAAATAGTCGTCATTTTCATTGATTTAGCGTATTTGGTAACATTTAAAAAAGTCGCCAAGTTGGCGACATTCCGCCAAAATCTTGCCAATGGACGGAGGATCAATTCGCGTTATGGAAGGAGAAATAAGTTATTCTTATAGCAGATAAATAAATGACTATAGGCGACCAAATACAAAAGTATTACCCAAAGTATTTTTTTCTTATGAATGGAACGAGCTAGATCCACGAGAATGATATCACCAGATTCATCGCATAATATTACATAGGAAAAGTGAATATATTTCACAATAGTTAATATTATATTTTATTTTATGTGTGCTCTCCCGTCGAAAACTCGAATTCGAAATTTCGACCCCGTCGCAATACTTTCCTTATACATTATACTATGTATACAAGGAAAGTAATAAGGCAGGCGCAAACCTGCGCTTTAGGGTTGTAAATGTATCAACTTCCGTCGAAAGCCCAGAACGACCGACTCGTCCGAAGACATGAGTAGCAAAATGGACGTCCGGGTATCAACTTCCGTGTAAAAACGCACCCAATATTGGCAAATATCGCCCACTTAGCGAACATCGCGAATTTAACTTGAGTTATCTAAAAAATTCCAGGTTTCTCGCGAAGTTCCCTAACTTTTCTCAATTTCCAGATCGAGTGGCAACTCTGAATATATGAAATAAAATAACATAATTATAAAATGTGTGGCATCTTTATGCTTAAATCGGAAAGGATTTTTAATATTCAGAAAAGTCGCCTGTTATCAAGTATGTAGGTGATACTAACTTATTCAATTTACGATATTAAATTCATCAGTGTCGTAGCCGAAACATACATATACTATGTATGTGGTATCATTAGAAAGGTTCTACGGCCAATAAAAACTCTTATCCCCTTAACCAATCTTATATCTATAGATCACTAGAGCTTCCGTTTATTGTCCGTTAGACGGGAAATTTGTTAGAAGAAAAATTGAGTACCGTATAAGATGTGCATTACGATAAAACATATTTACCTCTATCTTGATTTATTTGTTAGAAATGAACGAGGAAGTTGCTTTTTTCTTTGTCTTATCGGGATTCTACACACAAAAATCTGATGCGGGCAAAACATGATTTTCCCTACATGATGTAAGTGTTTTCAATAACCAGTATGGTAAACACGTCAACCAATTAAAACTTTTTAAAACTCCAAAATCAAAGACAACCAAAAAATAGGCTTAAAAATCCTTTATTAAAAATCTCATTATTACGACGTAAAACGGTCAAAGCAAAGCGCTTTTGGACATCATTAGTGGCGAAGTGAAAATAAGGTGCGAATTAGTGCTTAAATATATGCCATAACCGCCAGGAAACATTTACATATCATCAATTCACATTTTTTACATTTAAAACCATTTTTTTTTTTAAACCAGACATTTATAATATTAATAATTATAATAAACACATATTACAATAAAAGGTAAAGATTTATAACTAACATGAACGATGTTCTCAACTCACTACGTGTCAAACCTTTATATGATTTTCTGAAAATTTAATAGTAGCTTTATTTCATTTTTTGATGACATTCATGTTGGTTATAAATCTTTATCTTTTATTGCAATGTATTTATAATTATTTATATTTTAAATGCCTAGTTTTTCTAAAAATGTAAAAAATGCAAATTGATGATATGTAAGTTTTGTCTGGTGATTATGGCCTATATTTAAGGAGATTTTTAATAAAGTACTTTTAAACTTATTTTTTGGTAGTCTTCGATTTTGGAGTTTTAAAAAGCTATAATGTAAGTGATTTACTTGTTTCAAATTTAAATAATGATGGACAACGATAACGATTTTTTGATGACAAGATGTAATATTATTTTGAAGTACCATATTAACTTATATTTCGTGCAAATATAATTTTACAATTGAAAATATTTTTAGCATCTATTAAGCAATATAATCCATTATATTAAAATACTAGAACAAATTACCCACGTTGTCCGGGTTCTAAATGAGCGTCCACTACGTATAAATAATTAAATAAGCGCCCGCTACTTAAATAATACATTTGAACACAATTTAAAATGGATTCGAACCGCAAATTGCAATCTTTCCGCAAAAGCAAAATATAAATAAATAAACAAATCTTACATAATAAAAGAAGACATTGAGAGAGTGTGTGTGTGTGTGTGTGCGCGCGATCTGTAGCGGTGAATCAAAGTGTCGTACGGTCATGAAATTTTGTACACAGATACTTCAGGATCAGAGAAGGTGTATCTCGGAGTTAATTTTTTTTAATTCGAATTGGTTTAAAATTGACGAATTTTTAAAATCTAAAATCAGTTAATCACCAACAGATCTAACAGTTACAGTCACGATCTAACAGCTACCTATTCTCCAACCACACTCTCCCGGTGAAAGTTTGCTTTTCCCATTTGCTATAGACAATTAATAAAGATTTATAAACCCGACTTTTTACCACATTGATGCATTGATATTCTAATATTTTTCATTCATTTGTACCACAATCAACAGAGTAAAATTATTATTTTTTTTTACTTTCCTTACATATATAATATATTGCATAGGGAAAGTCTTGTGGCGGGGTTAAAACTTCGAATTTTCAAAGGAAAATAGAACGTTCTTCAAATGATGTCTGTGGAAGCAATATCTCAAAAACAAATGGAGCATTTCGAAAACAAAATTGGGCACGATTATTATAATAAGTAAATACTCAAACCATAATCAATGATTTCAAACGTGAGCGTTTAATAGACTTCGAAGGAATTTTTGAAGAAATCATTAAAAACGTTAGGGCCTTTAATAAATGGTAAATAAATAATTATTTTATGCATAGTTTTTCATTACAAAACGAATGCCACAACTTTAGAACACTAGCATGAACTGTTCGCGAGATATTTTACGTTTTTCAAATAAATTTATCAAAAAATTCCCTCCCCCCCCCCAATAAAAAATGTACGGAGGGGGAAGAGTGGTACTTACATGTGGATTCCATAGATTTTGAACTTTGCCTTTGCAGCTTTGTGTAGTCTGAGCTAAATTGTATATGAAGGTCTATGCTAAATTGTCTATGCTAAATTGTATATAGGCTATGTGAAAAGACTGAAATTGTCAATTCTCATAGAAGTTCACAAAATTGTGGCATATAGCCAGTAAACTTGCTGCCACTGCAGATGCCCATTCCATGCTGATGAGCACATAATAAATGTGAAACCGGTTCATGGATGTCATTACCTGCAATGGTATGTCTTCCAAATTTTTGGGAACGTCCCTTACAGGTGTGTTCTGCAGATTTAGAATACATGACTGTCTCAACTACAGTACAGGGTTCATACTCAATTCCTGAAACTAAATTCTCAGATTTTTCTAGGTTTACCACAAACAATATATAAACAAGGACAATATATAAACAAAACAATTGTTCTTTAACCTCTTTTTATAACAAATAATAAAAAATTGTTGTTGTCATCTATTACAATAAATAATTAAAGATCAATCTAAATGATGCAGAAAACATTTTGATCACCACTTTTTATAGTTAGGAGTTAAATTATTACTTACTAGTTACTTAATATCTTACTCATAACTTTACAATAAAAGGGAAAATAAAGAAAGTATTATACTTTTAGTAAAAAAAGAATTTTTTATGTACGCATGTCTTCATTGCAGCTTTTTTTTTTCCTAGTTGTATTTCTCCATCAATTTTCTGCCTTTGTACATTTATGTCAACTGACAATCTTCATTTTTTAACACTTTACAACAGTTGAAAAGTGTTTATGACATTGTTCATTCTGTCTGTCTGTCCGTTCGCACGATAACGGCAGTAAAAATGACTATATCAAAATGAAATTTTAGTATGTTGTTAAGCTGGTCTGTAGGACATATGGGAATGTAAATGAATGATATCACTCAATTAGTTTTGGATTGAACCCGGGTTGAAAAAATGAAATACATTGAACCCTATGGGACAATTTTTTAAACATTTTTTAAGCGAAGTTAAAATTCACAAATTACTTCGAAAATTTTAGGAAATATTCAAATTATCCCATGAAATATATAAAAAAATTTTCAGCAAAATATGTTCGGTAGTTTTTTAAATAAAAATTAAAATAATAATTACACCCATATAATATGAAGAGATCACGTGACCCACTTCAAAATAAAATATAGCATCCATCTTTTTTCCCAGAGTAGAAATAGTGATTTTTAAAGTTCTTTTATATTTATATTTAGTGTTGCATTTGTCCTACAACTGCTTTATTTTTGCGTATTTTCTGTGCCAACGCAATTACAATATTTTTTAGTTTAAATGATCATCGAACTTTGATTATTTCTACAACGAAGCCTAATTTTAATGAATGTAAAAAAGTGATTGTAAGATGAGTTGTATAAGAATTGCTGAATTTTTATCACGCAAAATTATTTAACTCTGGAGTCTGGAATAAAAGTGTATGAATGAAATATTCACTGCTTTTACATAGAGAGCCAGACGATTTATATATCGATAACATCATTTGAATAAAGTTCATTATTTTCGATGAAGTTTGAAGTTTTTAAGTAAAATAAATTATTGAAGTTCTGCGATAATTAAAAAGATATCGCCGCTGAATGCATCGCATTTTAGAGATATTTAAATAAAATTGCAGTTGGAAAGTGCTTCATAATCAATGCTTTACGCATGATTGATCTTTCTTATTTTTCATTGTTGCTGCTGCAGAATTTTAATTCGATCCTGCATTCTTATATAATGCTTTGGCGCTTTACACACTTTTCATGACTAGCAATTGCCCGTCTTCCCATATTGTTTAAAATAAATAAAAGTTTTTAAATATAGGTGACAACATGCTTTGGATCAAAACTAGTTCATTTCACTCAGCCCACTGAAGATGAAGAGCTTTATCCATCTATTCTAAATTGAACATACTGTAGGGACCGGCTCTTGCGTTACTCTATGCTATGAATCACATCCCCAGTTATTCGCTGGAACTCGAATATATATTTTGATCTAAGAAGTATAACTCGGGTTTACCATACTCTTGGTCCTGAGTTCTGTCCTCCTACAGAAGAAATGGGCACCTGCACAGTGCTCCCCAACCCTTTTTTGTATTTTAAAAGAAAATGAATAGTATAAGTATAGATATACGTACATTGGAAAAGACTAGATTACATATAATCACAACTGGAAATACAATATCATGCACCTGATCAGAAATTGAAAGCAAACTTGAAAACAAGCATGACACCAAAGAATAAGTCTGATGCCATATCACTAAGCGTAAACTATATCAGATTGAGATGCCAGTTTTTTTATCTATCTGACTGATAGATAACTTGATATATTTTTAATGAATTGTGATGTCAGAGAAGGTGGAACATAGTTGATATCATTGGAAGGTATGTTTAAGGACATGAATACACAATCACAGTTTTAAAGGTTTGTTTCAGAGCCAGATATCGGGGCGAGGGTAAAAAAACGAGAAAAAATCTCAAGATGAAATCTGAATCTTTCCAGGTTGTAAAATACACATTTTTCTCCGAACTTTCTAGCTATTTTTTCATTCTGCGGCATTTTCAGGTTCCCTTAATACATATGAATGCTGTAACTAACACACAATCTCTATTTTATTATTTATATTCTTTCTAATGCACTTGGGGTTTTTCTTATTTGTGCAAAATTGCAACAAATTTAAAATTACATATCAGATTTTCCTGAATTTCATTACTGTCCCATATCATTGAAATAGAACTATTACTTTCCCTGAAAATTTTTTATGCTGTCCATTTTGATAGAAAAAAATGTTTTATAACACTCTGTCACATATTCGAATATTTACAGAAAATTATCTGTTTGTATCTGTGAGGTGTAGACACAATAACTCAAAAATGATTGCCAGTATTGCCATGGAATTTTATGCACAGTTACGCATAATGTAAAAAACTAGAAATATAGAATTTTTTACATTCACATTAGAAGTACTCAATATTCAAGATTATCACAGCATTATCTTTTTTTTCTAAATAGAAACAATTCACAGAGCAATGGTAGCAACATAGTCTATGCAAAAAAAATCAGTCACGATTTCGCTATGAGTATGAAGTATAATTATAATATATGATGGCTTACAAGAAAAGGTCCCAGTTTTCAGTAACTTTATTTCTGAGATAACATGATATATAGCCATTATACCAACAACTGTACCCTTTTCAGTTTTCAGTGGATTTAGGTAACAGCATTTCTTTTACATACAAGAAACATTTTCATTATGTTCTGCATGTTGTCAATTCCAAGAAATGCAATCTTGTTTATCAACCAAATTTGGAAAAAAACAGATTTAAAAAATAAAATGAAAAACCATGGGCTAAAACCAAGGTTTAAACTAGCCAGCTTTGCTATCAACCCAAACACTTTTAAGCTGTGTTCAAACTTGATTAATAATGAAAATTTTGTAAGATGAGTTGTAATTATCATAAAGGCATGTTGTTGTTGTTGAGACCCAGACCGTCCGACCTACCAGAAAGGTGTAAGGTAACTGTTTGGACGGCCAGGAAGTGCCACCCAATTTAGACTGGAACCCAGTGGAGGAGGCATCCACAGGAACCGTACCCTCCTTCTCCTACCACCAACCTCTCGGAAGGACTTATGAACCCACATGTTTAACGTGATCGTACTCCGCATGAACATGGCGGCAGTTGTGGCAGCGTGCAAATCCAGTGCGCAAACCACTGGGCTACCGCTCCCGAAATGTGCCAACAGCACGAGTTGTTTCCAGGTGGTCACCCACACAAGTACTAACCGCGCCCGATGCTACCTGACTTCGGTGATCTAACGAGAACCAGTGTTTTCAGCACGGTACAGCAGTTGGCATCACAAAGACATGTGGATTTGTTTTTTTTTTAATCAGCTTGAAAAGCTGTACTTAACAAGACCCTAAGCTCAAATTTTCTGAGAATGGTGCTTTTCAAGATACGTCATTTTGTCATCATCAGGTCAATTAACGTTGGATATAGAATTCCAATATTGTTATTTTGGCTCAAGAACTTCGGATGTGCGTATGTGAGCTGTGGATATAACACAAGAACAAATGCCTGCATCATTATGAACTTTATAGAATATTTACTAATTTTCACGATTAGGACACAAATTATTCAAAACTTAAAATTCACATATCATTATTTTCTGTGAAAAAATAATGGTAGTGATATGGTCTATACAGGAAAAATGTTTCTATCTACGCTATGGATAGTATTAAAAAAGAATATTATTGCATTACAAGACATATTTTTCCCCGTCTCAATATTCTTCATGCAACTGGTCTGGGTCACATAAGCATGGTGCGACAAATTTAAAAATTTTGGAAAAGTTTCAGAATCTAAGCGATTGATCAAGAATTTCTAGAGTTAGTTATGTAGGCTTTTCAGAAACTTTTTACACAGGGTATATAAGGATGCTCATTATTCACACAGCAATGTTATATCATAAGAAAAGTGCTCTGAATTGTGAATACATTAGTGTTTTGAGATCACAATTTTCTTATTTATGTGTTCATTGAGCATTTAAATGTAGTTTTATAGCATCTGATAGTTATTTTGTGATTTAACTTGATAGCTAAATGTTTTTAATTGTATCTTGTTCTTGTTTATACTTATTTCTGCTTTCAATAAAACCTAATTATCCAGATCTTTAAACTCATTCCTGCATCCTAAGAATACACCCATGAACTACTATGTTTCAAATTCTTTCGAAAAATTTAGTTAGGGGTGAATCCATACTTGGAGCTTTTAATTAAGGTATGAAACTCTGTTTTATACAAAATAAAATTTCTAATTTTAACAAACTTCCTTATTTTACCCTATCTTAACTATTAAATTCAGTAATAAAATATGCTTAATGATATGATAATATATATATAGTGGTCTCTCGTTAAGACGGACAGTCAAGGGCCATCATTTATTGTATTTATTAGCGAGAGTCCATTATAGCAGGAGCTTACAAATCTGATGTAAACTAGTAACGAAATAGTAAAATGGTAATGAAAGTTTGTTATCTTCAATTTTATGTGACATACTAGGTACATTAAAAAATACAATCTTAAAACAAGAAAGACAGAAAATTTAAATGAAAAAATTTTAATAAATATAAAAAAATATTAACATTCAAAACATAAACAAAATGTAGCTGTATATATTACTATTTTTAAAATGAAGTAATATTAATTTGTTTCTTCTGGGTAAACAGTCTTCTTTTTATGTGATTCTTAAAATTTTAGTCAATTGCTCAAAAGTATGTTCTGGAACATCTTCTACTGATTGCAAAATTAAATAAATTTTGTCTACCTTAATGAATGAAAGAACGTATTAAGCGGTGTTTATAACATGTAACGTCCAGGGAACTTAACCAGGGAATTCGTATTTATACGTAATAATTAGAAATCCATCTTAAATGGGTGCAGTCTTAACGAGAGTCCATTGTATTTAATAACAGCAATTGCTTTACAAATCCTTTGTTGAAATTAGGAAAATATGTCCCTAAGTCATCTAATGCAGAGAACAAATATTTATTTTTTAAAGTTTAAAAGTGATTAAATGACTTGTGCTAAATTATTACTTTTGTTTCAGGTGAATGCCTGTCTTACAAAAACAGACAATTTTTACTGTCAACATGTAGTTTATCATTGAGGAAATGTTTGAAACAGCATAAAATAAAGAAATAATAAACATGGCTCAATTTTAAACATCAAAAGTTTTCATATTTATTTTTATAACCTAAAACATATTTGAAACTCCTAAATTGTAATATCTCTTATACTTTTTCTGTGACCAAGAATATTATAAGGCATGAAAATCTAAATTTCTCCAATCAATTGTTAGATGAAAAATGATTACATATGTTGTACTATGAAGAGAAACAACACATTTTTCAAAAACAATTTTATATTCAATCGATTATACAAATTTCACTAGTTTCAATAAAAATATTCTATATTTCTACAACAGTGATTCCGAACCAGGGTTCTACGAGCCTATGTCAAGGATTTTGTGAGAATTTTCAAAAACTCACAAGAGAGAAAAAAAAAAATTTGGGAATCACTGTTCTACAAAGTTATAAATATATTTATAAATGTCAGTTTTTATTTAAAAAATATTAACCTAATAGCACATTTACACAGAACTAAGATCTTTCCAGAAGATATATTGGTTTTTGTTCAATATTAAAAAATAACAATTGACTATATTATAAATATATATTGCATCTGGTAAAAAGTACATTTATTCACCATACAAATTCAAGAAAATAATTACCTATAACATAAAAATCATGTATAAAATCACATAAAAAATAAATTACTCTTAAAAATTGTATATGGAATTAAAATTCGTCATGATGTAAAGTCTGCTCGGTATTAGTAGATGGTGGAAAAGCCCAAAATGAAGACTGTAAATTATTAACATCTCGTTCCCTTTTGGCAAAAGCTGAAAATGATGAAATACAATTTCCAATAAAGTGATTAGAGAGCCCTAAAATTGCTAAGTCCACATGAGGCTCAGACTCAGGGAGTTTGTAAGCTTTAACCTGAAATACAACAATAACTGTAAAAATCACACAAAAATGTATCTAATTCAATTTTTGATAATGTGAATATTAAACTAAATAGAAAATATATATTAAGTGGGGGGATATTTTAATTTTCAATACAATAACCACAGTGTTTAATTGTTTAAAATTTAATTATTTGTCAGCTACAGTATTTACAGAGCTACAGAGGATATGGTGAAAACTTTCTGTTTGGTATTTTTTAAGCCATTAAAACAGTTTCAATTAAAATTGCTTAATTTTATATACCACTCTTAAAGCACCAATGCTTCATCTCAAAATATTGACTCTGTTTGACAAATAGATAATGTATTCAAAATTAAAGACAAAAAGGATTCAGTTTTAAAGCATAAAAATTTATTTATTTATGGAACATTGCCATTCCTATTATCAATAAATACCGATTGATTGAATAAATGAAAACATAATTTTTAAAACTACACATACCCTCACTATAAATAGTTTATTTTCAAGATTTACGATAGTTAGTTAATTATCTTGCTGTGAAAATATGTGCACTAATGCTGTGTTTGTTTATTGCCATTAAGGCCAGAGGTTTGCAAAAGAGACAGTATTAGTAACTGATTATTATTTATAAGCATATCCTTTATTAAATCAAATATTTATTGACAATTATTCATTGCTACCATAAAACTTACTTAACAGAAATTTAATTAAAATTACATTATATGCAACTGCAGCAATCATAAAATATCACTATTGTTTAAATTTGCTGTAATTTTTATACAGAGTGTGATATTTTTATCCATTTTTATTTATTTATTTATTTTTGCATTATCATCCCTGCATCGATTACATAGCTAATGCCTTTTTACCTGTAATAACAGTAGTTTGAAAGAAAACTTTTTAATAGATCCTGATGCATTTCCATGAGCTAGGAAATCCATAAAACTAACATGTGCAACCTTATCAATGCAGGTTGGTCAAATAATACAATAGATAGCACAAGTTAGCGGATAACACAAAAGTGTAACACTGATACTATTATAGAAACCATGTACATTTCTGAACAAAATATTTAAAAAGATTAAGTACTTTTTACTACTAGCGCAGTGAAATATGGTTAAATTAAGTACTGTTGTACCTCGCTATAATGCATTACATAGGACATAACAATCTATACATTAAAGTAGTCAGATAGTAATCCTAGCTTTGTGAATGTCCTCTATGCACACATCTGTTACTATGAACTCCATTGCAGTGTAATTTGACCTGATTTTAAGAAATTTGAAGCGGGTACATTGTAAAACTAAATTTATCGGCTCCCACAGAGATCTGCAAAATTATGACTCACAGCAAGTTGTCATACTGCCATTGTAGATATCGGCTATTTCATGCTGACAAGAGTATAAGTACAAAACTGGACATTTGAAGTGGAAACCAGTGGTGAATGCTGAGGTATGATAAGCATGGCACCGCCAGATTTATAGAATTGAAGGAATAATTAAAATAAAATCGTCTACATTTAACACAAAATCATAACATTTTGCTTGGAAAATTTGAATTAGATGTATGCATCTGCAGCCTAAAGAAACAGTTTATCAGTGTCTTCATTTATGCCTTTAAAACTCTATCAGCCTTTTTAATGGAGAAACATGATGATCTGTTGTGATATCTTAGGAGAGTTTCCAATAAATCTGGGACAAAATTAGTACTTCCGCACATGTCGCTCAATATCGGGGAGATTTGTAGAAATAGCGCTTGGCAGGATGCCAGGTCTTGCACCCCAATTTCTGCCCTACTGAATCTCTTAGTAGAACTTTCCAGACCAAAGCAGATAGTGTCTGTGAGTGCATACTATTGGCAGCATTTCCTTTCTTATACTGTCATTTTGGTGATGGTAAAGCAGATTCATTTTATCATGCTTTTAAAACGCTTTAATTGGAAAATGAGTTTGTGCCAGATCTATAAATGTATTATTCAGCAATTATTATAAATACCCTTTTCAGAAATTTAGCAGAAAAGATAAAAATAATAAAGGGCAGGATATCCACCCACTCCACCTTTGTCTAACCTAAAGAGTGTACATAAGGATAAAAAAGACACTGATACTTGAAATTTTCAAGTTGCTTAATATGATTTGTATCCATGGTTAACAGGTTGCAAAAATCTAAACAAATTATTTTGCTGGCTCTACTGTTTCTAAAAGTGAGAATACTAGGAGCATTTATAATTTAAAATTTTCACAATTTCAAATATTCAGGGATGTATCTACAGTGGTCGGTGGTGGTCGGGGTTTCCACCACTCAGAATTTCCGACCACCACTCAATTGCCGACCACCACTCATCCAAAAAAATATACATATTATAATTACATTTAAAAAAGTTATATTCAATTTTATCAAATGTTTTTCTTTAATATAAAAGTATACAATACTAATACTGTTTGTGTGTGCGAATTAACGTGAAGCTCGTTTCGAAATTTCATATTCTCAATTATAATTGTTCTGGAAAATCAACCACCACTCATATTTCTCTAGATACATCCCTGAATATTGCATTGAGAAAGTTTAGGATTTGAAGTTTATTCACTGTTGGAATTCAAATTAACTTTACACAGAATATACACAAATTTTTGGAACTTTCAACAAATACTTGGTAAATCTAGTTTTTTTTTCCCTCCACAAAATCCCTGCCTCAGTTACAATGAATAATACAACAGCAGCAATTTTATTTATTGTTACTACTATTATCGCTATTAAATGCCTTGAGTATTGCAATGTGATTGACAACATGAGGTGAGGGGTGGAGAGGGCATTTCCCCCATTACCTGTATTCTAGACCAGGATTTGTCACTGGTGGAAGCGCTGTCCAAATTTTAGGAATGCTGCCTACAGGCACATCCTATGACTATGTTAAGTGGATGTACATAAATAGGGCTATTACTGTAGTTTTAGGGGCACTTTAGTTTTTAAATAAAAATAATATAAACCATAATTTGAGATATAAGTATACCATACACATAAGGAAAAATTAAGCAATATAATTATGCACAAAAATGCTGCAAATACAAATATGTTGCACACTTATTAGTTTATGTTGCGGCTTTTCACTTATCCATTTCACAAAGTCTTTTAATTTATTGAACACTTTTAACTATGTCAAATCTAGGCATACCTAAAGAAATCTATTTTTAATTACCCCGCAAAAGTGATGCATTTATTGGTCCATCAAGAATTTCCAACAATGAAATATAATTTAAATCACCCAATAAAAATATTATTATGTATAATACACATAGGTTAAACCAAAACTTAGAAAACACACTTAAAAATTGGCTACAAAACATAACCAGAAACTTTTTAAGAAAAATAATTCATTACCTTTAAATTTTTCATTGCCTTTTCTATATCCTTAATCATATGATCATTGTCAGAAGCAACAAAGACTGATCGTGCTCGCAATGCCTTCACAACTCTTCGCAGCTGTTTTAAAATAATATCTTTTGAAGGGAAGCACAACTCTGGTGTTGCTTTTCCAAATTCATTTGTATATCCCAGACACTGTGGTGCAGCAAATAGAAGAGGACTGTGCTCTATGTGCTCACAAGCTTTAACCTAATAAAAAAAGTTGTATTGACTACAATTTCCTGATTATCAATAAAACACAGTGCATGACTTATGTATAAAGACACAAACTAAATACTACAATAAATCAAATAAAAATTATACCATTAAATATCATAAGTTTTATAAACATATCACAATCCTCAAAAGTTGAAGGCAGTACCAAATTATTCGACAAATGTGAAGTTACAAGAAATCAATTTAAAGCATTTTGAGCAATGCAACAAGCTAAAAAGTTGCACATAAAACAAACTTGAATTAAGAGTTTTGATCAAAATTTTGTATATTAAGAAATTAAAAAAAAAAAACCCGAGAACAAATTAAAAAAAAAAAATTTATTTTTTAAATGATTAAAGTAAAACAAGAAAGATCAATCATGCTTAAAGCATTGATTAAGAAACACTTTCCAACTTCAATGCAATTTTATTTAAATATGTCTAAAATGTGTAATACATTCCTCGGTAATATTTTAAAACTTCTCACAATAATACATTGATTTATTATAGTTGAAAACTTAAACATTCATCCAAAAAAATGAACTTCATTCAAATGACGGCATTGAAATATAAATTGCCTGGTTTAAACATCTCTAAAATGTGATATATTACTCGGTAACAATTTTAGAATTATCATAATACCACGATAATTTATTATATTTAAAAACTTCATCGAAAACAACTGAAATTCATTCAAATGACGACATAGAAAAAATAACACGCCTGGCTCTCTCTAAAAAAGCAGCATTTCATTCATAAATAATTTCCCATTCATGTCATTCATCACAATACTATAATAATTTATTTTATTTAAAAATTAAGACCATGGAGCTATAAGTAATTTAACTCTATGCTTAAAACTTCACCGCAAAAAATCGTCCTTCTCTCGGTAAAGTCAATGAATATTTCTTTCATATCAGCTATGCAGACTCTATGAGCTAAATTCTTTTGCATTAAAAAAATACAGCAATTCCTATACAACTCATCCTACATATTTTGCTGTTTACATTTCACATAAGTGAAAAATACGCTTCGTTAGAGAAATAATCAAAGTTGGATGCTCATTTAAAGTCAAATATATTGTCATTACGTTGTTTCAGTATGTAGATGCACAGAATTTAAGCGAAAATAAAGAGGTTTTACGACGAATACAACACTCAATATGAATTAAAAAGAACTTTAAAAATGACGATTTTGAGACAAGATGGATGCCGTATTATATTTTGAAGTTGGTCACGTGATCGTTTCATATCATGGTCACGTGATCGCTTCATGTAAGAGGTGTAATTATTTTTTTAATTTTTATTTTAAAAACTACTGAATATATTTCGCTGAATTTTTTTTTATATTTTTTATGGAACAATTTGAATATTACCTAAAATTTTCGAAGCAATTTGTGAAATTTAAATCCGCTTAAAAAATGTTTGAAAAATTTGGTCCCATTGGGTTCAATGTATTTCATTTTTTCAACCCGGGTTCAATCCAAAACTAATTGGGTGATATTATTTATTTATATTCCCATAGGTCCTACAGACCGTCTGAACAACATACTAAAATTTCATTTTGATTAAGTCATTTTTACGGCAGTTATCGTGCTAACAGACAGACAGACAGACAGACAGACAGACAGACAGAATGAACAAAGTCATAAACACTTTTCAACTTTGTTGTAAAGTGTTAAAAAATGATTAACTCAAGCTAAAATGGTAAATATATCATATAGAACATGTATAAATATGTCAACTCATTGACTGACTAACCAACATTGAAATATGGGCAATTCATGAAGTCAAATCCCATAAAATGATTTTCCATCTTTTATTGCATATTGCAAAACAGAGAAATGCAAATACTTTTCAAATATAAAATATGTATTTTATATTTTACTACTTTTCACATATTCCAAAGTACTTTATACATTGTTTAACTTGTTATCTTCGTATTTTGTATATTCTTAAAGGTATTTTTAAACAAAATAAAGA
Organism: Amaurobius ferox; assembly: GCA_951213105.1. NCBI lineage: Eukaryota > Metazoa > Arthropoda > Arachnida > Araneae > Amaurobiidae > Amaurobius > Amaurobius ferox. The sequence continues at coordinate 112,966,020 of OX578138.1, forward strand.
AAATACAAAAAGTAAGTATAGCGAAAACCTCTTTCATGAAAAATCCTATTACATATTTAAAAATCTATTGAATTTTATGAATTTTCAAAAGTTTTCTGCAACTTCTCAGATTGAATGATATATTTCAGAAAAAAAAAAACATGTGGTAATAGGCCAATTGAAATAAGGGAGACATACCGACACAAACAAATAAACATGGGTTTTCATGCATTAATAGTAAGGCACTATACTATAATCTTGAAAGTTTGTCTATATTTCTATTACATATAAGACCATAATTCTTAATACTAAGTTTTTCTGATTAAAACATAGTAAAGTACATCTTGAAATGCCATGCAATTTATTTCCCCAAATTATTATTTTATTTTTTCGTCATCTGAAGGGGAAAAAAAAAATCAGTGTCTTATATTTCAGAAAATAGGTATACTATAAAAAATACAATATTAAGTTCAGTTCAGGGTTCCCCCTCTTTACAAGTAACACAAAGGACTTTTTAAGGACCCAAAATACATGCATATTTAATGCAACTTCTCAAACAACACAGCATAACTCATTGTACACAATAAAAATAATAAAAAATATGGCATCTACTAAATTTTCATATAGTTTTATATTAAAATATTTAACAAATTATTACAAACATAAAAAAAAAATGCTACTGCATTTCAGCACATACCTAAATATTCAGCACAAAGATTAATGGTACATTATATTGAATGTAAGCAATATAACCTCTAATTTTAAGGGCTTTACTTGTTATGTATTATGAAATTGATCACAGGTAACAAGAACAGAAATTAAGAGGATATTTCATAGGGCAACCCAGTAGTTGGCGACAATTACCTTGATTTAAACATTGCAATCATTTGATATGAGCCGATTTTTTTTAAATAAGAAATAAATGAGATACTTGCTGAAACGTTCATTTTTCCATGGAGGAAAATAAGAACATTTTAAGGACCTTTAAGGAAAAAAAGTACTTTTAAGGGCCCTTAAAAAAGAAAAATAAGACCTTCGTAAGGACTGTGGGAACCCCGCAGTTATTGTGAAATAGACTGCTTTCAAACACAAAGAACATTTGGAATTTCGTCCAAAGCCATATATCAGACTTACCCAATCCAGGCCATTTCTCAGATGAATACCAACGAAAGGTCCCTTTGGTTCCATACTTCTTATGAAGTCCTTAGCTTTCTTCAGTATGCTATCACTCCACAATAAATACTCTTGGAGAGCTCTGTTGTCTTCTTGAACAGGAAAGGGGGCTGGAGCTCCAGTGAATGCCAAAACAGGATATTGATCAGGAGGAAACCTGGAGGAAGAAATTTATATTTGTTTTCTATATTTTGTATCAATTTTTACAAAGACCTCATACCTTATGCAAATTTATAAACAGGAAATTTAAAATTTTTATTCATATGCTTAATACAGCCAAATAAATTATGAGAAAAAACAAGTTTTCAATGTCTACCCTGTTTTTCAATGCCCCTACCAGAGTGCATGGAAAAGTAAAAAATAAATTTTCAGGCAGATAATTCAAAACAATACTATATAAAACTTATTATTATCCGAAATTATTATTATGCAAAATTATTAAGGGGAACAAGTGTATAAGTGTATACCAACAAAATACAAAGTACCATGAAGTTAATAAAAAGTGGTGTAGGTAAAAAGTCAAAATGGAAGGGATGAATAGAAAAAATGGGATACTGCAAGTTTGTTAATAGGATATAGTATACAGGGTGTCCAACAAAAAGTGAACAGTGGAAGATATTTTGAACTATTGATTTTATATAGACCCATAGTTTCAATTGCAAAAATACTTTAAATAAGGTAGGAAGTTATGAAATAGTAATTTAAATGCTGTACCATATTTTTTTTAAAGTTAAGAAAATTAACTTTTTATATAGCTTCACTATTGAAAAATATCGAATTACAAAAATATTACCCATACCATATTTAGTCTAACTGAAAAAATTTGGCTGTAATATGATCCAATTTGACATAGTTAGCATTAATTAAAATTTTCATTGGGAAATAAGGGGCATCCACAAACCAACTTCGGTTGCAAATAGGTACTAAAACTTTTATCACTTCTTCAAATTTATTTAATTTATTATGCAGATTTATTATGCTATTGTGAATTGCAATCAATAGGTTCATTTCATTATCAATATGGCTCAGGAAGACGAGTACTAACAGAAAATGATAGCATAAATATTTTAGCCTATTTCCCATCCTATCCATATGTGAGTGTCCAGGCCGTAAGTACTAAACAACATCTTTCCCAGTCCATCCAAACCCACCATCTGCTGTACTTCATGGAAGAGTTCCTACCGATTCATCTATAATATATATATATATATATATATATATATGTTACTAATATCGTATTTAATGTAACTGAAAAAAAATTGGCTGTAATACAATCCAATTTGACATAGTTATCATTAATTAAAATTTTCATTGGAAAATGAGAAGACATCCACAAATCAACTTTGGTTGCAAATAGTTATTAAAACTTTTACTACTTCTTCAAACTTATTTTATGCGAATAAAGCTTTTATGCCGAATATATACAGGGTGAATTGCACCTAATCTGCCAAACGAAAGGGGGTGATAGAAGAGCCCATGTGCAGTATAAAACACCATAGCAACCCTGTCCTATCTCTAACCATTTTCGAGTTATGGTGGATAGAAGGAAAGTGCGTCAAGTCTGAAAAAACCCAAATTTGCGAGGTTTCTGAAAAGTCTACATGCAAAATAAGCACATAATTGGAAAGAACAAAAAAAATCCTATAAAATGACACCATTCCCATCAGGATATCTGGATTTAACATTTACTTGTGAGGTGCCATACTCGACCTTCATTTCAATTTCCTGTCCGCCTTCAGTTTGCTGTTTTGTGAGGTGCAAGAACAAGGTGCTACTTCGACAAAAAGCTGATTTCAGTGATGTATTGTAAACAAAATGCTAAATTTCTCCAGAACTAAAACACTGATATGGTTTATTGTATATATATATAAATATATATATACACAGCAATACCTCACATAGTCCAGCTTCGATCAGTCCGGATTCACTATAGTCCAGTTTGAATATTTGAAAACAAACTAAATTTTAATTGAGCAAAATAAAACTAAACTAAATTTTAATTGAGCAAAATAAAAATAAATTATAAAAAATTAGTACACAAAATTATTTTTTTATACATAAATAATCGGTTTTTTCCCTTTCACAGTCAAGTCTCTTTTTGTGAGGTTTTAAAGTTATGTGATATGATATATATTTCAATTTTTTCTAGGGTTCCTCGTAGTATATGTATTTACCTAGACACAGAGAAATTGTAAATGCGGCATTATGTTTTGGTGGTTCCCCTTTCAACGTCTTAAGTGCCGGTTTCACATAGCATTAGACAGCTATAGCAGCAACTGTTTGATGGGCATGGTAACACTGTCAGGTGATTATTGATGTTGTTGAGACCCAGACCATCCGACCTACCAGAAAGGTGTTAGGTAACTGTTTGGACGGCAGGGAAGAGCCACCCAATTTAGACCAGAACCCAGAGGGGGAGGCATCCACAAGAATCGTACCCTCCTTCCGCTACCACCAACCTCTCGGAAGGACTTATGGACTCACATGTTTAACGTGATCTTACTCCGCGTGAACACGGCAGCAGTTTTAGCAGAGGAGGGAATTGAATCCGGGCCTACCGAGTGCAATTCCTGCACGCTAACCACTGGGCTACCACACCCCTTGTGATTATTGATGTGAAAGACGCTACTCCGATTGCAGTTCAGTGTGATCACAACTGCTGTCCTTAATGTATAAGCTACGTAGCATGAGTAAACAGTGGACATTTGTGAACATTAATGTTGAATTAATATTCATCTATAAGTTTTTGATACGCAAATCTACAGTAAATTCCATTTGTGATAATTAAATTTTAATACCTGTGCCGATTATTATTTCTGTTGATTAAAATTAATATTGTCAAAAATGCATTTTACATTAAATTAATTATTTATTAGTATATTAATTATACATGTAATCTGTTCTAAAACTTACTGCTGTGTACATTGCGTTGGTGGCCGCAAAACCCACCTATTTCTGTGCTTAACGGGATACTAAGTTAACAAACTAAAAATTAAGGTTAATAGAAAAGGAACAAACATTTATTTATCACATACTCAATTTACACTCTTTAGTTTTACAAATTAAATAAATATCACAATAGTGGAATACAATCTCAATGGTAGTTCGGGGGGTGTAATGCCAGATGAATTGATATTTGGTTGGAGCACGTGGTGGGATGCATTAATTAGCTTTTCCTTAAAAACACAAATTTAGACAGAGGTTATCCTCATATAGTTTAATTGTACGGTACCTGATCTTCTTTCATATTACTTGGGTAGCACCGATGCTTTGTCACACTTTACACTTGCAATACCAGATGAACATGAGCTCTCCTTCGAATTCCTATATCAGAGACGCACACACAACTCTTAACTCTGCTATCGTCGCTTCTTCTTGACTAGTCTAACTCCAACAGCCTGCCTTGACCAATTCTGACTCCCACTTCGAGCAACTCTCACTTATATCCCTTTTTCGGTCGGCGGTCCACGTGCTGAAATGTAGAGCTGCGAGCTAATCCGTAGACATGGCGTCGCCGTCTCGGTTGCCGCCAAACGGCTTAGTGTGGTATGTAAACATGGGCGTGGTATGTAAGATATGGGGCCACCTGTATATTATCGCCCATCTGCATAGCGTGGGGATAATCCGCCCGCATTCCTGGTTCCATTATATTTTAATCCTTCCAAATATTTATTACTTTACATTTCTGGCATTACATTCTCACCCCCCCGCGAAAAAAAAGTCCAAAAGTTACTCTCCCACAGTTTCACCCCAGTGGTAAGAAATTAAGTTCACAATGGTTCCTCGCAAACACATAAGTTCATCCATCGTGAGAAAGGCTGAGTTCCACTTTTTAGCCTCGTACAACTCATAGCTTTGATAGTTCTTTGTAGTTTCTTGATAGTTCCCTGTCAAGTTAGTCCATTATTCATAATTGACATAATGTACCATAAATTACATGAGGATTACCAACATTCACATTATTATTAAATTGTAAATTTTGATATATATTATTTGCAATGCATAATTTTCATTTCTCCTTTTACATAATTATTTACATACGACATATCATTACATAACAGCATTCATTACTTTATTATTATTATACATTTTCTTGTTATCATTTCATTTTGTAACATATTGTAGTAGTGCAACTATCAACTTCCGATTCTTGGTTATGGTTGAATTCCATACCACCATATTATTTATAAATTACTTTGTTATTTCACCTTTTTTTTTTTTTTTTTTTTTTTTGAACTTGCCATATATGTAATGTCAGAAATACATAACATACTTTTTGAAATATACTTATATCCACAATTTAAAACATATACATATACACTCAATTATCACTTTCTATTTATGACATTAATTACAAACTTTTTACATATTTTTCATATTCTTTGTTTTATGAAATTACTATTTACAACAATTCGAGGGCGAAAATTATACCCTCTGGCATTATAACAAACCTCATCATCATTTCTATTATTTTCACAGTTTAATTGCTTTTCTTTAGTGACCTTCCCTTCCTTAATTTGACTTTGATCATTATTTCTAATCACTTTCTCATTTTGATTTTTTTCTTTGTCCTGTGTGTGTGTGTGGTTTGATTCGCTTTCGTCACTATCTTTCAAATATTGTTTTCGCTCCGCTGCCATGTATAGTTTATTTATGTGCACTTTATAAGTTTTATTTTCATCACTTTTAAGACATATTATAACATTATTATTTCGGACTAATTTCGTAATTCTAAATGGTCCATCATATCGATCCTCTAATACCCTTGGTTTTAGGAACTTTTTTAGGTACACTGTCGCTCCTATAAATATATCGTTTTTTCTCACTATTTTATATTTCTTTATTTGTTTGTCATTTATCAGCTTTTGTTGTTCCGATGCGTCTTTCACGACTTTATCTATATTTTTTAAATGCTGTGCCACATAATTTTTATAATTATTTACATCACTATACATTATATCTATTTCTTCCTTACTTGGTATGTTTGTTTGTTTAATATTTTCAAATGGCAATGATAAATCTCTAAGATAGAACAGGAATGAAGGCTCAAATCCTGTATTACTGTTAATAGTGTTATTCACATAAAACTTAAACCATTTTAAAGATTCATCCCATTCAAACGTAGTCTTTGACAAACACATTATACATTGTTTCATGTCTCTGTGTATTCTTTCACAACGACCTAAAGAACTTGGGAAATAAACCGAACTGTATCGCCTTTCAATATTTAATGCATTTGTAAAATCTATGTATTCTTTACTTTTAAAAATTTGAGCATTATCGCTTTGAATAATAATTGGAACTCCATAAGTTGTCACGAAGTTTGTTAGCTTATTCACTATTGTTTTCGCAGTAATGTCTCTGACTGCATAGGCCTCAAAGTATCGTGAAAACATGTCTACAATTGTAATTACAAAATTATTTCCTCCATTACTGCGCGGTAGTTTTCCTACGCAATCCAGTTGTAAATATATTCCTGGTTTTAATATTTCTGGCATAGCCTGAAGTCTGGCTGGTGGTATATTTTTGTGTTTTACTAATAAGCATTGATTACAAGACTTACAAAAATTTTCCACGTCTTGGAAAGCCCCTATCCAAAAATATTTTCTTGAAAGTAATTGGTATGTCTTTTTTACTCCGAAATGAGGGAAATGTGCTATCTCTATTATCTTTCCCTTTAGCGAGTGCGGTATTACAATCTTATTCTCATTTATTTTCCTATACGTTTGTCTTTTATTTTCCTTCTTTACCATTAACAGTTTATTTTGGCTATCAATGTAGTATACCTTGTTATTGTGATATCGGTTTCTTCCTTTTTGTAATTCCTCTCTAATTTTACTTAATTTTTCATCTACCATTTGTTGCTCTAATATTTTCTCCACATTTATTTCATCATTTTTAATTAAAGTATTTACATATTTGATTTGGTTATCATTGTCAAATACATATCTCGAGCAATAATCACTTGCGTTATTTTCACCTTTTTGATATTTGAATTTAAAATCATACTGACTTATGTCAATTAGCCACCTCAATATGATATTTGGCATTTTATCTAATTTTATGTGGTACATAAGGGATTTTGCGTCACTCAGCAAGGTGAAACTCCTTCCGAACAGATATTCTCTGAAGTGTTGTAAGGATGCGTGTATAGCTAGCAATTCTAGCTTTATTGCAGGATAACGCTTCTCTGCCGGGTTCACAGGTCTTGAATAAAATTCGATAACATGATCGACTCCATTTACCCTTTGCATCAAAATACTACTAATTCCCTTACCTGAGCCATCCGTAGTTAAGACAAACGGGTTTACTTCATCAGGCTGTCTTACAACTGGTTCTTTAAAAATTGCATTTTTTAATTTTTCAAAAGCTTTTCTACATTCATTATTCCACTCGAACCTAACATTCTTTTTTGTCAAATTTACCAACGGTTCTGCAATTTGTGCATAATTTTTTATCAGACCTCTAAAATAGTTTGTTGTCCCAAGAAAGCTTTTTACTTGTTTAACCGTTTGGGGTTGTTTGAAATTTTGCACTTTTGCACAGTTTTTTATTGATGGGCTTATACCATTCGCATTTACTTTATATCCTAAAAATTCAATTTGCGATTTGCATATCTGTAACTTCGCCGGGTCGAGTGTTAAATTATTTTCTTTCAATCTTTGGAAAACAATTTTGATTTTCTCTAACATTTCGTCGTTATTTTGTGCGCATATGACTAAGTCATCTAAGTAAAAGTATATTTTTAACTCTGATAGATCTCCTAACACTTTGTTCATTAAAAGTTGAAAATATGCTCCTGAGTTTTTAAGACCAAACGGAATTCTTTTAGGATTAAAATTTCCCATAAAAGTTGTGAACGTTAAGGCCTTTCTATCTTGTTTTCTTAGTTCGATCTGAAAAAACGCCGCCTTCAAATCCATAACTGTATAAATTTTACTACCAGCGATATTTTGTAATATATCCTTCACCTTTGGTAAGTTTATTGGCAAAAGTGGTAAATACGCGTTTATGGCCCTATAATCAATAGCAAGTCTATATTTAGGTTCTTCATTTGGTTTACTTGGTTTCTTTACAAGAATAATGGGACTAGCGTACGTGCTTTGTGAACTTTCAATAATGTCATTTTCCAATAATTCCCTAATTTCTTTTTGCGCAATTTCTCGTACTGCTCTCGGAATTGGGTATGGTCGACTCTGAATAGGATAATTGTGCATAAGTTCGATTTTCGGTACTATTGCTGATGTTTTACCTAGGGTAGCATATGACTTTGAAAAAACCTCTGTATTGGTCATCATTAATGCAATAACTTTATTTCTATCTTCCTTATTTAAGTGCTGTACTTGAAAATCGTCTGGAGATATTTCTTTCTTTCTTAATTCCCGAATTTGTTGATAATCTTTTTTATTTAAATTTTGAATATTATTAATTTCCAACGTGGGTTTAATGCTTTTATTTTTTGTATCAACAATTTCGATTTGTTCTGTTATTATACCCACGTTCATATTTTTATTAAGTGTAATTTGGCAATTTTTTTCATTGTATAACAACATTCTAATCTTATTTTTATTTTCTATACTTTGGATCGCTTCATCCGTGATTAATGTTCTTGCCATTTTTATTGGAGAAAATAAAACATCCTGTCCCTCATTTAATTCCTGTGACAAAATCAATTGGACTATTTCTGACTCCCCTGGCTTCAATGTTATTTTTCTTTTCAATTTAGCGAAAATCTGCTTTTCCTCTTTCTTTTTAACATTCTTATTACTTTCATTAGAACTTGGTAACCATTTTTCATCATTTACATTATCGCGAGTGCTACAATTTTGCATATTAGAGTTTTTTCTATCGTTATCGCTTTCATTATGCTCGCTTATTCTACCTTCATTCTCATTATTGAATTCATTACAACAATTATTTATTTCCTCATATTCGTCGTCATCATCGCTTATTCTATCTTCATTCTCATTATTGGATTCATTATAACAACTATTTATTTCCTCATATTCGTCGTCATCAGTATTATAATTTTCATAATTACTATTATATCTATTTTCATCGCGAATTCCCTGGCTTTGTGGTTTTTGTTTTGAATTCTGTATTGGGTTTGTATTTTCACTTTTATACAATTTAATCGCAGTATTCCCAAATTGTACTTCGTTATCTTTTGTATTTAAAATTGCTTTATGTGAGGATAAAAAGTCGTAGCCTAAAAGCATTTTATATTGCCCCTGAAAGTTCTGTTTTGTCACGAAAAAATAATTTTTGCATGCCTTTTCCCCAATTCTAAATGAAAATTGAATGCAATTTAAAAATTCTATATTTTCTTTAGTAAACGTCTGAAGTATTACTCTTCTGGTTATGTATTTTATTTTTACATTTCTATTCTGTTTTAGTTTTTGAAATGTTTCCAAATCTATAATACTAACTTGAGCCCCACTATCAATTACACTTATTATTTTTATTCCTTTGCAATCTATTTCTACCATCGGTAATTGTGGGCTAGATACGTTTTCACATTCGCTTGAAAGGATACTTTTGGTATCATATTTTGCTTTATCATTATTTTCATAATATTGTCCTTTCTTCAAATTTGTATAGTTTTGCCAGTCATCTCCATTTTTGTTATTTCTATATGTTTGTGAACCGAATTTATTTATTTCTCTGGAATTTGTACGATTCGTTCCTTGGTCCCAAATTCCAGCTCTTAGTTTAAATTACTATTATTATTGTTTCTCTCATATGTGTTTGATCTTATATTTCTTCCGTTGCGCCCCCTAAAATTTCCTCTTATACTTTGCCTCTCTCTATTTTCTACGTTGGTTTCTAATTGATCGTAATAATTTCTTTGATCATTATTATTTCCTTGATATTCCCTATTATTTCTATTATATCCTCCTCGTTCAAAATTTCTGAGATTTTCGTTTGTTTCCTCTGATATAATTTGTTTGCTCCAACCCATATTGCTGATAATTCATTCGTTTGGGATTCCTTGCAAATGCAGTATTACACTCATTGTACCAGCAATCTGAGAAATAATGTCCATTTTTTCCGCACCCTATGCAAAAAACAGCTCGTTCCATGGATTGATTTGGTATATTTTGCAATTTTAATTTATTAATTTCTAAAGTCAAATCTTGAACCTGTGTTGTAAGTAACATTTCTTTCAGTTCGTTATGTGATTCTTCTGGAGTCCTATCATTAAGAATTATTTCAAACAGTTCGGCATCTTTTATGGCATCTTCAAACCGCTGCGGATCTTTTTTCTTCACTTCAATTGCCAAATCAGGGCGTAATGCGCTAATGAATTTTCCCAACATTATTTTATTGGTTATTTTCTCTACCTCTCCATCTGTTGTATCCTTAAGGTTCAAAAATTTACGCGCTGCGTTTTTTATTTTTAGCACAAGCTCGTCCACTGACATATCAGGCGTTTGTTTTATTTTATTGAAAGCGTCCTGTTCTTGCGTTATCGTTATTCTGTTTGAAAATTTATTTATTAGTAATATTTTTATTTTATCAAACTCCTTTTCGTTTTGTAATTCAGGGTTTTGAATTAAAAACTGCATAGCCTTATCTTTTAATCTGGTTTTAATGATAGCCACTTTATGCTCTTCCTTCCAACTTGCTAACTCCGCTAATTCATCAAATTGTTTTATAAAGAAATTTATATCTTCCTCCTTACTCCCACTAAATAATGGCAGGATCTGCATTACTGGAATATCCATATTTTTATTATTTCTATCCAATTTACTATAATTTTTATTTGATATTTTTTAATCTTCTTTCAAACTTGAACTCCTTGTTATAATTGAACTTTTCACCACTTTTTTAACTGGTCCCATTCCTATATCCCATTTTTCTAATTATACCTTCGATCTCATTTAGAAGAACCATTTTTTCCATTTCATTGATAAAACTTTACATAATCATACATATAACATAAGGAGAAATGAGAATTGTGCACAATATTTTCACAATCATCTATGTCGCCACCAGTTGTCCAACCTTATCAATATTTATTTTTTATTATTATTATTCCTTTTATTTTTATTAATTTCATAAATCCTTATTTTATTCCCGTTACTGCTAAAGTCACGAGCACCAAATGTGCCGATTATTATTTCTGTTGATTAAAATTAATATTGTCAAAAATGCATTTTACATTAAATTAATTATTTATTAGTATATTAATTATACATGTAATCTGTTCTAAAACTTACTGCTGTGTACATTGCGTTGGTGGCCGCAAAACCCACCTATTTCTGTGCTTAACGGGATACTAAGTTAACAAACTAAAAATTAAGGTTAATAGAAAAGGAACAAACATTTATTTATCACATACTCAATTTACACTCTTTAGTTTTACAAATTAAATAAATATCACAATAGTGGAATACAATCTCAATGGTAGTTCGGGGGGTGTAATGCCAGATGAATTGATATTTGGTTGGAGCACGTGGTGGGATGCATTAATTAGCTTTTCCTTAAAAACACAAATTTAGACAGAGGTTATCCTCATATAGTTTAATTGTACGGTACCTGATCTTCTTTCATATTACTTGGGTAGCACCGATGCTTTGTCACACTTTACACTTGCAATACCAGATGAACATGAGCTCTCCTTCGAATTCCTATATCAGAGACGCACACACAACTCTTAACTCTGCTATCGTCGCTTCTTCTTGACTAGTCTAACTCCAACAGCCTGCCTTGACCAATTCTGACTCCCACTTCGAGCAACTCTCACTTATATCCCTTTTTCGGTCGGCGGTCCACGTGCTGAAATGTAGAGCTGCGAGCTAATCCGTAGACATGGCGTCGCCGTCTCGGTTGCCGCCAAACGGCTTAGTGTGGTATGTAAACATGGGCGTGGTATGTAAGATATGGGGCCACCTGTATATTATCGCCCATCTGCATAGCGTGGGGATAATCCGCCCGCATTCCTGGTTCCATTATTTTTTAATCCTTCCAAATATTTATTACTTTACATTTCTGGCATTACAATACCCATTTTAAAAAAATAATGATAATAATGAGTACAAAAAAAAAAATGTGAAAGTGATTCTGTCACCAAGTAGTGTAAGTGGTTCACTTTAGAACAAAAGCTTCATGTAATCAAGCTTCAAGAAGAAGGTGCATCATTTGCTAAAATAGGCTGTGAAAAGGGTATGGATGAGTCATCAGCTCAAAGACTTATCAAAAAGAAAGATCAATACAAATCGCAAGGTATGGCTACGGCTTCTTATTTGTCAAAAGTAGTGACTAAAATCAGAAACACTCGAATGGTAAACATGGAGTGGCTATTATCCATATGGATCGAAGACTTAAATTAAAAACGAGTTCCACTTCAAATGGAAATTCAAGTCAAAGCATTAAATTTTTACAATGACTTGAAGACCATTGATGATATAGAAAAATAAGGAGAGGGAACTAGTGAAAATTTTACGGCAAGTCGTGGGTGATTTTTTCGTTTTAAGCAATGAACTGGTATTCACAATCTGCAAGTGCAGATAAAGAGACTGCTTCCAGATATCTGAAGGAATTAAATGAAATCATACAAAAAGGCGACTACAAAGATGAACAAATATTCAATGTTGATGAAACGGGTTTATTCTGGAAGGTCGATTTCTATCTGAATAATCTGGAATTGTTGAATATTGAACCTTCTATTAGTGCTAAAGTTAACTTTATGGATTTAAATCTATGTATTGAATCTTCTAATAGTATTATTTATAATTTATATGATAAAAAAGTTATTTTGGTACTTTTCCATTTCGCTGGCACAGGCGATAAAGTCGCCAAAATTACTACAACCAACGCCAAATGGAATATCCCCGCTGGTAACCTTTTACCGCCACATTTTCAAAACAAGTTGCGGCCATTTCTTATCAGTCACGTCTTTTTCCTAATATGTCAAAAATGGATGAAAAACTAATGAAAATTTGGGATTTGCCCAGAACAGAGGAAGAATCTGTCAGATTCTTGCAAGCGAAAGGCGTTCTGTCTAAAATTGCTACTTGTGAAAATAATCATGAAATGAAATTGTATTTCAGAAACGAAATTCAATGGCGCTGCAACCTTTCAACTTGTCGCAGTAAAAGAAGTATCCGGAGAGGCACATGGTTTGAGTCATCGAAATTGAGTTTCTTGATGTGTGTGAGGTTTATATATGGTTAGAGCAAAGAATTAATTTCAGTTAAATGGTATGAAAAGCAGTTGGAAATCAGTCACGGAACAGATGTGGACTGGAATAACTACATGCGCGATATTTGTGTGGATTCTTTGCTTAAACGTCAACAATGGAAAGTAGGAGGATGTGATCTGATCATCGAAGTAGATGAAAGGATGTTCACAAAGCGCAAAAACAATGCAGGATGAATTCTACCACAACAGAGGATCTTTGGTGGAGTTTACCGTGAAACAAATGGATGTTTCCTTGTGAAGGTGCCAACCGATCCATGAGCATTATATTAGAAGCAATTAAGAAAAATATCGAAAAAGGAACTATAATATATTCCGATTCGTGGAAATCATATTGCACTGAAAAACTGGAAGAGGAAAGTTTCCAACATTTCAAAGTGAACCATAAATACAATTTTGTCGATCCAGAAACTGGAACGCACACACAAAAAATAGAAAGACTGTGGGGTAGCGCCAAATGGCGAAATAAGAAACACAGAGGAACGGCACGTCATTATCTAGAAAGTTATCTAGCAGAATTTATGTGGAGAAAAGAAATGAAAGACCCATTTGAAAAAATTTTAAACGATATTAAAATGTTTATGCCTCCAAAGTAAAAAATTCTTAGAACTAACATTTATTAACATTTTTTTATGTGTATACTGTGTGTTGTCACCAATAAAGTCTGCTTATAGCGAAATTTGTGCCAACGAAATGGAAAAGTAACGTTATTTTAATTTTAATATCAATAAATTATTACCTTTTATGCCTTGTAATTCGATTCAAATTTTTTGTAACATCATTAAAAATCAATTGTTTCGATGAATTTATAGACTATCAGATAAAATGTTTCATCAATTACATATAAAAAAAAACCTTATTCAAACTAGTAAATCATACTTTTATCCATTATATTTGGTTAACAGTATAGTAAAAATGTTAAAATGTTTAGGGTAACACAGCATTCTTAATGCACTTTATTATGTCTCAAACACTATAGATTTTTAATCATTCCCTATTATTTACTAACTGATACTTATGGTTGTATTTTCTATTATAACGCATTTCGTTATACTTGCATCATCTAACAGTGCATTTTGCCTGGAGATAGAGGCAAGGAATCAGTGGAAGGCCTTGTCTAATTTCTATAATTCATTAATATTCGATATATATTTTATTAATTCTTTAATTTAATTTATGTTAATAATGATTATCATTTTTATCTATATTAATAGGCACTCATATTTTGAATGCAGTTTATCTGGTTTTTATACCTTCTAATACTTTAGAATGAATTTACTATTTACAATTTTTAAGAATGGCAACATGGACATTACTCTTTAGAGTTGGCAATATCTTCTTAGCACATTATGTTGAGATGGTTTAGCTGCTATAACTTCTACACATGTGTAAGTCAATTCTATTTTTTTCAATTTATTCAATTATTTATAGTTTTTCAAATTTCTCAACCATTTACCATTTTTAGCACATAGGAGCTACTATTGACCATTTATACACAGTAATAGGTCAATAATTGAAATGTGCTAATTGAAGCTGATGTATAGTAATCGCCTCTTGAAGATTTTACTATTACATCACCTTCAATCTATTATTTGATGTTCCATTTTTTTTTTAATATTTTTGTTTTAAATATAATGGGTGGTTTCTGACATTCTCTTGAGTTTTTCTGGTTGGTATTTGAATACTTTTGTTTGTTATGGATGCTTTACTATTTCTCTTCAATAATTCTATTTTAATTCATCTTTATTACTTATGAATTTCATCTTATTTATATGCTGCACTAACACAATAAGTAGATGTATTTTTAATTGTACCCTTTTTTTAATACATTTATATTGTTAAACTTACTAGTTTTAAGTTCTTAATATTTTATATTTATTTAGGTATTTTATATAGGCGGAATTTTAGGGATTTTATGACAAAAAAAAAGAATAATTAAGAGTACTTTGAAACAAACAATTTAAAAAATGTAGGACAGACACAACTTTTGTTTTAATGAAATTTTTTAAACTGATTTGATCCTTCAAAACAAAATTTATATGAACTGTTAAATTACACAGACTTCTAGTGTTTTTAAAATAATTCAATTTTTACATCTCAGCTCTAAGTTCCAAAATTGAGCCAAAAGTAGAACTCTCGAATGTAGAAAGCCCAGACCACACGACCAACCCGAAGGCTAATGGCAACTGTTTGTGTGGCCGGGAACTCTCGAATGTAGGACTTTTCTTACTTTCCTCCTAAAATGTAGGAAAAGTAGGAATTTAATTATCCTTATTTTAGTTAACTGTTCATTGCAATAGATGCAAGCATTTAATTTCATTTTACTCCACACAATTTGTAATCAATAGGTACAAAACATATTTAACTGTACATACAACTGAAACTACTACTAAAGTAATGAAACTAAAATAGCTTCACTAAAAGCAGCAAACATAAAAATAATAATATTGACTACTTTTTACGGCGAAAAACAGCCTGTTGCATAATGACACAGAAAAAATGCAACCTTCAGCCATGAGATCAGTGACTGATGTAAGAACAGCAAATCTGACTGAAGCAAGAAATGAGTGTTGCCAACAGTGAGAGAAGAAAAATATAGATAAAAAACCAAGGAGGAAAAAACAAGAGGTGGGACACAATGAATAAACGGTAAAATACTGAAGAGGAAAGTAAATGTCCAACAAAGGATTCAAAGCACTTGTTCAGTGTGTTGAATGTAAATTATTCCCATACAAACTAAACAAGTGCTTCGAATCCTTTATTGGATGTTCACATTCTCTTTGGCATTTTACTAATCATTCATTGTGTTCCACCACTTGTTCCTTCCTCCTTGGATTCTTATCTCTTTTCCTCTGTTGCCATTGGCAACATCCTTTCTCTGCTTGAGTCATCTTTGATGTTTCTGCATCAGACATCGATTTTGCTCTCATGAGTAAAGGCTGTACTTCTTATGTGTGATGATAAAGGTAGCAGTTTATTGTCTTCGAAACCAGTCAATATACTATTTTTGTGTTTTATGCTGCTTTAAAAGAAGTTATTTTAGTTTTAATATTTGACTGTGCTGTTGCATTTAAAAATCTGATTCTGGATTGGCAGAAAATATATTTGCTAAACCACAGCTATTTATTTGTTAGATCAGAACTTCCTAAAATAATCGTTAAACTGAGGTTCAACTGTATTCTGATTTTCAAAATCCTACTTATTTTAATCTGACAACTATGAATCAATTGAATCAGAAAACTTCAATAATACAAGAGTGTAAAATTATTTGAAATCACAAATATGAAAAGCATATACATGAAAATTGAACCTTTCATTCCATTTTTCAGCAATTTTATGGTAATGCACATCATAATGCAGTGGATGATATAAGACTGATTCATCAAAATCAATATTGAAAGTGTCCCAAAAGGGTCCAAACGGGTTTCCATCTTTTGCATTACAGCCACCGCTTTCTCCTCGTTCACTGTAGCAGAAAACTAGAAAATATATCATAAAAATTACACAGAATAATTTTTACTTTCCCTACATTCATATTATAATGTATAGGAAAAGTATTGTAATGAAGTTAAAAATTCGAATTTGAGTTTTCGACAGATCAAGTATCCCTGAACTCGAAGGATTGAAGTGGGGCGTAGTTGCTCACGTTCTTTTCCGATAGGTAAGACTCAACTCAAGTGGATCGAGATAACGATGAAAAGAGCATCAGGTAAAAAAAAAGAGCGATCTCTCCTCTTTAGAAAGTTGTAACGACGCCCTTTCTATCTCAGAAAAAGCAGACAACTGGGGGAGAAATTCGGATATTTTTCGGAAGATGAAGAAAAAGGGAAAATATGATTATATGTTGAAGCTCTTGTTGAAAAGCCATTTTGATACAGCGAACAACAGACTCTATAGTAGGGATAAATATCTTTACAAGAAGAGGAAGATCGTTTCTCTAAGCGTGATGGGCATAATCCAATATTTTCGAGGTGATTTCTGTGTGTATATCAAGAAAATGCCAAATGTTAATGAATAATTCAAAGCTAAGAACATTGTGCCGTATATCTTGTACAACATTAGTTTGTTGTGAAACGCATGAAGTCACTGCATTAGCAAAAGCCATGTACTGCCCACATAAGATTTTTTAAAGAAAAATCACAAGTTACTCTAAAATAGGACAAATCTTTCAGCTTGTGACAAACTATATGTTATGTAATATAGCTTAAATTATGATCAAGAAGTTTAGTAGCCACTGCCTAGCAGACTCCAGAATTTTACTAGCATTCTTAATTTATTACTAGCCACTTTTAGCACAAGTTACTAATATCACTTAAACACATCAACATAAGTTGTAAAAGTTATACGCACTAAACAAACATATATAGAAAAATTAAAATATTCAATAAAAAAAATAATTTGAAACTTTTAAATAATTTTTTAATGTTATGTTTTATAAATAACACATAAAATATTTGATTTGAATAACAAATATATCTGAAGCATGAATAAATTACTAAATATTCACTTTTGTTCTATTTCCTAAATATCTACTTCAATTAGCTAGGATCTTATTTGGATGATTTCCCTTGCATCTTAAAATAGTGAATATTTTCCAACAAATCTTTATTAGATTTGTCACTCAGAAGTGCAACAAATTAAAAAAATTTCCAATATTTATTTATCTGTGTAAGCTCTAATAGCCTAAAATAATCGAGGAAGTCAGATTCAGTAGCCAACTTAAAAACACAAGATACAATTTATGACGTTATCTAGGATGCTTTATATTGGATGTCGCAATGCTGTCAACTGTGTGGTATACATTCAATTCAGTTTCATTTCGAATGTAGCATTGCAGTCTGTGTTCACCATTGAAGAGAACTTTTCCCATTCTTTCATCATATTGTGCATGCATAAATTTAAACTTCACCCGTCTACCGTTAAGGTGCTGTGCGTGAGAATGAGAAGGTACCTATAAAGTCAGCCTCACTATTGATTGGTTTAACTTTTTAAAAGAATTCTGTCTCCCTTCTCCTATGTATTGTGAATTATGATTACAACTAGGAAGATATAGTTTCACCATCTTGAGCCATTGAATTTAATTGCAAGGAACGTTAACCTAATAAACTCAAATGTATGTAATAGTTCTGTATGTGTGCTATAAAGTTAAAACTGGATAAAATTTGATTCCTGGTTATTCAGAATCAGATTTCTACCAGTTTCACAGCATCCTATTTACTGTGTTGGGTACCCTAAGTGACAGCTTAGTCAACATATCAGAAACAATTATGTAAGGTGCAAGGCCGAGTTTGTACTTCATTTTTAAAAACTCAGGTCTGCAGGATTTCTTTTAAAATGTTTCGTCACATCTTAGGTGTACTGACTTGGGGGCTCTAAGCGACAGCTTAGTCCACCTACAATAATTTCACATGTGAGATTTCTGGCTGGGTTGGGTTTGTACTTAGTTTCATAAAATTCATATCCCCATATTTCTTTTGAAAACTTTTGAAGCAACAGATTTACTGTCTTATGATCATAAGTGACTATTTAGTTTACCTTTTATAAATCCTCATGTGCCAGGCCAGTTTTGTATTTTATTTTTAAAAATTTGGGTCTTTGGATTTCTGTTAGATTGTTTCCTAGCATCATATTTACTCTCCTATGGGCTCTAAGCAACTGTTTAATCTATCTATCATAAATCCATGTGATACTTTGGGCCAGACCAAGTTTTCACTTGGTTTTAAAAAATGCACATCCTCAAAATTCTGTTAAACAGTTTTGTAGCATCGAGTCACTTAGTCCACCTATTGTAAATCCCCAAGTGAGGTTTTAGGACAGCCCAGGTGCTTACTTGGTTTTTAAAAATTGGGGTCCCCTGGATTACTGTTGAAAGGTTTAGCAGCATCGAATCTACTGTCTGAGGAGCCCCAAATCACTGCTTAATCTGCTTATCACAAATCTATATGCAAAGTTTGGAATCAGGCCGGGTTCATACTTAGTTTTTTAAAATTCAGGTCTGCTGAATATCTATTAGAAGATTATTGTCCAGGCTCAATCCCACCAATTTTCTTAGCTATTGGATGTTTAATTTTATTGAGAAATTAGATTAGTTTATAACTCAGAAATAAAAAGAAATATATTTTTTTTAATAATTCTTTTTACAAGTATGTATATCATTTTAATTTTCATCAATTACTTTAAAATCAAAACCAACTTTCATCAGTTACTTTAAAAACAAAATTTGTGGTCAATGTGATGAATTAATTGATTTTACAAGAAAATTCAAAATCTCCCATGTTTTGAGAAAAATTAGTTAGAAAAAATGGCATCTTTAGGTACTCTATATTGGCTCGGTCTTCATTGATAAGACTGTTGAAAAAGAATTCTTGGAAATCTTACATAATAAAGAACAAAAAAGATGAATCTTGCATAAAGCATTGATTAGGAAACACTTTCCAACTGCAATGCAATTTTATTTAAACATCTCTAAAATGCGATACATTCAACGGTAATATTTTTTAAATTATCACAATACTACAATAATTTATTATCTTTGAAAACTTCATAAAAAAAAATGAACTTCATTCAAATGACGTCACTGAAAAATAATACCTGGCTCTCTATGAAAAATCAGTAAAAATTTTATTCACAAACTTTTATTCTATTCCTTTCATTCATCACAATACTACAATAATTTATTTTACTTAAAAACTTAAAACCATGGAGGTAAAGGTAATTTAACTCTGTGCTTAAAACTTCACCGAAAAAGTCTGCTATAAAATCGTCTGTTCTCTATGTAAAATCAATGACTGCTTCATTCATATAAACTACATTACAGACTCCAGCGCAAAATAATTTTGCGTTAAAGAAATTCAGCAATTCTTATACAACTCATCTTACAGCTTGAAGTGTTTACAATCTCCATAAGTGAAAATTAGGTTTTGTTGTAGAAATAATCAAAGTTTGAAGATCATTTAAACTCAAATATACTGTAATTGCATTGTTTCAGAACATTGATGAACAGAAATTAAGCAAAAATAAAGAGGTTTTAGGACAGACATAACACTAAATATAAATTAAAAAGAACTTTAAAAATCATGATTTGAGCCATATTTTATTAATCAAGATGGATGCCATATTTTATTTTGAAGTGGGTCATGTGATCTCTTCATATAATGGTCACGTGATCTCTTCATATAATGGGTGTAATTATTGTTTTAATTTTTATTTAAAAAACTACTGAATATATTTTGCTGAAATTTTTTTTATATATTTTACGGGATAATTTGAATATTTCCTAAAACATTCGAAGCAATTTGTAAATTTTAAATTCGCTTAAAAAATATTTTAAAAATTAGGTCCCATAGGGTTCAATGTATTTCATTTTTTCAACCCGGGTACAATCCAAAATTAATTGGGTGATATTATTCATTTATATTCCCATAGGTCTCGCAGACCGTCTGAACAACATACTAAAATTTCATTTTGATAAAGTCATTTTTACGGCAGTTATCATGGTAACGGACAGACAGACAGAATGAACAAAGTCGTAAACACTTTTTACTTATATGTTGTAAAGTGTTAAAAATGTGTGAGTGTGTGCCAGTGCAATCTGTAGCAGGAAATCTAAGAGCAGTATGACCATAAAATTTGATACACAGGTACATCAGGACACGAATAGGTGCCCTGTGGCATTTTTTTAACACTTTACAACATAGTTGAAAAGTGTTTATGACTTTGTTCATTCTGTCTCTATGTCCGTTCGCACGATAACTGCCATAAAAATGACTTTATCAAAATGAAATTTTAGTATGTTGTTCACACAGTACGTGGGACATATGGGAATATAAATGAATAATATCACCCAATTAGTTTTGGATCTGAGTTGAAAAATTGAAATACATTGAACCCTACGGCACCTAATTTTTCATGCATTTTTAAGTGAATTTACAATTCACAAATTGCTTCGAAAGTTTTTAGAAATATTCAAATTATCCCATAAAAAATATGAAAAAAATTTCAGCAAAATATATTCGGTAGTATTTTAAATAAAAATTAAAATAATAATTACACCCATATTATATGAAGAGATTATGTGACCCACTTCAAAATAAAATATGGCATTTATCTTGTTGTTGTTGAGACCCAGACCGTCCGACCTACCAGAAAGGTGTAAGGTAACTGTATGGACGGCCGGGAAGTGCCACCCAATTTAGACCGGAACCCAGTGGGGGAGGCATCCACAGGGACCGTACCCTCCTTCCCCTACCACCAACCTACCAACAATTAATTTATATTTAGTGTTGTATCCATCCTAAAACCATTTTGTTTATGCTTAATTTCTGTGCATCTATACAGGGTGTCCCAAAAAGATTGAAACAGCTACAAAGGGATATGCAGGTTTTTTTAACGATCTTGTTGCATTAAAAATAAAAAATTTCTGATTGACCAAATTTATCTATGGAAGTCATATAAAAATTTAAAAAGTGTAACTTTTTGAAAATGAATGGGAGGACTATTTCATTAACGTAGTCTTATTTCCTACCTTACTTTGAACATTTTTGAAATTTACATTACCCACTTATCTCTAACAGGTAAAGAATTAAAACACATTTCAATCTTTTTGAGACACCCTGTATTCTGAAACAACACAATTACAATATATTTGAGTTTAAATGATCATCAAACTTTGATTATTTCTACAACAAAGCTTAATTTTCACTTATGGAGAATATAAACACATCAAGCTATAAGATGAGTTGTATAAGAATTGCTGAATTCCTTTAACGCAAAATTATTTAGCTCTGGAGTCTGCAATATAGCTGAAATGAATGAAACATTCATTGATTTTACATAGAGAAACAGATTATTTTATTATTGTAGTATTGTGATGAATGAAAGGAATGGAATAAAAGTATATAAATGAAATATTTACTGCTTTTACATAGAGAGTCAAGCGATTTATATTTCAATGACGTCATTTGAATAAAGTTCATTTTTTTTCAATAAAGTTTTAATTTTTCAAATATAACAAATTATTGTAGTATTGTGATAATTTTAAAAATATTACTGCTGAATGTATCGCATTTTAGAGATGTTTAAATAGAACTGAACTGCATTGCAATTGGAAAGTATTTCATAATCAATGCTTTATGCATGATTGATCTTTTCTTTTTTTTTTTTAATTTCGAATTAGTTTTTTAGTTATTTTATATTTTAGCCCGATTTATAACAATTTTGGGTGGTATTCACACAAATCGATTCCTTAGTGACCTAAACTATTATCACAGAGTTTCCATCTTAGCACCATTGAAAAGATGGTGCTAAGATACATTCATTAAGATAAGAACATTCTTTCCAACAATGTTTGAACCTAATCTGTGGAACAATTCCATCATGTTTATTTTTTTAAATACATCGAAATTAGAATTTTTTATGTTATCATATTATATCATAGCATTTGAAAAACTCAGATTAGCACAATCCTATAATTTGGCTAAAACTCCCCCATATGTTCTAACAGCATTCTAACAACCAAAAAAAAATTATTCAGATTTCATAAGTAATTTTAATGTTTGTGACTTTTAAGTGATAGCATTCCGTCATCGCACTGGACAGTTTTGCACTCATGTTCCCCCTTTCTGGAACAGATCCATTTTAAAGAAGGGTAAGTGGGTTGTGCATTGTGGAAGAAACTTTCGGAAAGCGAATTTGAATCCTTTTTATTTCTGTTTTGTGGAGAGCAAGTTTTCTTTTTTTACTTTGCAAATAGCATGCTTAGTGAATTGAGTAGTAATGGCATTTATGTACAACCAGGAAACATCCAATAATTTCTTCTAGTAACATCATAAAATAGAAAATATTTTCAACATAAAAGAAATGTTACCATCTCTTTAATTCAACAAGATCATTTAACATAAATTAATTTCTTTATTCGCTGCAATTTGCATCAGAGTTTATAATGATACATTAAACAATAATTTAAATGTTAAATTACTAAACTAAGTAAGTGACAAATATTAGGAGAAAGTTAATACAAAACAGCCAGAGATAACTTGAAATGTAAAATAAAGTGAAAAAACTAATACATCTTCAGTTGAAAGTTTAACAAAACCAGTTATGTTTTAAGATATACAAGAATAATAGAAATGAATTTGATAGACTAAACAGTTAGTACATAAAATATACATAAAAGGCAAATGTAAAGATACCTTTAATATAATTATCTTTTAGAAGTTACACATGTATATTCTGAAAATTATATAAAACATAAAACAGTGGCTTATCCATTTAATTATCTATAACTACCTTTTCTTTGTCCTTTAGGCCATATTACTGGAGAAATATCTTTCATGAATCTTTCCATTGTTAAAACCTTATGAAATTGCAGTAAAGGTTCAACTTTAAAATATGTGTCAAATGGGATCTGAACCTAAAATTAAAAAAAAGCGAAATTATTTTTAAAATAAATATAGAACATCATAATCATATATGTTATAAACTGGTGTATATAGGATCATTCACAATACTGATTTTTATTTATGTGATCATTTACAATACCCACCCAGTTAACAATATAATTAAGCTGATATAGTAATTTAGGCAAAAGTTTTTTATTTCTAAGCAGAGTAATTTTTGTTTAAGAAGAATTGATAAGGTATTATTTCCTAGTGGTAAATTTACAAATAGGCAGAGCAAGCATTTACCAACAAGAGGTTGCTTCAAAAAATGACTGTAAATGTTCAAAACTAAATAGCAGTCTTTGAAAACCTCCCTTCACACATTGAATCGAATACACACAGGCAAAATATTTCCAAGAAATGAATCTTAAAAATAATGTAAATGGTTAACAACAGTGCATAAAATGTCATCTTAACTTTTATCCTATGTTTTATTTTCATTTCGTTTTAGAGTGAATTTCAACATTGATATCAGTAAAATTGAAAATTTGTCTGTGGTTGTGTTTGTTTCTCTCATCATCATGGGAGAACAGCTGCACTGAATTTTATGAAATTTTATGCATAGCCTTGAAATAGCACTACTTAAAATTTAGTCCATGCTTCAAGCTTCTAGGGCCAGAGGTTGTCTAGATATTAAATAAAACCCTACAGTAAAACTTTCCATAGACATATCATTATACAAACGATATTTCTTTCACAAATTTGTTTGACAAACATGATAACATGTTGCTAAGCAATGGAATTAAATCCAATGAGATTATACAGCAGATAATTTCTATTACATCTTTTCCAATTTAAATAATTAAGAAATGCATATAAAAATCAATTTTATCGCAATTACATTTTTGACTGGATTACATCAATTATGCTTTCGGGTTGAAAAGTTATGGGAACAATTGATAAATTCAATTTCTTAAGTCATCTGTTTTATTTTGGTAATAGTTTTCAAACTCATGTACTGTGTTTAGCCAATTGTTATAACAGAAAAAAGCCATTTTAACACTTTCATTTAGGCATATATTGATAAAATTTCATATTTTTTGCAAATATGTTTACAAACGAGACTTGGATGTTTTATTCTTAAAATCTGCCTGTGAAGATAAATGTGTATAACAAGAACAGATATTCTTATACTTCTTTTTAGGAGAATTAAATAAAATATTTTAATAGAATGTTTTGAATAACAATGTCATTTAGAATATAGGAATTTGCACATAATTGTAAATTTTAAATTTCTTTATACAGGGTTCCCACTTTTCAAAGTGGAATTCCCTGAATTTTCCAGGTTTTCCCAGTTGTTTTCATCAAAATTCCAGGTACTGTGTACTACTGTTTTAACGCCAATTTCAAAAAATAATTTCAGATTTAACTGATAATATTTACCATGAATACATGACAGTGAGGAAAAAAAACATTCAAAATAACTCAAAATTTTCTATATTTATATACAATTTTATCTGCATATACAGTACAACCTTAAAAATCTGGGCTTTTCCAATTTCGGATTTTAGAATTTTCTGGATTATAGAATTTAGGTTGATATTAGGTTAGGTTTGAATAAAATTCATACCTAACCTAATATCAACTAAATACATTATAAAACATTATGTTTAGTAAAAATAATGATAATTAACCCATTAAAAATAGTATTTAATACAAAAAAATGGAAGAAAAGAAATTTTAAAGTAAAATATACATATACAAGAAATAAAAAGATAAAGAAAGTTTACACTTTATCATTTTGTTTAAACATTTGACTAATGTTTGTTGTTTCATTAATTTTGATTTGTGGGAAGCAGTTTTTCTTCTATCCTATAGGTAGATGGGCATTATTTCCTGTTTAGTTACCTATTAGTTTCTTCTTTCAAGACCTTTAATTGTATGATCGACTGTTAGTACATGACTATCAATATGTATTTTTTTCTTGAGGATAAGTCGACCTGTGTGTACGTAGCCGTAAATTTACATTGACCTTCACAGAAAACAATTTTCCATAGAAAACTATGCAAATTCCATAATTTGTAGTACGATGTTTCCCGTCGGAACTATAGAGAATCCATAGTAATCGTCATCTCTGTGAGCAGGTCAGCAAGTTAAAAATTCCCTGATTTTTCCAGGATTTTGAACAAAAAAAATTGATTTTTCCTGACCTTATCCACTTTCAAATTCCCTTTAAAAATTCCTGATTTCCAAAGTGCGCACGAACATTGTTTATATTCCATAAAGAATGGATATACTGCTAGTATTAAATATGTGCATACATAATTTTACAGCATATCATGTATAATTACACAATTAGAATATAATTAAAATGCAAAACTACTTTGAAGTTAAATATAAACCTCAAGTCATCTCTTAATCAAAATGTTTTGCATTGCTACTGATTTCACAGATTCCCTTCATAATAAAGACCTTCTTATACAAATATCTTACTCTTTTAATAGTTAATAAGAAGTATGTACTGTGAACACACACAGATTTTTGTGTAGCGCAAAACACTGAAATTTTTAAGACCGGTTCTGAAGTCGGATCCAGTTTAACCTTAGCCGTAGCAAGCTTATCATTCATCCACAATTTATCACGTAAACAAAATAGAAATGTGATTTTATTTTGATTAGTAGCAAATTTACATTTTCATAAGATTATGGTTGCAATTTTCAGAAAAATTACAAGAACTAACACAATTTCATTTAGAGTTTTATAGAAAATCTTCATACAGCATATTAAAATATAAGGGGCAATCAGTTCTGAAGGCAAAAAGTCTTCTTCTAGACAAGCAAGAAGTATAACCTCACTCACTGAAGTAAGTTCGGTATATGAGGTAAAATAGCACATGTGATGTGGCTGAAGATAATTAAATGAACATTAAGATTTTCTATAAAACTTAATTTTACCAGCAGTTTTGAGCATATTTTGACAACTTTATTCCTTGTAAGTGCAAGTTTTCAAAATAAATATCATACCTATTAGACATTTTTTGGTAGGATAAAATACACATAAATTACATAAACTAAAATAATTATGCTATAATAAACATACAGATTTAGAATATCCAGTCTTATATTCAACCCATGGAGGTAATGCAAGAGTTCTGTTCAAACCATGAGCAAAAGCTAGGGCACCAAGAAAGTGATCAGCTTGATTACCAAATCTGCCTATAAATAAATTATAAATGTACTATTAGCATATGAAGTTATGAATATTAAAAAATTAATATATATCATAAAATCATATGGATAATATAAACAAATATTCACAAATCTTACTAAACGTTTTCAGAATCTTATGATTTTATACATAACTAACAAAATGTAACCTATAAATAAATTGTCATATTTTACTGCAAACTATTGAAATTTTGAATGTGTTATTAAAATGTGTAATGATTTTTTCTAATAAAATGTTTTTAAATAAAAGTTTATTTACAGCATATAAGGCATTAAAATTGCATGAACTTTGCTTTAGATCTTTTGGGAGTATATAAGCATCCTTCATCAAAAGCATATGACAGGTATAAAGTCCACTGGAGCTTTTAAATGGACAGCCAACTTACAAGTTAAATTTCCATAATACAAAATGCTAAATGATGAAAAGAAATTTCATATTATGAGAAAAAGTACAGGACACACATAAATTCATACCATCAAATACCAAAAGCCATACAGGAAAACAAATGTAACAAATCATTAAATATTTAGGTATGCAGATAGTGATTTAATGTTCATAAAATCAAGGATAAGATGCCAGACAAAACTAAGTTTATGAACTGAGTCAAAATTGCAAATGAAATCGCAATTGAGATAAATAAACAAGGATTCATAAAGATTCCCTTACATTTTTACAATGAGACCCAATTGACCCTACGGAGAACTAAATATAGACCCTAAGAACTAAAGTAATTGTTTAGACAATGGAGGATAATCCCCAATTCTTCCTTCCCTGCTTATTTTTTAACTACACAAAATTTATAAATATGCCCCTAAAAAATAAAGCATGCATCTATGGTTTTAATTCATTATTTTCATTATGCATCTAAGAACATTTAATAAAAGCAAATTCATTTTTTTACTTTCATGAAAGACCAGTGCACTTACTATTATGAATCAAAATAATAATGCAAATGCAATCAATATGAACATTTTCATATTTTAGAAATTGCTATTGCAGAAAACAACTATGTGCTGCTCCTTAGACTTTGACTTCTATCATCACTCCTATGCCAATAATGTTCTTTCAACACCAACTGGTGTTATTGGGCAACAGTGCTAATTAACTGGAGTGTATACTCACCTTTCTCATACCAAAATCTATTTTTAAGTAGATTGGGATTCTTTTTTTCTTTGCAAATTTTACAAGAAAAATTTTGAAATATAAGTATTAATGGTACAAATGATCACAATTATAGATATTACCTGTCATTTTAAAAGACTTGAAAAACATCTTTCGATTGATACTAAGCTTAACAATCAAAAAAAAAATTGAAGCCTTTTAAAATGAAGAATAATGCGCTATAATTGTGATCATATGGGCAACAATATAGATTTTTCAAAATTTTTCTTATAAAATTTGAAAAAAAAAATAACAAGCTACTTCTTTAAAATGGATTCTGATATGGAAAAGTCGAGTGGAGCCACACACACACACTCCTGTTAATGTATTTAAGGTAATGGCTGATTGTGCATAAAGTGGCCGGACAAATTGTTTACCCGGGGTGTTCTGATAGTACTAATTCGCCCTTAATCTTGCTTAATAAAAATGTCCTTCTTGCATATCTTGCCCTTCTGCCCAATTAATCTAATAAAAGCAAATCCTTCCATACACTAGTTTTACAATACGGGCTTCCTATTATGAAGTGCAATGACATTCCTTTAGTAAAATATGTAGAAATGTGTGCGAGAAGCTACTTGATGTAGATTTTCACACCCGGTTATTGTTTTTAAATTGAATATTGATTTTAATCCTAGCAACATTTGTTATTTCAGGAGACATACGGTTTTTCTCAACTGTTGAAACAATCAATTTACGCAGATGCTTATAGGAAAATGCAAGATAAAACAAGTTTTCATCACACTCAAATCGTATTAAATTTATACTTTAAAATGCTTAATAAGACATCTATCATGCATACAAAATAGAAGCTTACCCATACAAGGACAATACAGAATGTATCCTTCTGGATCAATAGAAGTTTCAGCAAATGTGCTGAAACAATTTAATAATAAGCATATAATTACTACAAAAAAATGCGCCATGCTAAAACGTAAAACAAAACAACATTTTAGTTAGTGATGCCACTTAATACTAAAACTTTAACATTTAAAGCCAAAACGATAATTACAGTCAAATTCATTAAGAACATTACCTGGAGATAAATATATTCGTTTCTATTTATAGTCGCTAATTAAGAAAAAATAATATAATCTCATACATAATATTCAAATATAAATTAGGTTTTAAATAGATGAAGCTTCAGGAAGAATTATTAAAATGAAATTACGTTCCCAGGTTTGGCAATAAGACTAGTTCGAAAAGTATAAACAAATTCGAATGGTGTTTTCTGGTATTTTGCGGAGCAAAAACTTTTCGGAATTGACACGTATTTCTCCCCAATGTTCTTTTTTCTATAATTAAAATATTATTTAAGAGCAATAAATATTCGTTCAATAAATTGTTGAGTCATTTAGTTCGTTTTAATCAAATATATGCTATTGCAATATTCTGTAGAATGTTAATTTCATTTATCCTAATCTTGGAAATATTTTCTTTTGATTACTTATATCAATGTATGATATATTTTTTAACGTGAATTTTGGATCTTTGAAACCATCATAAAAATATTTAAAATGTCGATTATTCATCGTATATGTGGCGAACACTTTAAGGTTATTGAAGATCATAAATTTGGAAAGTGTTTTGAGCAGTTATGCATCATTTA
The DNA here is from genome assembly GCA_951213105.1 of Amaurobius ferox. Lineage (NCBI taxonomy): Eukaryota > Metazoa > Arthropoda > Arachnida > Araneae > Amaurobiidae > Amaurobius > Amaurobius ferox. The sequence goes on from OX578138.1 coordinate 112,995,750, forward strand.
TCCAGCGTTTTGTGTACTGCTTATTTCAAGCTCTTATTTTATCGCTTATAGCAATATTAGACATGCAAAAAGACCTCCACTTGAGCGTATAGTTATATTTATGAGAATATTTATCAGTTTGTTGATGTCTTCTGTTGAATTTTATTTCCTTTACAAGCTCTATATCATTGAGCATAATCGTGTGTCATCTGATTTAATTCAAGCAATTTTAGTTTCATGCACTTGGATTGTGCATGCATTTTATTTAAAGACTCTCCTTCATGGTATTACTCATAAAATGAGAGGCCCACTAAGCATAAATATATGTGTCTTTCTATGTTTTGCTGTTACATCATTGCATTTGTATATGCAATGTAAAGTTACAAGTTTTCAGTGTTTAAAAATATTTGATATTATTATTTTTATATGTCAAATAATTTATCTTTTTACTCTGTTGCCAAATAATTGTATTAATAATGGCATAATTGAACAAAGCATCAATTCTGTAAGTGGTGAAGAAGAGCCCCTATTAAGCTCTGCTGCATGTCGATACAGTGCATTTCATGAAGAATGTGATCCGGAAGATTTAGGTACAGCTGAAGAAGCTAATAATATATTCTCTAAATTGTTCTTCATTTGGGTGAAACCCTTAATGCTCAAAGGTTTTTGTAATAATTTGAAAACTGTGGATGATTTATTTGATTTGCCAGAAAAACTACAACCTCAAAATCTTTCAGAAAAAATTAGAATATCAAATGCTTGTATGGCTGCTGATAATTCTGAAAATAAATCATTCCATTTAATTAGAAAACTGCATACTTTTTTTGGAGTTGAGTTTTACTCGATTGGAATTCTGAAATTTGTATCTGACTGTTTGTTATTTGGTGGTCCAGTGCTATTAAATGCTCTTGTGTCAAATTTAGAAGATCCAGAAGCTAAACATCCAGAAAATGGATACTATTATGCCTTTGGATTATTTCTGACTACTTTTATTGGTGCTGTATGTTCAGCTCAATATAATTATTTGATTTCTCGAATTAGCTTAAAGATCAAAGCTACCCTTATAATGATTATCTATCAGAAAACCCTATTTACTAGTAAAGTAACATTATCAAGCATGAGTACTGGTGAAATTTTGAATTTTATCAGCACAGATACAGATAGAATAGTAAATTTTTGTCAAAGTTTTCATCAGTTTTGGAGTTTACCAGTTCAAGTTGTTATTGCTCTTGTGTTACTGTATCAGCAGGTTAATTACTGTTTCATTATTGGTGTTGTTTTTATGTTGATTGTTATTCCTATTAATCAATACATAGCAAAGAAAATAGCAAACTACAGTACATTTTTGATGCTTGCTAAAGATAAAAGAATTAAAGTAATTGAATTTTGAATTTATTTTTAAAATATTCTTAAGATTTTCCCTGTTGAACTTTATATATACCTATGAGTACCTACTTCTGTTTTAAAGCCCCATAACCAGAAGTAAGATAAAACCAGGACACAACAAAAGTATCCATTAAAGCTATAGTGTCTCTGATTTTTTTTTTTCATCTTTTCTAGTCTGATTGTCAGATGGTTCACCCCCCCCCCCCCCTTCCCCAGAATTTCAAAGTTATGTTTCTTATATAATTTTCCTTGCCATATTTCCACCAGTAAAATAGTACATTAATTTTGCCCCATCCCCCTCCTCTGAAGAAATTCTTAAAATAGTGTCCTTGCTGGTTGCTGTGCTATATTAATCATCAGACTTTCTCTAAAAGGCCAGATATTTGATTTACCTGACCCTCCCCCTATGAATGCCATGCATGCAGATAAAAAACTAGCAGTTACATTTTTTTTAAGTATCATTACCGGTTTCTAAATTCTAAGAAATACTTAATCAGTTGCAAAACACATTATAAGAATGTAGGAGGATATCAAAAATTGAACTTGGACATAAAGAAACTTTGGTTTCAGATTTTGAAGTTCAACACATTAAAATAGGATAAAATGATCTGGTGTACTTTGATTTTCTCCTTCTCACAGCTTTGTCATTATTAGTAGCAAATAATGTTGTATAAGTTATATCACATTCTCTGAGGGCAAGTTTTTACTTCAGTAGCAACAGATTTTTCTTTTTGGAAATTGAATGCTTATTAACAGATAGGAAACAGATATGGCATGCTATGGGCTTGCTTAGAGACCTATTAAAGGCATATTCAAGGTACTACAAATTTAGAGAATTTCAAATGGATAACAGGCTGGTTGATGAAGATCATAGGCGCCAGCTACTGAGGGGGTGGGGGGGATGCAAGATTTTTTTCTAACTTCATATTTTACTAAATACCAAAAACCGAAATTTTTTAAACAAAAATAATTGAAAGAAAATCCTATCAATGTAAATGTCACATTTCAGTTCAGTCTTGTTCACATCTTCCTTACCATAGCTCCCTAAACTATCTCGCACACAAACCAAGCTCATTTTTACTCCCAGGAATCATGTTTACGCTAATGACAAAAACACCTGCTTACCAGAACTTTTTCGACTGGTCACCTAATTCAGAGAAATGGAATATTTACAGCCATGTTATTGGCATTTCCAAAAAATAGCTGTTTCCCTTCAGTAATAACTATAAATCATTACCACGAAGTAGAGATGACTGATTTTGTCTACCTAAAGAGATCTTATCTGTAATTACTCCTCGATTCTATATACCAGTTCTGTGTTTACAGGTGGCATCCATTCCGTTTGAAGCTGCAAACCCTGCGGGTGGTATCCATTCCTTTTGAAGTTGCAAACACCGCAGCTTTATTCCTGCTGAGCACCATACGTTTGGCACAGCACTGTAGTCAGGAAAGGGTCAGAGGGAGTTAAGCCCCCACCCCCCTCAAGAGGTATACTCAGCCCATCCACCCTGATAAAAAATATTAAAGTTTTAGCTGTGATAAGAAATGTCAACCAACGTGTCATCCAAATTTTGCATAAAAATATTTATAAGATTTTTTTTATAAATTGCTTTGTTTTGTTTTAAAGATTTTTTAATTTAGCTGAATGTGGGGTTATAGTGATGATCAATTTATTTACATATTTAATTTAAATATTAAGACAATAGTATTTGGATACTTTTGTATTATTGCTGTGTTCATTGTTTTAATTTGTGTCAATATCAACTGATAGATAGTTGATATTAAGCATTAACGTGTATTAACTTTCAGATTTTTTTTATTAATTAACAGCTTTGCTACTAGTTAATTCTTATATTAAAATCCATTGTAATTATTATATTTATAATACTGATGTATAGTAACTATATGGATTTTCCTAATCAACTCTTAGCTTACAAATATAAATAGGCCTAAAAAGATTAAAAGTATTTATCGTACAATAAATAAAACTGCTGATATCTTTCTTTCCACCCAGCCCATTTGACCTACCCGAAGGTGTAAGATATCTGTTTAGACCTCCGGGACAATACCATCTAATTTAGACTGGAACCTAGTGAGGGCGACATCCACAGGGACCGATCCTCCTTCCTTTGCTACCAACCACTCGGAAGGACTTTCAAACCCACAAATTTAACATTCTCGTACGTGGGGACAGTTTAGGCAAAGCTGGAAATCAAACTCAGGTCCTCAGAGTAGGGCCTACAATCCCCAAGACTTAACCACTCGGTTATCTCACTCCAAAACTGCTGCTTGTAAGACAATAACTTACAAAACTTCCTTGAGGAAAGCTTATATGTCAGTTAGGTGACTGCAGTATGCTCTCATAACAACCACTACTGCCGTTGTTGGGCAGTTCGTTCTTGACGGTTGTTAAGGGTGCATACTCTTTTGGCCTGAAGTAGAGGCTTAAAATGACTTCGAACCAATTGTAGTCACCTAACTGACATATGCTTGCTTTTTTAAAGGCGGCCTTGTAAGTTGTTATTTCTTTATCGACTTTGTGAGTCTTTTATATAACTTTATCAGATTGTCTTTATCAGGTCCTCAGAGTAAGGCCTACAATCCCCAAGACTTAACCACTCGGTTATCTCACTCCAAAACTGCTGCTTGTAAGCCAATAACTTACAAAACTTCCTTGAGGAAAGCTTATATGTCAGTTAGGTGACTACAGTATGCTCTCATAACAACCACTACTGCCGTTTGTTGGGCAGTTCATTCTTGGCGGTTGTTAAGGGTGCATACTCTTTTGGCCTGAAGTAAAGGCTTAAAATGACTTCGAACCAATTGTAGTCACCTAACTGACATATGCTTGCTTTCTTCAAGGCGGACTTGTAAGTTGTTATATCTTTATCGACTTTGTGAGTCTTTTATATAACTTTATCAGATTGTGCTAAAGTTATATAAAATATATCTCCGAGATATATTTTATAATATATCCCCGAGACTTAACCACTCGGTTATCTCACTCCAAAACTGCTGCTTGTAAGACAATAACTTACAAAACTTCCTTGAGGAAAGCTTATATGTCAGTTAGGTGACTACAGTATGCTCTCATAACAACCACTACTGCCATTTGTTGGGCAGTTCGTACTTGGCGGTTGTTAAGGGTGCATACTCTTTTGGCCTGAAGTAGAGGCTTAAAATGACTTCGAACCAATTGTAGTCACCTAACTGACATATGCTTGCTTTCTTCAAGGCGACCTTGTAAGTTGTTATATCTTTATCGACTTTGTGAGTCTTTTATATAACTTTATCAGATTGTGCCCCCCCCCCCTTCCGCCTGAGATTTTGAAAACTTAGTGCCTATGATGATATGATGAAGATGACTCGTTAGATTGATTTTTCAATATCAAAAGATTTGATTTTGTGAGCATAGTTATTTTGTGAATACAGTAACTATATAAATTGACTGTATTTAACACATTAAAATGTATAGAATTTAATTATATACCTACAAGGTATGAAATTTCAGCTCAGAGTTTACTCGACCAAAATTTTTTTTACTCAAAATATACCCAAACGAGATTTATTTTTCTCTATATCTGACTTTATCAGTTGAAAAATATCCACATGTGGGCCATTAATAGATAACTAAAAGGTTATTCATTGTGGGGGTTTATTGTCTATTTCTGTGGTATGTTTTTATACAATTTATACAAAAACAATTGAAACCAAACTCACAAGAAGCTATACTTGGGGATAAAATAGAAAAAAAGTATAATCAACATGTTTTAAATATATTTTATTTTGATAGATTCTTAACAATGATTAAAATTGAAATTTAACTTCTTGCACTGCTATTATATTATGCTGAGCTAAGCGATGATTCATATCAGTGGACATTACAAACAGTGAGTGGATAGGTCATTGAAGATTTTAATTTTGACAAATGTTATAACTAATATTTTCTAGGACAGGGAAAAACATATAATATGCAGATTTTTTTTTTACTTGGCAGATAAAAAATCTCACCATTAGTAAGTGGAAATTTCATACCTTGATATAAACAAACATCCATACATTCTCATAACTCCATAGATTCATCAAGATCTTTGAAATGTGGGGAGTATCAATGATCGAATGGGTGATTAAGTGCTAGATAGTATTTAGCCAATTTTAAGTTTATCACTAAATTAACATTTAGCTAATGAAGAACCAATCTAATTGTTCATCTAATAAGGGATTTAACCCTTAATCCTGTTAAAAATTAATTTATTCAAAAGTAGCCTGTTGCACTTTACAAGAAATCAATGAACTAATAATGTGGGCTCATGTAAAAACAAACTATAGCTATCTAGCTAGACACATTCTTTCAGAAAAGGATTATGGGTACTTATCGGTTATAGGGACCATGAAGCCAAACACGGTATAGCTAAGTTTTGGCCGCCACAAATTTCAATGTAACACAATATTTTTTTGTTAAGTAAAGTTGATCAAACCTCATATATTAAATTTTAATCGTGTTTGTAGTGAATTTCTCATATCGGATTATATCGCCAATGTTCGTGTTAGCGACAACTCTGAAAAGCAGTCGCTAACCCATGTTCCGTATAACCGATAAGTACCGGATTATGCATTAAATAGTGTTGATCATATTAGACATGAAATAGTAAGAGAAAATATTGATTTAACATTACATTGGTAATTCTTGAAAAAGGGAGGTATTTTTTGACTAACCAGATTTAAAAAGTATTTTTGTTTTTAAATTTTAAACATTTCTTTAAAAGGGAATTCTTCTATTTTATTATTAATATTATTCTCCTATGCAGTAAATGTATTTTGTTCTTTATATGTTGAATTGAAATTTTTAGGCAGTATATTTAGTTGTATTTCTAAATTTTATTTTAATATATTAACATACCTGCCAACTTTTACGCATTATGCGTAAAATTTACGCATTTTAACTGCTCTTTACGCTTTTACGCATATATTGCTATATTTTACACATTTCCGCATTTATTTGAATTATTTAACATTACTAGGGAATCAATCTCTGACGAAATTCTCCGGCTTTTTTTGTTTAAAATTTATCAATTAACCAGACATGGTATAATATCTCGGAAACACCGATTTTCCGCTTTTTTAGCACTTATTTCTACCATTCCCGGGATCGTAACAAATCCATAATAAAATGCAGGGTAATACCAATCAAATTAACGGAGATTTGCGGCCGCGTGTAATATAAATGAAGATCTCGATCGCTTATTTTATGAAAGTAATAAATATACTTCTTCAAAGGTTGTCTAATTCAGCATAAATCGCTAAAATGTTATTTTGTTCATTAATTTTGCATAAACACTGCGATTGCGCAATTCAGTTTGTTCTTATGAATCGCCGAGAGTACAAAAGTATCTTTTTCCATCCATCTCAATCTTCTAAATATTGCATTTTTGATTGACTAAACTAGCTTATTTTCATGTTCCAATTAATTATTATGGTTAATTTCTTAATTATTTTCGCATAAACAGTGCGATTGCGCAATTCAATTACTTCGCATGAATTGCCGAGAGTACGTTAGTATCTTTTCCCATCCATCTCCATCATTTAAATGTTGCATATTAGATCGACTAAACTAGCTTATTTTCATATTCTGATTAATTATAACGGTTAATTTCTTAATTATTCTCGCATAAACAGTGCGATTGCGCAATTCAGTTACTTCGCGGGAATTGCCGAGAGTACGTTAGTATCTTTTCCCGTCCATCTCCATTATTGAAATGTTGCATATTAGATCGACTAAACTAGCTTATTTTCATATTCTGATTAATTATAACGGTTAATTTCTTAATTATTCTCGCATAAACAGTGCGATTGCGCAATTCAGTTACTTCGCGGGAATTGCCGAGAGTACGTTAGTATCTTTTCCCATCCATCTCCATTATTGAAATGTTGCATATTAGATCGACTAAACTAGCATATTTTCATATTCTGATTAATTATAACGGTTAATTTCTTAATTATTCTCGCATAAACAGTGCGATTGCGCAATTCAGTTACTTCGCGGGAATTGCCGAGAGTACGTTAGTATCTTTTCCCATCCATCTCCATTATTGAAATGTTGCATATTAGATCGACTAAACTAGCTTATTTTCATATTCTGATTAATTATAACGGTTAATTTCTTAATTATTCTCGCATAAACAATGCAATTGCGCAGTTCAGTTACTTCGCGGGAATTGCCGAGAGTACGTCAGTATCTTTTCACATCCAACTCCATCATTTAAATGTTGCATATTAGATCGATTAAACTAGCTTATTTTCATATTATGGCTAATCATTAAACTAGCTTATTTTCATATTAAGGTTAATTTTTTAATTATATTTGCATAATACAAATTTTTTTATTTAGAAAATTGGGTATGAACTCTGTGAAAGGATATTTTCTAAAAAGTGGTATTAAAACAATGATTTAGGCAAATAAAAAGGAAACCAGTTTGGCATGAATATAATTCAGTGCTATTTTTTTTTATTATTATTAAAGATCTATATTCGTTACTCTCTTTAGTGAAAACTTGTGTTTTACCAATCATAAATATTTGTTTTCATTATAAAGTAAATTTCGCGGGATAAAACCTTTATATATTTTTTGTTAATTTATTGTCCTTAAATTTTATAAAATTGGTGTCTTGTATTTTCATATTCTACCAGTACTATGCCTGATATTTAATGCAGTATTTTTTTACTGCAGGTACTTGTACATAGTTAAATTCATTAGAAATGTCGTTTACGCGTGTAATTAAAAAAAATCATTATAAATGTCATCCACGCAAAATTTTACACATTCCAGTTTTCCCAGGTTGGCAGGTATGTATTAAGTGCAGTGCAAAAACCGATTATCTTGTCTCTGGAGCATTTTCCCCCTTTTAACTCCATTTTTTGTTCATTTTACTAAATTTTTGCAATTAGTTTTAATTTTTGTCTTTGTGTTTGTAACCTATGATAATCACATGGCCCCATTCCTATTAAATAATCTAACATGCTGAGAACATTTATAAATGCACATTTTTTACTCAGTGTTCATAACAAGTAATTCTGTCTTAAAACTGCTGTCCAAGTCCACTATTAGCATGATGTAATCCCATATAAATAAATCATTTCCATTGGTATGCTAACATGACACTAAAACTTAAAACATAAAATTACCACCCAGTGGTCATATTTAAATAAACAAAAAATAAATGCCCACTGATGACCACAATGTTCAACGTATTAGACTTAGCCGATTTTATAAGTTATTAGTCATGCTGATTTTATAAAATGAACATAAATCTTTATCATTTGTCTATGCTGTATTTGTATTTGTATATATGCTGTTTCTTTCAATATCAAGTTTTTAATATTTAAAAAGTTGAACATTTTATTTTAATTTCATAAAGTATTTAATGATTATTTTTTTTTTCTTTTCAGCTAATGAATGAAATTCTTAGTGGAATTAGAACTATTAAAATGAATACTTGGGAAAAAATATTTTCTGGAAAGTTAAAAGCTGCCAGACATTCTGAAGTGAAATATCTGAAGAAGAGAAAATATCTTGATGCCCTTTGTGTCTACTTTTGGGCTACAACTCCAGTTGTGATGTCTTTTTTAACTTTTACACTATATTCTTCTTTGGGTTACAAATTGAGTGCAGCCACGGTATGTTTAAGCTATATACAGACTGTTTCAGAACAAGTTTATAACTCCGGAACCATTTGCTTTAGACAAATATTTTTGGCATAGAAAGATTGTAAATCAAAAGGAGAACTTTTCAAATGAATTATTAATTCGGGAATGAATAAAAATTAAATTTCTAAATGTAAATTTAATCACCCCATTTATAAAACCTGAATACCTAAAAGATTTTCCCTCGGCCCTTGAATCCTTGAAAAAAGCTTGATTGCTCTATCCCAGATATTCTGAGAGTTATGCACTAAAGAATTTCGGAACTCAAACTTAGGTGTTGTATTTATTTATTTATTTATTTATTTTTTTTTTTTTGCAACATGCACTCGGCAGTAAAAATTCGAACATGCAATTTTTTCCCCATCCAATTACATTTTTTTTTTATGTTTGCATTTTTATTTCACTTTACTTTAAAGAAAGTTAACAATAAATATAAAAAAAATTAATAACGATATTCATTTTGGAGACAGTCCTCTATTTTTGGTGAGAAATGGATTTTTGCTTCAGCTCTGGAGAAACTTGAAAAATGTTGTAAGACAGATTTTGTTTACTTCAATTAGCTCCTCATTTTACTTGCATTTTTATTCTATATTGGCTTGAGCATGGTCTGAAATTTTACAAGGATTAATTTTAACATTAAGCTTTTAGCTCTAACGTGAATATATAAAAAGTTGTTCTTTTTTTCAATCTGATTTTTATACAACTCTAGTTAAAAATTCATTTGAAAATATTCAGTTCTTGATTTACAATCTTTTTATACCAAAATAATTTGTCAAAAGTAAATGGTTCCAGAGTTAAACTTGTTCTCTATTTCTAAAAAAACCCTGTATAATTGTGTGCTAAAATATATAATTGTTTTATTAAAATCTTGTAAAATACTGCAATTTTCCTCTGTCAGATAAAAATATTTTAATTCTAACATGCTGCTCATTACTTTTTATTAAAGTCAAAAGTAATAAAAACTAGAATTGTTATTGAAATTGTTGAGCTGTTTATTTATCCCCTTTAAAATAAATAAATAAGTAGTGGTGAAATGAAAGAATAAATGAGTAGTGGTGAAACTCTGACCTGCAGACTATTTGTTTCCTGCCATATGATTTTGTGTGATTTGATGGATATTTAAAATAATATAAAGTCTGGAACAAAAGTAAAAAAAAATATATTTAATTAAAAGATCAATATTTGTTTATATTTATCTCAAAGTCTTACCTATCAAATATCTCTGATTAAAATATTAGGTGTGTAACTACAATCATACTGTAATAGCCTGTATAATGCAAAACAAAGAAACAAGTTTTGAACCATGTAAGCAAACTCAGATTCTTAACATAAGTTAAAAAAAGTTCCTAAGTCAAACAAAGATTCAACTGCCATCTTGTTCTTAAAAAATTCTTATTGATTAATCAAAAGTAAAGTATTGGAAGAATGTAAAATACTATTATATATTAATATTTTTGAACTCCACCCGGGTTCAAAATTAGTGATCATTACTCGTAATTTACACTTATAAATTTTGTTTTAACAACAAAGATTTTAAATCTGGTCATCGTTTTTGTCGCCTAACTCTTCTACTTTTTTAGCATGTATAATACAAATACCGACTGATCCATTTATTCTTCCTTCTAACAATATACCAGCTCACATCATGGATTGCATACACTCGTAAAGAGAATCAAAGGTTTGGCTGCTAATGGAAAGCAATTTATTTTCGAATTTCGGGTGATTTATTTCAAGTCGAATAATGCAAACAAAATAAATAATTTCAAAATTGCACCCAAGTAGAACAACTGAGAAAAAATGGTTAGGTGCTATTGACACCCAACTTTCTACTCCTAATTTCTAATCCTGAACTCCACCCATAATGTGTCATAGTCCTAAACCACAGAGAATAATCAACATTATTAAAATGTATTTGTCCATGTATGCATCAAGTATTTTTCTTAACTAATTTGTACTCCCAAAAATCATGATTGGTGTATAATAAAAGTGCTATTTCTGTGGAAGGCAGATTTTTATGTGCACAAAATTCCTAAAAAATGAGATAAAATAGTCTGAATTAATATTCCCATTTCTCGCTAAGTTACATTGTTATAAATCCATTGCAAAATATTAATAAAATTAAGCAGGACAAACATGCAGGTGAAGCAGAAAACTGGAAATAGGTTTTCTTTTCAATCAAATGAATTATTACCAATTCAGACACCATTGTATATATATTATTTTATTAGAAAATGAATAACACTCAATTTAGAATACTAGCATGAACCCTTCTGAAAATATTGCACGTTTTATGAACAAATTTATAAAAAATAGTCAGTTTTGATGATCTAATTCGAGCACTCTTAGTGTATCATTTGCCATCTCTTGCCCACATAGTGGTCACGCACAGAGCAGGATTTTATCAACTTTTTTTTTTTAAATCAGTAATTAGCTGTGGTTCCCATTGCTATTATTATTTATAACTATCTGTAGGGATCATACTGTCGATTGCCATTGTTGCATTTTGTGAAAGACAGTTCAATTTAGTGATAAAAAAAAGATTTGGTAATTATGAATTCTGTCTGGTGATGTCAAAATAAAAAATTATGGTATGCTAATTGTAATATATAATACTGTGTGTATTTTTCAAAATATTAATTTTTTTTTAATTTGAAAATTTATAAATAAAATTAAATTTTTCAAATAAAAACTCCATTTAGTGAAAGAAAATTCCATTTGCCATAAAAACTCCATTTGGTGAAAGAAAATCTCATTTGCCGAATAGGTTGACAAAAGTAATCAGAAATCCAGAGCAAACCCTGTAGATGTACCCACACAGAGCATGCTCTAGATTTTTTAATTCTCAGTATCGCTTGGTTACTTACTACCCAATCTCTGGAGGGTGAGTCTCCATTCAATTTTTTTAAACATTAAGATTCCGTAGTATTTAGTTCCGTTTATCTCACAATATTTATCAGAATAAAGGTGTTATAGCTCTTGCATTTCTAATATCACTAGACACATACAGATTACTTAAATGATCCTTTAGTGAAACATAAACTATGTACTTATTTAAATTAAATTAACTTCAGATCAATATATAATTTGTAGTGCAAAAAATGTTACAATAATTATGACAGTCTTACTCATTAAATGCTCATAATTAAATACCTAGCTATATTTATAAATGCAAAAAAAGACTTTATAAAGTTTAACTTATTATTAAATATAAACAGCAGCATTTTAATAAATGTAATTAATTTAAAACTACAGAAAATATTGGTTATTATATGTTTGGGGAATAAAATGAACAGTATTACGCCTTTATATTTCACCCTTATATAAAACGAAAAGAAAATTGATTATGCTAAAAAGCATTTTAATTGAGTATGATTTTGAAATGTGTTGATTAAATATAAAGAAATGGTTTCAATATATGTGCTTTAGCTGCAAAAGTAAGTCACCATTAGAAAAATTGATTCTAAGCTGTGTAAAAATGATAGTTTGACAAATTATGAACAATAGTCTATACATCATGCACATTAATCAAAGTATTCAATTAAATTTTATTTGTAAGCTATTCTTCATAAATGTTAAAAGCATTTGCAATAATGGTTGTTTTTAAAAGTTGGCAATTTAAAAACAAACTAATATCTTAAAAGAAGTTCATGCTGAAATACATTTTTTAAATGTTTTCAGTTGAATGAAACATTGCAAAAATAAGTGAAATGCTTGTTTATTCTTTGTTTTATTCATGATCAAAGATGGTCTATGGATAAAGTGGCAGGAACAAATTATCGTATAAGATAAATCAACCCTTCATCCTCATTACAAAATTAATGGTTTTTAATGTTTGTTCTCATTACTTTTGTATCCAATATCTATCATTTTTAACATAAGTTATTTATATGTGAATATTATACAACTATTTAGGATGTTATTACCAATCTGTGACACAGTAGTCCGACATAGAAGATGAGGTGGCCACAGCTGATGAATACAATTCATCATGAATAAAATTCAGCATGAATACAATTACATGAATACAATTCAGCATGAATACAAATACATTAATACAATTCAGCATTTGGTAAAAAGGTTTGCTCATCTCACAATTCTGGATATCTCTAGCTCTTATCTATACAATATCTACCGTTGCTTCCCCCTTTGGTTTCCGATCTGAATTAGGCGGCACTGTTCTGGCCATCCTCCAGTCCCTGTGGTTGCCAACCCCATTGAGTTCTAGTCTAAATTGGGTGACTCTTCCCTGGCTGTCCAAACAGCTTACCTTACACCTTTGGGTAGGTTAGATAATAAGGGTAGAAAAGCTCTTGCCTAAAAAAAAATCCCTACCTACAACTATTAAGAAACTAGTTAATGTGTTTTCACCAATTTTCCAAACTCTTTGAAATAACTATAAACCACTGCTTGGAAACCACTTGTCTGTAATAATCTGGTAAATTAATGCAATTGTGTAAATGAATACATTTGATTTTTAATTCTAGGTTTTTACCAGTATATCTCTTTTCAACATACTCATTATGCCCTTAAATGCTTTTCCATGGGTTCTCAATGGACTTATGGAGGCTTGGGTTTCACTGAAAAGAGTCAATTCATTTCTACAGCTGTCAACTTTAGATTTAAAAGATTATTATACTCAACCAAATGGTAAGTTTAAATTTCTAAAAGCTGAAAATTTCTTACTGAAAGCTTTATTTTGAATTTTCAGTAAGTTATAATTTTTATAACATGGCTATTTATTTCAATGTCTTAATAAAATTAAGATTCATTGGAAATACATTAATATTATATTTCTGTTTTGGGTCATTTCATGTGAAATTATCAGATTTAAAAGAAAAAAAATGTAGTTGTAAGATTTTTGATTTTTCTCACTTTTTTATATTGTACAGTGCAACATAAAAGTGCCCTGGAAACGAATTTTTGAATATATTTTCCCAATCTCTTTGAGGATATAAGTCCTCAAACCTCAAAAATTAGCTAAAATAAAAGTCATAGTCAATTAACACAAATTGAGCAATTTTGGAGATAAGACACAATGTGCGCCTAAATGGGGATAATTACCTGTACATTCATACTGTAGAAACATTATTTCCATACAATGGGTCAAAGTTCAAGGTTACAATGCCGATTTCCCCTCTTTTCAGCAGCTTTTTTACACCAGAAAGGCTATTAAACACAAAGTGAATATTTTTTCAGGTAATCTTCACATGTTGCTAAGTATTGTTAAGCGTATTTTTATTTTTGTTATGTTTCCCTTTTTTATTCAGAAAATGTTTTGTAACTGCGACATTGCCAAAATATCCATTTTTGGAATACAATAAATCAAAATGGGTGGCAGATAAATGGCTGATTTTTTCAGATGACAATCTTCTATTGCATATCTAAAACTTCTCACAGTTTTGTATTGTGTTTCAGAATAGTTTCCAAAATAATTATAATGCAAATTGATCCATTTCAATCTACAAAATGTGTATGCCCACCATATGAGAAGTACTACACCTGCTTATACATTCCCGGCCACACAATTTGCTTATACATTCTGCCTGCTTATACACACCTGCTTATACATTCACACCTGCTTGTACATTCCCGGCCACACAATTTGCTACCATAAACTCTTGGGTTGGTCGTGTGGTCTGGGCTTTCAACCTGCTTATACATGGGGCGCGGTAGCCCAGTGGTCAGTGCGCTGGAATTGCACTTTGTAGGCCCGGGTTCGATTCCAGCCACTGTCAAAACTGCCACCGTGTTCACGCGGAGTATGATCACGTTAAACATGTGGGTCCGTAAGTCCTTCCGAGAGGTTGGTGGTAGGGGAAGGAGGGTACAGTCCCTGTGGATGCCTCCCCCACTGAGTTCCGATCTAAATTGGGTGGCACTTCCCAGCCGTCCAAACAGTTACCTTACACCATTCTGGTAGGTCGGACGGTCTGGGTCTCAACAACAACCATAAAAAATAAAATGTTAGAAAAGCAGCATTCTTTCTTTCAGATGTGTTTCATATGGTTTCGTAGGAACATTCATTCAAGCATGTTTTATATGGTTTAGTAGCAATTGCATCAAAGATAAACTCAGTTTTGGATTAATGTTCTGCCCTCCTCTAATAGCAGTAGTTAGTTGCTGTGGTTTGAGGACTTTCAAAATGTTGGTCTATGGAACCCATGTTTGCTTTGTCATTAATTGATGAAAATGATGATCCTGGCCTTGGTGGATGAGAAAACTGACTTTTTAAAATATCTGTTTTTTATAATATTCCTTGATAACAACAAGCCACCATTTTGAATCATATACACCTGCAATGTAATCACCAATTCGTTTGGATTCCTCTATAAGTTTCGTATTTATGACAACTTTAGACATGTTAACAACTTCATAGATATTCCTTGCTACTCGACACAGGTTGAATTCTTAATCTATTGTTCTCCACAGGAATAAAGTAATGTTGCATTCTAGTGTTTGGTGTTTCTAACACAGACATATATCTATCTGCAAGTATGATATTTTCTTCATCCATATCATTTTTTGATGCAAAAAGGAATTTTCCTTTTATTTTTTCTGTACAGTATATGAACACGTCTTCTGGTGCTAAAATATGTTTGTCAACAAGTTATAAAGATACCCTTGTTACATGTTGCTTCACAGTGCTCTAGAATCTTCTGTATGGTAAACTAGATTAATGATTTTTTTTTGTGTGTGTGTGTGTGTGTGTGAAAAATAAATTGCCCTTTTCACATTGGAAAGACCTTTTTTTAAGATGGGTAAAGTGTTTTTTACAAATACATGCATTAATGTTGCATTGCGTTCCATCGAATTTCTAATTGCTCAAAAACTTCTTTGTAGTAATTTATCTTAAGCTTTAAAATAACAAACAAATAGGTGAAGAGTTGCTTGGCTATTTACCCAGTGGTACAATTGAATTTCATCTTGTACCACATAATTTAAGTTTTCCCAAAAGTCGCAAAATACTATTATACATTAATCAGAATTTAAGATATTTCAGACTGCCATGAATGATAATTAGTGATGACATGTTAGTTTATAAATTAACATATATTTCAGAATAGTTTCCAAAATAATTATAATGCAAATTGATCCATTTCAATCTACAAAATGTGTATGCCCACCATATGAGAAGTACTACACCTGCTTATACATGGGGCGCGGTAGCCCAGTGGTCAGTGCGCTGGAATTGCACTTTGTAGGCCCGGGTTCGATTCCAGCCACTGTCAAAACTGCCACCGTGTTCACGCGGAGTATGATCACGTTAAACATGTGGGTCCGTAAGTCCTTCCGAGAGGTTGGTGGTAGGGGAAGGAGGGTACAGTCCCTGTGGATGCCTCCCCCACTGAGTTCCGATCTAAATTGGGTGGCACTTCCCAGCCGTCCAAACAGTTACCTTACACCATTCTGGTAGGTCGGACGGTCTGGGTCTCAACAACAACCATAAAAAATAAAATGTTAGAAAAGCAGCATTCTTTCTTTCAGATGTGTTTCATATGGTTTCGTAGGAACATTCATTCAAGCATGTTTTATATGGTTTAGTAGCAATTGCATCAAAGATAAACTCAGTTTTGGATTAATGTTCTGCCCTCCTCTAATAGCAGTAGATAGTTGCTGTGGTTTGAGGACTTTCAAAATGTTGGTCTATGGAACCCATGTTTGCTTTGTCATTAATTGATGAAAATGATGATCCTGGCCTTGGTGGATGAGAAAACTGACTTTTTGAAATATCTGTTTTTTATAATATTCCTTGATAACAACAAGCCACCATTTTGAGTCATATACACCTGCAATGTAATCACCAATTCGTTTGGATTCCTCTATAAGTTTCGTATTTACGACAACTTTAGACATGTTAACAACTTCATAGATATTCCTTGCTACTCGACACAGGTTGAATTCTTAATCTATTGTTCTCCACAGGAATAAAGTAATGTTGCATTCTAGTGTTTGGTGTTTCTAACACAGACATATATCTATCTGCAAGTATGATATTTTCTTCATCCATATCATTTTTTGATGCAAAAAGGAATTTTCCTTTTATTTTTTCTGTACAGTATATGAACACGTCTTCTGGTGCTAAAATATGTTTGTCAACAAGTTATAAAGATACCCTTGTTACATGTTGCTTCACAGTGCTCTAGAATCTTCTGTATGGTAAACTAGATTAATGATTTTTTTTTTTGTGTGTGTGTGTGTGTGAAAAATAAATTGCCCTTTTCACATTGGAAAGACCTTTTTTTAAGATGGGTAAAGTGTTTTTTACAAATACATGCATTAATGTTGCATTGCGTTCCATCGAATTTCTAATTGCTCAAAAACTTCTTTGTAGTAATTTATCTTAAGCTTTAAAATAACAAACAAATAGGTGAAGAGTTGCTTGGCTATTTACCCAGTGGTACAATTGAATTTCATCTTGTACCACATAATTTAAGTTTTCCCAAAAGTCGCAAAATACTATTATACATTAATCAGAATTTAAGATATTTCAGACTGCCATGAATGATAATTAGTGATGACATGTTAGTTTATAAATTAACATATATTTCAGAATAGTTTCCAAAATAATTATAATGCAAATTGATCCATTTCAATCTACAAAATGTGTATGCCCACCATATGAGAAGTACTACACCTGCTTATACATGGGGTGCGGTAGCCCAGTGGTCAGTGCGCTGGAATTGCACTTTGTAGGCCCGGGTTCGATTCCAGCCACTGTCAAAACTGCCACCGTGTTCACGCGGAACTATGCGGTAACATACTTTGCAACATGTAAAAATTGCCTGAAAAAATATTCATTTTGTGTTTAATTACCCTCCTAGTATAAAAATTCTCCTGAAAACTGACAAAATCAGCATTGTGACCTTGAACTTTGACCCACCCCTTTACAGCTTGACTAATTATTATGGAAATTATGTTTTTACATTATGTCCATAATGTATAGGAGTAGTACCTGTATTTAGGCATACATTGTGTTGAAGACCCAGACCACTCGACTGGCCCGAGAGCTTGCAGCAACTGTTTGAGTGGGATAATGACACACAGTCATACATTGTGTTGTTGTTGTTGAGACCCAGACCATCTGCCCTACCAGAAAGGTGTAAGGTAACTGTAGGTATACATTGTGTGTCTTGGCAAAATATAACCTCAAATTTGTGTATAGGGTACTTTTATGTTGTATTGTAACATATAAAAATCTAAAAAATGTGTCCAACATTGCCTGTGATATAAGATGAGTGGTTGTAGCATAACCACGTGTGCACCCATGCAGCAGTCTATTTATTTATTTGTTTATTTTATATTATAAGTGGACTTATTGATAAAGCATTCTTCGGTTTTTAAGAATTCATTGCAAGTTCTGGTGAATGAAATTTAAAGAACACTTTCACATAATATTCTGTTTGTAATATACCACAATGACAACAAAAGAAAATATCACCAAATGCATTATTCCGGGTTCTGAAGTACCCATAAACCAAATTTCATGGCCATACAATGTTTATATTTCCCACTACAGACTGCACATACACGCACACAGAAACATCCTTTATTATGTATAGCTATACCCATGCAAAGCATCTGTGCTCTAGGCATCTGTGAAATTTTTAACTATGGGACTTTGAAAATAACAATTTTAGTGGCTCTAAGTTTTGCATTTCTTCTTTGGCTGAGACTTATTTCAATATTTCCTTTGGCCCATTGAAATTTATTAGTCAAAATCTACCCCCATATTTGCAATGTTTCTGGCTCATAAAATTTATATCAGTACATAGTGAATGATCTACAAATTGATTCCATCTAGTTTCATATGTCTGAATGAAAATGTGGGAGTCAAATACATCAAAATACATCATTTTGTATTGCCATACTTTAAAAATATACATAGAAGCAAAGCTGGATATTAGACTCTACTTTATGTTCAGGTATAAGTGAAAAACCTCAGGTATTGTGAAAAACCTCAGACCTGTAAGTGCAGTATATATTGGGTGGCATCATACACAAACAAACAGACAGAACTTTCTTTTTATTAATATAGATGAAAAAATTAAAAAACCTACAACTGGCAGGCACTACAACAAGCACCAGGGTAATTCATATAGAATTACTCTTTTGGACTGTAAATAACTTTTTAATTGTTACTTTTATTATTTTCTCTGGATTATTATTAATATAATAATTGTTAAAAATAAATATACAGTGACCGCCGGTTATAAGATTCAGTGGTTATAAGAAACAGCCGTTTATAAGACTCAAAATGACAGAAACAAATACAAACTTCGTTTTAACATTAAAATTGTGTCGCTTATAAGAAACACGATTCCGCTTATAAGAAACAGTTTTCTACAGAAAATTTGTTGATTTCCTTGCGACGCTGGTGTAAAAAAAAAAATCGATTTGTTTAAGGTTAACTGAAGGACGAGTTGTTATCTCTTGTCTCTGGGCGTACGGGGAGGGGGTGGGAGTTTGCTATGTAACAAAGGATGACAGAGGATTTCTCCGCAGAAAGGCTTGGGGAGTACAACCCCAAACCAGTAAGAAACGAGCTTTAATCTTTTGGCAGTTAAGGAAACGTACTGATAAGGAAAGGCATCTTTGCTTATGCACTCAAATAAGATTCGTACAGCTTTAGTTAGTCATTTTATGTTTTGCTAGTGAAGCATGTCGCAAACCCTTACTTTGCTTGAAAAGCAAAGTTTACTTAAAAAGTATGATCCTCCACCTCCGTGTAGTCAATAAGCAAGAAAACAACCTTGCTTGATGCTATCCATATGATCGCAGGCGCATGGAAAAAAGTTTCTGACATATGCATTTTTAATTGCTTCCGTAAAGCAGAATTTTTGAAAAATAATGTTGCCATACCAGCAGAAGATGAAGAAGAATTTGAAGCACCTTTCGAAGAATGGATTCACATCGACGAAAATTTACAAACATCTGAAGAAAACAATGATGATGACATAGTGCGGAAATTCAGAATGTTTGCAATGAAGAAGAAAATGAAGACGACGTTCCACAAGAAGAAAATTTTCCTACAGCCAAACAGTCGCGAGAAGCCCTAACTATAATTAGAAAAACTCTTGAACACAGAGGGGCATCAGAAAAAGTTTATGGACTGTTTTATGATTTAGAAATGGATGTACGTAAACTAATCACAGACTCGTTAGCACAAACAATACTGGATAAGTTTTTTGCTATTCTTCAGTAATAGATTACGGTATGTATGAAAATGTACTATGCTCTTATACATAAATGAACGACCTATGAGTTTTACTTTTTATTCTTATTTAACTGCATACTATATGCATATAGATAATAATTTAAGTTGTAAGGCTTAATTTGTAAAATGAGAAATATTTTTGAATGCAAAACTTAATTTACAAATGTATTATGTACGTACTAATATTTTACTTATATACATTTATCTTTTAAATTCTGTAAAACTGTGTTCAATAGTTAGTATTTACAATGGAAGAACGATATTTAAAAAATTTCCGGATTTAAGAAACAACTGCTTATAAGAAACAAAACGAGCGAAACGAACGTGTTTCTTATAAGCGGCGGTCACTGTATATCTATAAATTAAAAGTATGTCTGTCTATTTTGTTTACATTACAAATCTATGGTTTTCCCAATTTTGATATGCTTATTCTCTACTTCACTGCAGGTAACCCCATTGATATTTTTAGTTTCTATGGCCAGAGGTTATCTAGAAATTAATAGAAAATGCTAAGTTAAACTTTCCATAGAAATAACATTGTGCAAATGATTTTTTTCCCAAAACTTTATTTAAAGTGAAATGTATTTATACAGCAAATTATTTTCACTCGATTTATCCAATTTTAGTAATAAAACAAGAAAGATCAATCATGCACAAAGCATTCATTATGAAACACTTTCCAACTTCAATGCAATTTTACATAAATATCTCTAAAATGTGATACATTCCTCGGTAATATTTTTAAAATTATCACAATACTACATTAATTTATTATATTTGAAAACTTAAAACTTCAGCGAAAAAAATGAACTTCATTCACATGACGTCATTGAAATATAAATTGCCTGGTTTAAACATCTCTAAAATATGATACATTCCTCGGTAATATTTTTAAAATTATCATAATACTACAATAATTTATTATATTTGAAAACTTCATCGAAAACAATTGAACTTTATTCAAATGATGTCATCGAAATATAAAAGCAGCATTTCATTCATAAAATTTTTTCCATTCATCACAATACTATAATAATTTATTTTATTTAAAAACTTAAAACCATGGAGGTACAAGCAATTTAACTCTATGCTTAAAACTTCATCTAAAAAATTGTCTGGTTCTCTGCGTAAAATCAATGAATGTTTCACTCATGTCAGTTATATTGGAGACTCCATGAGCTAAATAATTTTGCGTTAAAAAAATGTAGCAATTCTTATACAACTCATTCTACATCTTTTGGTGTTTACATTATCCATAAGTGAAAATTAGACTTCATTGTAGAAATAATCAAAGTTTGATAATCATTTAAACTCAAATATATTGTAATTGCGTTGTTTCAGTATGTAGATGCACAGAATTTAAGCAAAAATAAAGCGGTTTTAATATGGATACAACACTAATTATAAATAAAAGAGAACTTTAAAAATCACAATTTTGACACAAGATGGATGACATATTTTATTTTAAAGTGGGTCACGTGATCTCTTCAAATAGTGGTCACGTGATCTCTTCATATAAAGGGTGTAATTATTATTTTAATTTTTATTTAAAAAACTACTGAATATATTTTGCTGAATTTTTTTTATATATATTTTATGGCATAATTTGAATATTTCCTAAAACTTTCTAAGCAATTGTGAATTTTAAATTTGCTTAAAAAATATTTGAAAAATTAGATCCCATAGGGTTCAGTGTATTTCATTTTTCAACCCTTGATTCAAAACTAATTGGGTGATATTATTCATTTATATTCCCATAGGTGCCACAGACCAACACCCTCTATATTCAAGGCCTCCACACCATCCCGTAATGGCCGACACCGTAGTCCAACGCAATACGAATTTGTACTGAAATTGTTTTTGGGCGAATTTTTTTTTTCTTTTTTTTTTTTTTTAATTTAAATGTTCCAGCAGGATGAGGATTTTTTTTTCTTTAAAATATATCTGCTTTAATTTAAATTAGAATTTGTTGACATAAATAAGATTCTTTCTTTCTTTTTTTATGTGTGATTTGGAATGAAAGAATAATCTTAATAGAACCACTTTATAATTTGATAAGTTACTAAAAACTTTATAATTTAATAAGTAAAAAATCAAATCCTTACTGAAGATTAATTTAAATTCAATCGAAATAAATTAAAATTTACATGATTAAAAAGTATCAGAATGTAAAGGTCATATCTATCCTAACACAATTTAAAGAAGTATATAGATTGTACTATATAGTAAAGTATATACTAAAATAGATTGAAGTACATAATAAAATTGTACTTTAATTGCTAAAGATTGCATACTTCATTAATATATAATTAATATTGGTCTATTACTTAATTTTAATTTATTCGATCACAAGTAGTTAGCATTCTAAAATCAGACTTACCCTCCAAGATAGCTGAAAATCAAACATAATTATAATTAATTAATTCCAAAAGGCCTGGAGTCAAAAGAAGAGGCAGGTGTGGATCCAAAATAACATTTATTATATATACATATATATATTTTTATATGCATTGAGAAGTGAATATCTATCCATTTAAATTCTTGCACAGTTTTATACCAACAAATTAATGCATAATCATACACACCATTATCTAATGAAATTACTAACTCATATAGCATTTCTTAATATCCTTTAAGTAAGTTTCATCATTACAAATTTACCTTTCAATATTCATTACACAATTCTTATATTCATTCAAAATTACAGATTTAAATTAATATTCATCAAACTATTATTATCCTTCCCCTCTAGTCTCTATGTTGGGGTTCATTTAAATTTATTATATCAGTATTCGATAAGAGCATTGTAAATAAATGCTATCATAACAGATGGACTTAATTATAATAATAAGTTGATTTAGATTTCAACTATATATTAAATGGGCAAAAGTAAAATCTTTAAATTAAATCTCTCTTTACTATTTATTGTTACCCCAAATGATATAGTCTTTCATTGTAGTTTCTCAGGACAAATGTAGACTAGGACTTACGTGGTTGAGCAGTCGTGGATTCCTTTATGGATTGTTATTTTGACATCTGCATCTACGTAAACAGGTCTTTTATAGCACAGATTGTTCCTTGTTACACTGAATATGAGTTGTCGGCTTATACGACACCTTAGTTCTAGGAAGCATTTCTCCAAGAACACACCAGCACTTGATAAAGTATGCCGAATTAAGATGTACGACATAGTAGGACCCTTGTCCATAACTATCAGTCGTCCCATACTCTAACGACGTCAACATTGGAGTTTCAATATACCAGGCCATGATTATTCATTACGGATTAAGTTAATATGTGCACATTCTGTTTTTCTAGGCGCCTGTCTGTAGTTATTGCCTGCAGATGTGAAATGTGTGAAAATAGAATGAAATGACTCTTTGGCCATTGCATATGCCTTTAGAAGTCTTTTAAAGAAACTTGTAAAAATCCAATTTTGCAAAATATTGGATATTTAATATTAAGTTCATCATTAAAATTTAAATTCAAAAAAAGTTTAAAAGGTTCTGTGCATTAATTAGAATTGCACAAAATGTCTTTTATGACAAAAAGCATGTATGCAGCTAATAATTTCCAAGGTGAAAATAAAAATTTAAAACCCTAACATAAAATGAAACACATGTATGGAAAGTAATTCCAAGGTAAGTTTAAATATTTATATAAATAGGTTACATCAATACACTATATATATAATGTTTCAGTTAAATAAGTAGAAACTAATAATTATGTTTAAATTTAGTTTAAAGAAAAAATAATGCAGTGATGTATTAACATTTAGTTTAAATCAAACTATAGTATTTATATTAACTTCATGAATATTAAATTTATTTTTTATTTAATTTATTTTAATTTTTTAACTCAACTACACTCATTCTATACTCTCTAAAAGCCAATACTTTGCCATTTTCTATCTCGGAAAGGTGAGTACTTTTTGGCATTTTGAAAATTAAACAAACATGCAATACAATGGTATAAACATTAGCGATACACCTACAGCTATCTTATAAAGATAAGGGATGAAATATGCTCAGCATTAAAATCTTTGTGAAAACAAGCTGTAAAAATATAGTTATAGTTTATTTTGTTGCAATCCTATTAGGCTTTACATATATAGAAAATTCGAAAAAGTTTTTTTTTTAAGGACAGCACTATTACTGTACATGTTTGAAAAATAGGCTATCACTTTTTTAATGTTGCAAGTTTACGTTTCTTATTTTCTGGTTTTTTCACATCATTTCTCTCTTTGCAATAGTTTTTTAAAAATGTATTCGTGGCAGCCATGATAATATACCTGGTAATGACAGTAGAGGAATGACCACCAGGACAATTGCCTTTCATAAAAATTTCTTTTTCGGTTAAAATAAAAACTGCTAAACTGATAACCAATTGTCGTTGATTGTTTACATTCAAGAAAAGATGTTCGAAATCAATGGAAACTAATTTTTGTACAATTATAAATACATGAATTACAATTTCAAGAACTTCGGGCTGCGGATACATCAAACCACCCCTATCCATCTTTTCTATAACAGAACTTTCAATCAGAGGAGACTCTTTAACAGTTGCAATAGTTAAGTTTATCTTACAAAAAGTACAGTTATGAAGTTTTTTAACAGTGGCAAATGCACAATATCCTGCTACGTAAGATATCACAGGGATCATATCAGATACATTAGAAACATCATCATCCAAAACGGAAATGCTTTGAGCAAAGGTAGGAAAATCATCAGTCTGAGAGGTTTCTAAGTCTCCTATTTCGTTATTCTCTACATCTACAGACAATTCACCATATTTACAAGATTTGATCTTTAAAGGACCGATACTTTGTAGTCGTAATTTACTTTCAGTTTCAAACACCTGTCGCAAAGATATCAAATATTGTGAACCTGCAAGTTGTCTGAATTTCCCAAACCTTTGCTCTAAAGCATCCGTTTGAATTTTTCCAGTTAGGATATACGAAAACCCTAATTCATTTACACAGTATGATAAAAGATCCAACACACCATGTGTTGTATGCGTTAAAGCAGCATGAGTTTCTCTGGTCAATATACCAGTCGTGTATTTCAAATTTTTCCAATTCTCTAACCAGATTAGGAACTTATTTAAAAATTTAGTCTTTTCATCTGTTTCAGACAAAGTAAGTGGCTCTTGAAAAACATCTCTTTTACATTGTCCTTTAAATAAACTTTTAACATTCATTATCGACCACCAGGTATATATTAGGCGAACATAATCAGCTGTATCCTGGCAATGTTGTAAGTCATTACTTTCATCAAACTGGCGTAGGCCCTCAATAACATGATTGTTAAAAATTTGCAGAACAAACTTTACATTTTGTCGCTCAAGATTTGTTGGTATCAATGCTTTTAATGTTACCCCATATGCAAATTTCAATATATTTCCTGCTTCAATAGAATGAAGTTTTTTTATCGTTCCAAAACAAGCAGTTTTTGTGACGCCAGGTTTTTCAAAATCAGGATAAAACATACATTGTCCTGCATTCTTTTGATTCATCCAGTTGTTCCTTATACATTTTAAGATGTGCACGGGATCATAAATAAAATATAGAGGTCTATTTAAATCTGACGGATGTTTATATATAATGCTTTGCTTTGGAGGAACATTAAAGAAAGACATAGCTCTGCCGTTAATGGCATTATTGTCAGAACTTATGCATATCACCTTAAATCCAATTTCCTCCAAACCTACTGTTACTTTTTTAATTATAGTAAACAGACTTTCTGCGTTTATTTTTTGAACTGGCACTATATGTGCAACATCTTTATATGTCGATAAAAAGCTTTGAACCATAAAAACATATGCACTTGTTGCACATTTTACATTATCATATGCATGGCCAACAATGCTCCCTCCCTTAAAATCCATGACAGGTTTAATGTGGATTTCGTCCATCATTAAACACACTGTACAGTCTTCAGACTGTAAAGTTTGATAGCGTTGTTTAATATAAGACAAAAAGTTATCTTCAAATTGTTCATTGACAGGGTTTAAGTGAAAGGAAGAACATATTCTGTAAATTGTATAGGGATGTGGTAAAATAAAATGATGAGAGTTTCGTAAAAACTTATAAGCATGGGGAGATATTGAGAACAGCAAACTACAGAAAATCAAAAATTCAGTATTATATTTAAAATGGTGTTTTCCATTAACGATTAAAGAGAACTGTTCAAGCAAGAAATCCAAATTTTTGTTTGAAGATGGTAACAAAGTTTTCAACAAATTTACCGAATCACTTATTACATTAAAGATTGATTTGCTCGAATTTGTTTCAACATTTTGATTAAGCAACTCAACCTCTTGCAGTATCTCTGTAGCATCATTAACATTGCATAATAAGAAAGGAAAAATAAACTTCTTTACCTTTGATAATGGTATATTCCTAAAATAAGCAGTAGTATTCATCGAGGAGTTTATTAAGATGCATTTATGAATAACTGGTACTGGAGTCACTTGTATTAATAAAAACATCACACTGTCAGATGTTACTGTTACTGTCCATTCTTTTGGTATGCAGACAAGATTAATTTTGCTTTTAAAGTCTTCAAAACTTTTGCACAATCGTTCCTCATCATATGAAGACTTGCTATCGATGCTTTGCTGAATAACTTTTTCTAAATTTTGCATTTCTAACCTTAGGCGTTTCTCATCTGGGGCTTCACGTGAAGTAGTTGGTTTTGAAAAATACTCTGGACAACCTGGTAAGCAAGATGGAACTGCGCCTTTTCTTAACTTTGGTGCAGATAGCGGAATCGTTACCGATGTGCCAGTTTTCTCATCGTAGTGTACAGTCTCTCGAATAATATCACCAGATGTAAAATGTTGCTCACAAAGCTAAAAAAAATTAAAAAATATACATTAGTCCTTATGCATATATGCACTGCTTAATGAAAGAAGTGCATGTTTTGCTCTTTCGATGTATTTTACTTAATAAATAAATCCTGTGGGAAATTAAAGAGCTTCGAACATAACAGAATCAGGGGTACCACAGAATCAGCTAAATTACCACTACTTTACTTCTAAATAGTTAAACAATATCTCATGACTAATCATTGCTTCGAGATGTTTCACTGTATAATAATATTCCTTAGAATTATATTAAATAATCAAATATAATTATTTGAACACTTAGAAATTAAAAATATCTAGGCACCAGCCAGAAATCGAACCCGGATCATTATCATGCTATATTAAATCAAATATAGGTTCATAAATTCCTAAACTAATATAATTTCCCAAACTCATATACATAAATTAAACCTTTAAGTACATAAATTCAATTAGAATTTAATAAGTTTAACGACATAATCTTATTTTTTCAAATTACAATATCTTTCTATACTTCCCTTGTACATTAAATTAAAACACATGGGAGGAACCAAATTATATATATGTTCTAGGTTAGCTTATTTAAAATCCTGCATACGCATATACATTTTTTATCAATGTGTTTTGCTCTTTCGATGTATTTTACTTATTAAAATAAATCCTGTGGGAAATTAAAGAGCTTCGAACATAACAGAATCAGGGGTACCACAGAATCAGCTAAATTACCACTACTTTACTTCTAAATAGTTAAACAATATCTCATGACTAATCATTGCTTCGAGATGTTTCACTGTATAATAATATTCCTTATAATTATATTAAATAATCAAATATAATTATTTGAACATTTAGAAATTAAAACTATCTAGGCACCAGCCAGAAATCGAACCCGGATCATTATCATGCTATATTAAATCAAATATAGGTTCATAAACTTTAATATAATTTCATAAATTCCTAAACTAATATAATTTCCCAAACTCATATACATAAATTAAACCTTTAAGTACATAAATTCAATTAGAATTTAATAAGTTTAACGACATAATCTTATTTTTTCAAATTACAATATCTTTCTATACTTCCCTTGTACATTAAATTAAAACACATGGGAGGAACCTAATTATATATATGTTCTAGGTTAGCTTATTTAAAATCCTGCATACGCATATACATTTTTTATCAATGTGTACATATGTATTTAAAAAGAACAGTACTTACCCTAGAATTTTTAGTAACTTCGAATCCATCTCTTCTAAGGAAAAAAATCCATTTTTTTCTTACTTCAGGATCTTTTGGAAAATTGAAAACAGCAGAACGTGGGCCGTTATTGTAGTTCCCACGACAGCCGACTGCCGAACAACGATACGGCATTACACAATTAAATCTTCGAAAAAATGGTAAAAAAAATAGCTGTAATTAACAGCTCATATAAAATATAAATAAAGAAACGTTAAAACGAATTCAATATTCGATCACACTGAATATAGAGGGTGTTGAATGGGGACGGCTGGCTAGACTACACGACGCTACCCATGCGTTGTCAGTTCTTCTGGATATACCTTTGGACTACGAAGTCGGCCATCTTGCCACTTCCGGTTTTCTCTGTGGGGGCCTTGAATATAGAGGGTGTTGCACAGACCGTCTGAACAACATACTAAAATTTTATTTTGATAAAGTCATTTTTACGGCAGATATCATGCTAACAGACAGACAGACAGAATGAATGAATGAATAACAAAGTCATAAACACTTTTCAACTATGTTGTAAAGTGTTAAAAACTGGTTTAAAAATAAATTTTGTAAATAATCAGTATTGTATTTTTGATGGGTCTATATTACTTGCAATGTTGGTATATAGCATCATAAGAATTAATATTTTCACTTTCTTAAGTCATCTATTGTGTTTAACCAATGATTGTAACAGGATAAAAATGATAGAGGTACATCTTTTGCCATTATTTCAGCATCTTGATATTAGCCAATATTGATCGAAATTCATATTTTTGTAAATTGATTTACAAACAACACTAACATGTTTTTTCTGCAGATTTATATGCACTGATAATTTTGTATTGTGAGAACAGATATTTTTATATTTTTTATAGAATTAAATATTTTAAGGGAATTTTCTTTTAAAAGCAATATATATAAATAATTTGGCATCATGTCTGATGTTAAAATAGCAAAATCAAACACACATCCATAACAGAAAGTCTTTATTTCACTTCCTTAAGATGTACAAAAGTTTAAAACAGGCCATAGCGCTTTCGAGCATAAGTATGCTCTTCATCAGTGGCTACACGGAAATAAAGTTTGAATCGTTCATATATAGACCAGATATAGCGACAGAAACGCACCGTTGGCATCCGTTTAGCAGCACATGCTTGGGATGTCAGGGATAGCAAACTTTCTACAGGTCTTGCTCAATTTGTTGTTAAAGATAATTTTCAGCCTCTTTTTGAAAAGACTTTCCTTTTGATTCGGTGTAATAACCCTCGTGATATTCTCCTTTTTGAATACCTTTTTATTTATATTTACCGTGAGTCCATTTGTAATTTTGACCCTGTTATGAATTTGAGTTACGCTTGGCGACTCATTCTCGACTCCATGCAATTCAAGTCTCTGCAAAGTTATCTTTGACGTCTTCCTCTTTGGGATTAAGCTTGATTGCCACCCCCTTTTTTCAATTTCTGTAATTGAATTGTAATTTAATATGCTGTTCTTTTGTTGTAAAAAAATTTGTGAAAAATTGTTTACGGTTTATCCTTATCTAGACGTAGATTCTTTTGTGGATTGTTTTTATGCAAATTTTGTCGCTATATCTGGTCTATATATGAACGATTCAAACTTTATTTCCGTGTAGCCACTGATGAAGAGCATACTTATGCTCGAAAGCGCTATGGCCTGTTTTAAACTTTTGTACATCTTAAGGAAGTGAAATAAAGACCTTCTGTTATGGATGTGTGTCTGATTTTGCAATATATATAGCTTATTAAATTTGTGCATATTTTAAATCACGATCAACATTGTGCTATATCTGCTAGTTTATATACATATGCTTTATTTATTAATTTTATCTCTAATAACTTGTTTATTATAACTTTGGTTTTTAGGAGATGATATTAAACTAGAAATCATGGATGGAACTTTTAGTTATGCAAAAGAAGCAAATGACAAGAAGTATAATGAACAGTCAATTAGTAGATCAAGCTTTAATAATAAGATTGAAGCATCTCACAGCTGTATAGGACCTATATCTTTCAAAGTCTCTGAAGTATGCTGACTTTTAATATTATGATGCATTGCTACTATTTCAATGTATTCTCAAATAATACTTCTCTGAATTTTATCTTAAGGAAAGTGGGAATATTTAGTTAAAAGCTGAATACTCTTTGAAAATCAGTCTTATAGTAAGCAAAACCTGAACAATTTAAATTTTTGAATAATTTGATTTTTACAGTGAGCCTTTTCAAACTATTCATCTATGCACCAAATTTCAAATCTCTATCTCACTTAAGATTGGGAATTTCTAATTTATTCAACCAATTGAACATTTTGGTGTGTGCTAATTCTAAAATAACAAGTATTGCAACACTGCAATGTTCTTCTTATTTTCCATCATATTACTTATGCTGTTACTAAAATTCAAGTTTCTGTCTCACTTGTACATACTTTTTCAAAATAGTCCATTGTTTGAACGTCTTAGTGTGGATCATCCTCATCTCTTCAAATTTATATTTTAGAAAAATTATTTTTCCCTGTGTGCCATATTGAATTCTTAACCTGTGTGCCAAATTTTTGTGTCTATCTTACTAAAATGAAGGCATTTCTCATTTATTTTGCAAATTAAACATTTTAATGTGCAGCACCCTTTAAGTAACAAATATTGAAAAACAGAAATTGACACTTTCTTTCAAATAGTCAGCCATTACACTAAATTTTAAGGCTCTGTCTCATTACAAAGTATGTTTTTCTATCATTTATTCTTTCGAACTGTTTGGTGTACAGCATCCTCTACTGAACATTATTGAAATATTTGATTTTTCTCAAGAATTTAATCATACGATTGACTTGTGTATTAAATTTCAAGTCTGTCTCATTTAAAAGAATGTGTTTCTTATTTATTCAAGAAATCGAACATTTTGGTGTGCGGCACCTCTGAAGTAACAAATAATAAAAACCTAAAATTGTACATTTTATTCCTTTTGAACAGTCTACCATTACATTGAATTTAAAACCATTACATCCAAGTTAACCTTGCAAAGCTGTTAAATGCAGTGGGATCTCATCTATACAGATTGAACAGGACCAAATCCTATCATTCCTGCAAAAACAATAATAATATTCTTTTCATATACATTTTTTACAAAACAAAGTGTATTTGTAATACATTTCTAAGCATAGTCGTTATTTTATTTTTATTTTTATTTTTTTAACTTTCGTTTTTGCGAGTTCAAGAATCTTTTTGACCTATTAATGGCATTCCTTCATGCATAGTCAATGAATGCTCTTCATTCAAAGCACTAAAATAATAATTTTGTAAAGATGAAGATGGCTGTCATAAAGATCATTTCAAAAAATTACTTAAAATGGATAAAAGAAAATTTCTTGAAACCTCAAGATAAAATCAATTTTGCACATTCTAGAAACAAATACTGACCGTGGCATGTTAATATAGAATATATATTTTTAGAAAAGGTTATTTTCTTTCAATGTTTTCTTTTTGTTTGCTTGTTTAAAATATTATAATTTATTGTTTTTCTGAATATCAAAATATTAAAAAAGAAAAAAAAAGCAATAAGGTAGCAATTTCAATCTGCCCAACTCAAATTATTTTTTTATTTTATCAACAGAAACTTTTTATAATTTTTAATGCAGATTTCTTTTAAAACTTTTTATATCTCAATAAATTTAATTTATTTTATTTTTAGGGTGATTTGGTCTGCATAATTGGCAAAGTTGGGTCTGGCAAATCATCTCTTTTATCAAGTATTTTGGCAGACATGTACTGCGTGTCTGGTGAAATAAACATGGATATGGCTGATCGAAAGAAAGGCATAGGATATGTTTCTCAGAATCCATGGATTCAACAGAAGTCTGTAAAAGATAATATTTTGTTTGGAAAAGTTTTCAATTCTATGCAATATAGTAGAGTCCTAGAATCATGTGCATTAGTAGATGATCTAAAGGTAAGAATTATTTTTAAGCTACTTGTACTTAAAACCGCGAGAATTTTTTATAGACTGAAACCTCTGTTAATGAAAGAGGGCTGCTTTAAAGCTACTATTGAGTTGATGCATGACAATATTGAAAATTCTAATGTGGGCAGCACAAGACCATCTCTGCAAACTAAAATTGTTTTTTCTCTTTGTTATTTATATTAAAATGGTATTGTTCAAGGTATCCCACAAAAAAATGCCTAAAGGGAAGATTTATATAAAATAAAATTTGAAGTTTTTAAATGTTTTCATTTGACTTAGCACATTTTAAAACGACTGGAACTTCTTGAAATTACCAAAAAAAAAAATCTCATCAATGGTTTATCATTGTCTAATAAAAGTGGTTGCATTTTTTTTTTTTTTTTTTTTTTTTTTTAAACTAAGCTGCATAGCCCATCAGATAACAAGAGAGAAAATAAAAATTGTGATAGGAAAATAAACTAGCATCATAAAAACTTATTCTTTCACACTACCAATATCATCATAGTGTTATGCCAGGATTTATGATTATACTTTAATTAGCAGTTCAAAATTTGATAATAGCTCAAAATTCGTTGTTTTCCCCTTTCCCTTCAAAATTCTATAATTGTTTGAAATTATTATGTTAGTTTCTAATATTTTTGAGAATTAATATTTAACATTTTTGTTGGTGGACAGCCAGCTCAGGCAGACCAAACTCTGGTCTTCAGACTAGAGTGGATTCTGTTTTCTGGGTTATTTTAATTTGTTATCTCAGTTTTTCTTTAATTGAATTACAAATTTAATAGATGTAATTTTAAAAGCAATGTACTATTTTCTGACCACTATACATCTAATATTTGCTTAATGAATCTAATGTTTAAATTTTTAATTGTTGCAAATAAAAGTTAATTTTTAATTTAATAATAATGGTTGTCATTCTTTAGTTGTTTGTTGGCTGTGCTATTTATTTATTTAAAGGTAAATGGAGTAAATGTAAGATGTTGAAATGTATTTAAAGGTATTACATATTTGAGCACAGACCAAGCTGTAGGTAATAGAAAAAGGTAATAAAGAAACAAATAATAATTATAAAAGTAAACTTTATTTAAATCTATACGATCAGGCCTATGTAAATAATAACTCTGAAATATATATAAATATAATGACTTTAATTTGAAAACATAAATATAATAAATAAGAAAAATAGAAATGAAAATTAAATAAAGATAATACTTAAAAATAAATAAATAAGTAAATTTTAAAAGGAAGGACTTATACCTTCCCAACAATAGGAAACTCTTTTGTAGCTATAATTATCATGAAATTTAAAATGAGGCCTTAATGTATAAAAATTTTTTTTAGATTTAAAAAATTTGGTGTTTGTTATAGTGTATATTTTCTGCAATAGCATATTATTTCTTATTTATCTGTAATAACATATTTATTATTTTGATTAGGCACTTCCTTATGGTGATAACACTAAAGTTGGGGATAAAGGTGTCACACTCAGTGGTGGACAGAAAGCAAGAATAGCACTAGCTAGAGCTGTTTATCAAGTAAATATTTAAAGAATAGTTTTACAATTTTTATGCTTCAACTTAAGTTTTATCAGCTATTGAATTGCGATCAGTAATGGCTATTGATTAATCAATATTTCCAATTATTTTAAAACTATCAAAAACTAATTAAAAGCAATAAAAGCTTTGTGACATTGTTTCAGATGTATTATAAATCTTTAAGCCTTTAACACTTTTGAACAGAGGAGGCATCCACATGTACCATACCTTCCTTGCCCTACCACCAACCTCTCAGAAGGACTTACGAACCCACATGTTTAACGGATCGTACTCCGCGTGAGCAATGCAGCAGTTTTGGCAGTGGAAGGAATCGAACCCGGGCTTACCAAGTGCAACTCCCACTCGCTAACCACGGGGCTACCTCGCCCCTTAAATTAAAGTGTTGAAGACCCAGACCGTCCGAGTCGTCCGAGGACATGAGCAGCTGTTTGGATAGCCTGTCAAGTTAAAGTGTTGAAGGCCCAGACCACACGACCAACCCTGAGACTAATGGTAGCTTAGTGTGTGGCCGGTCAAGTTAAAGTGTGTAAATATGCAGAAAAATTACTGCCAGCTTATAGATTCGCAATAATTATATATAAAAATAAGAGATAAATAAATTATACTTTTGAGTACATGAATAGTAGCTTGATCTTTGTGATCCTTGAAATTTAAGAGTAATCACCATGCAAAACTAAACTATGGTTTTAAACAGGATCTCTCATTATTATAAATAATGTCAACTGAAATAGGTATAATGTACCTGAAAGTGTGAAAGGTTTAAAGAATTGTAATGCATCTAAAATGTATCTTAATGTTTTACATTTTTTAAATTAGTTTTTAATATTTTAAATGTGTTATGTCCCAATAATTATTTACCAGGTTCATAAATTGGATAACTGAAATAGTCATTATTTGATATTGAAAAAACCAATTCATAAACCGGGCAAAAAGGATACCAAGTTCCTGTATTGGGCGACTAAATAAACTATATCATATATAAATCTTTTAAACTGAAAGAACCATTATTTATACACATTTTATGATTCTTGAATCACATAACTTAAGTACTATTTTAGATCTATGCAATTCTTTTGAAAGATAATGACTTTTTCAAACTTCTAATTAGTGATCATATGATATTAAGCAGTGGGACACCCTGAATTTTATTATAGGGGGTGCCGAATTCGTTGGATAAAAATATTTTAGTGAAAATTCAATGAAATGCAGTAGGTGATTATAAAAATGTATTTTACAAATGCAATCTTGTTTTCTTTTCTTTTTACAAAGTTCTTGAACTACTTCAGTCGTAGGCTCTCTTTGTATATATATCAAAGCTAATCCATTCAATTGAGATTGTGTCATGGTAGATCTTAAATAGAATTTTTTAAATCTTAAAATTTTTAATGACCAAATTATAGATGTTAGGCTATATGATTTTGCTACATTTCAAAATTGGATCAATAGAATTTTTGCATGAAGTTTTTACAAATAAATTTTCTATTTTTTTATGCCACAACTTGAATTTGTTATTCAAAACTGATGTATTTAAATCAGGCACATTCAGGTCATAATATCCACAAAACTAACAAAAATCTGCTGTTTCAATTGTTGTTAGAGCCTCACTTCTATTTGGAGAAGAGTGAAAAATTGTTTCAAACTGTTGTGGTGTCACGTAAAGCATTCATAAAATAGACTCATTGTTTAGTCAATAAATGGTACATGAATAGCTTTGTTGGTAAAATAATCAGTTGGAACATTGGACCTTTATATTTGTTTTAATGTAGTCTTTGGCTTTTTAATAATATTAAAATTATTGACTTATGCATGTGTCATCTTAAATATCCTTTAAAGAGGATTCTGGTGTTTCACGAATGGCATTTATTTGAGCCATAACATCATCAATAAAATTAAGAGTAACTAAAAATTCACTGTTAGATTTTTGCATTTTTTAGACAATGGTAAGATATATCCAAAAATGTTTTTCAAAGCAAATAAAGATAAAAACAAATTCACATAGCGAATTAAACTAATTTTTTGAGTAACAGGATGAGTTTCTATCTTCTCAAAAAGTTTTTGTTACTCCTTATATCTATAACATGGCAATGACCATAGCAGGCCTTAGCACATAATATATTCTATTTGCTTTGAGCTTCTGAGTGCTATGAGATCACCTTATATAATCGTTGATTTGTAACTAGTATAGAAATAGAAGGCACAATACAACATAAACAAGAAAATGAATGTTAATTAAAAAAATAATATAATTTATTGTTGTTGATTTCAGTTTGTGAAATTCTGTAATATTCAGAAAATGTTCTAGTTTGTTTCCGTTTTCTCTATAGGGGTACCAAGACACCCTGTCCCCACTCTGGGTGCACCACTGATATTAAGATTGATGCAGCATTGTTTATCATCATAAATATGTTTTAATTTTGTAAAATTTATATAGATGTTTTTATCTTAAACAGAAATTTAATGTCTTTTGTTAAAAAGTTTTGTTTTCCCATTAAGCAGGTACTGTTTTACTCAAATTTCACTGTATAATTAGATTTTGGGGTTTAGAAGCTTTAATTTTTCTTGTTACTTTAATTGCAAAAAAATGTTTAACTCAGTCTAATTGTTTTATTTTTTACTTTTTACTGTTATCTCATATGGCTTTGATTGTTACTTTTGAGAAATTACTTCTTTCCTTGTCTTTATTCTAGGATTTTGACATTTACCTCTTGGATGATCCCTTTTCTTCCGTTGATGCCCATGTTGCTGATCATATTTTTTCAAATTGTGTTATGGGATTACTAAAGAATAAAACTCGCATTTTGTGTACTCATAAAACCAAGTTTGCTGAAAGTGCCAATTATCTTCTAATTTTTTCTAGTGGAAAAATTGTTTCTCAAGGTAATTCCATTATGTAAATTTCAGCATTTGATAAAGTAGAAATTCCAATTCTATATTGCTTTCTTATATAGTATCTTTTGCTATAGCTCACATTTGAAAAGCATGGCAGTAATGGAAAATTTACACCAATTTCAAAATGTTGCTAACCACTACAAAAATATTGAAAAATTTGAACTTTTGCACGATATGGCAGTATTGCAAATTTGCTGGAATTCTCAGCCAAGTGATGTCAATCAGAAATCAGAATACAGCAAACCTTAATCATCATGCTTTGACTGGTCCAATCTCTTGCATGTCTCTTTCATGGTGACCATTTGCATGTCAAGCTCACAGATAAAGATAGATGTGAATTTCCTGTATTTCATTACCACACTGTACCAACCCATGACACAAACTGCCAAGCAAGCAAGTGAGACTTTCACTTTAGCTTGGATCTGTTACTTCAGTCTTCTGTAGCATTAAATTTGAGTAAAACCTTACTTAGCTTTCAGGTTTAGAAATTTGTTTAAAAAATACTGTTTTCATAGTTTTAAAACCTCTGAAATGTTTTATAAATAGGCACAGGCATGCTGTATTTTAAATGAAAATGTTTAAAGTACATTGGCAATGAAAATACTCCAAATTTAATTAGTCTATCAGTGGTACCATCTGGTGCAGATTGTCAAAACTAAAATGCATTAAGTTAGATTAATTAAGTTGAAAGGAATATAACTAAAATTTATTAATAAAAATAAAATTAACGAAATGCTTCCATAGCACAGTTTAAACTGTATTAGTATGTTTAGCATTTTGCTGAAAAGCAAATGCTGTTAGCAAATTTTAGTTGAAAAACAAATGCAGTTATCAACTTGCCATAATCACAGCTCCGTATAATCATAAAAACAAGGTGCCTGGTAATGAGGAGAAGTTGTAAAAGTTTATTTTTACTAGAATAGTCAGGAAATTATATATATATATACACACACACACACACACACACATATATATATATATAACTATATATATATATATATATAAATATATAAATAATAAATATATAAATATATATATATATATATATATATATATATATATATATATATATATATATATATATATATAAACTAAGAAATATTCTAAAATCACATCTTTCTTGGTCCTTTCACACTGTAACCATTATTGTATGCCTATTTATAATTACCTGGATAGACTGAGGTCTGCAGATGCTTAGATACTCCTCAAAATTATGAATCTATTTTGGAGAAAATTTAATTGAATAATTAATGTTTACGAGGAAAAGCTAGTTTAGCCAAATCCAATAATTTATTCATATGTGATGATTTTTTCATTCTGCTCTTAATTATATTACATGAGTTTCGTTATTTATTTACATTTTTACATACCTGTTTTAGTGATGTTGAATATATTTACATTAAATTGTGTATATAAATTTGAAATTTGATTTTGAGACCAAAATCGAAAAATGTGTCAAATTCTATTTTATATATATACATATATATATATGTATATATATATATATATATATATATATATATATATATATAAATTACCAGTAAATACCAGTATATATAAATTACCAGTAAAATGTATCAATATCCTGCTTATTTAGTAAATAGTATAGTTAATAAGTTTCGATTAGCCTAAATTCTCTTATTCTCCCCTTATTATCTTATTTTAGCTGTACTTCTTCATTCTCTTGAAATTATATTTTCATCTTTTTATCTTGAAGCTTTAACTGTTGAATAACTCAATTTATTGCTTTTGCGCAGTACTGTTTTTATTACTCTCTTTGGCAACAGCAAATCAAATCTTTTCTTTTTGGCATATGGCAACATTGCTCTAGTCATATTTTGCTCGTCATGGTTGCGTTGATGAGGTGTGTTTTGAGGTATTTATGTTTCCTTTATTGTTCCATTCTATATGCTTGTCGTCCATATAACACAAGTTTATAGATAAAATCTATCTTGTGTTTCAGAAACAAGCATTTTTGTGCTCATTTCGAAGGGATATATGGACCCGAAGAGAATTTTTTCGAAATGAATGTATCGTAAGCCTAAATCTCTTCCATGTGCAAGCTTTTTTGCTTGATTTTTTTGTTTTCTTATTTGCATTCCTCATTTTTGAAATTTGTTGATTGTCTTTGTCTTTATGACCTGCATTACGCTTTATTATTTCCTCTTTATGTCTTAATTTCTTATATTTCTTTGTATTTTGTAGAAAATTTTGGAATAGTGTATTATGAGTTACTACTTACATTCTAACTTTGGATTTACTAATTTATATTTATATATATATATATATATATATATATATATGTGTATATATGTATATATATATATATATATATATATATATATATATATACATATATACATATATATATGTATGTGTATATATGTATATATATATGTATATACATATATATATATGTATATATATATATATATATATATATATATATATATATATATATATATATATGTATGTGTATATATGTATATATATATATATATATATATATATATATATATATATATATGTATACATACATACAGAACATTAAAAATATTTAATTATATTTGAATCGATACATCTAAAGCTTCGTAATATCAAAGGCGCCATGCTGCTCCTGTCTCACCGCACCCGTCCCCATCTGGGACTCTGGTTTTTGATTCATTTGGGTTGTTGGTGTTTCTTGGCATTTTGACAGACTGAGGATTGCTTCAGGAAGGTAGTGGCTCTGGAAGTATTTCCATGGATTAAAAGCTGCTTTAACCGGGAACAGGGGGGTCACAATCCCCCCTGGCCATTTATTGCCTTACCTGTAAGTACTCTCCCCCCCTTCTTGCTTTTCACTTTATTTCCCTTTCATTGTTCTCCCCCCCTTTTATGTTCAATCTATACCTTCACCCTTTATAAATATTATATATATATATATATATATATATATATATATAGTTGATTTAACTGGTTTGGAACGTTCCCTTTCCAGCTATATATTATATTATAAATAATTCACAAATCACTGTTTATTTTCCTTTTCCCAGTGTGACACTTTGAAATGTTTATGGTACATTTAAATTATATGTATTCATATTTTAATACAAGAAACTTGTCTCCCCTGAAATTGCATTCTGTTGCTCTATAAATGTATTTTATATGCTACAAAGCTACATTCTGGTACTCAAAAAATATATTATACCTGCTCTAAAAACATATTCTGTTGATCTGAAAATGGTTTTTAGCTGCTCCAAAACAAACTTTCCATCACTGAGAGATATAATGCAACTAGGTGCTATAGTCCCTACAATGCTATAGCCCCTAATGATGTGATATAGACCTAAAGTTCTATAGCCCCTAAAGATGTGCTATAGTCCCTAATGTGATATAGTCCCTAGCTGTGTTAGTCACCCCAATTTATTTTTATGTATGAATGCACTTTATTTATGAAGTGGGGCGTATTTTTATTGGATTTATAAATGTTGTGATTAAAATTATTTTACTTAATAGGCTGAATTTAAGAAAAGGATCCTAAAGCCTTTACTATCTTGTATCCATTGTCTGCCTCCCTACT
The DNA here is from genome assembly GCA_951213105.1 of Amaurobius ferox. Classification (NCBI taxonomy): domain Eukaryota; kingdom Metazoa; phylum Arthropoda; class Arachnida; order Araneae; family Amaurobiidae; genus Amaurobius; species Amaurobius ferox. The sequence goes on from OX578138.1 coordinate 113,036,088, forward strand.
TTGTACTCCAAGCATGTTAGTCCCAACAATTCAGTCAATACATACATTTATTCTGAATTTTAAAAGAATTTTTTATATAAACTTAAAGAATAATTTATATAAACTTATAAAATCCATGTGATTTAACAGAAATTTATTTTATACAATACTGCCTAAAATAAACTTCAACTATGCCTTTGAAAAATAGATGCTAAATTCAAAATGTGTCACCTGTTATAACATAGAGACTGTACTTACCTACTTTAAGTCAATTTGGGATTTGTTTATTGTGTTTAAAGATGGTTGAATTTCACTAATCCTTTGCAGTTAGATTTTTAAAATGTAACTAATCAATGTTTATAATAAAATTATTTTCGACTTAGGTCCTCCTGCTCAAACATTGCAACTTTATTTTATGAATGAGAATTCTGAGCTTATGACTGATGATTTTGAAGATAACAAAGAAGTCTTGCAAGAAATTATGTCAGAAAATGAAAACTTATCAGAAGAATCCAAGGAAGAAAAAGAGGAAGGAGTAGTCAAATTCCACGTTTATAAATGTTACTGGAGAGCTATAGGGACTTACTTATCCATTTCAGTTCTTATTTTTTGCTTTCTCATGCAAGGTCAGTATGCATTCATTTATAAAACAAGAAAGATCAATCATGCATAAAGCATTGATTATAAAACACATTCCAACTGTAATTTTATTTAAACATCTCTAAAATATGATAAATTCAGCTGTGATATTTTTTTAATTATCACAGAACTACAATAATTTATTTTACTTGGAAAATTAAAACCTTTGAGGTAAAAGTACTTTCTAACTCCATGCTTAAAACTTCATTCAAACTTTATTCAAACGACGTCATCGAAATATAAATCTTCTAGCTCTCTATGTAAAAGCAGTGAATATTTCATTCATACTATTTTATTTCAGACTCCAGGGTTAAATAATTTTGCGTGGAAAAAATTCAGCAATTCTTATACAACTCGTCTTACAATCATTTGTTTACATTTTACATTCATTAAAGTTAGGCTTCATTGTAGAAATAATTAAAGTTTGATAATCATTTAAACTCAAAAATATTGTAACTGCATTGGCGCAAAATATAGATACACAGGAAAAATGCAAAAATAAAGCGGTTTTAGGATGGATGCAACTCTAAATATAAATTTAAAAGAACTTTAAAAATCACAGTTTTTACTCTGAGCAGAAAGATGGATGCCATATTTCATTTTGAAGTAAGTCACATGACCTCTTCATATTATATGGGTGTCATTATTATTTTAATTTTTATTTAAAAAAACTACCAAACATATTTTGCTGAATTTTTTTTATATATTTTATGGTATAATTTGAATATTTCCTAAAATTTTTAAAGCAATTTGGGAATTTTAACTTTGCTTAAAATATGTCTGAAAAATTAGGTCCCATAGGATTCAGTATATTTCATTTTTTTAACCCGAGTTCAATTCAAATCTAATTGGGTGATGTTATTCATTTACATTTCCATGTGTCCCACAGACCGTCTCAATAACATACTAAAATTTCATTTTGATAAAGTAATTTTCACGGCAGTTATCGTGCGAACAGACAAACAGAATGAACAAAGTCATAAACAATTTTCAACTATGTTGTAAAGTGTTAAAAAATTGAGTATCTGGAATATATCACAATATAAATATTGCTTCCTTTCATATGCAGGGTAGCGGTTTATTTTAACAATCTAATTGTTGCCTTCACTATACTGCATTTTTTATGTGTTTTAGTTTTTATGTGTTAACTCATATTTTTTGGAAATGCTATATTTTATTTTATGTCATATGCATATTTAGGTATTTTGCCCGCAAATAAAAACATTTATAACACTTTACAACATAGTTGAAAAGTGTTTATGACTTTGTTCATTCTGTCTGTCTGTCTGTCTGTCCGTTAGCACGATAACTGCCGTAAAAATGACTTTATCAAAATGAAATTTTAGTATGTTTTTCAGACAGTTTGTGGGACCTATGGGAATATAAATGAATAATATCACCCAATTAGTTTTTTATTGAACCCGGGTTGAAAAAATGAAATACATTGAACCCTATGGGACCTAATTTTTCAAACATTTTTTAAGCAAATTTAAAATTCACAAATTGCTTCGAAATTTTTAGGAAATATTCACATTATCCCATAAAATATATATAAAAATTTCAGTAAAATATGTTAAGTAGTTTTTTAATTAAAAATTATTTAATATACGGGAAAAAACAAATTTAATTAAATTCTGACTTTTGGGATATCCTCCAGAAAGAAAAATGAGATATATTATATAATAAATATCTTTCCAAGAGTTTAATCATTTTGTATAGGAGGGAGGCTTCACATTTTAAAATAAATTTGGTAGGTAACAATTTTTCAAATTTTTTTTTAATTTTACATAACTCTTCATGCAGGGTAAGAAATTAGAAAAAAAAAGTAGGGGCCAAATGGCCCCCAGCATCAATTTTTTATGGGCCATTTGAAAATTTCTAGGGGCCAAAATAAAAAAATTTAATGAAATAAAAAATATACACGATAAAATCCCATAGGCATAATCTAAATATTTTATTTGCTTGCCAAATATATATATACCTAAAAAAAAGACACTGAAGTGCAAATTATAATTTTTAAACTGACTTATCATTTAATTCCCATTTTTAGTTAGTAGCCACTGGCCGGTAGGTCAATGATGTTTAATGGCTAGTTGTTCACAGCTGCAAAATATGCTATGCTTTTTTTCAACTTGCTTAATGTTATGCAAAATTGTGTTTAAGTATGTTATTTAATAATTTAGGAATTTGCTAGTATTACCTATTTATTTATAGATTTATTATACAGTAAACATAAGTCACTATATGTCTATTATCAAGAAAACTCCCCTTAGTGGATCTACTTTTGTACAATCTATTATTTGGATGTTGATTGAAAGGAGGAGGATTTTAAAAATTGGGGAAAATTTAAGAGATTGGCAAGATACACAATTTCTTATTAATATTTGATAAAAAAACAAGACAAATTCACAGAAATATCTTAATTTTTAATGAGTAATACTGTTAACATGCATTTATTATTGCTAACATCTCCTTATTAACTTTTAATAGATTTTCAAAACTTATTTTAAGTGTTTTTTCTAAAACCAATTCTTTTCTATTAGTGTCCCTATCCCCATCTTTTCCATTTCTCAAAGGTTTTTTAAATTTAATTTTTTTAATTATATCATTTTTTAATTTTTTTCACTAATTTTTTTTATTCCTGTGATCTGAAATCTTACCAATGACTTTTATTATATGTCTTTTCAGGTGCTTTATAACATTTGTTTTCCAATAGATTATAAAAAAAATGATTTATCATGAAGCATTCAAATATTTTTGGAGGCAATTTTAAATTCAATCAATTAATTTAAGCAATTTCAAATTTTCTCATCCTGATCTTTTTATTTTTTACTTTTCCAAGCTGACGAAGCATTTACTATTATTTATTCCTCCCTATTATTTTAAATAATCCCGACCACTGATTTTTCTTTAATTTAGAGGGTTTTACCGATGATTTTCAGTGATTTTTAATAAATTTATAATATTTTTTGATAATTTACTATGTAAATTTTCCATCAGCGCGATCGCGATATTTCGGTCTTTTTTCCCGTTATATTATCGGACGTTATGAACGCTTTTACTTTAAAATTTCCCCAATATATGTATTTCATAACAAGGAAATTCTTTATCCTCTTAAGAAAATTTGATCTTTTTAATATTTCGACGTTTTTGAATTTAAGAACTGTCGTCTTATATCTCTAGAAGCATGATGTTTTATTACAATACTCGAATTTTCCGATCCACGTGGGACGAGGGGGGGGGGGGGCATGAACAGCTCTTGACCACGGATAAGTTGAAAATGGAATCGGTTTAACTTTGAATTTATAATAATTGTTAACAGTTAGCACTTCTAAAACACAACTATGCAAACATTTTAGGAATCCCATAGCTGCCAACCGTTCCGGATTTTCCGGATTCGTTCCGAATTTTTACGTCTGTTCCGAAAACCCGAATTTTTTCCCCAAAATCCGAATTTTTGAAAATATTCCTGTTTTACCCCATTTTTCCCCCTCTGCGACCATAAAAGTTACATATGTGCCAACTCTACTGAATTTGGCGGGAGACTCCCGATTTTTAAGTGTTTATCCCGATTTCCCGTTTTTGAAGACACATCTCCCGATTTTAACGATTTTTTGAAAAAATCCCTAAGTTTAGGGATAATATCCCAAAGATTTTCCCTATAAAAGGGATTTTTTAGCTAAGTGGGAAATTTTTCTCCATTTGATCAAAAGTACGCTCATAAGATTACAGATCAGACGTGAAAAACTCTCTGGATTTGGGCCGGAAACTCCGGATGTTTCATTACTTCTCTAGCCTCCTGATTACTAACGAAATTCTCCAGCTGTTTTTGTTTGAAATTTATCAATTAACCAGACATGGTATAATTCCTCGGAAATGCCGATTTTCCGCATTTTTAGCACTGATTTCTACCATTCCCGGGATCGTAGCAACTCCATAATAAAATGCAGGGTAATGCCAATCAAATTAACGTAGATTTACGGCTGCGTGTAATGTAAATTAAGATCTCGATCGCTTATTTTATGAAATTAATAAATATACTTCTTGAAAGGTTGTCTAATTCAGCATAAATCGCTAAAATGTTATTTTGTTCATTAATTTTGTATAAACACTGCGATTGCGCAATTCAGTTTGTTCTAATGAATCGCCGAGAGTGCAATAATATCTTTTTCCATCTATCTCAATCTTCTACATATTGCATTTTTGATTGACCAAACTAGCTTATTTTCATATTCTGAATAATTATTGTGGTTAATTTCTTAATTATTTTCGCATAAACAGTGCGATTGCGCAATTCAGTTACATCGCGTGAAATGCCGAGAGTACGTTAGTATCTTTTCCCATCCATTTCCATCATTTAAATGTTGCATATTAGATCGACTAAATTATCGTATTTTCATATTCTGATTAATTATTATTGTTAATTTCTTAATTATTTTCGCATAAACAGTGCGATTGCGCAATTCAGTTACATTGCATAAAATGCCGAGAGTACGTTAGCATCTTTTCCCATCCATCTCCATCATTTAAATGTTGCATATTAGATCGACTAAACTATCTTATGTTCATATTCTGATTAATTATTACTGTTAATTTCTTAATTATTTTCGCATAAACAGTGCGATTGCGCAATTCAGTTACATCGCGTGAATTGCCGAGAGTACGTTAGTATCTTTTTCCATCCATCTCCATCATTTAAATGTTGCATATTAGATCGACTAAACTAGTTTATTTTCATATTATGGCTAATTATTAAGGTTAATTTTTTAATTATATTTGCATAATACAAATTTTTCTATTTTGAAAAATCTGTACCATGTCCTTGCATTTTTTCTGAAAAATGTAATTAGTGTTTTCGAAAAATTTAATGTGAGTCTGCAATCAGAGACCCCCAGAGTTCATAAGCTAAAGTCCCAAATTCAAGTTTTTTTTACAGATATATTAGTCAGCTTCATAAAGCTTGAAGTCGTGAAAGCTTCGACATGTGTCTTCGATATCTCTTTTAGTGATTCAACAAATCATAAGGATAATGAAGACATATTTGTGGGATCAGAGACATTAAAGTGCCTGAAAAAGTTAAACTCTGATGAAACAAAGCAGTTTTTTGAGTACGTCAAAAACTACTATTGTAAGACATGTAATTATATTATCAGAAACTTTCCAATCAACTCTGATGTTTTACACCATGCTGAAGTCGCAGATGTGTCTCAGAGGGAAAAAGTCAAATTTCCTCGATATTTTTTATAGACAGATTTCCCTCTATACTGCAAAAAGACTCAACAGAATCAACATTTGATATAATTGATAGTGTAGAGACTGAGTTTTTGCATTATCAAATGGCAGCTCTGCCAGAAGAAATAATTGCTGAAGATAGACCAGATGTTCAGTGGGCTAAGTTAGCAAAGCAAAAAGATTCTGTGTATACACTTTTGTATGGTAAATGAGTAGTATCATGTTGGGGATACTAACACTTCCCCATAGTAATGCTGCATGTGAACGAATTTTTAGTCTTGTAAAAAGAAACAAAACTGGTTTTAGAAGTTCCATAAGTATTTTGACTTTACAGTGTACTTTAATTGCCAAATCTCAGATAAATGGTGCTTGGTATCAACAAACATGGTGCCACTTTCTTGAAAAAGGCCAAATCTGCTACCTATGTATCAATAAACCAAAAAGATTCTTAAATTGTCTTTGTTTTACTTACTTTGTAATAGTGTATTGAAATTGTGTAATGACATTTTTTTTTCAAATATGAAAATAGTTTAATTTTACTTTTAGTTGAATATTGATGTATTTAAGGAGAACAAATATAGTTATAATTTTATGGGTGTAAAAAAATTATGCATTTCATGTATGTTTCAAAATTCTTATCTCATGTGGTCTTAATTTTTTTTTATTAAGATTAATTATATAGTATATATATATGGGTTTCACCAACTTTCCTTCCAGGGGGGGAGGGGTTGCAAAATCACTGTCAATACATAATACATTGGCTAAGAAATACTGACATGCTAATTTCAATGTGGGGGGGGGGGGGGAAGCAAGTAATCCCATGCTGGAGATACCCATGTATATATATTTTGTGTGTAACTATTGCGTGTCATTTTTCTGGCGTACAGTGTTCCTAATTTTTTATTCTCTGGGTTGGCAGCTATGGAATCCATACATTTTTTATTTTTATGTATCATCAATGAAAGATTAATAACTTAAAACAGGGTATAATCTATAAAAGGAAATCTACAATTTCTCTAAACAAAGAACTGTAGTGCATCGAGACTTTAAAAATTGTGAAATTCTCGCGATCTAGCTTTAAAATTAATATGAAGTATGTCCGGGTTAGTATCCTTCAAACGCGCTATTTCAGTCAATGCTACACACATTCATAATTTCCATAGGGTTGTTTATGGACCGTGAATATGTAGATTAAAGTAGAATAATACTATATAACATTGCAATATCAGCAATTCAGCTCGTAAAAGAATTCCCTCTTCCCCAAGGTTGATGTATTTTATTCAGGCCGGACGCCCAGATCACGCCGGACGCCAGTTCGCTTGCACCGGTCCCGAGCCACAGAGAATTCCCGACTCTCTTTCTTATAGATTACTTCTTTTAATTTTCTATTATGAAAAACATGCTATAATGAATATTTAGGCAATAAGTAAATTCAGAATTCACCAAAAATAGACAGGGCTAATTTCACGAAATATTTTTTTTAAGCGAGTGATTTCAATTCCGTTCGTGCATCAACTTTAGAGTAGGGAACCCTTTTAAATTTGAGGTAGGTGTAAAAATGATGAAAGACCTATTAGTACCAACGATCTAGATTAGTCCTCGAAGCAGAGTAGTTACTGCTTCGTACAGCATGTGAAAATGGGTCCAGGTCATTGCATAGAGCACGGTAAAGACGCTACGCCACGGCATGTCGCAAAACACATCGGTAATCAAGAGGAGGGGTTAGATAGGAATGTGGATTACACTCTTTCTCAGTTGCAAATGAAATAAATTACGATCGCCTTGTAGGGGAGAACAACTACGGACGCTTCGTATAGCAGTATCGTAGCGATTGTTGACAGATTTTTGTTACTCCACAGGTGACATTGTTTAAGGAGAAGGGTCATTCTTTAAACTATCACAGAGTTTGGCCGGTAGTCAGGATTTTGTTAATCGCCAGTTTTCGAAGTTTAATCGCCATCTGGCGAGCAGGAATACTAAGATTGTTTTATATTATTGTATTAATTTTAAACTGACTTATTGTTTTATACAAGAAAATAAAAGTTTTTTTTCCCTCGGTTATTTTTGGTGAATTATAGTGGTTTATTTCTAGTCGCGATTTGGCCCCCGATTCCGAAATTATGGTCGCAAATGATAAAAATTTGGTCGCATTTCGCGCATGGCCCCCGCTAATTTCTTACCCTGTCTTCATGATATACTTATTTGATGACATTTTTAATGCACTTTCCTATGTCCTAGATAGTTAAAATTTGGTACACAGCTTAAATTTGTTGAACATTTTATTCTACAAAAATTTATTGGATCTTTAAATATAGATCATACATTTTTTCGAAATGGCCTGCAAATCATCCCCGTTCACTTCTATAATTCATTGTTGTAATATTGTTAAAATTTCTGATGTGGGCAGCACATGTCTTTCCCTGCAGACTCATATTCATGTTCTCTTTATTTCTTCAATAATAATTTGAGTTTATCTGCACAAAATAACAGCCATAAGTATTTAAAATGACATTGAATTTGCATGTGAAACTTAAATTTGGTTTTAATTTGATAGCTGGACTTATTGTCAAAGGTGGCGTAGTGAAAACACGAAAAAACTAGAATATCTCAAGAACGGCTAGTCCTAGAGTAATGGGGTTAGTCTTATTCTTTTTGTTGTCAAAAATCACGTATAAAATAGGAATTTAATTGATATAATTGAGCACAGGTAGTCTTTTATTTTTATATTTAACGATTTTTGTGGGCCATTTCGCAAAAATAGTCTGTTCCTTTTTTCCGAATCATATAAGAATAACCTACAAATGATTTATATACCAAATTTTGTTAAATTTGGTATATAAATCACTTGTAGGTTATTGAAATATTATACATCAAATTTTGTTAAATTTGTTCCATTAGTTTTTAGCTAGAGTGGATAAAGGCAATTTCTGCTGGCCATTTCGCAAAGAAGGCAGATTCTTTTATTATGAATTGTACTATAGTCTAATGAACAACAGGATTTCCTACAAAAAACATACCTACCCAATTTTATGAAATTCAGTCCATTAGTTTTTCAATTAGAATGGATGTAATATCCTCACAGACACACAGAAACATACACAGATACACCCTTACACACACAGACGTCTTCCTAAAAATAGTTTTTTCATGTTCTAAAAGTCCCAAAACGTGTAGATCCTTCGAAAATTCGAGTTCTGATCTTCGGCATGATTCCAATACTTTGAATACATATGCACACACACACACATATATTATCTGCGTATCTGTGTAATATCTGTGTATCTAAATTCTGTGCCTATGCAATTACAATAGTTGTGATTTTAAATGATCCCTAAACTTTTATTATTTCTTCAACGAAGCCTAATTTTAACTTATGCAGAATGCAAATGTCTGAAGCGATTGTAAGATGAGTTACATAAGTATTGCTGCATTTTTTTCACACAAAATTTTTTCGGCCACACAAACAGCTACCATTAGCCTTCGGGTTGGTCGTGTGGTCTGGGCTTTCTACACAAAATTATTTTGCTCTAGAGTCTAGAATACAAGTTATATGAATGAAATATTCATTGATTTTGCATAGAGAATCAGATGATTTATATTTCGATACAGTTTTAAATATTTAAGTATAATAAATTACTGTAGTACTGTGATAATGTAAAAGATATCACCACTGAATGTATCACATTTTAAAAATTTTTAAATGAAATTGCATTTCGGTTGGAAAGTGTTTCATAATCAATGCTTATGCATGATTGATCTTTCTTGTTTTTACTATCAGATACAAGACAATAACAGAAAAAGAAGTTTCAAATTTTAATTAAAATTTTCATTTTTCATGTTTTAAAAGAAGTTATAAAAGCTTGTAGCCTATACTATAATGTTTTATTTGGGACCAAAAATATGGCTGCTTTTGTCTTCTGGATAATCCTTTACTCCCAGTGTTTCTAGATTGTGGCAGTTGCAGCACAAATACCATTAATTAAAGTTTGACAAGCTCAGTGCATTTTAAGTGTTAATTTAATTTGTTTATTAAGTAGAATTTGTCATGTACTTATCATGTCTTTTTCTTATATTTAAAGCATCCAAAACTATTTCTGATTGGTGGCTCTCTTTTTGGGTTTCTAATATAAGAATAAATGAATTGAATGTTGCAAATGAATTACTCCTTGCAAGGTAAGTCTATAACAATATCTTAGAATAACTAAATTTACTTTAAACTCTTAAATGAAATTCTGTGAAACTATATTTTGACCTTTAATCTGTATGATAAATTGATAAGATTTTTATAGTGATATCGTGCATATTGCATTTGCCAAAAGTTATGGATAGTAATTACTAATAAATGACAAATCTCACAGATCCAGTAGTCATTTTATTTTAAAATCATCCTACAGACGTAAAAACAATAGCCAAAGCGCTTTCGAACAACTTACATGTTCATCCTCAGTGACAATACAATTAGAAACGATACCAACGTGCTTAAATACAATTCAATGCTGTCAAGTAAAATTTGCATATCATGAAATTGTCAGTTATATAAAAAGATGGATTATGAGTCAGATTATAATTTATACAAAGTTCAAAATCAAATACTTCAAAAAGGTTTAAAGACATAGGAGTTATTTTAAAACACAATAATTATAAATCAATGTAGCTATGCAAAGGCTTAACATAGGCTTGCATAGCTACATTGATTTATAATTTTTTTATTAGGATTGCATTTTATTAGGACTACATTTTCAGTTCTAATCCAAAGGGGAAGAGAGTGAAAAAGAGCGTGAATGTATTTATATACTACAAAACATTGCTGCCACACACTGTAAACAAAATTATCGATGAGCGATAAAATAATTAATGACAGACGATTTTAATATTATGGTCAACCAATCAAAAACTCGAAATTTTAAAGAAGAGAACAGGAATTTTAAAGCAGACGAAAATTAAAAAATAATGAAGTGAAATAATTTGGAATATATGAATTCGGCAATAATTTAAATATGAACGATTCTGAAATATTTCAAATGCTGAAAATAGAATAAAAATGAAAAATTGTGATAAATCAATGAATTCTTAACCGAGAACAACAAATTTAGAATCAAATTAAAGAGAATAAAAAGGGCAATAAATGGAATTACAAATTTGCCAATTTAAATAAATTTAAATTGCTTTGGAACAGAAGAGTATCAAAAACCTAAGCAATTGGAAAATGGATAACTAAAAGAGAATGACTATGTAAATAAGACCACTGAACACATTTAAATTAAAAACAAACTTCCTAAAATTATGAAATAGCCAAAAATAACCCAACAACTCCTTCAGACGTCCCCAAAAAAATTTTCATTTGAAAAATGAAAAGTTTTAGCTAATATATGACAAAATCTGCGAAACGAAGGAGAGAGAAAAAAAATCAAAATTACAATTACATCTGTAACATGAGCCATATAAATCACATTAAAAAAATCAAATTCCATATCAAGTAAATCAAAAAATTAAATATTCACTTCACTAAACACTTTCATAATATAAAATCACATATTTCTCAACATCTTTCTTAACTCTAAACAAATATAATTTCAACATAAAACTCTCCAATTTCATATAATTCCACACTATTAAAAGTTCATTAATTCATTTTAAAAATACTCCAACAAATATGCAATCAAAAAGAAGTAGTAGGAAAATAATAAACAAAGCTCTATATCATTAGCTGTTCGGAAAAAAACATAAATTTTGACGAAAACTTTGGACCACCCAAAGAATTCCAATAATCTTAATAACAAATTTTGAAACGGATCCTTAAATAACAACCAATAAACATAAATCAACAAATTCATCACCATCTCTATCTACTCTAGAAAAAAAAAACAATTATTTGAAGCAAAATAACTCTATTTTAATAATAATATCAAAGTTGGCTCAAGTTACAAACAAAAGAAAACAATTGTGGAATATTTACCCCAAATAACAAACTCAATTCTCTAACAATTTGGAACTGAACATGAAAATTAACCGACTTGTTTACAAATTATACTATAAACTGACTACTTGGCAAATTAGGTCATTTAAAAGACAAATATACACTAAAATGGCATTATGCATCATTTTACACAAATTAATAAACTCGATTGCAATAAATATGGTGCAACATCTTGCACTCTCAACATCAATTCTCAATACTATAACTCAAATATCATATCTGCATATCTGGAACTCTCAAAAATCTTCATCAATATATATTATGTGTAAGTGGTACATTTAAATTCACTAACAGCCAAGTGTATCAAATTACTTTAAACAAAATATCAAAAGAAAAAACAAATTACAAATCCCCATTTAAATTTCAAAACCAAAAGAATTCAAATTGCACTGCACAATTTGAAATATTCCACATAAAAAAAATTTAAATTTATCTATTATCAATAAAACAAATTTTCCACTATAACGACCAAAAAATTTAAATACAGCATAAAAATATCAGATTTAGAACTAACAACAAACACTCAACTGATTTCTGTCAACAATCTATTTGAGTGTGAAAACCAAACACATGATCAATTTCAAAACAAGATAATTCAAGTAAACATTTATGTCACACTCATATTGGAGTGTAAAAAACAACTGCATCATCTATTATTCAATTAATTAACAGCTTCTCGTAAGCCACATTCACACATCAGTGAGCATTTAAATCTCAATTCTAAATCATAACACAAAAAATTCGAAGTTAAAAAACTACTGCTTTAATTCATTATAAAAAAAATATTCTCATTAAATTTACTCAATTAATTTTATTCTATTTCATCAAAACAAATTCTAAGTGTTACTGGGAGGGTGGGTTACAAAAATACAAATAAAAAAAAACAAATTGTTAATGAGATGGGATTAGAACAAAAAAAATGTAAATACTATAAGGTGTGTTCTTCATGTACCTAAAACTTCCTAAACTTATGAATTAAATTCAATTTCAAACTACTTCAAATAAAATAACTCAAATCAAATTAACTTAAATTAAGGAATACTTAAATAAAAATAAAATTCTAAATGAAAAAGTCAAGTTTAAAAATTCTAAGTTTCCTCAAAAAATTCTAAATGAAATCATTTAAATCAATCTTAAAATTTCAATCTTAATCAAAATATTAAAACAAATTTATAAAGCCTCAGTTTAAATACATATCAAAATATCAACAGTAATCACCTTTAGAATAAATAGGCATAGCATCAATTCACTAAAAATTTCCAAGTTCAAGAACATAAATTTGCAAGAACAACTTTTATATTTCATTTGGCATGAATAAGTCCCTAAACTGGTCAAACGGTGCCAAATTTGTCTGGTAGAAAAAAACATAATGATATACTAAAGTATATTAAATCATTCAAAACATTCTGAATAATGAAAACTTTCTAAAAACTGCATTCTAAACTTGAAGTACTTAAAATTTGCAAGTTCTAAAGTTCCTAAAATCTGAAAATCATCTGAAATACTAAAATTAAAAAGAAATGAAGTGAAACAATTTGGAATATACGAATTCGGCAATAATTTAAATATGAACAATTCTGAAATATTTAAAAAATTATATATTAAATTTATTATATATTAAATTATATTATATATATATATATCTTGTGTTTCAGAAACAAGCATTTTTGTGTTCATTTCGAAAAGATATATGGACCCGATGAGAATTTTTTCGAAATGAACTTTTCGTAAGCCTAATCTCGTAAGCCTAAATCTCCTCCATGTGCAAGCTTTTTTGCTTGATTTTTTTGTTTTCTTATTTGCATTCCTCATTTTTGAAATTTGTTGATTGTCTTTGTCCTTATGACTTGCATTATGCTTTATTATTTCCTCTTTTTGTCTTAATTTCTTTGTATTTGTAGAAAATTTTGGAATAGTGTATTATGAGTTACTACATACATTCTAACTTTGGATTTAATAATTTATTTTTATATATATATATATATATATATATATATATTATATATATAAGATTGGAATATTATATTTATAAGATAGAAGTTTAGCAATCCTAGAGTTAATAGCAGCAATAGGGAATTTTTTAACATAAGTGCAAGCCATCTCTGATCTTTTAACATAAGTGCAAGATAACAACGTACAAAAGATTTTAACATAAGTGCAAGCCATCTCTGCAATACACTTCTGCATAGAATTGACATAATGATCACTATTGGTGAGAACAAGCTGTTTAGTTTTATTGACAAATAAAGTAACTAAATCAGAGCAAGATTCAAGCTTATTAAGCTCAGCGATTTCAATATGAAAAAACAAATTAAGTTTATTTTTACATTTATTATCATTATGAAAATTAGAAATTGAGCAATACATAACAAGTCTACATCTCTCCTTGTGGGCTTGAGCCACATGAATCAAAGCATCATCCACAGGGGGAATCAAATTAACAGAAATGAAGTTAGCAGGGGGGGTAAGCAAACTTAGGGCCTCTCTCAAGGGCAGTGCTCTGAATAGGGAATAACATGGGAAGTACAATTGACAAACAGAAAAAACTTAGGAGATTTAAGCTGAGAAAATGGAATAGGTTTAAGGGCAAGAAGGTTCGTGGCGAGAATATTTAAAAATAAGATGGCAAGATAAAACAGGGACGCCATCAAAGGAAAATTTAAATATAATTTCTCTTTATTATTATTGGCAAATTTGGATATGTTTGATCAGCGAAATTTTTTATTCTTTTACAGCCAAGCCAAATCACAGATCATTTATTGTATTAATCAGTTTAGTTTTGATCTGTGATTTGATATTATATGTTTATTTACCCAACGTGTTTATTTTTCCAACATTTCCCACAATGCAGTCTGCTTTCAAACAAGCTTTTTCAAGGGCTTCGTCAATTGGAATCAAAACCCCATCAGGAAAAGGGTCCAGATTTATTTTAATACACTCTGGAAGCAATGATGGTTTTGTGTTAAACACTTGCGAAATGTTATAAGCCAAAAAATATGCTGGATACTATCACGGGAAAATGAATGGTGAATCATATGGAACCTGGTTCAGGGAAAAACTCCTTCCGAATATCGAACAAAACAGTGTGGAAACCCCAGGCCATCCGACTCATCCAGAGGACATGAGTAACTATTTGGACGACCGGGGAACAAAACAGTGTGACCATTATTGTCAATGCTCCTTATCATAATGTGCATTTTGAAAACATTTTAAAGACATCTACAAGAAAATAGATATACAAACATAGTGGAACAGCAAAAAATCATAAAAATAAAATATACCATAAAAGAAAGTAACATACTAAATTTGGACGTTATAGCTGGTCCTGTTCTTGAGTATATCCATAGGTGCATATAGGACTAGTACATCCATATGTCACTTGCAGGATGGACTAGCTCGATAAGGTTCAAAATGAAATAAAAATATACCACAAAAGATAACAACATACCAAATTTCATATTTCTATGAGTAATGAATAAATATGGGCAACATGAATTCTAAAAATTCTTTAATTGACATTATGATCCAATTAATTTATGTTAATTTTATAATGTACATACATGAGTTTATATCTGCATTCTTAAGCAAACGTATAATTCTATTATATTTGGTATGCATATAATCAATCATTCTTTAGGAATACTGCCCGAGTAAAAAAATTCTTTTATAATAATGCTCTGTCACCAATATTCACATCAGATGCTTGATCTGGCAATCCAACTGAGTTAAAAATCCCTACTAGCCTTTACAGTGCTACAGGTTAGGTGTTCGCTGAGTGTACTTGAGAGTGAATGTCATTGAAAATAATGCCAACCTTGCAAAATAAAAATCTTAATTGAGGAAAAACTGTAAATATGACATAATTTCAAACATATTTATCTTATATATAAACTTTCATTAATATAACTTATTCTAAAGAATATAATAAAATTAAAAGCCATTAGTCAAAAAACCATTCTATGTTCCCAGCAGATATTTATTCATTTTTTTTTATAGGCTGTTTGTATTATGCTTATTATTTAAATTATTTTTTTCAGAAACCACAGTTACCAGAACTCCTCCTTGACTTTTTATCTATCTGTTTATGGGGGTCTTGCAGTAGCTAATAGTGCTTTTGCTCTGTTCCGTTCCTTCTTATTTGCCATAGCTGGAATAAAAGCTGCCATCCTGATTCATGATCAACTTTTAAATCATATAATAAAGGTACATTTTATAAATTGTTAAAGGGAGGGGAGAGGATTTTTATTAAGCTGCAATTGTATCATTGTGGCATAAGTGAATCTGAGCAATATGGAGTATGAATATGGGAGAATACAGAATAAAGCCTATTCACTTCAATTTTTTATAAGGACTATACTTATAATTAAAAAATGACTGGATATATTCATTACTTATATGGTTCAAGTTAAATCTTTGTGTGTTGTAAAATGTGTCTGTTATATATTTATGTATATCATGCTCACTGTATTTATTAATATAGATTGAAGCACTGAATGCTTAGCTGTACAAAAGTCGGCCAATTTTTTCATGTATGGGTCCAGATTTTGATAATTTGCAACATATTCAACCAATTTCATTTCAAGTTAGGTCTTCCAGTAGAAACATACTATAATTAACTACGATTATGCAATTAGCCCCTTTGTTTCACTTTAATTTATGGTTAAAATGAAAGGGAAAATATGGGAGCAAAATTTGAGCAGAAATACTACAGCTGTTGCTTATTAGATCTGCTAGTTAATTGAATCAGCTGTTTTATTGATTCAAAAATATAAAACCAAACACAAGTAGTTGAATTTCTTTATAAAATTTTCACTAAATTGAATTAGTCTTCAGTTTATTGAATTACCAGAAATTTAAAATAACCATGAAATATTAGCTTAGATTCATTTTTGAAAGATTAATTTTCCACTAACAATGTTAAGATCATTTCTATCCAATATAAGCTTTGCTTGTTTCTTATATTCATAGAAGTCTATGATTATTCAAGGAACACCATTAGTTACTGAAACATGTTTTCTTGCTAGCCCAAAGGATATTTTAAATGCATTTTCCTTCACTTATTTCTCACAAAAGATTGTTGTGTTGAAATTTCTTATGTTTGAGAAGCACTAGCCATATATCAATTATGTTTTTTTAAACAGCAGCTAGCTTCAGGTACTGCAGCTAATAAGTAAACTAAGTCAAGTGTAATAATGAATGAAAATAGCTTTTGAAATCTATTTTGAATTACATTGGATTTTGTTTGTGTTATTTATAAATATAAGAAACTTTCTTTTGTTATAAAGTTATCCTTTTTGTTCGTTCAAATTTAAAAGATTCCACTGTATGTTATAAAAGTTATATGTGCTGTTGTATATCAATTTCATTTTTTCTAGGCAAAAACCTCCTTTTTTGATGTCACTCCACTGGGGAGAATACTTAATAGGTTTTCCTCTGATATCTACTGTATTGATGACACTCTTCCATTTGTTATAAATATTCTACTGGCTCAGCTGTTTTCGCTGGTCGGATGCGTGATCATCACATGTTATGGACTGCCTTGGATTCTAGCTCTTATTCTTATATTATCAGTCTTATATTTCAAAATACAAGTAAGATTATTTCTATTGTTCTTTCAAAGAAATCACATTCTTCATGCAATAAGGTCAGGTGTCAAATTTTCATCTCCTGGCCATATTACAGTACCTATGAAGTACTAAACAACATTTTAATATAAATCTGAAAATTGGCACATCCTTCACCTCTGTAATAAAGGAAATGATATGAGCATATTTAATGCACTTTCATATAAGGCTGAAAAAACATCATTACATGTTCCACTATTTGTTACTCCAAAGTCAATGATACATGGTGATAAAAGTTGTGGATGGAATAAGGCACAGTAATGAATTTTAAGCCCTCTACTTTATGTGTAGTGTGTGTTATGATAATTGTCATATTTAATTTAACATTATTTAAATGTTATGGAAGCAGTTTGAAGCAAGAAATGTTCCTTTTAAACTTTTAGGCATTTGAAACTTTAATTAATAACTAAATATAAAGAATTTCCACAATTTTAATCAAAATTTTTCTAATACTAATTTATTTCTTCAAGATTGTGACAATTATTCAGGTCTTTTCATAACAAGCTATTCAAAATAAGCCTTTAAACTTTACCTCGGACAATTTTTGGGTCCGAGGTTTCTCCTTTAAAGTTTGAAGACCCTGACCACACGACCAACCCGAAGGTTTATGGTAGCTTAATGTGTGGCCGGTCCTTTAAAGTTTGGAAGCTCTAAGTGGCTCTCTTCTTGGGGCCTACTTATGACATTATATTTTATGACACAGTGTGTTTTATGTTGATGCTACATTAATTTCACATAAGTATCTATTTGATATCTCTACATGGGAAGGAAACAGAAGATGTCTTTATGACTTTGAGCTGACAGGGGTCTTTTTATGAAAGCCTTGATCAATGGTGACATCATTCTATCACTTTGCATATTAACACACTGATGATTAAAAATATCAGTTTAGGACCCAGGGTTATGGCTCCATATAAGCCTTTTGATAATATGTAGGCCCTGAATTCTAAAGAACTCAAATCTGTCACTGATTTTGACAGCATCATTCCAACATAATTGAAGAGATACTGTTGATACTACTGATATAAATATATCTCTTCAACATGGTTGAAGAGATATATTTTCAATTTTAATATTTTATTCTAAAATTTTAGGGAAGGTCTACCACCAACATTTTTTAAAAGGCTTCAAACATCAAAACTTTTTTTTTTAATTTTTTTTAGTATTGGATTTTATTCTTTTCTGAAATATATAAGTACAAAGAATTTGCTACATGAATAATCCATTTATCTGTCCGTAATGCTGGGTGAAAATTTTGATGGGATGTCGCATTTTGGCAACTTTTAAAAAAATGTTGCCAAATTGATAAAAATGAAACTAAATCAATGAAATTAGTAGTGTTTTGTTAGGGGATAGCATTGTAATTATGTTTTGGTAGGATCAGTCCCACTTGGTGACTGCCCCACTTGGCAACTTTTCTAAAATGATGCCAAATGTATCAAAATATTGCTAAACTGCAAATATATTGCCAAATTGGTCAAATGATGCCTACTTGATGAAAATTCAATATTTTGTGAAATTAAGTTATTTAAAAATTAAATTTATTAAAAATAAAATTATTCATTGATAATCCCTGTCATTTTGTGGAGCTTATTAATTTAATATACTTGATTCAAATTTAATTTAGTTCCATTGTTCATGGAACAGATACATTAGGGGAACATAAGTGAATTGCTTTTTGTTAGGAAATGATATAGTATGCATGTTTTGATAGGTAGTTTTATGGAAAATAATAATATTAATTAGGAGAAATACATGGCTCTCATATGTCCGTAGATAATAGAAGTGCAAATGCTGCTATTGAGAGAATAGGAGGTAATGTTTTGTGCACATTTTTGAATTCCATCATATGATAGGGATTCTAGTTATAAGTGGAAAGCATTGTTGAACAGTTGTTTTTGATTAGAGATAGTATGTATATTTTACTTGATATATATTTCATAATTTGTATATTTATTGTAATTTTTTAATACATGCCATTTTTTAAGTATATTATTTTGAATTTAAGAAATTCTCATCTAGAATATTTAAAATTTTAATAAAAAATAAATATGTATATTACTTTACCCCTTAGAAGTATTACAGACGTACATCAAGGGAATTAAAAAGACTCTCAAGCATCAGCCTATCTCCTATATATGCTCATTTCTCTGAAACTTTAAGTGGACATTCTACAATAAGAGCACTTGCATCATGTACAAAGTAAATTTTTATAATATTTTATGACACTAAATGGCCCTGCTACCTGTTTATCATACTTTCCAACCTTTATTGTTGTTGTGCTTTACTTATCATTGTAGTTGCTTTATAATCTAAACAAGAAAGATCAATCATGCATAACGCATTGATTATGAAACACTTTCCAACTTCAATGGAATTTTATTTAAACATCTATAAAATGTGATACATTCCTCTGTAATATTTTTAAAATTATCACAATACTACATTAATTATATTTGAAAACTTAAAACTTCATAGAAAAAAATGAACTTCATTCAAATGACGGCATTAAAATATAAAATTCCTGGTTTAAACATCTCTAAAATGCAATACATTCCTGGGTAATATTTTTTAAATTATCATAATACTACAATAATTTATTATATTTGAAAATTTCATCAAAAAGAAATGAACTTTATTCAAATGACGTCATCGAAATATTAATTGTCTCTATATAAAAGCAGCATTTCATTCATAACATTTTTCCATTCCTTTCATTCATCCCAATACTATAATAATTTATTTTATTTAAAAACTTAAAACCATGGAGCTACAAGTAATTTAACTCTATGCTTAAAACTACATTGAAAAAAATCGTTTGCTTCTCTGCGTAAAATCAATGAATGTTTCATTCAGATCAGCTATATTGCAGACTCCATGAATTAAATAATTTTGCAATTCTTATACAACTCATTGTACATCTTTTGGTATTTACATTTTCCATATGTGAAAAGTAGACTTTGTTGTAGAAATAATCAAATTTGGATGATCATTTAAACTCAAATATATTGTAATTGCGTTGTTTCAGTATGTAGATGCTCAGAATTTAAACAAAAATAAAGTGGTTTTAGGACGGATACAACATTCAATATGAATTAAAAAAAACTTTAAAAATCAGGATTTTGAGACAAGATGGATGCCATATATCAATTTGAAGTAGGTCACGTGATCGTTTCATATCATGGTCACGTGATCGCTTCATATAAGAGGTGTTATTATTATTTTAATTTTTATTTAAAAAACTACTGAATATATTTCGCTGAATTTTTTTTTTATATATTTTATGGAACAATTTGAATATTACCTAAAATTTTCGAAGCAATTTGTGAATTTTAAATCCACTTAAAAAATGTTTGAAAAATTAGGTCCCATAGGGCTCAATGTATTTCATTTTTTCAACCCAGGTTCAATCCAAAACTAATTGGGTGATATTATATATTTATATTCACATAAGTCCCACTGACCGTCTGAACAAAATACTAAAATTTCATTTTGATAAAATCATTTTTACGGCAGTTATCGTGCTAACAGACAGACAGAGAGACAGAATGAACAAAGTCATAAACACTTTTCAACTTCGTTGTAAAGTGTTAAAAAAGCATTTAATGTATGTGAATCATTGAATTTTTTATTCCAAATTTGCTTATACAGCTGTGACATCTTTAAAAAAATGTGAGTGATGCAATGCACATTGTTTCAATTTTATTAAATTATATAGAAAATAATATCTCAAACTGTAGATATTTTTTAAGTTGATAGATGTCAATAAAATATGATTAAAATGTTTATCAATGCCTTTTTAGTAACAATATTGAATATTTTAAAATATTTTATGTTTTCAAAATTTCTTTGATGGGTTTTGCACATCAATCATACTTTATGAAATAAACCGTCATCATAAATTATGAAATATAATTATTGTATAAAGTTAAAAGTGCATATGGGTATAAGACATCTTACGGTCATAAGTCATAATAAATTATAATACATTTTAGTTTTTACATTACAAAATAAATTTATTATTAATTCAACAATAAAATTTAATGTGTTGAGTTTTAGTTGTACTGTGTTCAGTATTTGTCAGAAATATATAGAAAAAATTTGAACTTTGCAAGGATTATTTTAAATAAGAAGTTCACAAACTGAAAAAAGTTTGTTTACACTACTGATTTTTATATTGTAACAATGTATAAAAATATTAAAAAGTTGTTTTATAGCTACTTGGCAAAAGTTCTTTTACCATCTGTAAATTGCACAAAATGTGTGCACATGACCTGATTGCCACAGTTTGTGAGAAGGGTGCAATCGCAAAAATGTGATTTCGAAATAACTCCAAATATAAAAATTTATGTTTTGAACTTTTATTTTTAACTTGAATTAAAACAGCTCTATTAGTGAGTTTTACTTATGAGATATAATCATAACCATAGTAAATCTAAATAAATGCAGTCACTTTATTGAAAAATATGCATTAATTATCAAACAAAAACTGTTTATAATCAAAACTCAAACAGAATTAGCATGAGCTAGCTATCATCTGTGCTAATTTATAAAAATCCATAAGGCATCTCATTAAATATATTAAAAAAGAACCAATTATGCTCTTATCTCTGAAATTGTCTTTAATAATTATACCTTTTCTATTCTAAGCCCTTAATGTGTAATTTAAACTCAAGTATGCCCATCATTTATATGCACAGCATAGGAATTTATCTTATTTCTGCCAGTCAATCGCCAACTTAAATTTAAAAACATTGTCTATTGTATTGATATAAGCATATCTGCAAATATAATTGATGATAAACTTTAAATTACTTTTGCTGCAAATCAGTGCATAATATGTGTGTCAGATTTCAGAATGATAACATGGATTATCTGGATTGCAATTTACGTACTGTCCTTGCAATCACTGCTGCATCTCAATGGCTGAATTTGAGACTTCAATTTATAGGAGTGATCATTGTTACTGGAGTTGCTCTTATTGCCTTAATTCAAAGAGAATTTGGTGATGTAGATGCAGGTATTATTGTTACTATTTATTAGTATACTAATTTTATTATATGCATCAATATTAATATAGCCTAAATTGTATCTATGTGACTGTTCATCGATTTATGCAAACTGAACTTTGAGAATTGAATTTTAAGCTAACATAGAAGTTACCTTGAACTAAATTCTAAACATAACTTGATTTAAATGATTAAATCCTAAAGAATACAAGCATTTTTATTATATAAATCGTTAAAGATGTTTCACACCAAATATACCTCCGGCCACACACACCTAGCTACAATAAGCCTTCGGGTTTGTCATGTGGTCTGGGTTTTTCACACCAAATATATCTGCAGTAGAAATTTAATTGAAAGCAATCTTTTCATTGTTAAAACTGTTAATTGTTACATATTAACTTTAATTGTATATTATTTAATTTTTGCATTTAATATACACAGAAAAATAAAAAACATTTGTTTTTTGTTTTTGTTTTTTAAATCTGGTGTAAAAAAAAATCTGAATTGTTGTTTTCTTATATAAAGCGCACAGTTATCATTTTAGTGGGAATTATTATTTCTCTATCAAAATGTTACAAAAACCTTAAAATTCGAATAACTTCAGTTTTAAATGTGTGACTTACAAAAAAATATCTATCTGGTTCTAATTTTTTACAAAATCTTTCTCAATATAAAACTTAATGGCAATGTACAGTAGTTCTGTGCTTTACATGTTTACACCCTGCAAACATATGTGTATGTCATCCCCAAAATGTTCAAAATTTCATCATAAGATCTTAAAATATGTGTATCCCGTCAAAATCTTGAATTCAAAAAAATTTTTGGGAACATCACTTTTTCTTAAAAGTAGTATGAGAAAATACATATACTTTTGATTATCTTTTCCTATTTCGATGAATAAACTATGTATTAAAGTTTAGCATGTGTATTTTAATAACTAAGATAATTGTTATAATTTTCTAATTAAATGAAAAATGTCAATTCTAGGCCTGATTGGTCTTGCTCTGTCCTACGCTCTTTCCATCACTTCTTTGTTGAATGGTTCAATTACTTCATTTACTGAAACTGAAAAGGAAATTGTTAGTGTTGAAAGAGTTATGCAGTATGTGGAAAATGTTGAACCTGAGAGTGATACATACTTACAATTGGTAAATAATTTTTTTGCTCCTGTTAATTTTTAGTTTATATAATTTTTCCTGTAACAGAAATTATATATTCTTAATGATGAAAGTTAGAACCTATTAATAAAACTTAAAATTTTACAGAAATAGAGTGAGATGTAATAGCAATAAAATATGCATTTTAAAAATTGCTGAGTTGATTCACTTGAATGTTGAAACACTTGTTTGAGAATCTTTAATAACATTACTTTGATTGATAGTTTTACTTTTATGGTTCTTTAACATTGCTGTAAACAACTTTAATGGATTTAAAATAAATCGCTTGAACTGTTATAAAAATAGTTAGAGAAGTAAAATATTCATTAAAAACACAACATAAAACAAATTAGTAGCTGTTCAAAGGCAAAAAACATCCTTTTTCTTCGGGATCAGACAGAACACACCAACAAAGCTAGACGAATTTCTGTCCATATCTCATGATCCGTTCTTAAGAGAAAGACTCTTTTATGCCTCTGAAACCAGTTGTCATAACTAATTTGTTTTATGTCATGTTGTGTTTCATGCTACGTTGTTAATCTGGGTGAGATGTGAAAAATATTTCTTATATAAATATGTAAAAAGTATTTTTAACATCTCACCCAGATTAGCAACAGTAATTATCATAATATAAATAGTTTTATGTTATATTATGTTGTTAATCTGGGTGAGATGTGAAAAATATTTCTTGTCTGTTTTTAGTAATTTGAGTCATTTGACAAATCCAACTTTATATTATACAGAGCTAAATATTACATGCTTTGAAAAATTATGAGTTTAAATTCACAAAATTTGTAAAAGGCAATATTCAAATTTTGTCTGATAACATTAAATTTTACAAGAATGTGCTACATTGGAAATATAACCCTTCCTGTTTGGTGCACTGTACAGTTTCAAACTCTTACGTAACATAATATTTAACTAAAAAATAAATTTTCAATCTATAATAAAAATATTAAATATATAACTTATTTATATAAATTTAATTTTGATATTTTGTCATTTAGGATAAGTTAATTTTTTATACAATAATGGTTTAAACCATGGTGGAAACTGGATAAAACTATTGTCATATATTTGCTTATTCTTTATTATTTTTCTGCTATAATTTTTAAAGTTGAGTTATGATATAAATATTGTTTGCAGCCTCCTTTTGCCTGGCCATCTCATGGTGTTGTAACATTTGCAAATGTCAGTTTACGGTATCGACCATCTTGCCCCTATGCCTTAAAAGACATCAGCTTTGAAACTAGACCAGGAGAAAAAATTGGGATAGTTGGCCGAACTGGATCTGGAAAGTCCAGTTTAATTCAAGTCCTATGCAGAATGGTTGACACCTTTGAAGGAGCTGTGTTTATTGATGGTGTGAATATTCCGAATTTGGGGCTTAAGAAATTAAGGTAACAAAAATTCTTGAATGCTAACAAACTTAAAAGCAATTTTTGATGTGAAACATCTTAAGACATGGGGTACCAAATAAATCATAAAAGAAATGTGACTGTGATGAAACGAAATTATGTAATAGAACTATACTTACATTATACTTGCACTACCGAACTCAATACAGAACCCAATATGTCATTCTTTTCTTTCTACTTATATACGCCCTTTAAGCTGTATTATAAAACATTTCTGGTAAAGTTTAAAATTTTTTAATTTTAGATCTGTGCATTGCCCTATATACCAGTATGTGCTTATCGCTTATGCTAACTGCATGCTCGCCCAGTGGAATAACTACTAATATTTCATCATCAATAACTTGATCATTTATGATCTAATTCGGATGAAATAAACTACATTCTATTAATCTATCAAAACTGTATAATTTTCCAAAAATATAAAATACTTAAAAAAAAAGAATATTGTAACTTTCCCTAGTACCTTGTACTATCATCACACACAACATACATCAACTTTTTTCCATTCTATATATGCATCAAAGTGATGTTTCACATCAATCTATAGCAAGTAACAGAATTGCTCACTATTTTTTGTTTATATTTCAGAATTTGTAGTTTTCTAAATAAGAAAGTGCTTATTTAAAAATTGCTTTATTTGAATTGTCCCAAAGATAATTTTTAATATACAGATATCTAAGTTAGTTATTTGTTCATAAATATACAAGACATGTCAAAATTTATGTTAACATATTTACTTTTTAATCTTTAAAGGTTTATTAACTCCAAAAGATTTACCGTGCACACATCAATTTGTAAAAAATAAGCTTTGAGCTAGTTAGTGAACTGATCATGAATTAAAAGTTGCTACATAAACAGTTTGCAATTCACAGCAACAGATTCCTATGCATAGCTTAGTGGTTAGGATTTGAATTGAATTCATTGGGAACTGAAAGTATTTAAATCTTCTTTTGGGCTTGCATTGAATATGTCTCAGGGTATATCTCATCGGTGGATTTACATGATTGGGGCCCAGAGCAATACTATTCTTGCTACCCCTATAATGTCATCATAGTTTGCCGCATAATATATAATTTTATTTTATCTAAAGTGATAACGCATTAATGTCACACAATTTTATGAGTGTTCAATGCTATTATGTGCAATGTGAACATAATTTTATATTTGTGAATGTATGTGCCTTTCTAGTAAATTACATGACAGTGAATTTTAGTTTTTGTTTTATTTACATTTATAATACAAGGACTTATTTTACAGGTCAAGTCTTTCTGTCATACCACAAGATCCTTTCCTGTTCAGTGGGAGTGTCAGGGAAAACCTTGATCCCAATTATCTCCATAGTGATACTGAGATCTGGAAGGCTTTGAGGAACTGTCATGTAGAGGAAAAACTTCAAAATATTGGAGGCTTAGATGTGAGAATTGAAGAAACCGGTCAAAACTTCAGTAATGGAGAAAGACAGCTAATTTGTTTAGCTAGAGCTCTGTTGCAGAGATCTAAGGTCAGTTATGAAATTTGAATACAATGCTTATTAAAATGTTACAATTTTTTATGAGTTTTGATTTTTTGCAGATATAATTAATATACTGTGTTTACACAGACTGTATTATTTCATTTCTAGATTTTGTTGAACTAATGTTTTCCACCTATATAAAATATTTCACTTGTGTTAACCATATTAAATTAACTGGAATGGACTCAACTCGATTTTCTCATACCAGAATCCATTTTTAAGTAGCTTGCAGTATTTTGCAAGAAATTTTTTGAAAAATCTGTATCATTGGTGCAAATAAGCAGAATTATAACATGTTACCTTTCATTTTAAAGTGCTTGAAAAATTTTTGGTTGATATCAAGCTTGACAAAAGGGGTGGCTAATGACATCACGAACACAAAAATTATATTGCGGCTATTTTGCACTACAATCATTAAAACTGTTAAGTTTCATGATCAATGGGCCATAAATAGCCCCTTCTATATAACATTATCTTAAATTTTATCCTATGCTGCCATGTTAAGAAAATATAACATTTCTAATTAATTTCGAAGTTTTCACTTGAAATTCAAAAAATTCTATCTAGTTCTAGATTTTTTTTATAGCAAAGTCGAATATAAAAGTTTCGTGAAGATCCATTAATATTTGTGGCAGCTATCATGTGCATGAGAAATCGACCACAAACAGTTGACACACTACAGACAGAGACAGATATCCCTCTAAAAATAATTAAAATGTGTTGTTCAGGAGGTCCTAAAACGTATATTGGCATCAAAATTTCTAAATCAAAAATTTTCATGAAAATAACACTTTTTCTGTACTATATTCTATAGCATAAGAAAGTAAAAATACTTAGAGATGGAGTAATTAAATATTACAAAAAGATATATATTCAACTGTTGAGTTTTAATAAATTTACATGCCTTAAAAATTTTTGTATGTTTACTTAATTACTTTATTCATTAAAACTACACATCATTTTTTTTTTTCCAAATTATGCCCAAATGTATATATAACATATACAAACACACATATTATGTTTGTATGGGTCTCTAAGCAAAATAAACTAGACTTCCTGTATGTATGTTTGTGCATGAAAAGAATTAAACAATTAAAATTGTCATTCATTTGTAAAAGTTTTTAAACAAAACATAACTTTCATTTTCTATATGCATTTGCTTTTAGATTTATTCAAACATTTCAGCACTTAATATTACAAACTGCTATGATTTCTATGATCATATACTTTTCAGTTATTTCATATATATATATACAGGGTGTCCAGTGCTATCGGTGCCCAATGGCTATTTCCTCAACCATTAGACACAGAGATACACTTCCAATTTCAAAAATGTTTTAAATTTTAAAATCTATTATCTTAGAAATAGTTTAAATCAATAAAGGCATTTCTGAAAGAAATGCCTTTATTGCCTTTATTAATTATGCCTTTATTAATTTTTATACAGTCCCCCGGTCCTACCAATTATATTTAGGAAAATCAACCTCATACAATTTTATGCAAAATATAAAAAAATGACCCTTTTACAACCAAAATTGACCGATTTATACCTGTTTAAAGTTGGAGTACTTTTTATGCTGAGAAATTATCAATACGGTCCCTGATTGGTTGGTTGCCTGGAGAAATGGTCAATACGGTCCCTGATTGGTTAGTTGCCTGGAGAAATGGTCAATAAGGTCCCTGATTGGTTGGTTGCCTAAAACGGGACATTTTTATACGTGGAAAAGTGGTTTAAGTCATAAAGTTTAATGCTTCGTAACTCAGTGAATTTTGGTGGTTAAAGGGAGAGTTCTTTTTATTTTGCATGAAATTGTATGAGGATTTTCCTAAATATAATTGGTAGGACCGGGGGACCGTATAAAAATTTATATTTCGTATTTCTTTCAGAAATGTATTTATTGATTTAAACTGTTTCTAAGATAATATATTTTAATATTTAAAACATTTTTGCAATTGGAAGTACATCGCTGTAACTAATGGTTGAGGAAATAGCCATTGGGCACCGATAGCACTGAACACCCTGTATATATATATATATTATCATTGGAATTCTATCATAATAAAAATAAACCAAAGTACTATAGGAATTCTGAAAAATTATGTTAAAATGAAGAGCAGATAGGTGTAACAAGACAACAAAAGGAAGAAATTATAAAGAATAGCTCCTGTCAAAAAAACACTTCATCAGGACTTGCTGATAGTATTTTGACAGAAATCAGCTCATTTACACACACACACAGATATATATGTATATATAATTTTTCTACCAATTGTCCTAGTAAATTCATTTTAGTGAAGCCCCTAATGTTTACCCACTTTTAGAAATAGAAACTTACAATTTGATGCATAAATGGCTCAAGTGATATAACTGACTAGAAAATTCCCAAAACCAAAAAATTGTCCATTGGGGGAGGGGCTTGAAAGAGGCAATTTTATTCCCTATATTATCCCTGTAGAAAAAGAAAATATCTGGTTCATATTTGAATAAGTCTTGTTATTGCATTGGATATAAATAACCATTGCTGTGCATAATTTTTAGTTAAAACTCAATCTAATATTCAACCTCAGTATCCTACTAATTGTTTTACTTATTTTACTTTCATTTTAAATCTTCCAATTTACCATGCAGAGAGGTCCAATTGTTATTTCCCCGAGCAGTGCTCCGGTATATATTTAAATAAACATTAAATAGAATGAAAAAACCTTGATTTATTTTGGCAAAATCCGGCCATCCAAGAATTCACTACACAACAGACAAGTTCCTCGTGAAATATAATTTCTCTTGATGTTATTTGTCTGATTTGAAAAATTAGCATATGTGATTAACACAGGGCTTGTTCCGCCATACAATGAGCAAATAGCTTGTATTATATATTTCTCGATTTTCTATTCTATCTTTGTGATTTCAGCAATCTTTGTATATATAGTGATCTATGAACTGTCAGCGTAACAGGCAACCACCATATACAGCAAACTACATGGCTGTGTAGCAAGTGGGTATATTTATATATTCACAAGACATGTACATTGTTCACTGAGCAAATATATTGTTCTATATATTTATCCATTGTCGGTTCTATGGGTTCAATTTCAATAATCTTACTGTCTATCATTTGCCGTGGCCTGCATAATAGATTCACATATATTGGGGTGCAACAGTGTATGCATTTGCTACGCACCCATATTGAAGTCATCTCAACTTTTACAAGTTAAAGCCTGTTTCTAAATCAAATGTAATCGAGCTGGTCAGCACAGGTGAGTAGTTTAATATATAGAAATTGGCATATATAAAATATATCAAAGCTTTATATGTGGATTACCAAACATGGTAACTTTACACAAATTTAATTCGATAAGTACATAATTATCACAACCATGATGACTATAATTCTTAAACTTTGGAGATAGATAGAAGCAAATTCTATAAACACCTATGTATCCAAACAATTCAAAGCAATGTTGAAGTGTTGAAAACCCAGACCACACGACAGACCCGAAGGTTTACTGTAGCTAAGTGTGTGGCTGGGAACTTTATTTTAGATCCAAAACATTACAAAACAGGTTAAAATTGAATCACAACACAGTTACAAGACAAAAAAAAGAAAGGCAACGACAAAACAAAACATAAAAACAATACAATACAATACAATACAAGAGAGACATAAGAAGGAAAAAAAGAAAAGAGGGGAAAACCCCGAAGGGAAAAAACCCAAGCACAAATGTAGTAAAACCAACAAAAACAAAACGAAAAGAAGAACATGAAATACATAAAATACACAGAACAAGCAAAAGAATGGCAACGACAGAACAAAACATAAAAACAATACAATATAGTACAGTACAATACAATGCAATACAAGAGAGACACAAAAAGGAAAAAGATAAAAAAAAAACAAAGAATTTAAGAACCAAAAGAGGACGGCTGATAACCAGAAATCCAGAGTAAAAATTTCAAGCCGAAAAGCGGACGGCTGCAGAACAGGAATCCGAGAAGAGGACAACCACAAAACGAACAAAGAACAAACACACCCACGCAAAATTAAAAAAAAAAAAAAAAAAAAAAATTTTTGAGGCCAAAAATGGACAGCTGTACACCAGGGATCCAAGCAAAAAAATTTTACTGAAAAAAAGGGAAAAAAAAAAAAAAGAAAAGAAAAGGACGGCTGCAGGACAGGAATCCGAGAAAAAAAGAAATAAAGTAACAAATGAAAAACAGAGAAGTATAAGACAAAGTAAAGAAGATTTTGAAACCAAAAGCGGACGGCTGATAAACAGGAATCCGAGAAAATTTGAAAGCCAAAAGGCGGACGGCTGCAGAACAGGAATCCGAAGAGGAAACACAAAAAAGGTACAAAAAGGAAAAAGATAAAAAACAAAGAATTTAAGAACCAAAAGAGGACGGCTGATAACTAGGAATCCAGAGTAGAAATTTAAAGTCGAAAAGCGGACGGCTGCAGAGCAGGAATCCGAGAAGAGGAAAACCACAAAACGAACAAAGAACAAACACACCCACGCAAAAAAAAAAAAAACCAGAAGCCGCAAAGCTGGACAGGAGTAACAATGAGAACAAAAGCAATTATAAAGTCCTGAAAGGGCCGACAAGGTTGAAATATGAAAAAGCAATCAAGGGAGATCCCCCCCTCAAAGGACCTCCCAAGAAAAGGATAACCCAGAGATCCCCCTCCCAAAAGATCTCCAGGAAAGAGCACAGAGAGACCAGCCAGCAAGACCAGGGAAAAAAATCCAGGAACAGCAAAGCTAAACAGGAATACAAGGAATATAAGAATAAATATAAAGTCCCGAAAGGGCAGACAGGTTTCAAGATAAATAATACTAGAGGAAAGTCTCTCCCCAAAGACTTCCCAAAAAAGAGTTCAACCCTGAGGTCCCCCCTTAAAGGACCACCAGGAAAAGAAGAAATACGAAACAACAGTTCAGCCCGCGAGTCCAGGAGCAAAGAAGCCAAGGTTAAAAAATAAAAAAAAATAAAAAAACCACTCACGCCAACAAAGATACAATAAACTTAGTTAAAATGCCAAAAAGCAAGGAAAAAGTACAAAAGGGATAAAATAGCAGGGTTACAAAGGTTTCCCAGAGAAACCTTTGAGTGCAACAGGATACACACTTAAAGTTATACACAAACATCTATAAATAAAAACAATTCAAAAAATAACGTGCCCAAAACAACGCCAAGGTTAACAAAAATTTTAAAGGAAACAGAAAAGTACACAGAAATTTATAACACATAACCTAAAAGGGACCCGAAAAAGCAAAAAAAGATAATTTTTCAAAATGTAAACATTAAAAAAAATAATAATAATAACAATTCCAAAGAATGGGCACCGTACAGTTAAAAGATGACAAGATTTTAAAACTGCAGAAAAAGCACTAAGAGTTTCTGCCAAGGCGGAACAGACCCTGTGAAAAACAAAGAAATTACCAGAAAATAAATTTACAAAATTACAACTCTAAAGAAAGAGGACGATTTAATGTCGAAAACAGAACGGTTGACGGTACGTGTAAAAGATTTTCAAAACTAACGCACTGCTTGAATCAATCACACGAAACGGCCGAACAGAAATAATTTCGAAATGCAGCACAGGGTCCGCTCTACCACCGTGACAGAAAAGACATGTCATCAAAACTTTTGTTAAGGAGATTAAACAGATTATATTTAGTTTCGATAGTAACATATATATACATAGTAAAAAATAATAAATTCAAAGATGCAGGACATGCGCGGGAACAATATTGTAATAAATTTAAATTATTCAGAAATGAATAAATTCTAGAAATATGGAAATAACTTGTAAAAGCACAGGGTATATTTAGTAAAATTCCAAAAACAGTGGCTTTGTATGAAGTCTCAGACATCAGCAGAGTACATATTCCAATAAATTCCAATTCGGCAAATAAAAGTTAGATATTTAAAAGTTTGGAAAATTAAAAAAGAATGAACCAGGGGTCCCAGAAACAAGTCACATACATCCATGCAAAGCTAAAATGTAGAGGAGCACAACGGTGTCACTTAAAAACTAAACAGATGAGAATCACGCATCCAAGGAGCATCAAATCAAGGATTGGAGCACAAAATGTCAGTAGAAATACAAAGTTGGCAGTAAAAGGTGTTTTCACCAGGAAAAAATAATTTAAGCTTATGGGATGTAGATATGATATTGTAGAGCAAAGATGTCTGAATGTAACGGTATAAGATTTGTAATCGTACGATCAGTATAAAAGGATTTATATAGCCAGGAACAAGTTATAGATGACACTCCAGAACTGAAAAGTGCAGCGCTAGAAAAATGACATCAGTTTTTGTTGAATGGCGTTAAAATATATTTCACTATGAACACTTGATTTCAGCTTATGGGTATTAGATATACAATTGTAGAGCAAGGATGGCTGAATGTAACGGTATATGATTTAAAGTCGTACGACCAATGTAAAGGGATTTATAGAGCCAGGAACAAATTATACACGAAACTCCAGAACTGAAGAGTGCAGGGCTGCAAAATTAACAGAAGTTTTTATAGGATGACGTTAAATTATTTTTCACAATGAAGACTTGACTTCAGCTTATGGTTGTTAGATACCAAAACGGAGAGCAGGAATAGATGTATACTACGGTACAAAATTTGTAGACGTGCAACCAAAATAATGCTGGTAAACAGGGTCTGGAACATGTCAAAGTTCAGGCAACAGACCATTCGTAAATGTAAATATTAAATTCAAGGATATTAAAAGAGTTAATAGCTTTTGTAAATCTGCACGAAAATTAATAAAGTACAAACCACAGTAAAGCTGAGTATCAGAAAGAAGAATCCAACAGTGTACAGCACAAAATAGATGGTCCAGAAGTTGCGCTCCCAGAGCACAGTGTTAACAGCGTATCCAGATCACTTCGTCCCAGAAAGGGAAAGTATAGAAGATATGAAAAATCACAGTAAAAACACTATTGAAGATAGAGATTGTAGACTTATATCATCATAAAGCCCCAAGCAAGGGGCACACAAGGATGTAAGGTTTGTCAGGCAACTCCCAAAATTTTCTCAGCCAGGGCGCAGGAACGGCGAAAACATCGAAGAACTTCCGGCACTCAGAAGAATAAAATTTTTCCGTAAATAAACACTTGGCCAAAATTGGAACATTTTACATGGTTAAACGTTGATAACACAAAAACTATATATGATAACGGGACATATCCTACATCAATGAAAGGCTTTTAAAAAACGCTACATTTTGATGTAACACACATATGTTAACTGCGAAAAATCGCGCAACCAAGGATTAAAGTCGCCGGAGCCCAAAAATAAGGCGACTTCCCTCTCTCACGGCTGCTCCGGCGACCATTTTCACAATTCAAAGCAATGTGAAAAAAATGAACACCAGTGAATATAATGTAACTCAAACAAGTACGCCGACCCACCCGAAGGTACACGGGAAAGATGCACACATCGCTGCAATAGCGCACCCAGGACACCAGGCCGTGGCCAAAGCCACAGCGCTCCACCCCATCCGCACGCCGCAGACGAAACCAACCGCGCGGGCAGGAGGCACAAGACACCAAAAGCAAGCCCGGGCAACCACGGCCCACGATCTGCGAGAGTCATCCTCTGAAGGTCCCTCACACTTTATTAAAACATATACAAAAATTACAAAAACCCTTCATTTAGGGTTGAAAAAATAAAGCTTCCTTCATTCTTAAAGAGAAAAATAATAAGAACAGATTACCATAACCAAAGTAATAAAACAAAATAATCCAACTCGGATTTCAAATAATTACAATATAATACAATTCATAATGCTGCTCACAATTCATAAGCCATCAAAATACAATCATCAATAAATCGAGATAATCGGATTTCAAATAATTACAATATAATATGATTCATAATACAGTTCATAATTTATAATACAAATGCCAATAAATACAAATGCCAATATACAAATACCATCACAATACCAATGTACAATCACAATTTAAAATACAATATTCTAATTCACATAAAAAGAAACCTTCCACTTCAAATCACCATCTTAAAAACAATCTTTAAAAAACACCAATCAAACACGAAACTTTAATCAATTTCCAGGGAAAGAGCATTCTTCATAATATCCTTAATTCCATTTCTACTCTTAAAGTTAATACAAAGATTATAAATACTAACATATTTATAATTACAAGGGAAATTTGTACTTCGTATTTTATCCCACAATTCACACACATTGTGTGGTGAACAGATCCACTTGCCTTGTTACAATGACATGTTTTCTCTTTGCTGAAGAATCTAAATTGATATTCTCTAAAAGCCCCATGTCCAGTAAGTACTTGGTTGATGTAGAAGTCACCATGAAGCCTTTTTATGGACACTTTCTTGATTTCATTGTGCAGATTCTTTCCAATACTAGTCTGATCCCACCTCTCTTGCCATTCAGCCATCACTTCTTTTTTAATCTTCTTCTTTATTTGATCTTTACTCCACTTGAATTGATAATCGATAATTACTCTCTTGGTAGCTTCCTTCGCTAATTCATCCGCTTTTTCATTGCCCTCTATTCCAATATGGGCTTTTACCCAATGTAGTTGAACGAATTCTCTATTGTGGATCAAACTTTCCTTCAATTGTTGAATATGAAAATTATTATTCTCATAAGCACTGAGTGCCTGCAACACTGATCGGGAATCAGTACAAATGTGGGTCTCTCTAATATTATCTTGAATGTATTCAATTGCTTTCCAAATTGCAAATAATTCTGCATTAAAAACTGTTGTTTCATCATTTAATCGAAATTGTTCATGATGAATAATGTTATCACCTTGATAAATAACAAAGGCACTCCCCACTTTTTCATCAATTGTTGGATAATTCTTAAACTTTGGAGATAGATAGAAGCAAATTCTATAAACACCTATGTATCCAAACAATTCAAAGCAATGTGAAAAAAATGAACACCAGTGAATATAATGTAAATATAATTTTAATTATTTATATTATATATCAGTATTTATGTACCTTTTTAATAAATTATTATATAATTTAAAATTTTAATGCATTTATTTTCCAGATTCTGTGCATGGATGAAGCCACAGCTAGCATAGATTACCAGACTGACAGTTTGATACGACATACAGTCCGAATGGCATTCCGACACTCTACTATTCTAATTATAGCTCATCGTATGGAAACTGTAATGGACTGTGATCGAGTATTAGTTATGAAAAATGGTGAAATTTGTGAATTTGATAAACCCTCGAATTTACTTTCAGACTTGAACTCTGAGTTCTATAAACTTGTATATTCCAAATCAAACTAGTCCTTCATATATTTATATGTATGTGTACAAATGAACAAGATACAGTCATGGACAACTGATTGTTTCAAATTTGCAGTACAAAACTCTCAATCCATTTCAAATAATACATACTTCATAAAAAAACATTCACTGAAACTGCTGAAAATAAACCTGTAGATAAAATATTTTATTATTAAGCAATATAAAACAAAAATATAAAAGATATCAACTGGTTTCAGAAGCAGAATGATTATCTTTCCATCATCAAAATATTAATTACTATCAGCAAGTTTTTGCTAACGCTGAGTTAGAGCCAACCTGATTTTACCCAGAGTTTTGTTTTAGAAAAAAACCTGTTTATAAAATTCATTATTTTAACCACTTGGCATTTTTAAAATCTTTGTTCTTTATCAAGTCAAAGCCTTGTAAAATCATGTCATAAATAGAAAAAACTAGAGGATTTTTAACTAGTCATAAATTGATTTGATTTTAATAGAAAAAAAAAATGCCAAGAAATATTCATTTAAAAAATGAACCACCTAAAAAAATCTTTTACAACTACAGTGGAATAATTCATCTTTTATATCACCTAAATAAAAAACATCCAAATTTAAATGAAAGGGTGCTAATTTGTCAAAATGTTTACAAACAGTAAAATGAAATAGGTGGGAAGTTGAACCCCATATCTTCTGAATGTGTAACATATATTTTAACCATTGATTATAGCCTGTCACACCAATGACCAATGACTATAGAGATTAAGAAGCCAACCCAGACGTTTACTCTCAACTGCTATCTCTTACTATATTTTTTCATCATTTCGATATTATATTGATATGTGGCAAAGTTGTAATGTATAAGAAAATACACTATTTGTATATTTATAATGAAAACAAAAGTAAGAAGTACAGTATTTTTTAATTAGATTTTGTAACTTCTGGCACATACCATGGTTACTGGGATTAATTGCAATCCAATTTTCTCCAGAGGGATTCAAAAATTTGCAGTTGAGGGGGCAAAAATTTTAAATGTGCTTAGAAAAAGAGAACAGGTTAATTACTGTTGAAAAATTGTGGAAAACATGCTTAATATTAAAAAAGAAAAAATATTTCCAGTAAAAGAGATATTTGTGGAGTTATCTAAAGGAAAACCAATAAATTCCATCCAGTCCGGGTTTCTCCAAACTTGGCTGGTAAGCAGTGTTTTCCTTTGCTAGTATAACTGCTCTCTTTTTATTATCCTGATGAAGCAATATCATTCTTCTTCCAAAACCAGTTAATTTTAATAAATGTTGCTTACTAATAAAGTATTTTATACATAGGTATACTGGCCTTAAGTTATAAACATAGGTATACTGGCCTTAAGTTATAAAAGTGTAGGGTGTCCAGTTTGAACATTTCTGATTTTAAAAACACTATAAAGAAAACGCATTGAACTAGAATTGTGTTGCGTATTCATACGCAAAGTAATCTGAAACAGTCACCAGATCGATTTTTCCATCAGTCTACAGTTCATAAATGACAGGCAAAATACCCAAAGAATATTAATTTTTACTCCAGATTTGCTTTAGCTATGGTGATGTTTTCTACCTTCTCTGATTCATGCAGCCAAGATGGAGATATTAAGCATCTTGGTAGAATTCATACTGTCTTCCTAGTTTTGTAACTGGTAAAAAACTTGATGATTAATAGCGCTTGCACTTAAAGTTTTACATTTCCTGCATATGCTACATGATACTAAGCATTGCGAATTTAGGCTTTTTTGCTGTGATTTTGAGATCTATAATTTTTCAACCCCAGGATGCCATGAGATTGAGAATCTATTTTAAAGAGACTATATTTTCTACTTTTACATTATAAGTTATACACTACAAGTCAGTATATACTACATGTATATAAACAATAATAACATGTTAAAGTTTGTCTATAACACAAACTTCCAATGTGGCTTTTTGTTTTAACAAACAAATAACTTTTACCAAGTAGGAAGAATGTTTTTTTTTTGTTTGTTTGTTTGTTTGTTTTCCCTGCTGTAATGAGTATTCAACATGCTTGCAATGAAAGCTAATCTAATAAACTAAAGTAACATCTGAAATTAACTAATAGACACTTATCAAGTAATTAACAATAAAAATCTCCAAATATTTTACATTAAATGTGCCTGCATACTTTCATATATACACTAAAAATATAACTGGGACCCTCCACCTTCCCTATATAAATACCAAACAAGTTTATTATATAATTTACTAAAAACTAAATTAACCTCCAAGGGTTAATACTGCTGTCCAAGCTAAAAATCTCCAAAATCTTTAGCTTTGATATATACCTCCAAAACCTTTAATTTTAAGAAAATGAATATATATATAAACATACTGCAAACTGCACAGCTGCTTTTGTTAAAAACAATGTTCTTGCTGTGTTTTAGCGTTGCAATCAAATACTTTCATATGTAATCCATAACAAAGTGAAGATTAAGCAATGGCACAAATTAGATTTTTCTTATAACGAAAATTAAGCCTTTGTTGTTGTAGATTAAAATAAATATATCCAATTTCATGGAAATCACTGTATTATTTTAAAAATTATTACATTCTGTGTAGATAAGTTAAATTTGTAATATCTCAAAAATGACTTAAGATAACTACAAAGCAATACTGTCATCCAAGTTAAAAATGCAGTATCTCCAAAATACTCAATTTTAAGAAAACATCCTTCAAACGTCACAACTGCTTTCCATCAAAGAGTATTCTTACTGCTTTGTAGTATGATATCAGATACTTTTATACGTAATCTATAACAACCCTTAAATCCAAAACTTCAAGCATTAAAAATACTGTCTTTTATAGTAGCACAGCAAAATGTATGCATTGCACCCTAATACGAATGTAAAAGTTATTTATTTCTTTTTTCTTAAAGGGAATATTAAAACCAAATATTGCTTTTGGCTTCTAAAAAAGTTTTTTTGTTGTTGTTGTTGTTCAGGAAGGGAAGAAGTAAAAAATGTTTTTAAATTAATATATTTTATCAAGTATTTCACCAGTATTGAAATTAGATTAATGTTCTGTCTTACATA
This sequence comes from Amaurobius ferox, assembly GCA_951213105.1. NCBI lineage: Eukaryota > Metazoa > Arthropoda > Arachnida > Araneae > Amaurobiidae > Amaurobius > Amaurobius ferox. Next base: position 113,075,008 of record OX578138.1, read on the forward strand.
TCCATTTAAGCATGCAATAAGTGGTGCAGAAGACTTAGAAACACAATGTTTTTATTTTTACATTTTGCATTATGGTAACTGATCTGAATTAAAACTATTTTGAGTTGTTTATTTTGTGACATGAACTAATTTTTGAAATTTTAAATATTATTCCAGTTATATAGTGTTCTATTAAATGGATACCAGCGTTCTCCATAACAGTTTTGACAGAAATACAAAATTAAGAATATACTGTTTCATGGATTACAGTAGTTAAGATAATCTCAGGAAATATTAAACAAAATATAACAGTTTGGCAGTCTAGAAACATTAAATTTTGATAGTTCTAATTCAGAGGTTTTGCAATTAAATTTAGGTGTAGAATCTCAGGCTTACAATCCCCTGATAACATTCTAAAAAATAGCTGAAATGGTCCACTGAAAAATAGATCTTGTGAATAATAAACAGTAACATCCTACTACCAATCATAGTTGTTGCTTATGGATCACTTATAGAACATAATCATATACTCCATAATTTGGTTCCAATGGAATTGCAGTATCTTATCAGATTAAAAAAAAATGTTCAAACAGGACATCCTGTATTTATTCAAGATGTGTGATTTTTGTTGTCTCCAATAATTTTCTATATAAAACTGTGATATTTCTATATATGTAATTTGTTTTGTGTAAAATTTGTTTATTAAACTTTTGAAAATTATATTGTCACCTAAATGTAGAAGCAGTTATTGCATAAACTACAACAGTCTAGCAGAAACAACAAGCACACAACTATAATAGAAGGTCTTTATTTCACTTCCTATAAGACGTACAAAATTTAGAAAAGGCCAGAGCGCTTTCGAGCATAAATGCGCTCTTCATCAGTGGCTACATGGAAATAGAAATGATCGTTCATATATAGACCAGAAAAGGTGACAAATTTGCATAAACACAATTATCAATAAACTTACGTTTATCTAAGCAGAATCCAAAAATACAAAACATTTTGAACAGATTCAAAATCGAGCATAAACCACGAAAAGTACAGTAAAAATTTTACAATTTTATTACAGAAATTTCAAATTCAAAACTTTTTTTAAAAAATAGTGGGGGGGGGGGGCAGTCAGGCCCAATCCCCAAGTGGATGACATCAAAGATAACTATGAAGAGACTTGAATTGCATGGAATCGAGAATGAGTCGCCAAGCATAACTTAAAATCTGAACGGAGTCAAAATTACAAATCGACTCGCGGTAAATATAAATAAAGAGGGACTCAGAAAGGGGAATATTACGAGGGTTATTACAATGCATAAGAAGGAAAGTTCTTTCAAAAATGGGCCGGAAATTTTCTTTAACAACAAAATGAGCAAGGACCGTAGAAAGTTTACCACCTTTGACATCCCTAGCATGTTCTGCCAAGCAGATACCAACAGTACGTTTTGTACTGCCAATATAAAATTTAAAGTTACCATCGATGAACAACAGGGGAACCACATACACCCCAGCAAAGCTTTTAAAGTCATCCTTAGCACCCAGCTTATCAGACCGAATCCGGTTAAATAAAGAAGAAATATTAGAGTGAGCAGGCCTGAAACCAAACTCAGAGCAGAACTGAATAAAGGGGCGGAAAATCCTAGGATGGTACGGGAAACTAGATTTCTGATTCAAACGATTTTTTAAAGTAATAAGTTTAGTATCAATTTGAGAAAATTTACGGCGAACATGGAAAAAAACCTTATGTATAAATTCAAAGGAATAGGCAGCCTCATGGCCAAGAGTGAAAATAAAATCAATTTCGTCACTTAAAGTAGAAACAGAAGAACAAACGTTAAAATCGCGATTAGAATAAGTGTTGAAAGAAGCTTTTTTAGAGGAAATAGGATGGAAAGTATAGGATGGAAATAGGAGGAAATAAGACAGTTTACGGTAAACAGAAGTGTGAATCACACTTCTGTTTACCGTAAACCGTCTTTTACTAATTCCTGTATTCCTGCTAATTCTTTCCATCCTATTTCCTCTAAAAAAGCTTCTTTTAACGCTTATTTTAATCACGCTTTTAACGTTTGTTCTTCTGTTTCTACTTTAAGTGACGAAATTGATTTTATTTTCACTCTTGGCCATGAGGCTGCCTATTCCTTTGAATTTATACATAAGGTTTTTTCCCATGTTCGCCGTAAATTTTCTCAAATTGATACTAAACTTATTACTTTAAAAGATCGTTTGAATCAGAAATCTAGTTTCCCGTACCATCCTAGGATTTTCCGCCCCTTTATTCAGTTCTGCTCTGAGTTTGGTTTCAGGCCTACTCACTCTAATGTTTCTTCTTTATTTAACCGGATTCGGTTTGATAAGCTGGGTGCTAAGGATGACTTTAAAAGCTTTGCTGGGGTGTATGTGGTTCCCCTGTTGTCCATCGATGGTAACTTTAAATTTTTTATTGGCAGTACAATATTTCCGAATAATACCAAAATCTAATCAGCACCAGAGTATCTCCCAAGTAACTTATCTATCAAATTTCGTGAATTTTGGTCAATTAGTATTTTAGTTAGAGTGGATACATAATATTTTTGCGGGCCATTTCGTAAAAACGGCAAGTTGTTCTTTTTCGATTAATACCAAAATCTGATCAGCACCAGAGTATCATACAAGTAACTTATCTACCAAATTTTGTGAAATTTGGTCAATTAGTATTTTAGCTAGAGTGGATACATGAAATTTTTACGAATCGTGCCAAAAACTAATCAGCACCAGGGTCATACCTAAGTGACTTACCTACCAAATTTTATTAAATTCAGACCAAAGTTTTTGAGTTAGAGTGGATACATACATTGCACAGACACACAGACGTCACGCTAAAAATAGTGTTTTCGTATTCTAGAGGTCTCGAAACGTGTAGATCCGTCGAAAACTCGAGTTGCGATTTTCGATATGATTCCAATACTTTCCGTATACATTACCATGTATTACAGGGAAAGTAAAAATTATGAAAAATGTCACCATGTTTAATTTTTACGAAGATAAAAAAACTGTATTCTTGCTGCTTATGCTGTCTAAGATATTCAACTCTCCAAAATTTGTGAACATATTTTTTTGCCTCCTTAAAGTTTGTGGTTTTTCAACTGGATATGAAGCATTTTAAAGAATAAGGTGCAAAAAAATTACAAATACTTAAATATGTTAAATAATATCAAACAACTGTTTGTTTTTTGCACAAGCAAGAAAGAAATTATTGGCTTCAATTTTCTTTTTAAATTTTGATGCAATATGCAAACATGGACAACCTGTTCTGGTTCTGGTGCCAAATTATTCTCTTTTCGAGTCAAAGGCTAAATAGTCTAAATAGATTTTGGTGAATGCTAGATTAGTGGAAGTTTCATGGTGGAAAATCAATGCAATAACAATGCAATTTTTTTACTTATATTTTTTATATATTTTATAATCATATAATTACAAATAACATAATAATAAATAAACATGCTTTTATTAAAAATTTTAGTGTGGGGATTGGCCTTGTATTTGGACTATGAGATTCTCACAATTGAGGTGGATATTGTTTATAATCGCAGTGAACTTTGAAATTTTCATCTGATTTACCAGAATTTTCATTTCACACACACACAGAGAGTGGAGCATTTATAATATTCAGTTATAATTAGTACCTAGAAGGCTAAATTAAAAGATTTCATGGGGATGGATCACGGGCTGCCCATATGTGCTATATGACATGTTGGTATCAGTTTAAAAATTTCCAAAAATATGACTGCAAAATTGAGATGGTTGTTTATTAAGGGATTTTGACTTTGAATCGTCATGTATATTTTTAGGCTTTTTCTTAATTAAACTGAATAATCCATTAAAAACTAGAGGAATTAAAGCTTTTACTAATTCCTGTATTCCTGCTAATTCTTTCCATCCTATTTCCTCTAAAAAAGCTTCTTTTAACGCTTATTTTAATCACGCTTTTAACGTTTGTTCTTCTGTTTCTACTTTAAGTGACGAAATTGATTTTATTTTCACTCTTGGCCATGAGGCTGCCTATTCCTTTGAATTTATACATAAGGTTTTTTCCCATGTTCGCCGTAAATTTTCTCAAATTGATACTAAACTTATTACTTTAAAAGATCGTTTGAATCAGAAATCTAGTTTCCCGTACCATCCTAGGATTTTCCGCCCCTTTATTCAGTTCTGCTCTGAGTTTGGTTTCAGGCCTACTCACTCTAATGTTTCTTCTTTATTTAACCGGATTCGGTTTGATAAGCTGGGTGCTAAGGATGACTTTAAAAGCTTTGCTGGGGTGTATGTGGTTCCCCTGTTGTCCATCGATGGTAACTTTAAATTTTTTATTGGCAGTACAAAACGTACTGTTGGTATCCGTTTGGCAGAACATGCTAGGGATGTCAAAGGTGGTAAACTTTCTACGGCCCTTGCTCATTTTGTTGTTAAAGAAAATTTCTGGCCTATTTTTGAAAGAACTTTCCTTCTTATGTGTTGTAATAACCCTCGTAATATTCTACTTTTTGAGTCCCTCTTTATTTATATTTACCGCGAGTTGATTTGTAATTTTGACCCCGTTCAGATTTTAAGTTATGCTTGGCGACTCATTCTCGATTCCATGCAATTCAAGTCTCTTCATAGTTATCTTTGACGTCATCCACTCGGGGATTGGGCCTTAGTTCCCCCCCCCCCCCCCCCCCCCACTATTTTTTAAAAAAGTTTTGAATTTGAAATTTCTGTAATAAAATTGTAAAATTTTTACTGTACTTTTCGTTATTTATGCTCGATTTTGAATCTGTTCAAAATGTTTTGTATTTTTGGATTGTTCTTAGATAAACGTAAGTTTATTGATAATTGGGTTTATGCAAATTTGTCACTTTTTCTGGTCTATATATGAACGATCATTTCTATTTCCATGTAGCCACTGATGAAGAGCGTATTTATGCTCGAAAGCGCTCTGGCCTTTTTTAAATTTTGTACGTCTTATAGGAAGTGAAATAAAGACCCTCTATTATAGTTGTGTGCTTGTTGTTTCTGCTAATCGAAATCAGACGTGATGCCAATTTATTTATACAACAGTCTAGTTTATGTAAATAGATATTCATCTCCCCTATATGCATATCAATAAGTTACTGATAAAGGAATTTTAAAAAGTTAAACTAATTTTATCCACTAATTTTGACTTTCTTCTTTCTACTCAAACCGTCCAACCTACCCAAAGGTGTTGAAAGCCCAGACCATCTGACTCGTCCTAGAACATGAGTAGCAGTTTGGACGGCCGATCCTACCCAAAGGTGTAGAAGACCCAGACCACACGACTAACCTGAAGGAATATAGCAGCTCAATGTGTGGCTGGCTACCCAAAGGTGTAACATAGTTGTTTGAATGGCTGGGATAGTGCCACACAATTTAGACCGGAACACGATGGAAGGCGCAACCACAACACCATCTTTCCTCTACTTATTTTGACATTGAACAATTAAACTACTCATTAAATTGTTACATTACAAAATACTGTCTAAAATATATCCCAAGTAATATATATTGCCTCAATTGTATGTTTTTGTAATACAGTACTATTTATCATAGTTAAATCAGTGTTTCTCTCTATTTTCAGTACATTTTTTCTTTAAATTTAAGGCAGTTTTTCTAAGATTTAAAAAAAAATTATTTTTATCTATATATCAATTTTGCTATTAAAAAAATGAGAACCAGTAAATGTTGATGCATTTCTCGTTTGTAACAAGATAGAGGTTGTGGTTCAGTGGTAAAAAAGAAACACAAGGAAAACAGATTATCACACTTTTTAACATCTGTATTTGAAATATTAACTTCTTCTCAAAGCTGGACTGTAGAAATAAAAAGAAAAAGAACGTTTGCAAAAAAAAAAATCTGGTGTGGGCAGCACATGACTTTCCCTGCAGACTAATATCCACGTTCACTTTATTTTAATTAAATTTAATTCACTTTTAATTGAATTTTCGTTCGCATTTGATAACTGGACTTATTTTCAAAGGTAGCGTAGAGAAAATACGAAAAAACAAAACTATCTCGAGAACGGCTAGTCCTAGTGTAATGGGGTTGGTCTTATTCTTTTCTTTGTAAAAATTACGTATTAAACAAGAATTTAATGGATATATTTGAGCATACGTAGTTTTTTATTTTAGATTTTGGTGGTTTTTGCGGGCCATTTTGCAAAAAAAGGCAAGTTATTTTTTTCCGAATCGTACCAAAATCTAATCAGCACCAGGGTATCCCACAAGTGACTTATTTACTGAATTTTCTGAAATTCGGTCCATTAGTTTTTCAGCTAGAGTGGATACAAGCTTTTGCGGGCCATTTCGCAAAAAAAGGCGGGTTCTTTTATCCCGAATCGTACCCAAAACTAACCAGCACCAGACTCGCACACAAGTGACTTACCTACCAAATTTTATGAAATTCGGTCCATTAGTTTTTGAGTTAGAGTGGATAAAAAATCTGTACAGACACACAGACAGATACACAGACTTCACGCTAAAAATAGATTTTTCGTATTCTAGAGGTCTCGAAACGTGTAGATCCATCGAAAACTCGAGTTGCGATTTTCGGCATGATTCCAATACTTTTCCTAAACATTACCATGCATTGCAGGGAAAGTAAAAATCTGATGCGGGCAGCACATAACTTTCCCTGCAGACTTACCTATGTTCTCTTTATTTTAATTAAATTTAATTCACTTTTAATTCAATTTCCGTTCTCATTTGATAACTGGATTTATTTTCAGGCGTAGAGAAAATACGAAAAAACTAAAATATCTCCAGAATTGCTAGTCCTAGTGTAATGGGATTGATCTTATTATTTTCTTCATTAAAAATTCCGTATAAAACAAGCATTTAATGGATGTATTTGAGAATACGTACTGTTTTATTTTAGATTTTGACGATTTTTGCGGGCCATTTTGCAAAAAAAGGCAGGCTATTTTTTTCCGAATCGTACCAAAATCTAATCGGCACCAAGGTGGCCCACAAACAACTTATCTACCGAATTTTGTGAAATTCGGTCCATTAGTTTTTCAGCTAGAGTGGATACAGTCTTTTGTGGGCCATTTCGCAAAAAAAGGCGGGTTCTTTTATCCCGAATCGTACCCAAAACTAATCAGTACCAGATTCATCCACAAGTGACTTACCTACCAAATTTTATGAAATTCTGTCAATTACTTTCTTAGTTAGAGTGGATACAAAATCTGCACAGACAGACAGACACACACACAGACGTCACGCTAAAAATAGTTTTTTCGTATTCTAGAGGTCTCGAAATGTGTAGATCCGTCGAAAACCCGAGTTGCGATTTTCGGCATGATTCCAATACTTTCCCTATACATTACCATATATTGCAGGGAAAGTAAAAAATCTGATGTGGGCAGCACATGACTTTCTCTGCAGATTCAAATTCATTTTTTTTATTTCTTTAATAATTCATTAAATTGAGTTTAATTGCACAAAATAACACTAAATTTGCATTTTTAATTCAATTTCTGTTTTTATTTGGTAATTAGACATTTTTCTAAAAGTGGCATAACTAAATGCGAAAAATTTCAAATATCTCGAGAATGGTTAGCCCTAGAGTAATAAAGTTGTTCTTATTATTTTCCTCATCAAAAATTACGTATAAAACAAGCATTTAATTGATATATTTGAACATACGTAGCTTTTTTTTAGATTTTGCGATTTTTGAGGTCAATTTCGTAAAAAAAAAGGCAGGTTGTTCTTTTCCGAATAATACCAAAATCTAATCAGCACCAGAGTATCTCCCAAGTAACTTATCTATCAAATTTCGTGAATTTTGGTCAATTAGTATTTTAGTTAGAGTGGATACATAATATTTTTGCGGGCCATTTCGTAAAAACGGCAAGTTGTTCTTTTTCGATTAATACCAAAATCTGATCAGCACCAGAGTATCATACAAGTAACTTATCTACCAAATTTTGTGAAATTTGGTCAATTAGTATTTTAGCTAGAGTGGATACATGAAATTTTTACGAATCGTGCCAAAAACTAATCAGCACCAGGGTCATACCTAAGTGACTTACCTACCAAATTTTATTAAATTCAGACCAAAGTTTTTGAGTTAGAGTGGATACATACATTGCACAGACACACAGACGTCACGCTAAAAATAGTGTTTTCGTATTCTAGAGGTCTCGAAACGTGTAGATCCGTCGAAAACTCGAGTTGCGATTTTCGATATGATTCCAATACTTTCCGTATACATTACCATGTATTACAGGGAAAGTAAAAATTATGAAAAATGTCACCATGTTTAATTTTTACGAAGATAAAAAAACTGTATTCTTGCTGCTTATGCTGTCTAAGATATTCAACTCTCCAAAATTTGTGAACATATTTTTTTGCCGCCTTAAAGTTTGTGGTTTTTCAACTGGATATGAAGCATTTTAAAGAATAAGGTGCAAAAAAATTACAAATACTTAAATATGTTAAATAATATCAAACAACTGTTTGTTTTTTGCACAAGCAAGAAAGAAATTATTGGCTTCAATTTTCTTTTTAAATTTTGATGCAATATGCAAACATGGACAACCTGTTCTGGTTCTGGTGCCAAATTATTCTCTTTTCGAGTCAAAGGCTAAATAGTCTAAATAGATTTTGGTGAATGCTAGATTAGTGGAAGTTTCATGGTGGAAAATCAATGCAATAACAATGCAATTTTTTTACTTATATTTTTTATATATTTTATAATCATATAATTACAAATAACATAATAATAAATAAACATGCTTTTATTAAAAATTTTAGTGTGGGGATTGGCCTTGTATTTGGACTATGAGATTCTCACAATTGAGGTGGATATTGTTTATAATCGCAGTGAACTTTGAAATTTTCATCTGATTTACCAGAATTTTCATTTCACACACACACAGAGAGTGGAGCATTTATAATATTCAGTTATAATTAGTACCTAGAAGGCTAAATTAAAAGATTTCATGGGGATGGATCACGGGCTGCCCATATGTGCTATATGACATGTTGGTATCAGTTTAAAAATTTCCAAAAATATGACTGCAAAATTGAGATGGTTGTTTATTAAGGGATTTTGACTTTGAATCGTCATGTATATTTTTAGGCTTTTTCTTAATTAAACTGAATAATCCATTAAAAACTAGAGGAATTAAAGCTTATTTTATGAACTGCTTTTTGCCAATTTATATTTTGGCTATGCACTTCTTGAAATCTGTTATAAAAAATGAATGAAAAAAACCCAGCTAATATAAAAAAGATGTTTAAAATTAAATTTGCAACGATTTAAATTATTTGTGTTGGTGGAGTTTCAAGTATACTAGCTGAACCTGCTGCAAAAATTGTGCAAGTATGAATAAGTAATTCTTGAATCAAATGAATTTTTTATGTACAACATTCAGTGTTTAATTTCCTTTTGGCACTATTTCAATTACTTAGCATGGCTAAACACACCATCAAATATAATTTGATAATGTGATCCAATGTGAGTAACAAAATAGCTCCAGAGACCAGTGGGATTAGTCCCTTTCAAGTGGAGTCTAATTAGACCTGAAAATAAATACTTGCCACAAGGGAAATAAATGAAACACCTAATTGACACCCCCCCCCCCCATTCTGTTTTAACTGAAAAATTGCAGGAAAAAAATCCTTGATAAAGTGGCCACTAAACTAAAACTGGTCACTTGCAACTGAGTACTACTTTTCATGTATAGGTCTAAGCCCCCTTGGGCAAGGACTAATCCTGTGGTCAGAGGGATTGGTGCCTAATTCCTTCTCCATGGGAGAAATGAACATTTTCTGAGGGAATTTCAATGGCCTCCACTTTAGTAAATATTTGACCACTCCTTGGGATACAGCACAAGATTATGAAAATCAGTCAAGTATATTCCAAAAACAGACTGGGAACAGATAAATTCTGTAAATATAACCATACTGTTACGAAATTGCATGTTCTATTTGGCGCCTTCTCTTTCATCTGTCTCCAAAGCCAGGCGAAGAAAATACAGTGCATGACGTGAACCCAAGGCAAAGTCTACTAAAAGGAAAGGTTGGCCAAAGATTGACGCGAACAGTGGGAGGTCTATCCACAGACTAATAAAAACAGACTTTTCACTCGACGGCAGCGCCCTCAACATCCAACCAAAATATCAAGGTTGGCACACTTGGCGATGGTCTGTGACGGTTTTCGCCAAGACGTTCTGTTAATATAACCGTATTTGGCACTGAACGAAACACTTGGAACTTGGAAGAACGTTGTTCTATCATCCCATGTTTACACGGGGTAAACATAATTTTGCTGCTATTTTGGATTTTATAATCAATTATTTTATTTTTTATGGATTACTAAAAGAAAAGGAATTACGTTTACAAGGTATGTAATTTATTTTTATTTAAATAAAAAAATTATTTGTTATCCATCCCATATTTCATCCAATGCACGTGTTCATAAGAAATTGGTGCAGTATTATTACTGCCGACTAGATTAAATTCTAAGAAGCAGTGACATTATTAGTTAAAAAACCTTTTCCTCATCTATATAAAATGTATAAAAATTTATATTTGGATAACTTTTTCTAGAGAAAGCTGAATATGATATTGAATGTGTATATATTTTACATGCTTTTTACTAACTGACGTAATGTGGAAAATAATCCCCTCCCCCCTTTCTAATTAACGATTGAGTTTGACACCTTTGATAATACATTTATGTAAATTTGTTATTTAGTATAAGAATATTAGTGTATTTAAATATATATATATATATAATAACAGAATCCCAGAATAAATTAAGAACTAAGCAATTTAACAATCAACACGCTAGTATACTTTTTAGGCTGAAAATATTATATAATATTTTAGTCTTTTGGGTATGTTAGCTTGTAATTTTTTGTGTATAATGATTTACAGTGATGCAATGCGTCAACTTTTTTTATTTAGTTTATGATTGCATGAAATAAATATATACCTATGTTTATTTATTTAAATTTACACATATTACAGATAAAAGTATTTTTAAATGCTGATCATGTTTATAGTATAAAATATTATAAAAGTACAGTTCCGTAATTTTTTTAATTAACATAAAATCTCAAATTGAGCGATAGTCGCCAAATCTAGCAGAGCTGCGATGGTTGGGACCTCGAACTCTAGTGTCTATGCGAAATCCTATGTTAACGATGTTGCCATAGGTTCCTATGGGAGTGAACCTTCTGAATATAGTATTCTGTGGGTCTACCCTCCCCTCGCGACTGACGTCACTGATCTCAAAGACAGGTCCGTAGCCGTCATCAGAGATGCATTGAATACCGCAGCAATTATCTTAATTTAAAGGTGCATCATATATAGTATATTGAAATTTCTACCGAGTAAATGATAGATTAGATTTCATTATTCCTATATAAGAATATAACATTAAATAAAACTAGTTATGGTAAATTTTATTTAGGACTGTATAGTTAGAGATGTTTTTAAGCATCTCTAACGATGACATTAGCAATTGAGCTGTTTAAACTGTGTTAATATATTTTCTGCATTTTAAAATTGTTATTAGCTTTTCTTTAATAAGTGCATAGTAAAATGTCGGAGTCTTTAGCTTAAAATACAAGCAATATCTGAGACTAGAATAATAAGCCAATGGAACCTGTCCATTTTTATCGAACTGCTTTAAAATATAAGACTTATAGGCATGATAAAATAAATGGGAAGACAATAAATGACTTGCTGAATGTAATTCAAAAATAGTTTTCAGAATTATAGAAATAAATAAAAATGTGATGTCCTTAAAGATTTCAGGCAGAAAAATGCTTGTATTAATTTTTATTTTTTTCACAATGAAATTGATATGTGTACGAAATCTGATTATTTAAAGACTTCTCATCCAAATTCGAACAAATGTAGAAATCATATTCTGTACGATATAAAAAAAGTAGTGCATGGGTTTTCTGTAATTACGTATTATTATTATCTTATTATGGTAAAAAAAAATTGAATTATTCAAGAAATTAAATGAGCATTGAATTTCATATAACGATAGGCAATTTTTGAATATGTTTATTTCATGGTGAAAAAAAAATTAAAAAGGTAAAGGGATAGGAAGAGAAATTGATTCGATAAGTCCAGTTGTGACCAGATTTTGAAAATGCATTTCATAAAGGAACATCTAAGGAAATTATGCCTTATTTACGCTATATGTATTTACGTTATGAAAAACAATGAAAATCTAACACGTTCAGCCAGTCAGTAGGTTTTAATCAATTGCTGGCGACAGAAAAATTGCAGGGAGGAGGGGGGCGAATAACTAAATAAGTTGTTTCACATTTTTCCAAATATCATTCCTTCTAACTTCAATATGTTTCGATAGGTTCTTGGGGGGGGGGGGGGGTATATCTCCCAACACCTCTTTAGTGACTTTACTAAGTTCGATATTACGATCTTCCAGCTAATTCTGGTGTTACAAAGGTAATCAAATGGCTGGGTTACGGATGGTTCCCTAAGGGAGGGAAGAATAACTTTAAAAAAGAGCCATTCTATAAAGGAGGATTGCCTTCCTGGAGGACTTTTTAAGGGATGCTACATCACATTTAGGTTACATGTTAAGAAAATTATGAAAACCTAACACTCGCAGCCCTTCAATATACCTTTGGTACGCAGGCTTGAACTCAAGACCAAGGCACTGACACTAGGTCATGGATAAACCTTAAAATTTAAAGCTCTCTCTCCATTGCTTATTTTTCTTTTCTTCACGTGAATGACCAAAAATTCTTTCAGCTTTTCTTTTCATGGCGCTTCTTTTCATCTGTTCATTTATGTGCCTTATTCGAAAGAAGGTTCTGGTTCTGGTATATGTTCTTATACAACATCAGAAGCTATTTCAGGAAATTGTTCTTATATTTTAGTTGGAGGTTCTCTAAAATATTTTTTGAATTAGAAATAACATTTCCGTGGAGTTTTAAAAAAATGTCTTCTAATTTGGTGATTGTTTCTACCCAGGTATCATGTGAAATGACCTCTTGATAAAAATTCAACCCATTTCATGTCCTTTTCGGATGTTAATTCCACTAGATATGAATAAGTTCCTAACTGTGCTTTCTTGTGACGATATGCCAAATATCCTACAAAAAAAAAAACGCAAGGCTTCGTTTTTCATGTTCATGATCTGCAGTGATGCTGACTGCATCGTCTTTTTCTTCTAATTTGAAAAATAAAGTCGCAGTTAGGTTTGGTCTAGGTCATTTTCCACATTTGTATTTATTGGCATATGAAGCTTAGACCCAACCAGTATTTAAGTCGAGATTTGAAATTAGTAACAAGAGGATTGTTATAAAATCGTCCAAGGCCTCTAATTTGGGAAAATATATTTCCCGTAAATTTCTGCATTTTGTTAATGTCTTGCCTTGTTCTTTCATCATTTCCACTACTTGAGCTAAAATTCATGATAAAAAAAATTTCATCCATAATTTTAAAGTGCTAATGTTTGACAAAGGAATTTTAATTTGTCCTCTAAGATGGCAGTATGCTTTCGATGAAATGCTCTTAAGAACTAAGGCTTTAGCTATATCTTCAATTTTCCACTGTGTTTCTTTTTTTTTTTTCTGTCGTTACTCGAAATTCGTAATATCTGACATCATGTGAATGATCTTTCACATGTCATCATTTTGAAAGGACTTTTGCAATTTCACTTTGAATTTTCTCATCAATTTTTCTCTCATTCCCATCTTCTCATTTCTCTTTAAATTGCCACTTTGTGTTTCAAAAAAATTATTTTGTTTTTATTCTCTCATTTTTCGTAATTTTCAGTTAGGCACGTGATCTTTTCTTCAGCATCGAATACTTTTCTTTTTAAAAAATTTATTTCAAATAGTAATTTTTTATTTTCAAAATATAAGTTTTGCCTTTTTATTTTACTGCTCTGCATCTTGAACGTTTAACGAATCATCCATTGTCTTCTCATCTTTTTTATGATGTCAAAGTTTACGATCCGCATTTTGAGGAAATCTGTGACATGATATATTTTTGCTTGAATTACCATTTTTGCAAAGAGTTACAGCATTTTAAACCATCACGAAGACTAACAAATCTAACAACAGCTAAACATAATAATAAAACAGCTAAGTCGTCAAACTAATATCCGTGCTCTATGTTTATATTTTCCCCCACGCTTCGGAAGGAACCAGCTACATGGAGATCACCAGTTAGTTATAAACTATTTGAGAAAACAGATTCAGGTAAAACTGACAAGATTTAGTTTTCGTCGTTGTAGTATATTTAAAATTTCCGCATATTAAACTAGCAAATTAAAATCTTTTAACATTTCAATTTATTATTTTCAGATTTTCTTTAATTTTTTACTTTCCCTGCAATACATGGTAATGTATAGGGAAAGTATTGGAATCATGTCGAAAATCGCAACTCGAGTTTTCGACGGATCTACACGTTTCGAGACCTCTAGAATACGAAAAAACTATTTTTAGCGTGACGTCTGTGTGTGTGTGTCTGTCTGTGCAGATTTTGTATCCACTCTAACTAAAAAACTAATAGACCGAATTTCATAAAATTTGGTAGGTAAGTCACTTGTGCAAGAATCTGGTGCTGATTAGTTTTGGGTATGATTCGGGTTAAAAGAACCCGCCTTTTTTTTTGCGAAATGGCCCGCAAAAGCTTATATCCACTCTAACTGAAAAACTAATGGACCGAATTTCACAAAATTTAGTAGATAAGTCGCTTGTAGGCCACCCTGGTGCTGATTAGATTTTGGTATAATTCGAAAAAAAATAACCTGCCTTTTTTTGCAAAATGGCCCGCAAAAATCATCAAAATCTAAACTTAAGAACTACGTATGCTCAAATATAGCCATTAAATGCTTGTTTAATACGTAATTTTTAGCGAAGAAAAGAATAAGACCAACCCCATTACACTAGGACTAGCCGTTCTCGAGATATTTTAGTTTTTCGTATTTTTCCTACACCATTTTTGAAAATAAGTCCAGTTTTCAAATGAGAACGAAAATTGAATTAAAAATTAATTAAATTTAATTTAAATAAATAGAACGTGAATATAAGTCTGCAGGGAAAGTCATGTGCTGCCCACATCAGATTTTTAATATTGATGTGAAGTGGATATAAAGTATTCATTTGTAAAATTTGTTACAATTACTATAATTAACAAATTTTCTATTCTATTATTTGAAATGCAAATCGTACTAAAATCTCAAATGTAAAATCATACTAACTATAATGTGGTAATATCGTTTTAATCAGGAATAACAAGTGCTCGTTAATAAAGCACAGACTAATTTAATGTCCCAGTGAGCCCTAAAGCCAAAAACTTTAGAAAAATGTACAGATTCCTTTCAGAAATTACCGGATGCATGTTATCTTTAACATTAATCATAATTCATAACTTGCTGTTTTCTGAGCTCGAAATGCATACATGTAGTGAGTCTCCAGTCCTCTCTTTTTCCATCCGCTAATTTTTATTATTTTCCCTGCAATACATGGTAATGTATAGGGAAAGTTTTGGAATCGTGTCGAAAATCGCAACTCGAGTTTTCGACGGATCAACACGTTTCGAGACCTCTGGAATACGAAAAAACCATTTTTAGCGTGACGTCTGTGTGTGTGTCTGTCTGTGCAGATTTTGTATCCACTCTAACTAAAAAACTAATACACCGAATTTCACAAAATTTTGTAGGTAAGTTACTTGTGGGCGAGTCTAGTGCTGATTAGTTTTGGGTGCGATTCGGGATAAAAGAACCCGCCTTTTTTTTGCGAAATGGCCCGCAAAAGCTTGTATCCACTCTCGCTAAAAAACTAATGGACCGAATTTCACAAAATTCGGCAGATGAGTCACGTATAGGTCACCCTGGTGCTGATTAGATTTTGGTACGATTCAGAAAAAAATAACCTGCCTTTTTGCAGAATGGCCTGCAAAAATTGTCAAAATCTAAACTAAAAAGCTACGTATGCTAAAATATATCCATTAAATGCTTGTTTAATACGTAATTTTTAACGAAGAAAAGAATAAGACCAACTCCATTACACTAGGACTAGCCGTTCTCGAGATATATTGGTTTTTTTCGTATTTTCTCAACGCCACCTTTGAAAATAAGTCCAGTTATCAAATGAGAACGAAAATTGAATTAAATTTAATTGAAATAAAGAGAATATGGTTATAAGTCTGCAGGGAAAGTCATGTGCTGCCCACATCAGATTTTTAATTATAAAATATGCAAAATTCGAATTTTTCACATTTTTACTATCATGCACTATTTTAATTTTTTTTTCTCAAAATGTTCATACTATCCAGAATCCTAGGACTAAAGCTGGGTTCATGAGCTGTAACATTTTAGCTAAAATGGCATGTTTTAGCAAAATAAGATTTTTTTTAGAAAAATGCCAAAAATAACAGTTTATACCCTCAGGACATATAAAAGTTAAAAGAAAATCGCCGTACCTTTTCATTTTTAACAAATTTGCCTAAAGCATTTGAGCATGATATATTTTAGAACATTTTTTCATTTCTCCATTTGTTGTTATTTACCTCATATAAATAATAAAGATAATTAGCTGCTTGTTATTAAAGTGTTTGTACTAATGTTTGATACAGGTTATATGAATGGGCCATGTTTTCTAAAACTATCAAGCAACGTGTTCAAATTATACCATTGTACTGTAAACTACTATATCAAGATCGAACAGAATACTACTTTACAGTGAATAAGAAAACATTATATGCTACCATTTTGCAAATTTCTGTCAATGGTGGATAAAGGCAAAGATAACAGGGAAGTGGTAATTTACTTTAACAATTGTTTCATTGATCATTTACCTAGTATGCTTAGTAATCAATTATTGAAACTGATCAGAAATTCTTGCCTGGTCAGTAGTTATAAAAGGGGCGTTCACCGGCAGATTGGTGAGGCGGTGCAGATGACTCATGGAGGACTTCCTCACTTGGGAGGGAGTTTGGCGGAGGGTCTTTAGCCCAACTGCGAAAGAGGGATGACTCACTGAGAGGGGAGGGTCTTTAGACCAACTACGGAGGCAGTTTTGCAATTCTACCTCTTTCGTAGTATTGCGAAAGAGACCTCGGAGGGATGACCTTTGACCGGAGTGTATTGCACAAAGAGGGGAGGAGGCACAATTGCGAAAGTTGATCTTTGACCGGAGTACATTGCACAAT
This sequence comes from Amaurobius ferox, assembly GCA_951213105.1. Lineage (NCBI taxonomy): Eukaryota > Metazoa > Arthropoda > Arachnida > Araneae > Amaurobiidae > Amaurobius > Amaurobius ferox. The sequence continues at coordinate 113,092,176 of OX578138.1, forward strand.
CTGATAATCTGGAGATGACCTTTTAACCGGAGGAACTTTGAGGGGGTTTAATGGATGTCGCAATCGTTGACTGACCTTTGACCGGAGAGAGCTTCTTAGCACACGTCCTTCCTGTGTGCTGGTCGATGACAAACTGAACTCTGTTATCAGCGGTGATATAGTTAAAACGCCCTCTGACGAAAGTTAGTGAGGTGCTGCCATCTATCGGCATTTTTTTCCAAAAGAATTTAATTTTCGACTTGTCAGAGCTGGGGGTTTGAAATCGGAGCTGTTCGATTAGAAGACTGGCGTCTTATCCGCTGTGCCACAGCGCACATGTCCCGTAGATTCTTATCGTCGAACTGTTCTCTGTGAAAGTAAACGGGAAATAGATTATCCTCGGGGTTGTGTTATGAAAATTTTGCTTGGAGTTGCGGACGAGTATTATTAGGCGGAGGCTATATTTTGTAACAATTGTTTTTCAGAGTGTTTTAAAACACATTTAATATTAAATTACGGACTTTAAGTAAACACAAAAATTGTGTTAAGCGGATTCAACCATTTTAAGTGTGTATTTAAAAACAAAATGTAATACTGCATTATACATAGCTATTTTCAAAAATTGTGTTATGTAGGTTCATGAATATGATTTGACCATTTTTTACAGTGATGGATGTAATTTTAATGCCAAGGTTTAGAATTTAACTAGCTATGGAACACGAATCGAACATTTTCACAGATATGTGTGCACCCCAAAATTTTAGCATTAAGTTTAAAATAAATAAAATAAAAGCCATTGAATATGATTTGACCATTTTTTACAGTGATGGGTGTAATTTTAATGCCAAGGTTTAGAATTTAACTAGCTATGGAACACGAATCGATCATTTTCACAGATATGTGTGCACCCTAAAATTTTAGCATTAAGTTTAAAATAAAAGCCATTGAAAATGATTTAACCATTTTTACACTGATGGGTTGTTGATGTTGAAACCCAGACCGTCCGACCTACCAGAAAGGTGTAAGGTAACTGTTTGGACGGTCGGGAAGTGCCACCCAATTTAGACCGGAACCCAGTGGGGAGGCATCCACAGGGACCGTACCCTCCTTCCCCTACCACCAACCTCTCGGAAGGACTTTCGGACCCACATGTTTAACGTGATCGTACTCCGCATGAACACGGCGGCAGTTTTGGCAGTGACTGGAATCGAACCCGGGCCTACCGAGTGCAACTCCAGCGCGCTGGGCCAATGGGCTACCGCGCCCCGTTACACTGATGGGTGTAATTTTAATACTAAAGTTTAGAATTTAACTAGTTATGTAACACGAATCGAACATTTTCACAGATATGTGTGCACCTCAAAATTTTACCATTAAGTTTAAAATAAAAGCCATTGAATATAATTTGACCATTTTTTTACAGTGATGGGTGTAATTTTAATGCCAAGGTTCAGAATTTAACTAGCTATGGAACACGAATCGATCATTTTCACAGATATGTGTGCACCCCAAAATTTTAGCATGAAGTTTAAAATAAATAAAATAAAAGCCATTGAATATGATTTGACCATTTTTTACAGTGATGGGTGTAATTTTAATACCAAGGTTTAGAATTTAACTAGCTATGGAACACGAATCGAACATTTTCACAGATATGTGTGCACCTCAAAATTTTACGATTAAGTTTAAAATAAAAGCCATTGAATATGATTTTACCATTCTAAGTGTGTGTGTGCGCGTGTATTTAAAAACAAAATGTAATATTAAATTATGAATTTTCACTGAATATAAAATTGTGCGTGAACTGGAGTTTAAGTGTGTGTATGTGTGCATTTAACACTACGATTTTTATCATTTACAGAATATATTTCAACATATACAGAATATATTCGCAAGCTTTAAAATAGATTTTACCATTCTAAATAATAATTGTCTGTTTCAAACTTACATTTTCACCGATTGCAAATATGTGCACGACAAATATTTCGGTGAGATTACTTAAAGTTTGAATATATATAGACACATTTTATACATATTTTTAGAAGTTACACGGGAAATAGTTAACAAAAATTGGAACTCACAGAGTGACATCTTCACAGCTTGCTGTCCTAACTAGAAATGAGTTATAACCACTCATTACTCTATTAAAAATGAGATCTTTTCTATGATGTCATCATTTTGAGCTGTTGCCACTTTTTTTTTCTTAATGACATACTTTTATTAACCTCCTTGTGCTAACCACTGATTTGCCATGCATAATCTGAATAGTATATGTAATACATAATTTTGATAATATAGTGCATTGTATATGATTTAACCATTTTTAAATTGGTGGGTGAATTTCAATACCAAGGTTTAGAATTTAACAAGCTATGGAACACGAATCAAACATTTTCACAAATATATGTGCATCCCAAAATTTTAGCATTAAGTTAAAAATAAATAAATAAAATAAAAGCCACTGAATATGATGTGACCATTTTTACAGTGGACATCGTAATTTTAGTACCATTATAGAATTTTAGAAGTGAGTGTACAGGTTTGTGTATTTTTACAGGACTCAAACACATTTTTAAAATCTATTGAATAGGAATCGACCATATATGTGCCTAGATTTTAACACCCAGTATTAAAACCTGAAACCAGTAAGTATTATGTGAGATTTTATGGCACTAACTTTTTAAATTTTTAGAAATGTCCGAAATAGATGTATTCCATTGGCAGACATAAATGGTATGGAGTACATTTTTTTTTCTCGTGAACAGGATTCGACCATTTTAAGTGTTGTTAATTTTAAAACAAAATGTAATAGCAAATTATTCTTAGATATTTTAAAATTAGTGTGAAGTGTAGTGTTCTATACTAAAACCATGCTATGTGGTTTTGGTATGTCCATGCTAAGTGGTTTTTGGTATGTCTGAAGCATTCTAAGTGTTTGTAAACATTATTTAACGTTCTTTAAAATCTGAAAAATAAAAATAATGCTTTTCCACTTATACCAAACGAAAAAATTCAATGTTTTTTTTTTCCTAAATCTGGAAAATAGTCAAATCCATGCCAAGTGGTTATGTTAGCTGCAAAAACCTTGTAAAGTGACTCCCACACAATCCTTTCATACCAAAGAATACAATAGAGGACAGATATTTTTAAAATGTGAACTGTCGAGACGCCTTTGAACTAACCACTGTTGTACCCCGCACAAGCTATTCTCAGCAAAGAATACATCACTTGGAAGATATTTAAAAAAAAATGCAAACTGTCGCGAACCCGACAAGCTAACCACTACATTGGTGCACTCAATCTGAAAAGAATAAACTTTCACAAATTTTAGAGAAATTGAATAGCACTTACCGGTTTTTAAAGGATATACGATCATTAATGTTGAATCTAAATGAATGAGCGACCCTCTGGAGTAACATTACATAAGCTCTAAAACTCCTTTATCGTTTAAAATTATCATATTTTAATGAAATTTAACAAAAATTGCACAATACTTACTTAGTGTATGACTATCAAATAAGAGCTACCTTTTTAATGTTACAACAACGTTTAAGCTCATTAAATCACTATATTTTTTTTAAACTGTCTTAAAGGAGAATAGAATATCACTTACTGTTTTTAAGGATATGCGATTGTTGACATTGAATTTAAATAAAAGAGTGACTCTCTGAGACAAGTACACTACATTGCAATAACATTAAAAATATGAAAGATATGCAATTAACGCCTTAAAAGAAACATGTTATGAGTTTTGATATCTTAATACGAGACATTATTGGCATGCACATAGAAATGTCACGATTTCGCGGCTGTAGATGCATCATAAAACCAACCTGTTCTTAATGAATGGCTACATTTGAATGTACATATTTAACAACGCACAGAAAATGACAGAACTAAACTGAGATCTACAACAAAATTTTACACTTATTACAGAATAAATCTCAACTTCGTAGATTTTTAAGAAACTAGAGTCGAATTTTCACCGATTCTTAGAGATTGATTGATTGAAGACCCTGACCACACGACCAACCCGAAGGTTTATGGTAGCTTAATGTGTGGCCGGGAGAGGATTCTTAGAGATTGAAACACAACATTCTTTATGAATCTTCATACTTTAGAGAATGAAACATGACTTAGCATTTATTTTTAATGAATAAGGATATTTCAGAATTTTAACATTGATTATAAATTTTATGGTTTAAACTCTGTAAAGTGTAAATATCTTTCATTATGAAACTCATACTGTAAACATTTGATATGATTCGAATAAATCTATTTTTAATTTTTTTATATTTTATTTTAAAAAGCGAGATTAGTATACCTGTTACACTTGAATATATAGATACATAACCCATGACCACATAACATTTTTAAATGGAACATGGTAAAAAAAAAATTAGTTGATGAGCGTAAATAAGGAATTCAATTTGAAAGATAAAAAACCATCTAATGAATCTATTCTTCATAAAATGCACATTAACCATTATTTGGTGTGCATTTAAACAAATAAGTTAAAATATTTTCCTTATGGCACATTCATAGTCCTCTGATTTGAATGACTTGAAAAAATTTCTATCATACCAGTAAAAGACTTCTTCACCACGCAACAAATCTTTCTTTGCTATGTTATTAATGTCAAGATTTCGAAATACTTGTTCAGCCACTCTGTCATACATTTCTAATAGAGTGCCGTAAAGACATTCATGGTAACTTTGATCTTCAATTTGAGCAACACAGCCAACACATTTGAAAAGTTTTCTTACATGACACATCATGCTGTCATGAATACAAGAGATTAATTGTTCGAATGCGAAATTTTTGTCACAAATAAGTGATGGTAGAAAGGTTATAGTGTTCTTTATTTTTAATATTTGAGCAGGAAGCCACTCTATAAATATACTTTCTCGAAGTTTTATACTAATGTTGTTAACACAGTTCTATAAACATGCTATTTAATTTTTATCTAAGGTAATATGACACTGTGTTAGACAAAATTTTGAATCATATAATTGAATTATTTTCTGTAAATGCAGTTTTCCATTGTCATTGAAACAGAACAACTCATTGCGACTGACGAAAGAGGTATCTGCATATAGAATATTGAACAACCACAATTTTTGAGAAAATTCACTCCATGTAGCACGTGACAACGTAACGCCTTCACGCGTAGGCTGTAATTCATTTTGCTCGTTAGAGATACATTTCCATATATACACTTTTAACTTTCCATGGCGAAGTTTCAAATATACATATACATCAGAACCTAAATGCCAACGACGGAGCGCATCTTGCACAAAATCTGAAGAAGTAGATTCAGTCGAAACTGATTCTGTAGTGGTGGACAACACTCCGTTATGTGTTAGAACACAAGAAAGTAGATCTTGAGTTGAGTTTCCAACCTCGGTGAGAACTTGTGAATTGACAACGGTAGATGTTTCTGCTGGGGTTATAGAAGACATAAGATAGGTCTCTAACCAATCCACAGCAATCTTTTGTGAGGGTGAATTAATCACATCTGAGACAATGTCCACAGATTTTGCTTCTTCTAGGGCAGGAACAGACAACTCCACAGTATTTCCACTAGAAATTATTTGTTCGAGTGATGGCATACTTTGAATTTTAGACATTATTTTTAGATAGTAACATTCAACTATCACATTCACTGTATAATATTTATTTTTAAGACACCAAGATCTTAAAACACTATAAATTTGTCGCAACTATGAACGAACCAAACCTATCCACGCAAGGCCCAAGATTGAAATGTCTTATCGGGCCACGTCATAAGTATAATCATGTGACCTAAATCGAGTGTCATGTGCAAACAGATCACATAAGATATGAAGTGATTAGAACGTGTAATTTTTAATGAATCGTACAACATTAGATTGTGCTAAACGCAATTGTTATCTACATGAGAAAATTTCTACATTATTTTAATCATCTTCGAAATCATAAAGTGAAAATATGTACCAAACTTAGTTAAAGCTCCTAATTTTAAATCACATTAACATTAAATACTTAGAAAAATTTTGTATATTTTTATAACTTTAGGAGATATGTATCGCGCATAATATACATGAATAGCTGGCAAAAACATGAAAATAACTTTCAGTATGAAGTCTTCATTAGCCGACATCCAAACTAGAAATGAACGATATACACACTAAAATGAGAGCTTATCAGTTCTTATCTAAGATCTCACATAAAATGACGCCATCGCTCCAAAGTTCACAAGATGAGGTCATTGGTCCAAGGTTCACTCCATTGTCCAAGGTCACAGGAGTCATCCCTCTTTCGCAATTGGGCTAAAGACTCTCCGCCAAACTCCCTCCCAAATGAGGCAATCTTCCTCCCAAGTGAGAAAATACCCTCCTCCCCAAAGAGGAACCCTCCTCAATGAGTCATCTGCACCGTCTCACCAATCTGCCGGTGAACGCCCCTTTTATAACTACTCTTATCATAAAATACAGCAAACTGGTGGTTTTTGTAATGCACCCGCAACTTTTGAACGTTTGATGGAGACCGTGCTAAAGGAGGCGGGTATTTAAACATTTGAAGAGTGCTAATTTAAAGCTAAATCTTTAAACAGAGGTGGGCACCACCGTAAATTAACAACCTGCGTAGTAGAATGTGCAGAAACGCAATAGTAGAATGTGCAGAAACGCAAGGGCAAAAGGCATTATTTTTACCACAGCGTGTAACAGTAAATTAACGATAATGGCCAATAAAAATTGAAACCCATTAAACGTCGAAATTTATCTTTGTGGTGAAAATAAGTTATTTAGAATACTTGAATAACAATATATATTTGAAGATTTCATTTGCTAAAGTACACTTTAAGTGATTTTATGTGTATGTACACCCCTACTCATTTTTACCGTAGTCACTAACTAGCGTTCTAAAGATGTATACACTTACTAGCCCAGTCTGCAATGTACACTGACTTCCAAAAGTTAAGCACGCAATGCAAATTTTCCTTTTTCGAAAGCGTATTTGAATTTGAGTGGCTGAAAATTTCTATAGCTGAAAAAAGATGAATGACCTATAGTGGGTGCTGGCGTGCGGTCGGACGCATTGAAACAGGACAGTCAATCAAAGATGTCGCCATTTTCTTTGGCGTTGATCATTCGGTAATTTTTTGATTATGGAAACAATTTCAAACAAGTCAAACAGTCGTCCAAGGGTTACCACTCTCTCTGATGATCGGTATATTTCTATAGTAGCCAAGAGGAATCGACGAGCGACCTCCACAACTGTCAATCAATGGTTGCAGCGGCACTTGGTAAGACAATATCGGCCAGTCCTGTGCGCCGAATGCTCCATGTGAAGGGACTGTGCGTCCAAGTACCACGTGTTTGTGTTCTACTAACCGTCCAAGCCAGAGGAGCAAGATTAAAGTGGTATCATCAATATGTCAATTGAACTGTCTCAGATTGGTGCAACGTCCTGTTCACGGACGAGTCCATATTTGCCCTGGAATCAGATGATAAGCATGTAAGGGTCTGGAGAGAACGAGGCACATGCAATTAGGCCAAGAACATCATCGAATATCACACATTCAGAAGTGGCAGCGACATAGTGTGAGCTGGAATTTCAATGGGATATCGCACAGAGTTGCATATATTTAAAGGCGGTTCTGTGACGACTACTCGGTATCGGAATGAAGTCCTAGACCCCATTGCGAAACTCTACGCTGCAGCAGTTGGTCCTGATTTCCTCTTTATGGATGATAATGCTCGTCCCCATCGAGGTAACATCGTTGACGAATACCTGGAAAGTGAGGGCATTTCTCGTGTGGAATGACCGGAGTATTACCCCGAACTTAATCTCATTGAAAACTTTTGGGATACCCTCAGGACATGCTGTCTGCACGTTTACCACTTCCAGCCAGTCTCAGAGAGCTGGAAACTGCCCTATTGGAGGAATGGCCATTGCTCGCATCTGCGATGGTTGATCACCTCATTGAAAGGAGGGAAAATCGTTGTAAAGTTTGTGTGAAGGTCCGGGGTGGTCACATGCCATATTAATATAAGTTTTGTTTGGTTTGTTTGCCTCATTTGTCATCATTTTGTTAATGACCCAAATGTGACGTTGTCATATAACTTACGAAAAGTAAATATTTTTTTCATCTTTGTACATAATTCTTGTTTTCTTTAATGCATAAATACATTTGTTACCTTCATGTGCAATTTTGAGTTAATCAAAGTTTTGCTTTTCCACTTTTGTTAATTTTGCTGTCCGTGCTTAATTTTGGAAGCCGGTGTAGATGCGAGCGAGAAGGGAAAGATACATAACGATTTTTCTTTAAAAAAAAAAGACTCGTGTATATATTTTAATGAAAGTGAATATTTTATTTTCCAGTTAATTAAAAATATCCATCAAAGAAGATAAATTTAGTAAAATTAGAGGTTAAATGATTGTAAATTTTTAAAGTAACCGTTTATAATAATAAAAATGAACAAAAATAATGAAAATTTCCATACTGCTAAACAAAAGAGTAGTATTTTGTTTTGGAAACTTAAGGGTAAAGTGTTTGTGTGACGTCACGTGCCCATGCTCTATATGCAAACTACTCCAAAAAGAAGTCGCAAATTTGGGACATATCATCTCCGAAAGGTAGTAAGGACCGATTTTGACAAAATCAATGCTGTAAAAGAATGGTGCAGATTACAAGATGTTCACCAACTAAGAAGCTTCCTCTGCCTGTGTACCTATTACAGTCACTTTGTAACGAACTTTTCGAACATTGTCATACTCTTAGTCAACGGAAGGAGACAATAAATTTCAATGAACGACGAAATGCGAAGACACCTTCAATCGGCGAAATGTTGGTTTTCCCCCTCTGCCTCTCATTCTATCATATCCATATCTTCAACCAACAGAGAGCTTTATATTAGGTACCCCATACCGATGCTAGTAAAGAAGGAATAGAGACAGTTTTCTCCCAGGAAATACACTCATGTCCAAAAGTCAAGCATAATTAGTAAAATGAGAAAAATTCGGAGTTAATATGGATACAATGGTTCACTGGAGAATCATGGGACAAAGGTAAATCATTGTGCATATGCAAAACAGTTTAGTCGATGTCGATATGTGCAAAGCACTGGCACACGTCGGAACGAGTATAAAACGGCCTCGAGCGGCATGGCCAGTTGAAGCCGAATTTCTCAATTGCTGTGGTACGGAGCGTTGTTAATAATCAAAAAGGATGAAAGATGTCACAAAGATGCCAACTGGACATGTTTTTGAAAGGACGAATTATTGGAATGCTGGAATCCGGTCGATCCCAAACCGAAGCGTCTTGAATTCTGAATGTACCCCAGTGTGTGATCTGTGGATCCCAGACTGTGGCAGAGGTTCCAAACCACTGGAGATGTTACCCGATGGTCAGTACCAGTCGGCCAAGGATAACAACCGCTCGGCAAGACCGATATTTGGAAATAACTGCATTATGTCAGAGGAAACGTTCTGCCAGACAACAGGGTTCAGCCCTGACAACTGTCACAAGAGTTACTGTTTCGAGACAAACTGTTTACAGGAGACTTAAACACATCGGTCTCTATGACAGATGACCAGAAGTTTACATCCCCCTGATGTCTGCACAGAAACACGCGCGTTTACAGTGGAGTTTGGAACATCGGCAGTGGAGTGGACAACAGCGGGGCAATGTCATGTTCAGTGATGAGTCTAGATTAAGCTTACAAACTGATTCTCATTATCACGATCTGGAGAGAATGTGGAACGTGTTTTTATCTGGGAAACATCTCAGAAAGACACCATTTTCCGTTTGTGGGAGTCATGGTCTGGGCAGTCATCATGATGGACCGCCGCACAGACCTCCACATCTTTGACACGAGGTTGGTTATCAGTCAAAGATACAGATATGAAGTCCTTGAGCCTACCGTTGGATTGTTTTGAGGTGCTGTTGGTCCTGATTTCATATTCATGGAGGATAACGCGACTCCTCACCGTGCGACCTTGGTCGACGATTTCCTTCAAACTGAAGATATCCAGCACATGCAGTGGCCTGCCAACTCTCCTTATCTGAATTCAATAGAGCATGTGTGGATTATGCTCGAGAGATATCTTGCAGCTCTCCGCTACCCACTAAGCTCCGTTCCGGGATTGAAAACTGCTCTCTGTGAGGCTTGGAATTCTTTGAGCACACAACTCATAAAAACCTTCATCGAAAGTATGGGAAATCGTTGTGCAGCATGCGTGGCTACCCGAGGTTTCCACACACCGTATTAAACTGCAGCATCACATTGTTTTAATTGTCTGTTTCACTGAGGTTGACACTCGTATTGTGACCCTTTTCTTTGGAGAATAAAAGCCGTTATTATCCTTTTTCTGCATTGTTTTCTTCTATAACCCTATTACACCCGCATACCGCGTTTCTTTCTATTTCGATGCAGATTTCCTGAAATTTTCACATAAACAGCAACTATGCTTAACTTTTGGACATGAGTGTAGGAGGGCAGGAACGCGCCATCGCATACTTTAGCAAGTCCTTGTCGAAGCCAGAAAGAAATTCCTGTGTAAGGAAATAACGGTTGCTGATTGTTAAATCCATAGATAATCTTTACGGAAGGAAATTCCTGTTGCGGATTGATCATAGTGCTCTGAGCTGGCTCCTCAGTTTTAAGAACCCTAAAGGGCAGGTTACAAGATGGATTCAGTGACTTCAAGAATACGACATGGAGATTCGACACCGAAAGGAATCGTATCATGGAAATGCTGATGCACTCTCGATAAGGCCTTGCCATTTGAATAGCGCGCATTGCTCTTTTGCTGAAATAAAGTTTGGAAGCTAGACTTCAGAGATTATCCGACAAGTTATGACCAACTATACTTCAAATGCACCGCCAGATCAACCGCACTACCAGGAGTGATGGAGAACTTTCTCGAGCCCAAAGAAAAGTCAGAGATATCGAGCTAATTCTGATCCGTAAAAAACGAGCTAATGAGGTGTCCAGTGTTTTAAAAAAGTTACACTGGAGGACATTTTGGCATTATTAGCAAGGTGCTGAATAAAGTACGTAAACGTTTCTTTTGGTCAAAGAATGCACGGAATACAGCGCTCAGAAGAGACCGGAGAAAACACGTGGGAGTTTTCAGTGTTACAATGTCGGAGTTCCTTTTAAGAGAATTGTTCTCGACGTTTTGGGTCCACTACCATAAACTTTTGACAATAACAAGTAGTATATCCTAGTAGTAATGGACTACTTCACAAACTAGTCAGAAGCTTATGCAATCCCTGACCAAGAGTCTACAACCATCAGTGAAGTTCTAACTTGGAACTGGATATGTCGTTACGGGGTTTCCGCATTCATCCATTCTGACCAGGAAACGAACTTTAACTCTGGCGTATTCACAAAACTGTGCAAACCACTTGGAATGGCAAAACTCGAACTACTCCTTTTCATCCTGAATCGGATGGAATGGTAGAGAGATTCAGCAGGATACTTAATGATCTCTCTCTATTCGCATTCAGAAACCATCAAGACTGGGACGGTCACCTACCTTTGTTCCTGAAGGCCTACAGAAGTGACCACGAATCAACCGGTCAGTCTCCATCGCAAATACTGTTTGGCCAGGATATACGACTACCATGTGATCTAATGTTTGGAAGACCATGTGATGCTCCTTCATCGCCTGATGTATATACAAGCATGGTTAGAGGAAGTTCATCATTTCCCTAGTGAGAGGATCATCACTATTACTGATAGAGTAAACCCGGTACGATACTAAAGTTACTGAAGTATGATTCCAGGAAGGCGACAAAGTGTGGCTGTTCAACCTTCGGCGACGACCAGGATTTTCGCCGAAACTACAGCACAGCTGGGAAGAACCCTGCGTCATAAAGGAAAGAAAAAACAGTGTCATATATTGAATTCAGAAATCGTCTTCAGTCAAGCCCTAAGTATTCCATATCAACAGATTGCCCCCATATTTTGGATCACGATAGATTGACACTGCCAGGGACGTAGTTTTAAGGAGGGGACAGTGTTACGAACGTGTATAATGCTTTGGAATATCTTTTTCTCCCTTTGCACTGGAGTTTCTTTGATAACCAGACAGAGAAAACACCCGCATCCTTTCCCATGACTCGAATCTACGGTTGCCATGTGCCGAAGTTCGAAAAGGGGTTGCCAGATTTGGCGAGTTTTCGAAGAAGCATCTCCCAATAACGATTTTTTCTAAGATATATGATACTCTAGAAGTTTCTACAAAAAGAGTATATAAAAGAAGTTATCACTCAGTTGGAGAACGATTGACGTGATACGAGCTACATTGAACTACGATCTTCATCCATATTTTGAGAATAGTAACGGCTGTTTCGTGAAATGAAATACGTCAATGTTCCGAGAATAGTATCAGTTGTTTTGTGATATTAGTGGAGTATTCAATTGCTGTTTTACTGTATATTATTCCTGTTTACGCTGTGTTAGTGAATAAACCTGTCAGTTATCCTGAAATTTGGACTCATTCTTGTATCCTGAGCATACACTCACGATTCCAGAGGATAATTTGTAACGATATTTTATGTTTCAATGAGGTCATTAAAATAACAAAGCTATTTTCATTACTTTAATTTGCAATTATAGAAATTATTCAAAGATGTAAAACATACATTTTAGCATAAATGTAGAACAAAAAATTATTCACAAAGTGTATAAAACTTCACAAGATAAGATATTTTTCTTTTAATTTGAGCTTATTTTATGTACATGATTTAATAGCACAACAGGCATAATTCAATTTTATATGCAATAATATTCATATCTAAAATCACTAAATATACAGCATGGGAAAAACTATTGCAATTATAAAATAAATAAGCATATTATACACAAAAAAATATACTCTTATTTTATAAAAAGTTATGGACCATCCTGTGTTTGGAATGTATTTATGTACATGTTTAAAATATATTATATATTTTCGGAATAAAAAATCATTCTGTGGAATTTTTATAGAAATATCACAGAAAAATTTATAATAAAACTATAATGTTAGGACAGATGCTGATAATATGTATTGGAAAATCATAATACATTGAAATTCCAAGCAAAATACAATAAGATTATGAAAAGCAAATCATATCCTCCAATTAAGTTCAAATTAAACCTGTTTGGAATAATCTAATTAAGAAATACATATTTCTATCCTATATTTAATTAACACTAAGCCTCCTATTAGCACCACTGGAGAAAATAGTATTTTTCAACAATTGATGTTAACATTATTACTGTCATATTCAACATTTAAACTTGGATTGACATAGACTATAAATAAGATATCTCAGATAGATTTTTCTCATTGGCAATGTAAAACACCAGTATGTACAAGGGTGCTCAGAAAAATGTAATAGCAAATTTCACTCCTTTCTATTGTATTAATATTTTTATTTTGGCAATACTAAAATTTTTGGTAATTATGTTTAATTAGGACAGACAACATTTTGCTAGAATTATTCTATGTAATTTTTATAATAAACATGGAAATGAAATGAATTACGATAGTGGAATTGCATCTATAAAGAAGAAATTGTGATATTTTAAAAGTTTTAATATGCTTAGGTGTGTAAAAAAAAAATTTATTAAAACATGAAAAAGATTCAAGAGAAACAGCAATATACATTGAATGCATAATGGTCTCTTTAAACTGTAATAAATTCTAGTAATTTAAAATAAAGTTGTGGCATTAGAAGCATTTACAAGACTGGGAGAAAAATACTTTTGATGATTAGATAATTATTGAATATTATTAGTTGAAATTTGTTAACATCAATATGCCTAGCATAATATGAGCAGGTTTTCCATTTTTCTCTTGAATACAATGCTCTTTGATTTTATTCTAATTATGCAAAGTACTTTTAACATGAGCAATTTTTTGACCCCAGGGCGTTCGTATTAACAACGTTCGACTATGACTTTAAATGTAAAATTTTATTTGTTATTTATAAAGGATTTTATTTTGAAACTATTCCATTAAAATTTGATAGAATTACCCATGTTGCTAAGGAAATGGTATAATCCTGCTTTAAAAATAGTAGGCTCCAGGTTGTGAAACAAAAAAAAATCAATGCTTGTCAGAGAATTTACATAAACTAGATGTATATAGTCAAAAATTCTCTTGTGTGTGTTGTTGTTGAGACCCAGACCGTCCGACCTACCAGAAAGGTGCAAGGTAACTGTTTGGATGGTAGGGTCCCTTGTGTGTGTGAATGTATCTTAAATCTTAAAAGTACACTCCCATAATAGTAAACATTAGAGAACCAGAGTTTTATTTTTGTAAGAATTCATTAGTACCAAATAACCTTTAATGATACTGGAAGCAGGAATAACTACACAATTTCTTTCTTACAGTGTTGCATAATGCTATTTGGTGCTGATGGGCTCTAACAAGTTCAAAAACTGATCAGTGCTGTTCACTGCAATGAAAGTACAATTTTATCAGGAAATTGATGATTTTTCTCTGAACAATTAAATTTTTTGTTTATTTCATGCTATCTTGGTATAAATTAAATTTGTTATGTCGTAGCCATTTAACATTAGCCTCGACAAAGCATTAATTACTGAATAAATATACAAACTCAATTGCTATATATTTTTTATATGACAATAAAATAAAAAATGTCTTTTTTTGTATGAGCATAGCAATTTTAGAGCATTTTATATTTGGAATTTCACATTTTATATTCAAATTATGAACATTAGTGTTTTTAGTTTTAAATAATTAAACTAAAAGTGAATTAACTCAATGGTATCTATAGCATATGTATAGTAAACGCTGTAAAATAGAATGTGCTAAAATCCAAATTCTGCTTAAATAAAATTTTTAGAAACCTCCAAATCAGCATGTGCTCAAAATCTGTGTGAGATAGAAATCTGCTTAGAACAGAATTAATTTTAGGTCTTGTGCAATTTTGTTGAGGACAAATTTCACTATATGCATTAATATATAATCACAATAAAGTTCTAAATATTGCATCTAATAGAACATGATTATTTAAATGTGTACACGCTATATTATTGATGGCATATAAAATTCACTAAACACTTAAAGTAAACAGAAAAAGATTTGTGATCATAGGGCATATAAAATAAACACTTGAATAAAATATAAAGGGGAATGTTTAAATGGAATTATTTAAACTCACATTTTCCTTTATGCAGTGCAAAGCACACAGTGCAGACATTCAATATCCAGATTAATCTATAAACCAAACATTCTCCCCTTCTTTACAAATATATATTCATTAAGTCCCTAAAATGGGAATTTTTTTTTTTTTTTGTGGATTTGTTGGACTCTGCAATTAAAAGACTTAAACCAATGGAATTGATTAGTATATCATTGTAGATCAAGTAAGAGTATGTCAACATACAAAAATATAAATGAATAAAACTGTTTACTCACAAATGTACATAACTGAGATAAAAAAAAAAAAAATTAAAATGTTGCATTTTAGTTTGGAACATTATTATTTCATTTTATTCATATTCTCATTCTCATTACTCTTTCGTGAAACAGTAACTCCTAAATAAATCATTGCCTATGTATAATATAGCAGTTGATCATGTCACTCATTCCTCACTCCTTAGCTTTTAAATAACTCTGAGAAAAAAAAAAAAGCTTTTCGAGTCATTCCTTTTTAAATATTTGATTTAGTGGTAAAATTTAGAAAAATGCACTGTAAAAAGTTACAACATACTGATTTTTCTACCTGGTCCAACCCAATATTATTAAAAGGAAACTATACACAATATTATCAAAATAAGGGACATATCAGAAAGCCAAGGAAATCATTGTAATGATGTAGAGTGACTCTCGTGATGTTAGGTTTTTTTTTTTCTTAATTGGTAGATCTTAAAAATTCCCATTTCCCCCCCAAAATATGAATATTTTGTAAAGAAAGCTTATAAATTAAACTTAATTGAATAATTTGTCTGATTAAGAAAACTGTATTGTTACTGTACTAAAAACAGGTTCATAATTTATTAAATTCTTGTGAATGCCATTATTTTTCAGGTTAGCATTCATTTCTGTAACAACAATTTATAGCTTTCTAGTCAAAGAGGCATGGGTGGAGCGGGAGCCTACAGCACATGTGCCTACATTGTTTTCTAATGTGTCAAGTAATACTGCATTTTAAATACCATTTGATTTGAAATGTTTTATAGTCATACCCACATTTTTCTTTTTTTTAAAAGATGTAATATTGTTCAGTTTTTTGCCATACTATACAATAGAATCTAAATTATTTAATTAATATTTTACTTTCAATATTCTGACAATTGTTTTAAAATATATTTACTTTTAGATGTTGTCAAAGATTGAACATGGCCTACATTTATAAATGATATTATTTGAGCGCTAGGTTAGGCTTAAATATGGCATTATATTATGAAATTTAAAAATGTTAGTAATTTCAAGATCTCCAAATGACTCTACTTTTAATTTATCAATGAACTTTTCTTAAAAAAAAAATGGTGGGGAGATCTTTTATTTAATAAAGGAACTTTTAAATAAATGATCTCCCCCATCATTGTTAATTTATATTTCCCATTCAATCAGGTTATATACTTTGTTTATATTTCACGTTCACTCAGGCAATTTCAACTGCACTTCCATCTTCACTACATCCCCGTTTATTGGCAGTGTATGAAAGTATCACTATAATGAAAATTATGGTATAGAATACAGTAATGAGGATGAAGTATATACGAAAAGAGGATGGGGGAGTGATCTATGGGACTAAGGTAAAAGATTGAAAATTATAGCCAAATGCACAACCATGACCAACACACTAATTTATAGTAATGATCTATAATCTGTGATTTTCCCAAATTCAAAAATATCCAGGACTTGGAGGATATATGAATTTGGGACTTTGTATTGTATTAATGTTATGGCATAAGTTTAAAGAATAAAAGAAAAATATTAAGTTCAATGCATTAGCTATACAATTTACATCAGAACATATAGTAGTAGTGTTCTCCCTAGAATTATCAAACATTCACAATTTTTTTTTTCCAGGCGATAACTGGTAAATGAACAGTACTTGATAGTTTGCTATTGATTTTTATATCCATTCACTAGCTAAGCAGCATGATAAACAGTTGGCTGTCCTACCCAGCTAAAAACATCTATTGAGAACACTAATACAGTAATGTTAAAATAATATTACATTTCAATAGTTATTTGAATGATAATTACATTTAGTAAAGTTATTTGACATGTCTATGTAAGGCAATGTTTGAGTATAACAATGCTTAAAGACAGAAATACAAATTTCCATTATCTAGCTCTGGATGTATTATTTCCCAATGAGAACTAGCACCAAAATAACAACTACACAAAATATATTGACACTATTTTTCACAACAAAATTATAATTAGTTTACTACAATGAGATCAGATGGATATAACTATCACATCACACAACTCTGCATATTTCAAGTAATACTTTACATTTTTTATATGAACTGTGGGGGCTCTGCCACCTATTTGCTATGCTCATCAATCTCCAATTTTGGTGTGTATGCATCAATATTTCAAAATGCATATGTTACAACATATTGGTTTATATGTATATATTTAACATTTAGTTAGCCAACAATAATAAAAGTCTCAACAATAGCTTCTTTACTAGAGCTCTGAATAATAAATTTAATTTTAATTGTTAAATGTTACTTCTTTTGAAATGGCAACTATAAGAGTGTTTTCAGCAATGGAGGTTACATTTTAAAATATTCATTTTCTTTACATTGACATTAAATAATATGTCTTAAACTAAAGGTGCTATTACATGGAGGAATTTTTAGCACCGTAACTTTGGCAATTCCACTGGTCAATCTTGTTTAAGGACCCTTCTCTCAAACAGCTGAGCATAGGGTTGCCAGTCGCCACTTATTTGTATTTAGCACGATTAGCATCAGACCATATAAATGTTAGAATCTCACCAATTTTCCTCTATGAAGCATTTCTAAGTGTTTTTATAGTATAATTGTGATATATAATGTTCCGTATATTCATGTAATTAGATAAAAATTCATGCAATTGACATTCCATATTTGCTGTTCACCATAAAGATACATCTTTAGTCACCATCTTTGAAGGTGGATCATCAAATTTTGTCATACTCTGATTGGATTGCACTCAGGCATTGATATATAAATATATATTTTTTGCAGTGCATGAAAAAATTGCTTCAATTTGGTGACAAGTTTCCTTCTCATTGAAATGTATGGTGCTGCTGTAAATTGTTGGAAGGAATTGCTTGGTTTAATAGAACTATGTAATAGAAGGTATTGATCCAAAATTGGTTCATTTTAGTCAAAAATCACGCAAAATTTTCAATAAAAATTCACATAAAAATCATGTCAAAATAGACAAAGCCGTTTGGCTGCCTCATGTATAAAGGAGAAAAGTTATCCTCCCAAAACTTCACTTTACACCTGCAAACTGAAAGTTACCTGCAAAGGACCAAAGAAATGACTCGCCAACTCTCATGCATGTGATGAGACTCGTGATATATCATTTGAGTGAAAAATTCTTTTTTCTGATATTGCGCCACAGGGCTGTTGGTTTTTATTAGAAATGAAATGAATTTATGCTGAATTAAGCAAGTTTCCATTTAATAATGCCGAACTAGCGAGGCTTTTTTCTATTGCCCAATACATTAGATCAAACAAAATTTGAAGAAAAGTCAACTTATCCGAGGTATAAGATAGCAAAACTCCACTGCATATATAAATCTCGAAGTATAAAAAATATGATTACATATATAAAACAGTCATAAACTTGTCTTAAACTATGTGTTAATTAGTTAAAAAATGCAGAAATATAACAAAATGGATAACAGAACAAATGGGTTAAAATTTCACTTGAAATGTATTTTTTAAAACTATACACATTACAAAATTATATGAAAATATTAATTATTATAATTTAATTAAAACAGATGACTAGCACAGTGGTTCCCAACCTTTTACATCAGAGGACCAAATTCCTAATTCACATTTGAGTTGTGGACCACCAGGACACATTTAACAGCTTAGTGACTTAAATTAAAATCTTTAAATGTTAATCAATGATAGAATATTCCTATATTCAATAATACAAGTAATTCTTCACTGCAGCATAATAAAGAAAATGTATAGATGTAGAAATAAAAAAAAATATTTTAATAGAATTTATTGGTTATAATAAAATTGCGAAAATATTTAATAGGAACCTCATGCTTGAATTTCGCTTATTAATTTTTCAATATTAGGTCTCAAAGAAATTAAAGTTACTCTCAATGTTAGTTTAACTTCTAAACAGTTTCTGGTTTACTTTAATAGCACTATGTGTATGAAATGCAGTTTCATACATATACGTTGAGTGGAAAGGAAAGAGTGCTTCAAGTGCTCTTTCACTCAGTGCTAGATATTCTTCATGAACTTAAATCCAAAAACTAAACATATTATTGCAGTTATGTTTCATTGCCTTTAGATGTGGATCAGAAGAAAGTTCTATTAATAGTTCTTGTGAAAGGGATAAGTTATGATTTTCATAGGGCAAAATGCATCAATTATCCACAAGTTATCTAACACCACACCAGAGCTCTCTGAAAAATATTCTTCAAAATGCATTTCAAAAACTTTGATGTAAAGTTTGACACATGAAAATACTTCTTGCATGTTGAAGTCTTCTGTGTTGGGAATTAATTCTGAAAATAAAGGGAACATGTCAAAACAGTCTTCTTGTGTGTTCTCCTCTTCCATAGTTTCATTTTCTTTTGAAGTATTCAATTTCATGTCCCAAGTCAAAAACTGTTTTTGTTCATCATTGAAGACTAAGATGTTGTTCATTTATCAACTGGAAAATATCAGGCAGAAAGGCTGATTTTGCCACCTATTGAGGATCTCGAAAATTATTAGTCAAATCTGATTTACTATTATTAAGAAATGTATATACTTCTCATCTAAGCTCATAAAGTCTACCCAAAACTCATCCTCAAGAAAGCCAGAGAAACCACGGTAGACAGGGTGTATAAAGTAATGCCATATCCTCACATAACATGGAAAATAATTTTGAATTAAGGGCATGACTTTTGATAAAGTTTGCAACTTTCACTGCTATTGATAGCAAGTCATGTAGTTCTAAACTCATTCATTTTGAAGCAAGCATTTCTATATGAATAATACAATGGGCTTTTGTAAATCTTCACCTGCTTCTTTCTTTATTAAGCTCACACATCCAGATTTTTACCCTGTCATTGAAGTTACACCATCAGTACGTGAACTAACACAATTTGTTTAAGTCAAGTAATTGTTTTGTGTGTAGCCATTTAAGGTTTTGAATAATTCCTCTCCAGGTAGGACCTAGTAATTCCAGATAAACGATAAATTATTCTCAAGTGTTAATTTTCTCAAAGTCAATATTTTTGACATGAACTAGTAATAGGCTTACAACATAAATTGTTTTCCAAACTGGGACAAAATAAAATAACTGACTAAATAAAATTATTTACTAAATACAGGAAAATAAAAATGAAATCTGAGATACATATGCCATTAATCATTTAATTTTGATCATTCATATACTTATTGCTAGCATGAACTTTTTAATGGAATGTGCTTCTCTTTTTAATTTTTCATATAAGTTTGAACATTCCAGATCTATGTTTATTTCACAGAACAATAGATTTAACATTACATCTGCAATAAACCTAGTTGATTCAAAAATTCTACCAAATTATTCAGACTAAACATTGTTCTCGAAGAACATCCTTTCAACAGGAGCGGAAGTGTCTGGTAGACAAAATATATATTCCATAACTTGGGTGAAATTTGGTATTAAAATATTTTTATTCCAGAAATTCTTCAAAATTTGAATCTTCTCAGCTTATCTCTTTTGGACTTTCCACATGTCACATAGAAGACTAGAATTTCTTAGATGTCACCACTTCATCAAATAACTAATTTATGTTTATAACGGCACTTTTAAGTGCTTCATTAATTTTTTTAGCAGCTGTTTTAATTACAATCAATATAATATCATGATCCCTAAGTCACAAGAATTGTTATTTCCCAATAAAACTTTATTCAAAAAGATAAATTTTGGGCTGGGACAAAATGGCAAACTGGCTGGGATTTCAGGACGTACCCTTTAACCAGGACAATCCCGGTCAAAATGGGACATATGGTATGCCTAACTAGTAACATAGCTTTGGTAGATCAGTTGATTCATCTGTTTTGAGGGAAAATCACTTAAATTGGTGCACTTTTGATATCAATTGATTTTATACATCTGATGTTATGTCTTAAATCTTCCATATGATGATATTGTTAAAAAGAGGCATGAATATTATTTTTGAGTCAAATTTTTCACCTAAAATTTCTCAAGTTATGTCAACTATATAGGGTAAAATTAAATGTTCTCCTTTGTGAAAGTTTTTTTTTTTTGTCAGAGTAATTCTTAATGATATAATGCAAGATGTCTTTGAGGTAGTTTTAATATCCATTAAAATGTTAAATTTAAATGAATGTCTTTGCAGCTCGGTTTCTTGGCATTTAGAAAGATCAACAGACCTACTTTCAAAATTCTTATGGTTAAAGTTAAAATAATGGAGCAATCTGGGTGACTTCATAGCTTTATTGCTTAGAATTTCAGCACCTAGTACACATTGAAGTAGTTGAACATTTGTCTCTTCCAATATATTATGTGAAACTATACTTAATGTATTCTGAAATGTACTTGTGATTCACAGCTTTCCTACATTTTTGTTCAGTTGCAATTCTCTCAACTTCAACATTACTCAGCCTGGCTTCACATCTTTCATTGTCATCAACATGTTTTCTTTTTAAAAAGTCAAACAGTTTAACCTCTGCTTACTCATTTCCAATAGACAAGATAAAAACTTACAAGAAAAAAAAAAGAGTCACTACTAATCATCCACAATAACTATTAAAACTCAAACGTAAATTAAGTCAGATGACTGAGTAGCAAAATACTAATGAAAGAATGAAATTAATTAGACAAACATAGAAATATGCATGTACCTAATATCTTGCTTTGCTTCAATAACAATAGAGTAATAGAGCCATACTTGTTTGTGATTCCTTTCTCTTATCTGGTGGCCGTCTCGCTTTAGACAGTCATCTCACTTTTATATTATTGGCACAGCAGTCACGGATTAACTGAGAATATAACGTGGATCACATGTGGTCACCAGACCACAGGTTGAGAAAAACTGTATTAGCACATTAATTTATTATCCCACATATAAAAAAAAAATGCTTTACCTTATAAAATTATGTTTAACATGCATAAATTATTAACTGACAATTTATAATTACACAAAATGGGCATAAATTATTTTTTTAGCAAATATCTATTATTAAAAGAAATTACCCACATTCTTTGTAATAGATCAATTTACATCAATCTATTCAGTTTCATTATAAACATGAGAGGCTTATTCGTAACAAAAACACTTCCTTATTATAGAACACAAATAAAAATATTAAATTATACTATAACACAGAAATATTTTTCTTAATCTATTAAGTTTACCATGAGAGGAAATGTTTATTGTACCATGGTAGAAGAGTAGTAATGTAAATATATAATGTCTATATAATATACAACCACTTTGAAGTGTTCAAATACAAGTTTTAAAAGTGTCCCATTTTGTGAGACTATAGTATTACCTGATAATACCATGAATATCAATCATGCATAAAAATATAATCACAACCTTTTCTTTTACATTTAGAATATGCTGATATATAAATCTCATATTAGATGGTTCATAACACATGATGAATAGATATACTAAAAACAATAGTTAAAATTTGCGAAATGCAAAGTTTGAAGCAAAAATTCAATGCAGGCTTCTATAATATATTTCACGTTTTTTTAAAACTCATTCTATATACTATAGACCAGAGTTGAGCTGGAGCCAGTACACATGAATCTATTAAACCAGTACACATGAATCTAAATTTAATGCCTGAGATCAATGGTTGTTAATTGTGATAAATGTTTGATATCAATTATAAAAAACATTTAAAAAAATAGAATGTTACAAACAGGGCTGGACAAATTCTATTTGTATTTGGGAACCAGCCCAAAAATTTAGGAGACGACCTTATATATCAAATTATATGCTGTCATAAAGATTTTCATAACCTTATTTTGTATTACTTTTTAGATGACAATAAGGGAAAAAAGAAAAATAAGTACTGTGACATTTGCATCTTTTAACAAATAAACAAAATCTAAAAATTACAAAACTAAATTAATTAAATTATTATTCTATATAAACGAAATTGAAAACCAGCCTGTCTGTCTGTATGTTTGTGTGTGTGTTTGTCTCATCATCACGGGAGAATGGCTGCACCGAATTTCATGATATTTTGTGGGTAGAAGTGAAATAGCCCCACTTAAAATTTAGTCCATGTTTCACATTTCTAGGACCCTTCCCGGCCGTCCAAATAGTTACCTTACACCTTTCTGGTAGGTCGGACGGTCTGGGTCTCAACATTTCTAGGACCAGGGATTGTCGATATATTAATAAAAAACTCACAATTAAACTTTCCATAGAGATAGAATTATGCAGACGATATTTTTTCCCACCAATTTATTTTTAAAAAATTATATCATGATGCCTAGCAACGAATCTAAATCCAATGCGGCAGACTATTTTTACTAAACCTTTTCTGATTTAAACTATATAAATAAAATTGAAAATCTATCTGTATATGTGTGTGTATTTGTCGCATCATTACAGAAGAACAGATGCACCGAATTTCATGAAATTTTGCGGGTAGCCATGAAATAGCCCTACTTAAAAATTACTCCATGTTTCGAGTTTCTAGGACCAAGGGTTGTCAGGATATTAATAAAAAAATCCACAATAAAATCTTCCACAGAGATAGCATTATGTAGATGATATTTTTCTGCCAATTTATTTGAAGAAAATTATATCATGTAGCTAAGCAACAGATGTAAATCCAATATGTTTATGTGGCAGAAGATTTTTATTAAATCTTTTCCGATTTAAATAATAAAGAAATGTATATAAAATATATTTTATCGAAATTGCATTTTTGACTGGATTATATCAATTATGGCTGTCAGGATTAAAGATCAGAGGGATTACTGATATTTTCAGTTTATTACATCTTCTGCTTTGGCAAAGATTTTTGAAACTCATTGTAGTACGGGTAATTTTCTACTAATACATGGGTATATCTTATAATCTATGAGAATGTAAGTAGTACTTCCCATATAATTTTAACACTTTCATTTTGGCATATACTGGTTCAATTTCATATTTTTTATAAATTTGGGACCAGGATGTTTTATTTTTCAGATCTGCCTGTGAAGATAATTTTGTATAGCGAGAACAGATATTCTTAAACTTCTTTTTAAGAACATTAATTTAAATATTTTAATAGAATGTTTTGAATAACAATATCATTTAGAATGCTATAGGAATTTGCATACGGTTCTGAATTTTAAGTTTCTTTATAATGTATATTCCATATGAAGAATGAGTATACTGCTAGTATTATTACAATGATTATTAATTCAAATTGCATACTAAAAATTAACAAAAATAATTTTGACTAGATATATGACTTGTTATTTTGGAACTGAAAGGAAATACCAGTGGATCAAAGCTTTTGAAACTAAGACCTAATAGCTAAGAGACTAGAACCCATACCCATTTTCTACTAAGCTCTATCATAGATTCCATTGATATGCCTTCTTAAATGTGAAAGAAAATTATGGAAAATGTAGGGGGTGTTTACTGGGAATTTTTTGCTAAAAGAAACAAGTAGAATTCTGTTAATCTGCACCTCAAATGTGATACAAAATTATGGAGTATGTAGGTGGGAGAGACTTACTCGGAATTTTCTGCTAAATGAAATATGACTACCTAACGTTCATGATTAAAAGATAAAATAAAGATATTTTTATCAATAAATTAATTTTATTTGATGATTTTTTTTCAATGACCGAAGTTGAAATTGAAACAAAAGAGGAATTCTATAATAGTAAAAAATACTGTGTGCTGAAATCAGAGTTCTATGGCAAGCTGATGCATAATAATTGTCCAGCCCTGGTCATAAACTTAATTCACACACTAAATAAACTTTAAAATGTACAATAACTGTATATTATCCTTTTCAATTAATTCACAACATAAAATAAACTAAAAATCATATAACATTTTAAAAAATAAACTGGATGATAAATTTTTAGCAGCTCACCTCTGCCATAGGAGACCAGTTCTTAACATAGTCCTTTTGTTAAACTACAATATTTGTTAAGATGGAAACTGTTCATCTCAAGTTGCAATACTTTGAATATAGCAGATAAAATAATATATAGAAGGAAAAATATTTTATTTTGAATTAAGAAGTGGGAGAGTCTTAAAAAGTTTTAAAATAGAATCAAAGGTTTTACATATGCAGCACGACATTCATATACAAACAATTAAGTGCAATTCATCAGCTAAGTAATAAAATATTAAAAGAATACTTTAAAAGTTTACTAATATAAATAGTTATTTTAAATTGCTGATGCCTTTTCTAGCATTGCAAGAAATATTTAATTGTTCGATTTAATTTTAAAAAACTTATTTATTATTATTGGTAGAGCAGAGCAAGGTGTTCACTGTTTAGAGTCAGTTTATTATTAGGTGTTTCCCAAACCCTCTCTTTTTCTTTTCGTGCAATAAGGTGTATTTTAAGTAAATGTCTTAATGACATGATTGTGCTCAAGTTAAATGAAAAATAAAAGTAATTAAATTTATATTTTTATTCAGATTATTATGTTATTTTGTGATAAGATACATAGATCATTTTTTTATACTGTTGGCCAATTTTCAAATTGTTTTGCCTATAAACCTAAGTTCATAGAGAAGACTTTTTTTTTATAGAGATTCACCCTAATTATACTTCATTCTTTGGATGTGGTATACTACCACAAAAAACATGTATATAATAGATATGAAAAAGAAATGAATTGATTCGTAATTTATAAATACTCACATTTTACATAAAAATTCTACATGTTATAATATTATTTGAACATTCATTTAAAATTTATTCTATTTCACAAAATAGATAGACGTTTGATTATATACCTTGTATTTACTTTATTAAAACTTTCAGCTCTCATTTCCAATCTTTGTCAAACTTTATAAGCTGAATTGAATTGTGCAATGTTTGAATAATGCAAATTTACTATCCTACAACAGTGAAGAAACTTTTCTCTGTAAATGTGGGATACAAATAAGCAAGGAAGTACTCCCTTGATCATCCTTTCATTATCTTTGGATTGATTTCATAGATTTTGCCACTCTTTAGCATGGAGTATATGATGGAATAGTCAATGTGCATAATAGTCCTAAAAGTGGAGTATTCTAAAATTTCACTGGTGATATATTTTACATACAATAAGCAACAATGCAAAGCCTTTTAGCTTCACTAATCACATACAAAACTCTACATATTCAAGATAACAGTGGGGTAATTTCTATCTTATTGAACAAATCTCCACAGGAAAATATCTATAATCTTAAAGGAATTCTTTATGTCTCAGTCAGGTCATTGCCTTTTCCTTGAAGAATAGCAAAATATACAAAACCAGTCCAAAAATGTTGATGAAATTCATGTATGGGGTCTTTCTTGCCTATTTCATGCATTATAATTTTCAACAGAAACTATAATTTTTTTACAGTGGAAATTACCTAACACAAAACAGATAATGTAAAACATCATTTAACACAAAATGCAAGCTCTGTCATTACCAGTGCCTATATATTTAAATACGTATTTATTTTATGCAAAACACTTCATACAAAATGTTGGTCTTCTAAAAATAAATGTTCATTACATTCTTGATATAACATGAAATGAGGTTAAAGATACTGTGAACATAGTTCAATTAAGTACAGTAAAAGAACATTAAATTAATAATGAAAGTAGTGATACCAGGACAATAGAATATTTTTCTGCTATGGTGGAATGTTGTTAATGCTAAATGCAGTAGATATCCATGGAATGCTATACAAAGTGTGTACCCGATTATAAAATATCAAACACATGGAAACAATTTGCATCATAAGGTTGATGCTTTGGAACAATTTGTTGAACAAAAAATATCATTGCATGAATGCTAGGTGAAACAAAATTATGGAATATTTTGTCAAAAAGTAAATAATTCAACTGATTTAGTGAACACAATAATAAATTGCAGATAATATTTCGTCTAACTTTGTAAAACTTAATCAAGTTTTACAAAGTTATTAATATACAATAATTATGCATACAGTGAATAAATTAAATGGCTTTTATTATCATAAACAAAGGCTTTTATTATCATAAACAAATATTGTGATGTTTTCATTGACTATTTACTTACAAGGCTAAATCAATATCTCCCCCCCCCCCCCCAAAAAAAAAAAAAAATAATAATTATCACGAAATTTTGTTTAGCATGAAATTCGGTTAAGATAAAATACTTACACTGGTCCCTTATATTTTATGTTAAGCAGTTTCCACTGTTTAAAATACTACAAAAGCTTAAATATATAACATAGAGTACTCATTTTAAAATTTTAACATAAAATAATGAATAGAACCTCATCAAGATTCTTAGGACAAATTGCACTCACAATTTAAAGAATCTGGAGTGAACAAAGCTTTAAAAAAAAAATCAAAAATAGTTTTAATTTTCTTCAATATTTGTTTCTTCATTTAAATTTCTGGAGTTTCTTGACTAGAAATTATACTTAACAAATGTAAAAATTATTTTTCTTTTATATTAAGTATTTAAGCAATGGCACATTGAAAGAAATCGGAATATGAAGCAAACTTTCTTTTAAAATTGGTATTCATTTTTCACTTATATAGTTATTTACAAAATGCTCAAATTTGCAAAACTAATCCAGCAGAAGAAATATTATCTCCTCCACCACCAGTCTGCAAAACTTCTGTACACACTAACACAGGAGCTATGCAGACTTCGGCATTATTTTCTTCCCAACATGATATAGGATCTTTCGTATCAAAAGGTACACGTCTGGCATCATTTTCTAAGGTTGTTGTGAATGCATCATCCATAAGAAGCTTGGATTTTTTAACATCTACAATATCAGAACCACAAGTATGTCGATACGCTGTTAAAGCTGACTTTGCTGCAGCAGCCTTTGTGTTTTTCCAAACAGAACGCTTGTCAACCAAAATGGCTTGAAATGCTAAGGTATGAACATGTAAGCGCGTCAGCTTCCGTCGACCATGGGCATCTTGAACTACAGTGTCTTGAAGTAACCTAAAGGAAAACAAAATATTTACTAAGAAATATTTAATATTTTCTTCCTTAATAAAGTAGACTAACCAATCCAAAATTTAATTTGATTCAGCTCATAACACAAATAAAGTTCTAGAAAATTGGTTAGAGTGAAAGAAAATATACTTTAAACTCTTGACATATTGATATTCAAAGAAACAAAAGGAAAAATCTTTTGACATATACACAGTTTGAGATATTAAAGGAGCATTTTGATGAGCTTCTTTCACTGATAACAATACTAAAATATTTTTGTAGAATTCAATATAACACAAAATTATAAAACTTCAGTAGCCTGTGTTGGGTAGTTTTTATGCATTTTATGATATACAAAAAAAAATCACATTCTAAATGATTCTAAACATTGTTCGGTAGAAAAAGTGCATTTAAATCTCAAAAACATTAAACAACATTCTAAATTTTCCAAATTATCACTGAAAGTTCTCAAAGTTCTAAAAACCTAAATGTCATCTGAAAATAAATCTGAAAGTTATCTGAAAATGCTTCTAAAATATCTGAAATTTGTAAAGTTCCTCTAACATAAATCTGAAAACACTGAAATACACTCTGAAAAAGTTCTAAAGTTCCTCAATGTGAAAACGTTCCAAAAATATAACTGAAAGTCTTAAATAAACTGAAAGAGGACCTATTGACCAGTTTCCCTACGTGTACAAATATGTACTCTACATGTAATTAAATGGAACTTTCCTAAAAATAAAAACATTAAAAGTAAAAGAAAGAACACAGATTTTAGGTTTTCAAAATCTAACGTTTATTAAAATTTTAAACTTCATTTTTAAAATAATTTTCAAAATATTTTACATCTCATTAACTAAAATCAAACATCTTAAATAATAAAAATAAATGGAATGGCCGGTCGTATAGTGGTAAAAAAAAAACGTTAGAATATTAAATTTTAAAGTTAACAATATTAAACTTATACAATTATTTGTCTAAACTAAAATTTGGGATAAAAGAACATCAGTTAGCCAAAAGGGAATTTAGAACAAAATTTAAAAAGATAACCACAGGATTCGCAACTTAAAATATATAAGTGAAAGGGGTCTTAGTCATGCCAATTTAATTTAACTTTAAATACTGCAAAAGAATAAAATTACTGAAAAGATATCACCCATAAACGGGAAAACGCTGAACGGCAGTAATAAAGTCCCGAGGACGAAATTGATGTCAGTCATCATCAGCTTGGGTGCAGTCCCTTCCTGCTCCAGAAGAGGCCAAACGGAGAAGTACCTCCCGTAGGGCATCGGTACATCAAGTGAGTCCAACCATTCAAGTGGAATATGGTGTTCCAAAACTCCGCGAAAAGAACACTCCCAAGGCCTGATCTGCACAAAAACGGGCAGCTCCTTCACATCATAAAATTCTCAGCCGAGAGTAGCAGAGCGCCAGTGGACATCGCTCGGAACAAAAGAACAGACAGTTCCATCATCAAAACCGTGAAGTAAACAAATTGGAGGTCCGGTCCTAGGACTCGGAAAATTTAAACTACACAGTCCACTATGAAAGAACAAATCCGACCTCCGGAACTAAACGATTATTCCAAAGGCGCCGACGATACTTCAGTAGACATCAATCACTTCGCTCGCAACGTCATTTCAAGTAAAAAAAACACTCTGCTATCAGGATTCCACACACATTTACAGGCAGGCCGGGAAATAAGAAGTTCGTTCCTCAGAACGCATTTCGCTCGGCTCGCGCAGAGGCGCTGAAAACAACAACTCTATAAGACTACATTTTAGTTCCAATCAAAAGAGCAAAAGAGAAAAGAGCAAAGAGAGCAAAGAGAGCGAAAAAATGCGCGATTTTGTTTATATACTGCCAAACATCGCTGCCACAGATTGTAAACAAAATTATCGATGAACGATAAAATAATTAATGACAGACGATTTTAATATTACGATCAACCAATTAAAAACTCGAAACGTTAAAGAAGAGAAATGGAATTTTAGAGCAGACGAAAATTAAAAAGAAATGAAGTGAAACGATTTGGAAAATACGAATTCGGCAACAATTTAAATATGGACGATTCTGAAATATTTAAAAAGCTGAAAATAGAATAAAACTGTAAAATTGCAATGAATTAACCAATTTTTAACCGAGAGCAATAAATTTGGAATCAAATTAAAGGGAATAAAAAGGGCAATAAATGGAATCACAAATTAGCCAATTTAAATAAATTTAAATTGCCTGTTACCTAAAAGAACGAACTTCTGCCGTTTTTAACACAAAACCTATTAAAAGAACCTATTTGAACAGAGAATATCAAAAACCTAAACAATTGGAAAATGGATAACTCGAAGAGAAAGACTATGTAAATAAGACCCCTGAACACATTTAAACTAAAAACAAAATACCTAAAATTGTTAAATATCCAAAAGTATAACCCAACACCTGTATTGTCATATGCATTGCTTTTCCTTTCATTCTTTGTTTCATTCAAAAGAAATTCTTGATTTAACTTTAAAAAAAGAGACATTAAATTTTTGTTTCATTGAATTCAATACTACGTATCTTTCATTGGGCACACGAAAAGTCACATAACCTCAATCATGCTGAAATTTGCAGCTT
Organism: Amaurobius ferox; assembly: GCA_951213105.1. Lineage (NCBI taxonomy): Eukaryota > Metazoa > Arthropoda > Arachnida > Araneae > Amaurobiidae > Amaurobius > Amaurobius ferox. The sequence goes on from OX578138.1 coordinate 113,123,112, forward strand.
ATCCACATGTGATTGATCACATTAAAACATGTCATATATTTAATTTTTGCTCTTCAGTAAATTTCTAATCCAAGTGGGAACTCTTAAGACACATTGTATAAGGTGGATTAAAATTAGAGTGGTAACAGACACTAAATATCTAATGAATTGGAAAATACTAAAATTCTTACTTGAAAATATCTCTCATATCATCTAAAACAGCAGCAATTCTTGGACGACTTTCAGAAATAAAACTCATATTACCATATTTTAGCATATGGTGTAAATTAGGTAATTCCTGTTCATTCATGCCCAGCGAATCTGCATAAGGGATAACATGATCCACAAGGCCCCTTAAAAGTCCTTCGTCACTGTATGAGGCCATTTCAAAATGAATTCGAACAGTATTTGGCTGTTTTTTCATGAGATTCTTAATTTTCTCGAGCTGTTCAAGTTGCAATGCTACAAAAAATATGTACATCATCATTATATATGCTATGTATTAAGCAGCAAATTACATAATATATTTATCAGAGAAAAGTACATTATATATATCAGTTTTCAAAAATATTATTCTTAAATTGAATTAAAAGATTTATCAATTTTAAATATTTATACCAGAGCAAAATTATACAGTCCTTACTCAGACCAGCAATGTAGATTTAGATAGTATGAGGTTCTGCTGTCTAAATTTTTAAGGGCCCATTACACAGATTTGCTTTGCATGCTTAAATTTTACAACGATAAAGCAAGTTTGTCTTAATTACAAAGTTAAAATGTTACAAAATTATCTCAAATACCTGTTTTTGGCAACTAGCCCAGTCACATTTTCAAAAATTCTTAACGTGTAATAGCTCTGAGATGTCCTCAATAACATTCACTATGGAGTTATTGAATCTGTACATTGTGTACTTGCCTATTATGTGGATTTGTAAGCTACTGTATATAACTTGGTAGAATACATACCCTACACCCATCTGCAATGCAGGTAGATCACAACTGATGGTAGACACCAAAATTGTTGAAATCAGACTGAAACCAAAATAGAGAAATATAAAGTGCAGTCTGTCTGTGCCTGTACATGCTTAGGGCTGCTCACTATGCAGGTAAGTCACCACTAATGATAGACACCAAAATTCATGATCTTGCTCAAAACTACCTCCCAAGAACACTTTCATCTAGCAGGCACAAAATAGTTAATACGTTGATTGTCAACTATGAGATAACTTATAGTTGGCAGTCTGCCCTATTTTTAATTTTGTTTCATAATCTAATTTTAATTTTGTTTTGCCATTTTACAAAGAATTTATAACAGTTGAAATTATTCAGCAAGACATACTTTGGCTCAATTTTTAGACGTAATTTACAAATATGGATAATATGGATATAATCTATCTCTAATATCAGAAAAATACACTTTGTGTTCATTTTGATTAAATACTTGGACTTGAAGAAGAGTTTTTTCAAAATGAAAAATTCATATATTTAGGCCTAGTGCTTATTCATGTGTATAGCTTTAATGCTTGGATTTTATTTGATATTCAATTATCGATTCCATTCCATTGATATTTGTTGATTATCTTCAGCTTGATGACTAAACATTTGCATTTTATTTTCCATTTAATTGATGATTCTCTATTTAATACTTCATTTTATTATGTAGGCATATTTTAAAGTTAGGGGTTTTTGAGCTGCAACTTTTCTCTATTCTATCATTGGATTTTCAAACTATTATTAATATCTGGCATATTTTATTATTTTATTTTATTATTTTTATATTTATATCCGATCCATTTTCTAGTTTCTTCTACATCAGGCCATGTGCATTATTTCAGTAATACAATTTACAGTAATGTACACAGAAACGTAGAATCAGCATTAACGAACCAGGTATGGCCCTTGATAACGTACATGGTTTCGGAAATACTTTTCATTTTTTTCAATTTATTCATACTAAAAAAAAATGTTTTGGGAGCCAGAAAGACATAGCTCCAAATGCAAGAAATTTTTTTTTCTGTTTTGCAACTTTACATCTTATACACTCTTCTTGCTTCACACCATGTATGTTTATGCAGGGAACAAGGGGATTAGTACCTTAAGTACCTGTATTACATATATGATTTATAAAACAAAATAAAATATTTAATCTAAGGATGTAGTTAAGGGATATATTAGCAATCTTTACTACATGTCATTCTTTTTCAATTCCTTAACAGGGAAAAAGGGGTATTTTATACAGATTTAGTACCCGTTTTATTTATAATGTTTTATTTACAACATTCTTTTTATCATCTTCACAAGCTTGTTGTATGTGCATAGTCACTATTGATTTCAAATAATCACTTCACATATCTTTTTTTCATTTTTGCTATACAGAACTTTTCAATAAATGATCAATCTCAGGTATATAATACAAGTAAATTAAAATTCTTTAATTATATATATATAGTAGACTCCTTCTAATCCACACAGCTTTGAACCAGAGGTTGTGCGAATTATAGACTTCTGTAGATTATAGGTCATTGCTGCATAAACTAAAGTGTAAAAACGAGAAATTGGTACACTCTCAGTTATTTAAGTAAAAATTACTCTTCAATACATTTAAAACAAAATTATTTATGAATTTCTATGTCTGTTTTAAAAATTTTCAAACATAGATTTAAATGTTGTTTAAGGATTTTTTATTTTTTTTTTAATATTTTTTCTTACAATCTATGAACAGCCATTATTTTTTGCTCTGTAATAAAACTAACTGTTTCTGTATAAAGTCAAGGTACTTATATCCTAGAGCTAAGCCCTGCTCAAAAGTAACTTTTTCTCAGCAGAATTAGCATCAGAATTAACTTTTGTAGAATTTAATACACTATTGTAATTTATTATAAATTTAACTGTTTACATCCAAAATGTATTGCGAATTACAGGTATTTGCAGATTAACGAGAGTCGACTATATATATATATATATTATATAATTGTAATATGACTATAAACTTGTATGATAAAAGACAAGATTTTAAATTTAATACATCAAAATTTCAACATTTTGACTCTTGTTTGCATATATCAGTTTTTAGAAATATTATAATAAACCAGGTTCTTAGAATCAATAAAATTTGTGATGAAAATTATAAATTAGCACATTTTATGGAATTATTGAGTACAGCGACTAATAATGCATATCCTCCCAAATTCGTTATTAAAATTATCAACTCAGTGTATCAACTTCCACTCGATAACATCCAAGACTACTTTCCCAATTATAGTGGCTAACAAAAAACAAAAAACAAACAAACAAAAAAAAAAAAACTATTTATTAATTATATAAATAAATAAAAATGAAAAATAATAAAATAAAGAAAATAGAAAAATTTAAAAAATCAGAAAATAGATACATTAATATTAATGTTTTGAATTTTATTTTTGCTAAAAAATTGTAACTTTAGCTAGTTTGAAACTACAATTGGAGCACCCTTATAATGGTGTATAGTGGCATTATCGTTTATCCATTTCTTCTATGAATCACTTGTTTGGTAAGAATTTTCATCTTTGCTTCATGTTCATACTCTGTTTTGCTTATACGGGTAATTGTCCTGTCTCCTGCTCTGACTCACTGGGTCGCTGTGAACGTTCTTACTGACTCCTAGGTAGTATTTCGTCATGTTCATTCCGGTACTTCTAGAATTTTTTTATATTGCTGAGGTTGATCGCATACACATGATGAAAGAGGAAAGGTTCCTGCCACATGGTAATACAAATTTTTTTAATGTTTCTTAAATTCATTTTTTCAGCTTTTGGTGCCTGTAGTCTGAGATTAGACATTTATAGTAATGTACTCTTGTCCAATCTGAAACAGGCATTTGTTTAGGTTAATTAGAATTAAATACTCAGACATGAAGATAAATTTAATTGTTTTTAATCTTCGAATTTGGGCCGGTGCTGATCTTTTCTATTATCGGCATTATGGCCATGGTTTTGCTTCCATGGTGATGGTAATATTTCACGATTACTTGAATTAATTATTTTTATTATTACTTCTTTCTAATATATATATATTCTGTGAACTGCTGATAAGATATTCAAGTTGTATAAAAGTCAATGTTGTAAAGAATGATACTTGCAAATCTATATAATCTGATAGATAAATATAAAGAATGATAATGTAAATCTATATATTCATCAGCTTTGGCATTTATAATCAAGACTATAATAAAATAAAAGAGCTAAAATATATTACATACTTTGTGACATCGGAAAATTATCCATCATTTGTAGTCCTCCAACCACTAACAAATTTGGATTGTAACCATCAAGCTTTTTAACAAATGAATCAAATGACGACAACTGTGGATTTTGATGATCATTATGAACAATAAATCTGTTAAAAATTCATAAAAATATATTTTATTTATTCATTCAAATCTGCAAAGTTTACAATAATGCATTTAAAGCAAAAACACATTCCCCATTACATATTTGCTATACAATATAATTACAGATAGTTTGTTCATAATCATATTCATAAGACGTCTCTCAAATACCTTTTAGAGAAAATTTACTAAGAAGAGAAAATTTACTAATTATATGATAAGGAAAACCATAAAATCTAGCAGGCACAGTTTCTCAATCCTCTCTGAGCAGGACATCAAATTAGTACCCTATAGTTTCACTCTTGATGATTGATTCAGTGAGTGTGACATAAATACTATTCTATAGACAGGCCTAATAAATTGAGGTGAGACTCTTATCAGCTGAAAATTTATATACTAAAATTAAGAAATTTAGGAAATATAACAAGAATAAATTCAAACAAATACCTATTTGCTCTGGGAGGTATATAAGGTCCCCACCGTTGTCCAGCTGGATATTCTAACAATAAATGGATGTCATCTTCTTTAACAAATGGTCCAGAAATAGTAATTTTCTCAGGAAACTGACTAGCAAGGGACTTTGACAGTTGAGCACCCAGAAGAACTTCACATCCTTCTTTCACAAATCTTTCAGCCATTATAGGAGCATTTCCTCCAATATGGTATTGGGCACTAGGAGCTCGTTTAGCCAAATTAACTAGTTGATTGAAGAAAGATGAGTTTGAAATAAACCGTCTGAAAAAGGAATATAATTATTTCGGATGGCTTATATTAAAAAAAAAGTGTTGTAGTCAGGTTGGGGCAATAGTAGACCTGAAAATAAACACTCACCACAGGTCAATTAAACAATACAGTTTGGAAATTAAATGAAACCCCCCTCCCCTTTTTTTTAAATGAAAAAACTGCCCAGACATTTATGAATTGTGCATTTCGTCCCTCGCATGTATATGTACACTACATGACACAGAAAATACAACACCATGAAAGCGTGAATAGAGTATGATGATAAAAGACACACAGACAGAAATGGCATATATAAATAAGTGATTTTAATTTCATAAGGATAATGTAATACAGTAATGGCATAGACAGGGTCATCAGTAGGCAGTAAGACCACCTCTTACGGCGATACAAGCAGCAACCCTTCAAGAAACAAATGCAATGAGCATGCAGATAGTTTCCTGAAGGATGGATGACCATATGCCATCAACCATCTTCCACAAGTTGTCCTCTGTTTGAGGTGAGGACAGGGCAGTCAAACGATGGCCAATCACGTCCCATACATACTAGATGGGTGAGAGATCTGGAGACAGAAGAGGCCAAGGAAGCACCTGGATACCTTGCAAGGCTTGTCTGCTGATGATTGCCGTGTGGGGTTGCACATTATCATGCTGGAAAACAGCATTTTGTAACCACTGAAGGTAGGGCAGTGCAACCGCCACAGCATCTCATCCACATATTGTCGTGCCATCATTGTGACTCTGATACAAACCAGAGGTGACCAGCTATAAAAGCTGATTGCACCCCAAACCATGATGCCGCGTTATCAAGCAGTATGGCATTCAACAGTCACAGAAGGATTGGATCTGTTTCTATGTCACCTCTGGACTCTCACATGGCAACTCATTTGAGAAACAGATCCGAGACTCGTTGCTAAACACTACCCTGTCCCATTGAGTGATCCAAGAGGCTTGGGTCCTATACCATTGCAATCTCTTACAATGGTGTCTTGTCATCAATGGCAGTCATCGTAAAGGACAGTTTGAGTGCAAGTTGCTTTTGGCCAATCATCGTGTTAAACTGTTCTCGCTGATATTGGAATATCCAATGTACCATGCAAATTCTGCATAATATCGACAGTCCCCATTTGTGGCACCACGACTGCATGTTTTCGATTGCATCAATTAACGTGTGCTAACGTATGTCTGGATGGACTTGTACAACTGCAATGATTCACATGCCCTTCTTCGTTATCTTACACCTTTCTGGTAGGTCGGACGGTCTGGGTTTCAACAACAACAACATGCCCTTCTTCAATCCATCTTGTCCAAATCCTTTGCATAGTGGACATATCTACGTATGTTTCAGCAGCAATATACCAGAATGACCACCCAGCCATACAATGGCCTAAAATGAATTCCCTCGCATGATTGCCAAAATGCTGAAATGGACTGTGGTGGAATCTCCTCAACAACATGTCTTTTGAAATGAAAAACAGCTCAGAAAATGGGTTTCTGTAGGTGACAGACAATAACAACTGTTGGCTCATCTGCCATTTCCATCCCATTTATCCTGCACTCTAATCACGTGACTTACTTGCATTTCAGATCATTTGCATACATCAGCTAGCTGTGTTTGTCTTGCAATTTGCATAATTATATGACCAAAGCTTCATGGTGTTGCATTTTCTCTGTTAAGTAGTGTATATTACATATTAAGTATATACAGTTGAACCTGCCTTAAACAAAATTTTAAGGGACTGAAAGAATTTTCTGTCTTGAAAAGGTTTCCATTCCATGCAGGTCATTTTAGGAAAAGCAAAGTTTAAGGTTTAGCTGGAAATGAAGATAGCCCATAAGTAATTGCTCACCTATACACCAGATATTAAAAATTCTTAAAAGTGTATTTAGATACATCTGATTAATAATACATTATACAATAATAGCCAATTTAATTATTTTAAATATGTATATATACGTACATTTTTACACACATGCGATCACAAGAGTATAGGCATGTAAATAAAAATATAGTGTACCCCATGTCCTTAACTGTTAGCTTATCACCATATCTTAAAACCTAGATGAATTGAGCATACAAGCAAAATATTACTGCTTACCATGAAAAACAAAAGTAAATTAAAAAAATATGGTTTATTGGGATGGATTTTTAAAATAATCCAACATGGTTTCTTGGACTTGGGCTTCTTACTAATGATGCGACTTTCAGTTAAAAATCGTGCATTGATTAACATTTTTAGCATTTCAGAAACTCACTGATTAATTGAAAATTCTTGAAGTTCTGAAATAGCTTTCATAAAATCATATAATTTAATAGAAAGTTCTGTGAAAAATGGTTCTCCCAGAAATAAATGGCTAAAATAGTTGGATGATTTTTTATTCTTTGTTTGCTACAATAGGTGCTTTTAATAACAAATTATTTTAAATTGGACATCCATTTCCGTGTTGTGAAGGTTCCATTTCACAAAGGGGGAAAATAACATGAATTTCCTATATTTTTAGATGGGGCTAAAATTTTTTTCTGCTTATTACAGTATTCTGTTTCCGACAGATTCCGTTTCTAACAGGTTTGACTGTATAACCATTTATCGATTTTGCAAAAAATATTTGATAAAGTGGCCGCCATTTCCTTTTAAGCAAAAATTTGAATCTCCTGGTTTACACTAGAACAAGCTGAGACCCCCCTCCTCCCATAGGTTATACACAGCCCTACTGAATAAAATATATAATTTTTTGTAGCAAAATAAAATTTCATCCAAATTGTCATCCAGATTTTGCATGAAAAATTGCTTATTGAGAATATCTTTACTTCATTTCATAAATTGAGTGCAGAATAATTTAGTTAGATGAAGCAAATATTATATAGATTTAAAGCTAATAAATTGAATTTCATATATTATATAAAGATTTAAAGCTAATAAATTAAATTTCATATATTATAAAGATTTAAAAAAACTAATAAATTGAATTTCATATATCATATAGATTGAAAGTATTATGTAAATGCAGGAAATAAAGGTTAATTTAGTTTTTCTTTCTTAGTGAGAAGATTAGTACTTATAAACTGAGATACTTGAAATCTGCACTTTGATAAATTTGTTCCTTTAGTACACAAATCAATATGTAAACAGCCTTCCAGACTGTTACAATAAGATCCAGTGTGTAACACTGAATTTAAAAACCTTTTACCAAACATTAGGTATAATTGAAAATTTAAGATAAATAACAAGATGACAAAAACTGCTCTTACTCCGCAGCAGCTCCATGACGATAGAAATAAGCTAAAACTTTCAAAAATTCTTCTTTGTTAGATATAGAAAAATAATGTTCAGGATATTTCGGTGGTTGATCGAAAACAACCTCTTTACTTTGAACGATTATATCTTGACATGAGCCGAAGCCTATAGCAACTTTTGTCCCAGGTTCGACGAAAGCTGATTGTTCTTCCTTTAAAAGACTTTTGAGTGTATCTTCTAATGTAGATAAATATATACTAGATTGATACTGGTTATAGAAATAGGCTAATACAATTATTAAAACTGAAACTACAGTGCCTATGGAAATTTTCGTTGCCAATGGCATTCCTTTATTATGATGCCTTACATTTAAAATCTTACGCTCTTTTACACCACGATCTTTTCTTTTTTTGTTTTTCCCGCCCATTTTAAGATATTAAATATTACTTTAGTAAGTTCTTAAATTATGTATTATTAAAATATACACGTGTACGAACTACAAGTTGGAGGAAAACCCGATCGTCTGCTTTGCGTTTGTTTATCAGCTTTTCTTCTTTATCCACCCATTTTTTATCTTGTTTTCTTGTAATATTTACTTTTGATAAACAATATTTGCCAAATCTTGAACGTTGAACACATTTGATCATTTATATTTTATGCAAGACATCATTTATTTTAGGTGCAAAAATTTTTAAATTTAAATAAAAATTATTTTACTTGTAAATTTATATAACTTTTTCGTATTAATTTCCACATTAAATAAAGAATTGATTCATTTTATAAAATGTAGTCACTTCTTGTTTTAATTTAAAATATAAAACTATCAACAAGACTTTTTGTGACCGCCAATCATAAAACCCCATACTTCAACTTCAATTATTGTTTACTTTCATGACATCCAAAGTCAAATGTGAAAATTTGCAATACTTTCATCTTCTACTGAGAATTTCAAAGGTCAGTTATCAGTTAAATTTAAAATTCATTAAAGCAATTATAAATTCAATTTGTAATTTTATTATGTTATTTTTAAAATATTGCATTGCATATATTCTCATTTTAATGGTGCCAAAATAGAGTCTACATGAGTTTGAAATTAATGTTTAAAAGAATTTTCTGTGATGGAAATTGATGTGATACTTTTCATTGACACTAAAGGTTTTAATTATTATGGGATAATTATGAATCAAATTTAAATAAACATACTCGTTTATACTTTTTATTATTTATTGTTAACACAGTTGCTCAAGACAAATCAAAATATTTGAGTCTATATGATCTTTTGCTTATGATATTAGTTAATTATTTGCGAATTAATCAAAATTAATTGCAATAGGAATGACTAGCCATCAACACTTCCTGCGCGGGCCCATGATTAATTAATTTTTAATTAACCATTAGTAATTTTCAGGATATTTATTTTGCATTGATTTTATAGTCTGTATAAACATCCATATACCGGGTGGTCCATTTAAATTGAGACATCAAAATATCTCGCGAAATACGCATCTTACAAAAAAAAAATGTTTTAACAAAGTCATCATATTTTCGAGAGGGAAATTGAACCCGCAAAATTTAGCCCACCACCTCGGGGGTGGGGGGAGGAGGCAACTTTGAAATTTCAAATGGGAACCCCCATTTTTTATTGCAGATTCGGATTCTACGGGAAAAAAGATGTAACTTTTGTTTGAAACATTTTTTTCGAATCTTTGTAGATTGCGCTGCAATCACAAAAAATAAATAATTTAAATTAATTTAATAAATACCTCATTTTGACTCCAGGTATAAAAATACTACTTGAAGATGGTAAAACACATCTAACTGACGTAAGAGGAGCAAACAGAAGAATAAAAAAAATAATAAAAAATACAACTTAATGAAATAACTACTTCTATAGAGCTACCCGATAAAACGTTCTTTTTTCAACGATGCACTAATGTAAGTAAAACATGTGGATTCCTCTTGAAAAACGAAACTTAACTAATCTTTTGTTGTCAGTTAGACGTGTTTTACCATCTTTAAGTAGTATTTTTATACCTGGAGTCAAAATGAGGTATTTATTAAATTAATTTAAATTATTTATTTTTGTGATTGCAGCGCAATCTACAAAGATTTGAAAAAAATGTTTCAAACAAAAGTTATATATTTTTTCCTGTAGAATCCGAATCTGAAATAAAAAATGGGAGTTCCCATTTGAAATTTCAAAGTTGCCTCCTCCCCCACCCCCGGAGGTGGTGGGGGGTGGGCTAAATTTTGTGGGGTTTAATTTCCCTCTCGAAAATATGATGACTTTGTTAAAACATTTTTTTTGTATAATACGTATTTCGCGAGATATTTCAATGTCTCAATTTAAATGGACCACCCAATATATGGGCCATTCTCACAAAAAGGGAAAACACTAAGTCCCTCCTTTTATTATTCTTTTTTTTCAGTTATAAAATAACTTTTTTGAGGATTGCGAATAAAATGTTGTGTGTTCTTTACTATATATTGTGTTTTCGACCAAAAACAATGACATTATTTTAAAAATTATTATGAATTAATTTAAATGTCATTACCATGGCATGTCACAAAAATGAAAATCTGTTTTAAAATACAATTTTTACATATTAAAAAGAGAGAAAATAATAAAACTGGCATTAAATATAGTATGTTTTATAGTTACTAGCTAATATATTTTTTTTATGTTCAATTAAATGAAAAATGTTTTCAAATAATTTAAATTTCATTTGTCACATGAGAAAAAGATCATTACCATGGTTCAATTGCTTTAATAGCATATCTGGTAACCAGGTGGCTCTATCATGGGGTTCTTCTCATTAGATAAATTAACAGGGCTGGAAATCACAAAGCAAATTGCCAGGACTGTAATATGAGGATAGTTTTTATGTTTTAAGTGGAAATTTTAGTTATGTGTATTTATTACATGTCATTACCAAATTCATTAAAACAGAAGGAAATTATTTGTGGATTGCAACTTATTTATTTTATAAAGTTATACTTTGGTACAATGCATTAATTAAATAAATTTGTAAAAAAAAAACTTTTCTTTTTAATTTCATGATAAATTTTCTCTTTTTGTAAGAATGACCCATATAAAGGGTAATTCAAGAAAGATGGGCCAAACTTTACGAGATGATAGTACACATCAAACTAAGCATTTTTTGTCATAGTTTACCGGGTTGGAAATTAAACGTAAAGGCATTACAGGGCACTTTCTTGTTGGGAAGCAGCTGCTCTGCAAACTTAAAAGCTTCATTCTGGTTGTTATTTTTTGGTTAAAGAAGAAAACCACGTATGCAAAATTCATCTGGGGGAGAAGAAGAACTCCTTGAATCTGAAGAGGAACTCATCGCCAGAATTTCGGCCGCTGCTGCCGAAGTGCATGACATGCTTGGTCTGTTCGAGAGAGCTCGCCAATCCCTCCATCGCCAGTGTGAGATGTGCATTCAGGTTGGCAGTTGCTCTTTTGAGCCATTACTGTAATTATTGCTTATTAAATGTCATTTTATAACTTCTAAGTCATTCTTGTGTTTTTGCCTCACCTCATTGGTTTCACCATTAAGTACCCACTGGCGCCTTTACATTCATTTCATTTCCGACCCGGTAAACTACGACGAAAAAATTTTGGTTTGTTGTGTACTACCACCTCGTAAAGTTTGGCCCATCAGTTTTTAATCACCCTGTATATATAGTATATATATATGTGTATATATATATACATATATATGTATATGATATATATACATATATATGTATATGTATATATATATATATGTATATATAAAGGATCAAAAAGTTCGGAGACTGTGCTGATATCTCCAGCCCTGATTGGAGAAGTGGGGAACTATTTTACCGTGGCGCAAAGGCACATGTGACGTGAGATGTGAAAAGGAAGAAGCAGGTGCAAGATTTTTCCAGACAATGTGCGTCAGTGAACTATAGTCGTTCGCGTTCGTCAAAATCGGAAATGGCGTTTGAAGAACAATGTGCGAATATCAAATTCTGCCAATATTTGGGGAAATCACCAATAGAAACATTGCACATGTTGCAGCAGGTATAAGGTGAGAAAACAATGTGTTGTGTGAAGGTGTTTTCATGGCACTTCTGATTCACAGATGGCCATGAATCTGTTGAAGACAATCCGCGGACTGGGCGGCCATCAACATCAATTAGTTACGGATGAAAACATTTCAAAGTTGGCCGAAATTGTGCGTGCCAACCGACGTCAAACCATCAACATCATTGCTGAAAAAGCAGGAATTTCATACGGGAGCTGCCAAGCTATCCTGATGGACAAACTGAACATACATTGTGTGTGTCAACACATTGTACCAAAAATGCTAACTGAAGATCAATGTGATGAGCGCATGCGGAACTGTGCAGAAGTGATTGACGTTGCTGACAAAGATCCGACATTCCTTTAAAAAATTATCACTGGTGATGAGACGTGGTGTTTCTCGTAAGACCCACAAATGAAGCAGCAGTCCTCATAGTAGAAGTCACCATCGTCTCTGAAGTAAAAAAAGTTCCGTTTTGACCGTTCAAAGGGGAAGGTAATGTTGGATGAGTTTTTTGACCAGAAGGGCTTGGTGCATTACGAATTCATACCGGAAGGGGCAACTGTGAACAAGGAGAGGTACACACAGGTTCCTGGCTCGTCTTCATGATGCTATCTGCTGGAAATACCCAGAACTCTGGAACTCTGAGTACAGAAGGATTGGGTGCTGCAACATAACAATGCCCCCGCTCATCAGTCTTTCATGGCGCAGTCTGCACTGGCAAAATATGGAACACCAACCCTTCCACCTCTACTCAGTTATGTCGCAATGACATTAGCCAATGCATTGCTATAAAAGAGAATACAAAAGTATCAAAAAACAAAGTGAAAAGAAGTCATATGACCGTCCGACCTACCAGAAAGGTGTAAGGTAACACCTTTCTGGTAGGTCGGACGGTCTGGGTCTCAACAACAACAACACTCCCAGTAGTCGATACATTGCTATAGAAGAGAATACAGAAGTATCAAAAAACAAAGTGAAAAGAAGTCACATGATTAGCCCGTATTAGGAGGAATCTTTGACCGTAAAAAACCTTATATCCATTCAATTTAAATTAAAAACATCCAATATCACCACTGGCCATATATCTATTATTCCGTGTTAAAAAACATTTATAAAAATCATTGAAGAAGATACTGTACGTCAATATCAAATACTTCAAACATTGGTATAAAAAAGTACAATTTATGTTGTCATGACATAAAGCTTGCTTAACCAGGGAGTGGGGGTCACTCCCCCTCCCCTGGCCAATTTTTGGTACATTACTTCCATATTCATTCTTTTCCTTTATATTTTGCTATTTGAATCCTCTTTATTGTGCTGCTTTGTGCCTTAAAAGTGTGATTTCTGGTTTTAATTTTATAAGTTTTCGCTTGTAAAGAAAATTTATGATATATATATATATATATATATATATATATATATATATATAAGATTTAAAAAGAATAACGATTATAGAGGTGGAATGATTGCATTTACAGGGTTGCAGAAAGGTCAAGGGGGATTGCGACCCCTTTTTCCTGGTTAGGAGCTAGCTTTGACTTCATAAAAACACTCCCAGAGACACCTCACGCCTGAAATAGCAATCGAAATTGCAAATCTTATATATATATATATAAGATTATAGATTATCAGATAAAAAATTTCATGCTAAGCATATAAATAATCTAAAAATTATCAGCAAATTATATAAATATCCAGCGTATTTAGTAAATGATATTGTTAAAAAGTTTGGATTAGTTGAATATTCATGAATTCTCTTCTTTGTATCTTATATTGGCCAGACATCAACATTCTCTTAATTTAACAGTATTTACATCCCCTTAAATATTAACCTCACTGTTTTCAATTATACGCCCCATTATTTTGTAGCTCTTACTGTAGAATATTATCTTTTATTGTCTTTTCGCATTACTGTTATTTGTTTCACACGATTGGCAACAGTGGATCTCTACTTTCAAACTTTGAGATTGGCAACACTGGTCTCTTCATTTTGGGCTCCAATAGTTAGCACATTTTCAGTGTTTTTATTCCAGGTATTCTTGTTTCCTTTATAATTTTTCTATCTTTATGTGTGTTGTCTAAGTTATTAGAGTTTATAGATATTATCTATCTCTAATATATATATATCAGAAACACACATTTGTGTTCATTTTGATTAAATACTTGGACCTGACGAAGAGTTTTTTCAAAATGAGCAATTCATTTATTTAGGCTTAGAGCTTATCCACGTGTCTAGCTTTAATGCTAGGATTTTATTTATTTTTCAATTATCGATTCCATTCCATTAGTATTTGTTGATTATCTTTAGCTTGATGACTAGCAATTTGCATTTTTATTCATTTGATTAATGATTCTCTATTTAATACTTCTTTATATTATGTAGGCATTTTTTAAAGTTAGGATTTTTGAGTTGCAACTTCTCTCTATTCTATCATTGGATTATCAAACTATTATATATATATTAATATATATATATATATATATATATATATATATATATATATATATATATATATATATATATATATATATATATACACACTCATTTTCATAAAAATTTGTGCACCAAGAAAGAGTTGTCAGAATCGAACGAAATTTTATATACACTGCTGGACCAATTGCTAAGGATGAATGACACTATCACCCATAGCAACCACAAAATGAAAGGAAGCAAAATGTGGAAAATTAGAATTAGTGCAGGATACAGTAAGAAGAGGTGTGCGTATGCAAATTTTTCATTTCCACGCCTGTTCATCACGTGGAGCGCTGATAAGAGATTTTAAAGATTTGATGCGTGTGGACAGTTGTTGTTCCAAGTGAAAGTTTGGCGGGAAAGATTTAATTGACGAACTTGAAATTTTCGGTATGGCTTCCCGATATCACTTAGATGATTTTACGCGTGGCCGTATTATTGGAGAGATCGAAAAAAAGGGCAAAAAGTAACAGATGTTGCCAGGGTGTTCGACATCGCCCACAGCGTTGTTTCACTGCTGTGGCAGCAAGCATTTAAAACAACTGGAATGTGTAGCAAGCATCACGGGGGAGATCGTGTTAGAAGTGCGACGCCTGCAAGAGACAGGTATATTGTCCTATCGGCAAAAAGAGACCCAGCGCATTACAGCTCAGTAGGTGGTAAATCAGTTTCTTGCTACCACAGGACACCGGATCTCCTGAAAAACTATAGCCAGACGTTTGGGAGAAGAAGGCCCGCAGACCTGTGCTGTGTATTCCATTGTCCAGATTGCACCGTACCGCCCGTTCATCACGTGGAGCGCTGATAAGAGATTTTAAAGATTTGATGCGTGTGGACAGTTGTTGTTCCAAGTGAAAGTTTTGCGGGAAAGATTTAATTGACGAACTTGAAATTTTCGGTATGGCTTCCCGATATCACTTAGATGATTTTACGCGTGGCCGTATTATTGGAGAGATCGAAAAAAAGGGCAAAAAGTAACAGATGTTGCCAGGGTGTTCGACATCGCCCACAGCGTTGTTTCACTGCTGTGGCAGCAAGCATTTAAAACAACTGGAATGTGTAGCAAGCATCACGGGGGAGGTCGTGTTAGAAGTGCGACGCCTGCAAGAGACAGGTATATTGTCCTATCGGCAAAAAGAGACCCAGCGCATTACAGCTCAGTAAATCAGTTTCTTGCTACCACAGGACACCCGATCTCCTGAAAAACTATAGCCAGACGTTTGGAAGAAGAAGGCTCGCAGACCTGTGGTGTGTATTCCATTGTCCAGATTGCACCGTACCGCCCTTTTGTAATGGTGTCATGAACATTGCAATTGGACCGAACAGGACTGGGCTTGCGTACTATTCTCAGATGAGAGTAGGTTCTGTCTGTCATCGGATTGTAGCCGCCGACTGATCTGGCGTGAGAGTGGTACTGCTTATCATCCAGGAAAGGGACCGATATCCGATATGCAGTATCATGGTTTGGGCCGGCATCATGATTAATGGCTGCACGCCCCTACATGTTATTGCAACTGGGACTATGACCGGCCAACGATACATTGATGAAGTTCTACTGCCTCATGTTCGCCTTTTCCGTAGTGCTGACGGTGATAAATTTGTTTTCATGCACGACAACGTCATCGGACACTCGCTGTTCAGAATTGTCTAGTCAGCGAGGGTATTCAATATCTTGTATGGCCAACACGTTCTTGAGATCTAAACCCCATTGAAAATGTTTGGGATGCTTTGAGGAGGCGACTTGCTGGTCAAAAATATCTTCCAACAAACAAGAACACTCTCATCCGTGCACTGACAGAGGAATGGGATAACTTGCCTCAACAGCTGCTGGATAATGTTGTGCAAAGCATGATACGACGTGTGGAATGTTGCATTGCACTCCACGGTGGACATATCCCGTACTGATACCTTTCTCAAAGGTGCCTGCTGTCATTCATATGCATTTTTCTATTTCTCCGTACACAGCATCAAATGAACACTTTCTTCCTGTCAGATGTTTCAAAACCTGCTGTGTTTTCCAGAACAATAAATGATCTTTATTCTAATGTCCGAACAGTGTGGCAACAATATTTTATCCTGCTGGGCCTCCACCCCCGCTTAATGTTGTGCTACATTGCAATTTGTGATCCATCCTTAGCACAACCAATAATGCCGTTATGACGTTGTCGAAGACCTTATAAGCACTTAGACGATTTCGAACGTGGTCGTATAGTCGGGATGCGTGAAGCTGTCTGGTCATGCCGATCAGTAGGCTGCCATCTGCACCGAACGGATACTGCTGTGCAAAGGTGCTGGCAGCATTGGTTGCTGCAAGGAATTCATCGGCTGAATGAAAGCTCTGGAAGGCTAAGGTGCACGAATGCGAGGCAAGATGGCCCAACGGCATCATTGTCTGCCATCCAACGTACTACAGCCTCTACCATATCACCCGTGATACCTTCCACCATCTCACGGCGCTTGGCTGCAGTGGGGTTACGCTCACGGCGGTCTTTAAGACGTCTGCCCATAACCCCACAACATCGACAGAGTCTTTTAGAGTGGTGTCATGGCATCGTATAGTGTTCAGCGATGAATCACGCTTCAGTCTTTCAGCAGATGAGCACCGGGTTCGTGTGTGGAGGCGCCAGGACCAGCGGTCCCAATTAGCCCTTGTTTTACACAGGCACACAGCCATTACCCCTGGTGTGGGGGGTGCTATCTCTTACGACAGCAGGTCGTCCTGCGTACAACTTTAACAGCTTAACGATATGTTGATGAAATCCTGAATTCATGGCACGTCATTCTGGGGCCATTTTCCAACAAGATAATGCCACGCCACATGCGGTTCGCATATGTGGACTGTCTCGTGCTGTTGATACTGTTCCTTGGCCAACAAAGTCACCAGACCTTTCGTTAATCGAGCACGTGTGGGACATGCTAGGTCGCCATATTCGGGCACCCCAAAATGTAGCAGATCTGGAGCAACAATTGAGAAATGCCTGGCAGAATGTATCGCAGGATAACGTTAGGAAACTTGATCACTCTTTACCTAGACGTATATAAGCATGCATTGCCGCCAAAGGGTTTTTTACCAATTACTAATTTGAAAATTCAATGTGCAATTGCTAACCCTTGATGGGTCCTGCGACCTTGATTTTGTAATCATTTCATTACCTGTGTATGAGCTGTATACATATTTAATTTCAATAAAAACAGTCACTTTCTTCATGGTGCTTCGTTCTTTTTTGCAAAAGAATGCATATATATATATATATATATAAGAAAAAAAGGTTTGAAGATCCAATGAAAGAAAAGTGAGAATCTGTAACACGAAAATTCAAATATCTAACAGGCTAACGAAATAAAAGTATAAATCAACAAATCCTCAAGCAAATGGAAAAAAATAAAAAACAAATAAATAAAATAAATATCGAATCAACAAGTCAATGAAAAGTATCATATATATATATATATATATATATATATATATATATATATATATATATATATATATATATATATATACATACACACGCACACTCAGTGCCATAAAAATTTGTACATCAAGAAAGAGTTGTCAGAATCGAACGAAATTTTATATATGTGAGTGCAATGTTGTTATAAGTAAGTGATGCAAAATCAAAGCAAAAGGATCATTTATTACAGGAAAAACTACAAATGGATGGAGGTTCTAGTACCCTGTTGGGCCACCTCTAGCGTGAATACACAATACGATACGGGCAGGTATTCAGGCATACAAGTCCCGTATGGTGTTCTGCGTCATCTCATTCCACAGTTATTGTGAGCACGCCTCTAGTTCGACCAAACTCGTAGGATGTCCAACTTGCCGTCCCAAGTGATCCCAGACATGCTCGATCGGTGACAAATCTGGGGATCGGGAAGGCCAGGAAAAGGTGGTAATGTGGCGGCGGCATTCCTGTGACACCCTTGCTGTGTGTGGCCGAGCATTGTCCTGTTGAAACATGCCTCCTGGGAGCCCTGCCATGAGTGGTAATACATGTGGCTGAAAGACCGTACCGCTGGGCTGTCATGGTTCTGTGGATCAATATTAGAGGTGACCGGGTGTCGTATACGACGGCACCCCATACCATCACACCAGCTGTTGGAGCGGTGTACTGCTATAAAGCGAAGGCAGGATTGAGGCGTTCACCACGGGGCCTCCACACACTTACACTGTTGTCATCACTGCCCAAATTGAATATCGATTCATCGCTGAAGATGACTTGATTCCATTCGGTTGCGGTCCAATCCCGTCTAGCGCGACCTGCCAAAACTGCCGCCGTGTTCACGCGGAGTACGATCACGTGGGTCCGTAAGTGATGTACGTAAACATGTGGGTCCGTAAGTCCTTCCGAGAAGTTGGTGGTAGTGGAAGGAGCGTACGGTCCCTGTGGATGGCTCCCGCATTGGGTTCCGGTCTAAATTGGATGGTTCTTCTGTCCGTCCAAACTGTTACCTTACACCTTTCTAGTAGGTCGGACGGTCTGGGTCTCAACAACAACAACCACTCCAAACGGAGGCGATGGTGGTGGATGTCATTGGCAGCATACGTAATGGGCGTCGCGATACCAAATGTCCTTCAACCAGGCGTCTCGCGATGGTACGCACAGACACGGGCCCGTAGTGAAGATGCTGCCTGTGTCCGGATGGCGGACAATGATGCAGTTGGCCCTGCGCGTGCATGTCGGGTGATGTGACGATTTTTTGGACTATTGGTCTGCCGAGGGCGTCCTGAGCATGGCCGCCGTGTATGCAACCTTTCTATCGTCCACTGGTCCCAACACCTCCTCACAGTAAAAGTCAGAACGGCCTAGGTGACGGGCTACTGGCCGAGCTGGCCTGAATGTCCAGGCACCCAGTAAAGGGTGGCTTCATTGTTGCTAGCAAGATTGCTGAGTGCAGTATAGCAATCCCAGGCAAGGAAAGAGATCATAACAGATTTCCAAAGCAGTAAGAGCAGCCTGGCAGAGCAGATATAGATGTAGTTACTCCTGTAGTTCCTGTCAGGCCAAATTCTGCAGCATATTAGAATGGCAAAGCCGCCCTCAGCCTATAAAACAGTAGTGTAGCTGCCAAATATCGAAAAATATGTATTTTTCAAGATTTCAAAGAAGCAGGGGCCCCGTGTCTACTTACGATTTATTGATAGTCTACAGTTTCTGAATGCTTCCCTGAGAAAGCTACTTTCCGATTGGGACTTGAGTGAATTTCATATTCTAAGAGAACATTTCCCTGATGTAGTACAGCAGGATACCCTTCTTAGGAAAGGAGTAAACCCCTATAGTTATATGTCATCCTTTCAAAAATTTGATGAAGATGTACTTCCTCCACTTTCTGTATTTCATAATGATATTAAAGGTAAATATATTAAGAGTGAAGATTATCGACATGCACAGACTGTATGGAATACCTTCAATATAAGGAATTTAGGAGAATATCATAACCTGTATGTGAGGGCGCGGTAGCCCATTGGTTAGCGCGCTGGAGTTGCACTCGGTAGGCCCGGGTTCGATTCCAGCCACTGCCAAAACTGCCGCCGTGTTCACGCGGAGTACGATCACGTTAAACATGTGGGTCCGTAAGTCCTTCCGAGAGGTTGGTGGTAGGGGAAGGAGGGTACGGTCCCTGTGGATGCCTCCTCCACTGGGTTCCGGTCTAAATTGGGTGGCACTTCCCGGCCGTCCAAACAGTTACCTTACACCTTTCTGGTAGGTCGGACGGTCTGGGTCTCAACAATAACAACCTGTATGTGAAGACGGATGTCCTATTATTAGCCGATGTATTCGAAAATTTTCGAAAACTATGCCTGTCCCATTATATTATAGACTGTGCACATTTTATGACCGCTCCTGGTCTGACCTGACAGGCATCCTTGAAAATGACCGAGCAATCCCTAGAACTACTCACAGATGAAAATATGCTCCTGTTCACAGATCGCGGGATTCGAGATGGTATATGTATGATTAGCCAGCGTAGATCTGAGGCTAATAATCGTTATTTGGAAAATTATGACTGTAATAAGCCCGATAAGCACATTATCTTGATGCCAATAACCTATATGGTTGGGCTATGTCTGAACCACTACCCTATGGAGGTTTGAATGGGTATCTGCAGAGAATTTGAATGAATCCTGGATAATGAGTCTAAAGGTTAATGCTCAGGAGAGGTATATATTTGAAGTGGATCTGGAGTATCCTGAATCCTTACATGATTATCATAATGAGTATCCCTTGGCCCTTGAAAGGGTGAAGATCGAGCGAGAAATGCGCTCCCCATACGCTGAACGACTAGTTCAGCTGTTACATCATGGCCATTTCGTTAGTACTACGAAGCTGGTACCCAATCTACGTGATAAGAAACATTATATTGTTTACTATCGCAACCTTCAACTATACCTATCATTAGGTTTGAAACTCAAAAAAATTCACAAGGCTTTAAAATGTAATCAGAAGCCCTGGTTGGAGAAATATATTCAATTCAATACAGAAAAGAGAGAGTTGGCGAAGACTAATTTTGAGGAATATTTCTTCAAATTGCTTAATAATGCTGTGTTTGGAAAAAAAAATGGAAAATCTTCGAAATTGGGTGAATATTGAGTTAGTGAATTCTTCAAAGCGGGCCCTGAAGATGGTAGGTAGCTCCCCTTCTTATAGAGCTAGCAAGATTTTTTGTGAAGATTTGGTGGGTATCGAACGTTTAAAGAGTTGCATTTTAATGAATCAGCCTATATACGTTGGCTTTGCTATCTTGGAGTTGTCCAAGCTATTGATGTATGAGTTCCATTATAAGCATATTAAAAGCCAATATGGTGAAAAAGCTTCACTTCTCTTCACTGATACTGATTCATTGGCTTATGAAATCCAAACTCCCGATATCTATGAAGATATGAGCCAGCAGAGGCATCTTTATGATTTTTCTGACTATCCCAAGGACCATCCTCTCTTCAGTGATGAAAATAAAAACGTATTGGATACTTTAAGGATAAATTGAATTCGACTCCATTCAAGAATTCGCAGGACTTAGACCTAAAATGTACTCTATTCTATAATCTGCTGGAGAAAAGAAAAGAGCTAAGGGCATTTCTACGCATGTGATAGCACAGAAAATTATACCCAGTGATTATCGACAGTGTCTGTTGAGAGTTAGACCTACCATAGAAGAACATACTAAGTAGTACGGATATATCTTCCCATATAATTTTAGCACTTTCAGTTTGGCATATATTGGAATCAATTACTGCCTTCAGTTTTAAAAAGATTACGGGTTTATTGATATTTTTAATTTATACATGTAATCTCTCTCTCTCTTACTAATACAGGTTATATCTTCTAATATTCGCGTATATAAGTAGTACGACTCCCATATAATGTTAACTCTTTTAGTTTGCATAAATTGATTCAATTCCAAATTTTTTTGTAAATTTGCTTACAAAAGAGGCCAGGATGTTTTATTCTTCAGATCTGCCAGTGAAAATAATTTTGTATAGCGAGAACAGAGATTCTTAAACTTCTTTTTAGGAGCATTAAATTAAATATTTTAACAGAATATTTTGATTAAAAATGTCATTTAGTATACAATAGGAATTTGAACATGATTGTGAATTTTAAGTTTCTTTACATTATATACTTCGTACGAAGAAAGGGTGTGCTGCTAGTTTTAAAATAAAAATATATAGAGAGATTGTCGCAGTACATTTATGCATCCGGTGGTGGCGGGGACAATCTTTAAAAAAATTACTTTTTGTAACTAATATTATAATACTGAAATTAATGAGAACGGCATTATAAACTATGCTTACGGACATTTTAAAATAAAAAATAAATAAGAAAGATCAATCATGCATAAGCATTGATTATGAAACACTTTCCAACTGAAATGTAATTTCATTTAAAAATTTCTAAAATGTGATACATTCAGTGGTGATATCTTTTACATTATCACAGTACTACAGTAATTTATTATACTTAAATATTTAAAACTGTATCGAAATATAAATCATCTAATTATTTATGCAAAATCAATGAAAAAGTCATTCATATAACTTGTATTCCAGACTCCAGAGCTAAATAATTTTGTGTGAAAAAAAATTCAGCAATTCTTATGTAATTCATCTTACAATCGCTTGAGATATTTGCATTCTGCATATGTTAAAATTAGGCTTCGTTGAAGAAATAATAAAAGTTTAGGGATCATTTAAAATCACAACTATTGTAATTGCATAGGCACGGAATTTAGATACACAGATAATACACATATAATATATGTGTGTATGTGTATGTACTCAAAGTATTGGAATCGTGTCGAAGATCGGAACTCGAATTTTCAAAGGATCTATACGTTTTGGGACTTCTAGAACACGAAAAAACTATTTTTAGGAAGACGCCTGTGTGTGTAAGGGTGTATCTGTGTATGTTTCTGTGTATCTGTGTGGATATTACATCTACTCTAATTGAAAAACTAATGGATCGAATTTCATACAATTTGGTAGGTATGTTTTTTGTGTGAAATCCTGATGTACATTAGATTATAGTACGATTCGTAATAAAAGAATCTGCCTTCTTTGCGAAATGGCCGCAGAAATTGCCTTTATCCACTCTAGCTAAAAACTAATGGAACAAATTGAACAAAATTTGGTGTATAATATTTCAATAACCTACAAGTGATTTATATACCAAATTTAACAAAATTTTGTATATAAATTATTTGTAGGTTATTCTAGTACGATTCGGGAAAAGGGAACGGGCTATTTTTGCGAAATGAACCGCAAAAATTGTTATATATAAAAATAAAAGACTACGTGCGCTCAATTATATCAATTAAATTCCTATTTTATACGTGATTTTTGACAACAAAAAGAATAAGACTAACCCCATTACTCTAGGACTAGCCGTTCTTGAGATATTCTAGTTTTTTCGCGTTTTCGCTACGCCACCTTTGACAATAAGTCCAGCTATCAAATGAGAACCAAATTTAAGTTTAACGTGTAAATTCAGTGTCATTTAAAATACTTATGGTTGTTATTTTGTGCAGATAAACTCAAATTATTATTGAATAAATAAAGAGAACGAATATGAGTCTGCAGAGAATGACATGTGCTGTCCACATCAGAATTTTTAACAATATTACAACAATGATTTATAGAAGTGAACGGGGATTATTTTCAGGCCATTTCGAAAAAAATGTATGATCTATATTTAAAGATCCATCAAATTTTTGTCGAATAAAATGTTCAACAAATTTAAGCTGTGTACCAAATTTTAACTCTCTTGGACGTAGGAAAGTGCATTAAAAATGCCATCAAATAAGTATATCATGAAGAGTTATATAAAATTTAAACAAGAAAGATCAATCATGCTTAAAGCATTGATTATGAAACACTTTCCAACTTCAATGCAATTTTATTTAAACAAGTCTAAAATGCAATACATTCCTCGGTAATATTTTGAAACTTAACTTCAATGCAATTTTATTTAAACAAGTCTAAAATGCAATACATTCCTCGGTAATATTTTGAAACTTATCACAATACTGCATTAATTTATTATATTTGAAAACTTAAACCTTCATCGAAAAAAATGAACTTCATTTAATTGACGGCATTGAAATATAAATTGCCTGGTTTAAACATCTCTAAAATGTTATACATTCCTCGGTAATAGTTTTAGAATTATCATAATACTACAATAATTTATTATATTTGAAAACTTCATCGAAAATAACTGAAATTAATTCAAATGACGTCATAGGAAAAATAACACGCCTGGATCTCTATAAAAACAGGATTTCATTCATAACTTTCTCCCATTCATTTCATTCATCACAATACTATAATAATTTATTTTATTTAAGCATTTTATTTAAGACCATGGAGCTACAAATAATTAAACTCTATACTTAAAACTTCATCGAAAAAAATCGTCCTTCTCTTTATAAAATCAATGAATATTTCATTCATATCAGCCATGCAGACTCCATGGACTAAATTATTTTGTGTTAAAAAAATACAGGAATTCTAATACAACTCATTCTACATATTTGCTGTTTACATTTTACATAGGTGAAAAATAGGCTTAGTTGTAGAAATAATCAAATTTAGATGAGCATTTAAACTCAAATATATTGTCATTGCGTTGTTTCAGTATGTAGATGCACAGAATTTAAGCAAAAATAAAGTAGTTTTAGGACGGATACAACACTCAATATGAATTAAAAAGAACTTTAAAAAATTACGATTTTGGAACAAGATGGATGCCATATATCATTTTGAAGTGGGTCATGTGATCGTTTCATATCATGGTCACGTGATCGCTTCATATAAGAGGTGTAATTATTATTTTAATTTTTATTTAAAAAACTACTGAATATATTTCGCTGAATTTTTTTTTATGTATTTTATGGAACAATTTGAATATTACCTAAAATTTTCGAAGCAATTTGTGAATTTTAAATCCGCTTAAAAATGTTTAAAAAATTAGTTCCCATAGGGGTCAATGTATTTCATTTTTTCAACCCGGGTTCAATACAAAACTAATTGGGTGATATTATTCATTTATATTCCCATAGGTCCTACAGACCGTCTGAACAACATACTAAAATTTCATTTTGATTAAGTCATTTTTACGGCAGTTATCGTGCTAACGGACAGACAGACAGACAGAATGAACAAAGTCATAAACACTTTTCAACTTTGTTGTAAAGTGTTAAAAATACGTACAGATTGTCGTGGTGCATTTATGCATCGGGTGGTGGTGGGGACAATCTTTAAAAGAAATGTTATCTTTTACTAAAATACCTGCATATATTCAGTAGACTACTATTGAAATGAAAGAAAGAGAAAAAATATTCTCTACCATGCGTAACATCCTTTTTTAACTCCACTCTCTTCTGTGACATCATCCTTCTATCTATGCATATTCTATGGTATCACAATTCCACCGCCTCACACCTATATTACGGCTTCTAGGGGTCCCCATGTTAAGTATAGGGCTCCACTGCCTCATTTTGTTGGTGAACTCTCCGTCTTCTACTTTTGAGAAACTCCACGAAATAACGATTAGTCTAGGAGATATGGAGAGATTTCCAGACGTTTCTATAGAGAGGCTATAAAGGGACTCGTCACTCCGTTGCAATTAAGTTGACGAGTTGACAAGATACGAGCTACAGCGAACTCTGGCCTTTTGTCATTGTTTTGAGAATAGTAGCTGCTGTTTTGTGAAAGTACTTTCGTCTATATTTTGAGAATAATATCGCTAATATTGTAAAATTGGTGGAGCATTTTAAGTGCTGGTTGATTGTATATTGTTCCTGTTTACATTGTGCTTGTGAATAAACGTTAGTTATCCAGAAACTTCGACGCATTCTTATATCCTGCCTGTACACCCACGATTCCAGAGGATGCGCTGTAACAATACTATTGTATATAAAGTCAAACAAGTACTTTATATACAGGGTGTCCCAAAAACATTGACCTCGGCTTTTATTCCTTAGATATTGATCTTAGATATATATAATAAATTACAAAGTTGCGTAAAAAAAGGTACAGAATTTTATGAAATCAATTAAAATTTTCAAGGGAATTAAATTTTAAGAAATACAAAATTTAAATTTTTATACGGCCCCCGTACAAAAACATTTCCAATGAGTAAAATGTGCCCCGTACACTAATAAGATGATGTACAAAATTTCAGAATTTTATCATAAAAAGTCCCCGAGATATGAAAGATAAAAATGCTGACTTAAACCACTTTTCGATGCATCGACATGGGTTCTCAGAGTGGAAAAATCATGTCCGCAATCGCGTTTCAGGGGGTCATACACAAAGTACGAAAGAAAACCATGATTACATAAATAAATAATAATTTTGCTATTTATTGGTATAAAAGTATCTACACTGTGTAGAAATAATAACTTTACACAAAGATTACAAAGCTTGTTCAAAATATTTTCCATCCATGCCAAAGATCCATTAAAGAGGCAGATATTATTTGCCTATGATGCATTTCTGCGTTGCGTCATTTGTATTCTTGCTGTAAAACATTTACATTTTAATTTGTGATTAATCCCTCACCAACTTTGTTTAAACATATCTCTGGGACTAGTAGCTGCTGTTTTGTCATGAAATGCTATGATAAAATTCTGAAATTTTGTACATCAACTTATTAGTGTATGGGGCACGTTTTGTATGAGGGCCGTATAAAAATTTAAATTTTGTATTTCTTCAAATTTAATCCCCTGAAAATTTTTATGGATTTTATAAAATTCCGTACCTTTTTTTACGCAACTTTGTAACATATTTTATATATGTCTAAGATCAATATTTAAGGAATAAAAGCCGAGGTCAATGTTTTTGGGACACCCTGTATACAATAGTATGTAAAATCATTGTGAATCTAGGTCGAACCATCCACAACGGAAGATGCTGTTTGTAATAGTCTTTATTTTTTGACACCCAGGAAGTCATTTATTTCACAGGATATTAATTCAATGCCAATAACATTTTGATGAGGATTCTTCACTTGAGAATAAAAAACTACTTCTATTTGAACTAATAAGTTGCCAAAAGTGTTCAATTTCAATTTACGTGGTGTTTATTCAATGTCAAAACATTGTTCTGTGGATCTTGTATACTATTATTTCGATGTAAAGTCATTATAATATATAAAGTCATGTACTCCCACGTAAGATTTTTTAGAAGAAAAGTATGCTGGAGAAATCATTCAATGACTGGCGTCACATTTATTAACTTCACCGTTTTAACTCAAGGTTAAGCGCATTTGGTCTATAAATCTCTCAATTATTGGAATAATAGGAGACGATTATCTTGTAGCAGATGGTGCTTGTCAGCATTCGGCCTGGCTGAAAGTTCAACAGGTGGAATACTTCCCTAGCAAATCAGAATAGATATGTGAAGATCAAAATAGATATGTATAACTTCAAAGACAAAATGTGTGCGGAGTTCCGCTAGATCTCTTTCATATTCGTACACATTATTTTGATTTTTACTACTTTATATATGCGGTAGTACATACAGGGTTCAATGCCCGTGTAACGCGTGTTTATAGAGGCCCACTCAGCGACAGGCTACGTGTACTACGACGGTCTACAGCCGCTACGCGGGCTTACTGAAGACATCTCCGAGCATTTTCGATAGCCGCGCTGGTCGCTAAGGCTGTTAGTTTAAAATAAAAGTGTAATGTCTTTGCTTCAAAAGACAAGTTTACGGAGCCAATTTTATGATTTCCCTTCTTCAAAATGCTAGTTTACTGCGCTGATTTGGATATTTACCTACCCCCAAACCCCAGTTAACTGTGTGAATTTTGTGATTTGTCTGTGCCAAAGCTAATACTAAACGCCAAATAATACAGTGAGAGGTTTCGGATTGTTCTCACATTGTAAAAAATCTGATGTGGGCAACATATGACTTTCCTTATATAATGCAATGAATTTACTACTTTTACAGTTAAAAAAAATGTTATTTTTATAGTGGATACTTATATTCTTTCCAAGATATTGAATTTTCTTCAATGAGTCGTCATTTTCGTTGATTTAGCGTCATTTTTATCTATTTGGCGAGATTTTCGTTAATTTGGCAGCATTTAAAAAGTCGCCAAGTTGACGACATTCCGCCAAATTTGTCGCCAAAATCTCGCCAAGTGTTATGGACGGAGAAATAAGATATTCTTATACCAGATAAATGACTATTGGCGTTCAAATACAAAAGTATTACTCAAAGTACCTTTTCTCATGAATGGAACGAGCTAGATCCACGAGAATGATGTCACCAAATTTATCGCAGGATATCACATATGAAAAGTGAACATGTTTCTCAACAGTTAATATATTTTTTTAATTTATGGGATTTTTTGATAAATTTATATGAAAAATGTGCAATATCTCGAGAATGGATCATGCTAGCGTTCTAAAGTTTATGTCAATCGTTTTCTAAGGGAAAATTACATCAGAAATGTCTATTTGCGTAACTTTATTAAAGGTTTTGATTTTTTGATGATTTTTTCAAAATTTCACTCGAAAATTTAGGGGTGTTCTGAACTGTCGATTGTGTTTAAAAACAATAAGCTTCCCGTATTCACGGATTGTGATTTTTGTACCAAATTTCATTTGAATCGCTCCATTCGTTCGTGAGATATCGTCTCCACAGACTCACTGACACGCACCCACACACATACTTTCACACACAGACATCACCTCAAAAATGTTTGATTCGTGATCAGGGATGCTTGAAACGTGCTCTCCCGTCGAAAACTCGAATTCGAATTTTCGACCTCGTCACAATACTTTCCTTATACATTATGTATATAAGGAAAGTAATAATCGTAAATTGAAGTTTTTTTTTTAATTTTTTATCTATGCATGTACTCCAATGAAACCATCATACGCAACAAATAACGCATTTAAAACTAAAATAGAGCTTACTACTAGGGATGCCAGATGTAAAAGGGAAAAGAAAAACATGTTATTGATAGAAAATTGAAGAGGGAGCATCTAAGCTAAAACTAAATCTAAGTCAAATGTTGAATCGTTCTCCAGGACTAAAAGTTTCTTGGCTGGAGATTGAGATGGGTTTGTGGAAGCGATAGATGGAGGGCTTGAAGTAGACGTAGGTGGTTGTAAAGAACTTTGCTGTCCCAACCAAGAATCGAACCGCGGATCTTGCCTACGTCCGCTACCTTTGAGCAACTGGGATGGAATTGCAAGCTCTTATCGCCGAAGTGACACCTCTGCATTCCGGGGCGCGGTAGCCCATTGGTTAGCGCGCTGGAGTTGCACTCAGTAGGCCCGGGTTCGATTCCAGCCACTGCCAAAACTGCCGCCGTGTTCATGCGGAGTACGATCACGTTAAACATGTGGGTCCGAAAGTCCTTCCGAGAGGTTGGTGGTAGGGGAAGGAGGGTACGGTCCCTGTGGATGCCTCCCCCACTGGATTCCGGTCTAAATTGGGTGGCACTTCCCGACCGTCCAAACAGTTACCTTACACCTTTCTGGTAGGTCGGACGGTCTGGGTTTCAACAACCTCTGCATTCCGGTCATTCCATATCAAGTGATCCAATTGATGAAAAAAAAAAAATTACCTCATATTTTATGATTTCTTTCAAATTTGGCTCATCTATTGTACCCCTTAAGATAATTAAAAATCCAAATTTTTATATTTTATCTCCTTTTGTTGTTTGATCGTTGTAAAACTTTAAACTTTTTAAAAAATCAAATAATTTTATTGACGCTTGAATACAAATTGACTATAACTCATCTCCATACATAGATAAGAAGTTGTGGTAAAAAACATTTTGCAGCATATTTCATGGGCTTTCATATGATATACATCATGAATAATTTTATGAAAGTTTTAATTTCAAACTCATTTAAAAAATTTTAAAATTTGAATTTCTCTTAAAACGTATGATTGAAAATTCTCAAAAATTATTTCATATGCTGTCTTTATTTATGCTAAATTTCAATCTGGGATCTCAATTGGATCCTATTTTTTTTTTTTTTTTCAAATTTTTTAATATTTCTGACATGTCAGAAAGGAAATATTTATGAAATATTACAGAATGGCTATAAGTGTAACCATCACAAAGTACATTTTTAATATTCAGTTCTAAAATATGTAGCAAAGTACATTTTTAATCACAAAGTACATTTTTAATATTCAGTTCTAAAATATGTAGCAGTAAGACTTAACTACAATTAATGGCATTATTCATTTATGCATTGAAATAAAATATTGTATGAAATGACTGCAAAGACTAGATTTTGAATCAGTGTATGAACCAGTGTGTACAATTTTAAATGTGTTGAGACATGTCTCAGCTATAGATGGCTCTAGTCTGTCTGAGTTACCCCAGATTTATTTATATCTATGGAGAAAATGAACCTACAATGACATGTCATTTCCAGAATGTATATAGTGCTGCAGTTTGGCAGAGCCTCAGTCTGTTCTGATTACTTGTGGTGACTAGTTTTGTTTGTCAGTTTCAATCTTTATGTAGTAGTGCCGTGTTTATTATGTGTACAACTCATTGATGAGAAATAGTGTCATTATATTTAGTACTATTTGGGATGGTAAATAAATTTCACAAGTCAATAATTCTTAGCTTGAATTTACCTCTAAATATTTTTGTTTCGCATCTTCAAGTTGATTACATTAACTGCAAATAACTGTTATTTATAAATAGTTCCCATCTCAAGCCAACTGTGTGAACTGTAAAATAATGTAGCCTAACTTTCAGCCATGCCTGAAATCCAGAAAAAAAAAACACTCTTTTTAAAAATAGATACTGCTGTAGTCCCTTTTGAAAAGCAGACCATAAATGTATTAAAAATGTAAGGCCAGTGCAAACCTGAATGTGTGAAGTGAATCTCTGCGTTAAACGTAATGCAAAAATTTGTGATGGCTGCAGAAAACAGCTTGCTAAAGAAAAGTCACAATTGCAACAAAATGAAGCACCTGGCAGCTGTGAAGAAGAGTTTGATGAACAGGTGCTCCATTGGATATTTCTTTTTCTGTTCCAAGCACTTCCACGGACTAATTGAATGCATGTATAGAAGAATCGCCTATCGTAAAAAAAGTGGATGAAAATTGATCCAGGGTACTGCAGTAGAAAACTTGATAAAGTGAAAAAAAATCTAAACTTTTGGATAAAAAAAAAACAGTGCAGAATGATAACGACAAAGATGATGACATGCATTCAAAATTATTGCCTAACTGAAGGAGAAGTTCATGAAAACTGAAAGTAGGAGCGAGAAATTTCTTATTTTAACTGTTCTTCTCCAGAGCTGGACAATAAAAAAAAAAATTGAAAAAGAAAGTAAGTAACAGAATGATCAGATAATCTAAAGCACTAGTTAGAGAGGAATACTCTCAACCCCAGATCCAAAACTAGGTAAATCAAGAATTTGTGGTACAAAAATTTCAAGAATTTTACAATAGTTATAAAGTAAGCCGGATTATGCCTGGTAAGAAAAATTTTGTTTCAATTAAAACAGACAATAAGGCACGAGAACATGTTCAACAGAGGCTTATTTTAGGGAACCTCAAAGAAGTTTATGAATTGTTCAAGGTCAAACACCCTGAAGAACAAATTGGGTTTTCTAAGTTTGCCGAGCTTCGGCCTAAGAATTGTGCTTTAGCAGGAGGAAGTGGTACACACTCTGTATGTATTTAAACATGTGGGTCCGTAAGTCCTTCCGAGAGGTTGGTGGTAGGGGAAGGAGGGTACGGTCCCTGTGGATGCCACCCCCACTGGGTTCCGGTCTAAATTGGGTGGCACTTCCCGGCCGTCCATACAGTTACCTTACACCTTTCTGGTAGGTCGGACGGTCTGGGTCTCAACAACAACACTCTGTATGTATGTATTGGTTAGCGCGCTGGAGTTTCACTCGGTAGGCCCGGGTTCGATTCCAGCCACTGCTAAAACTGCCGCCGTGTTCACGCGGAGTACGATCACGTTAAACATGTGGGTCCGTAAGTCCTTCCGAGAGGTTGGTGGTAGGGGAAGGAGGGTACGGTCCCTGTGAATGCCTCCCCCACTGGGTTCCGGTCTAAATTGGGTGGCACTTCCCGGCTGTCCAAACAGTTACCTTACACCTTTCTGGTAGGTCGTACGGTCTGGGTCTCAACAACAACAACACTCTGTATGTCCGAGTCGGACGGCCTGGGGTTGGTCGTGTGGTCTGGGCCTTCAACACTCTGTATGTCCCGGCCGCCCAAACTGCTGCTCTTAGTCTATGGACGAGTCGGACGGCCTGGGCTAGTCGAGTGGTCTGGGATTTCGTACAAGGCCCAGCATCACTGGCACTTGCTGGATTAATTCGTTCGAGGTTCGAGCACCTCGTAAAGAACCTTACTGCTCCAACCTGGAATCGAATTACGGATCTTCGTACTGGCCAGCTCACTGACGCTCTACCGTTGGGCTACTGGAACGGAATTGCAACCTCTTATCGTCGAAGTGAACTCTGCATGGTCTATCAGAACTTTGGCTTTATGGCCGAGTAAGACTATCAGTGGACTGCTGGCTGTTTCTAATTTATTTGTCGAAAGCAATGGTTCCCAGACTATGATCCTGCGGGACTTGGCAAAGGGCTCCGCTGAAGCTGATGAAAGGATGTGTGATGGTCATTAAAAAGTGTCGTAAATGCGAAGTGCCGCAAGTTGAAACGTCCGGCCGACAAATTATGTCGTACCACGTAGCCAGCTACAAATTTCTTCAAGAAAGATTAAACGTAAGATACACAATCTGTAACTGTCAAGTTCAAAATTATAGAACCATCTATAATTCTATAGGATATCTATAGGATGCGTTCCCAAAGTTTGGATAGCGGTCCTATTGCAGATAATGGCACTTGTGGCCCGGTTTCTGGGTTTATGCGTTCGCCAAAATAGGAATAGTCAAAATCAATCAATATTGAAAAAGAAAAGAAAAGAAGAAAAAAACGTGTTATGTCGGGTTTTTAGATTTGATAAAAAAAAAAAAAAATCTGTTCAAATTGAGTTGCTTTTAAGCTGGGAAAAACTTTTAAATTTTAGTTGTACATTTGGGAGGAGACCGGGCACGTTATTCAGTTTCGAGTATCATAAAGTATGTGTCTAGATCCGGGTTTTCAAATTCCATCCAGGCCCGATCGCTGTTGTGCATATTCGAGCATTTGCATGCTAACTGAGTTGGATTTCTCCTGCGCAGAAGCGAAAAAGAAACTTTACTCATGACCCAGTGTCTTAAAATATTTCTGGGGACCTAACGGGGCACGAGGGCTTTTGCCGGGGCTTCCCCCGGGCCCATCGCTCGAAGAGACACCCGCTCAGCGAACTGGCTGGCACTGCGCTGGCACTTTGCCATTGACCTTCGACGGAGAAAACACTGGAAAGATCAATATTGCCCGGGCACGGTCGCCAAATCCTTCGCCAAGCGCTAACGGGGTTACCTCTCCAGTCTGGGAATTTTCCGGCTTGTTTACAAATAGGTAGGAACTCCGCGAATTGTCCGGCCGGTGTGCAATATTGAAAGGGTTGAGAGAAAATAATGAACGAGAAAGTAGTAGGCTTTTTAAGCAGAGAACTCTTTTTGTTCTAATTTTGTAGGTTGTATAAATGAATCTTTCCTTCTCGAGTATGAATATATATCAGTAGAATTTTGAAAAGTAAAAATTCAGTCTGTGCTGTTTTAAAATCCGGGAGTGAGTTTGCAATCGTCAGGATGGCGCTAAGGGTGGTAGGAGTGGAATGATGCAACAGTGGCGAGTTAATAATTTATGGGGATGGCTTTTGGAATAAAACACTTCAGAGCAATATTAGAACAGCATTTTGGGGCATCTTAATATTAAATTTGTAGATTTACAGGCTACGTCTTGAAAAAATATTGTAATAAAACAATGTTGTTGAGAAAAAACAAAGAAAACCCTACTGTTATTAAACGAGCTACTGTTGATTTTACTAATGAACAAAGTTAAATGAGTTAAGGGCTTTGTAAGCACTCTATAAATCATTTGATAACTTTGAGTTATCCCAAGCGGTTCGTTCTCGTCACATTAGAAAGTTTGCTGTTCGTTAGGGAGCGTGTCATGTCTTAAAATGATCAGACGTTTTGCACGAAATTTGGTATGTTTAATTTTATCGGTAACAACAGAGAGCGTGTTGAATTTTAGCGGTATCTAGTTATCCGAAAAATGTGTTTTCTCGCGCGAATTTTGTTAATGTGTAGGAAAGTCATGTGTTGGACACATTGAATTTTTTAAATTATTAATTTGAGTTTTGATAATGTTCTTTTACATGTTGTGTCTGACACAGTGCATAAATTTCTTACGGGCCCCGGTCTCATCTTGGCTCAATGGATATCCGGCTTTGGATGCAACTGTGACAAGCCTCAGGACATATGGCCGCGCATACACGTTATGAGCCCTCCTACAAGCATCTGTAACGGGGCTCTTTCATATTTGATTTCTTCGGTTTGTAAATATTTTATATCTTGTCTTCCCCTCCCTCTAGTTAGGGGTCTAGGTTTCCTTCCCAACTCGAATAGTATCCGTCCTCAGTTGTGTTCCAAGGTAGGCCCTGAGCGAACATTCATAAAAATGCCTCATCTGACTAATAATTACAGTAGAACGTCGCACATCCAAAAATTGTTAATCCGAAAACTGGATTATCCGACAACTCAATTATGTTGTTTTTACAAATTCAATAAATGAATAAGAATGGTAAAATACGAATTCATAAAAAAAAAAATCTAACATATGCGTGTTAATCTTTTCACTTTTGTGTATGAAATGTAATTTTGACCCCCCCCCCCCGAGTCAACAACATTTTGGAGGTCTTTGTATGGTATAAAATACTTTCGGGCTCGAAATTGCCTTGTCCCATTGAATAATCAGACTCTGGTTATATAACAAAGCGCACCATGGGAATTATAATATCATCATCTCAATATATGATCAACTGTAATTCGATATACAGGTTGTAGCTGAAACTGTGTGAAGAACACTATAAACTGATACACAAATACCTAATAATTAAATGTAGAATTATATAAAGTACCAAGAAAACGTTGGATTAGGTATAATGTATAATGCACTAATGAGTCTTTAAAAAAATGTAAGCTAAATCCAATAAAAAATAATGTACAGTTTTGAGGCCCCCAAGCGATCGCTTGGGCTACTTGGCCCCCAGGAAGCCCCTGTCCGTCCTCTCCCTTTTCTATGGGCGACCCTGTCCATGACACTTATTTTAAAAAACTGAAATACTTATGACACTTGTTTTACAGGCTGGATTTGGAGAGAAAATGAATTAACATCATTTTCTCTCCCAATTATATGCGTCAAACAATATAATTTAACAAAGTAAAAATTTTGATAAAGTTTTTAAACCATAGATATAGAGTTTCCTTTTACCTCCTTGTTTTAAACACTGTAATTAAGTAAATGATAATTAGGTCCTTGTTGGTCCTTGTTAGGTCCTTGTTTGTCCTGCAACGTACCTACCTAAACGTAATATAGATTATAGATAGTTGTACTATCTTATTGGACAGCCAAGCTCTGGCAATGCATTTTTTCATCGTAGGTGAAGATTTTAGGGAGAGTCTTAAAATAATTTTTTATTGAGTCTCAGTACAGTCGAACCTGCCTTAAACGGAATTTCAGAGTACCGAAAGATTTTTCCGTCTTGAAAAGGTTTCCGTTTCATGCAGGTCATTTTAGGAAAAGTGGAGTTTAAGGTTTAGCTGGAAATGCGAGTAGTTAGTTCATAAGTAATTGCTCACCTATACATCAGACTTTAAAAATTCTGAAAAGTGTATTAGATGCATCTGATTAATAATATATTATACAGTAATATCTAGTTTAATTATTACTTTCCTTATATACATAATGTATAAGGAAAGTATTATTGTGACGGGGTCGAAAATTCGAATTCGAGTTTTCGACGGGAGAGCACGTTTCAAGCATCCCTGATTACGAATCGAACATTTTTGAGGTGATGTATGTGTGTGTGTGTGTGTGAAAGTGTGTGTATGTATCTCCAGAACAGTTCATGCTAGCATTCTAAAGTTTATGTCAATCGTTTTCTAAGGAAAAATTACACAAGAAATGTCTTTGCGTAACTTTATTAAAGGTTTTGATTTTTTGATGAATTTTTCAAAATTTCACTCGAAAATTTAGGGGGGTTCTGAACATTCGATTGCGTATAAAAACAATAAGCTTCCAATATTCACGAATTGTAATTTTTGTACCAAATTTCGTTCGAATCGGTCCATTCGTTCGTCAGTAATCGTCTCCATAGACTCACTGATACACACACACACACACACACACACACACACACACACACACACAGGCATCACCTCAAAAATGTTCGACTCGTGAACAGGGATGCTTGAAATGTGCTCTCCCGTTGAAAACTCGAATTCGAATTTTCGACCCCATCACAATACTTTCCTTATACATTATTGTATGTAAGGAAAGTAAAAATATAGTGTACCCCATGTCCCTAACTGTTATCTTATTACCATACCTTAAAACCTAGATGAATTGATATACAAGCAAAATATTACTGCTTATCATGACATAAAAAAGTAAATTAAAAAAGAAAATGTGGTTGAGATGAACTTTTAAAATAATCCAACATGGTTTCTTGAACATGTTTCATACTGATGATGCGAATTTCAGTTAAAAATTGTGTACTGATTAATATTTTTAGTATTTCAGAAACTCACTGATTAATTGAAAATTCTTGAAGTTCTCTGAAACAAGCTTTCAGAAAATCGTGCTATAATTTGCTAGAAAGTTCTATGAAAAATGGTTCTCCCAGAAATAAATTGCTAAAATAGTTGGATTATTTTCCATTCTTTGTTTGTTACAACATGTACTTTTAATAACAAATTCTTTTAAATGGGCCGTCCATTTCTCTCGTTGTGCAGGTTTCGTTTCAAATAGTCTTGACGGTATTTAGGCCTGTCAAAGACGGAGAATTTAACACGTTTTAAAAAATAAATTGGAAATTATTTTGAAGTTTTATTTTGTTTAACAATGTATGACGCTTAGCGTCGAAACTAATCGCCTTAATTGAAAATTGTCACCGTTATAGGTTCAGTCCTGTGGTCACTATAAGTATACACAGTTTAAGGCTTCTTGACCATCAGGTTTTTTTTGGTGGGTCTAGAAAGACTTTTCAATCCCTTCATTTTATTCCTAGTTCAGAAATCGAACATCCGGTTCCGTTAGGTTCTATCTCATGGCCGATATTATAAATATAGAAAGGTTCAGCCTTTTATATAACCAGGGGACTTTTTAAAGGGTCTGGAAAGACTTTTGGAACTTTTGAACTTCCCCCATCCATGTTCTCCCCCCCCCCCCCCCCCCAAAAAAAAAAAAAAAAAAAAGAGATCGAAAATTCGATTCTGTTAGATTCCGTACTGTGGTCTATACTGTGCAAAGATTCTGTTTTTAGGTCACCAGAAAGCTTTTGGAGGTTCTGAAGTAACAAAAACACATTAGACAATTGCTATATAGATTTGGCACAGTAATTGGAGGAACCTTCTGCTGGGTGGATTTAAAAAATTCGCTACAAAATGCAAAAGTCAAGCAAAAACTTTATAAATAGAAATGTGTATATCCTGTTTGTATGATGTTTTAATATTCTCAAAACCTAGTGTTCAACCCGCGCCCCGCCGATAAACTGTTAAGAAAATAACATGCATTTTTATATCACGTCTGTATTTGAAAATTTAGAGCAATTATTCTGTTTTTATAAAAATTGGCTATGACTCCAACCTAATAGAACCGAAATGGTTTTGCGTGAATAACATTTTGTAAAATAAAACTCAACTTTTGTAATCTGGGGGGGGGGGGGAGAACTCGATCTAGAATATGATTATATACACTTATGGGGCTTTCAAAGAGCTACAAATTCAAGCATATTGTTTATAGCTATCACTTTTAGTTTTTAAGATAAGCATTACAAATTTGAAAAATTTAAAATTTTCATACTTCTTCAACTTGACAAAATTGCTCGAAACCTATGAGAGTTTAAAATAAAGAAAAATAAATAAATAAATATAGATTTACAAACTAAATTTGCTTATTTTTGTCGCTTACTATTTATATCTGTCTTTTATAATTTCGAATATATTTCAAGTGAAAGTATGGAAAAAAAAAATCGTTCGGACAGATAGTTTTTTAGGCTGCCCCTCCCCCCACCCCATCCCCTGAAGAAATAGAGCTCGAACCAAAATCCAATTATAAACACTTGAAAGGCTTTCAAAGAGCTACAAATTCTTGCTTATTGTACTCTTTTAGTTTTTGAGATATAAGCATTATAAACTTGAAAAAAGGAAAATTTTCGATGTTCAACTTGGCAAGACGATAACTCGAAAACTATAAGAGCTTTTTTTTAATAATACATATAGATTTTAATACTAAATTTTCACAAATTTTTGTCGTTTACTATTTGTATCTATCTTTTATAGTTTACTGTATTTCGAGTGAAAGTTAGAAAAAAAAATTAAAAAAAAAACTCGCTCTAAGAGATACTTTTTAAAGTTTTTTTTTCGAAAAAATAATACTAGTTCAAAATATTAAATTACGGAAATTATTTTTATGTTTGTTTTGTTTATCTGGACCCTGTAAAAAATTATTACATTTTTATCTATTGGATTCGAGTGTATAAGCTTTCAAAGTGTTTACATTTTTCGAAACGCTCCGTTTTGCCGTCAGAGAAACCCCAACCATATATGTTATTCCCATCAAAGGCAATTTTATTAAGTAATGATAATTTCTAATGTAACCTTTTCAAAATACTGGTATAAATTA
Source organism: Amaurobius ferox (assembly GCA_951213105.1). Classification (NCBI taxonomy): domain Eukaryota; kingdom Metazoa; phylum Arthropoda; class Arachnida; order Araneae; family Amaurobiidae; genus Amaurobius; species Amaurobius ferox. The sequence goes on from OX578138.1 coordinate 113,162,279, forward strand.
TCATTGGAATAACGAGGTTTTAGTGCGTTTCCTAAAGTGACACGGCTTACTGGAAAGAATTATTTTTGCCTAATTGAAAATAATTATGTAACTCATGTTTTCTAGGGGATAAAGGAAATTTATTATAGGCAATCGCAAGATGTTTGAATAATGCTAAGAGTGAAATAAAATTCACGACGTATTCCAGTTTTCATCTTTGAATTTCAAATTTGGTAGTAAAAAACAAGAATCTTCGACCAGAGATCTATCTATCACCACCTTTCGAAAATTTTCACCATTATTGTTGTTCAACAGAAAGATGTCCACAATTTTATAGCTGAAGTAATAGAAGTTCATGTTTCGTGTAGTTTTAAAACTTTTTTCTCTTTATGCTCCCATGTTTAGTGGCAAGTATTTGACTATATCCAAGGCAATAAACATAATTTTTGATGCAAAATTTGTCGAAAGAGGATTTATGGGCGCATTTTTAAGACGTATTTTTAAAAGATAATTTCAATTTCTACGATTTCAATGACTTAACGTTCCAAAAGCGCTGTGCTTCATAATTGGCAAGTGAACTAAAAACATTGAACTGGACTATAAACATTATTGAGATCATTACAAAATTGAAATATTTTAAAGTAAATAAAAACATTCTACAATTTAAACTATTTAAATAAGTAGTTTAGGATTTAAGAACGAATTGCAAAATAAAGGAAAGCGTTTTAAATGCAAATAATTAACCAATAGAGGAATCAGATGAGTCCACTGAGTCGGAGTGCTATAGAACAAAAATCATGGTCCCAGATGTTTAACTAATTATAGCCGCTTAGTAGCCTACTCGCGCTCGTGTATGTCACTTTCCCTACAATACATGGAAATGTATAGGGAAAGTATTGGAATCGTGTCGAAGAAAATCATAACTCGAGTTTTCGACATTCACATACCTGCCAACTTTTACGCATTATGCGTAAAATTTACGCATTTTAACTGCTCTTTACGCTTTTACGCATATATTGCTATATTTTACGCATTTCCGCATTTTATTTGAATTTTTTAACATTACTAGGAAATCAATCTCCGGCTTTTTATTGTTTGAAATTTACCAATTAACGAGACATGGTATAATTCCGCGGAAACACCGATTTTGCGCTTTTTTAGCACTGATATATATCTACCATTCCCAGGATCGTAGTAAATCCATAATAAAATGCAGGGTAATGCCAATAAAATTAACGGAGATTTACGGCCGTGTGTAATGTAAATTAAGATCTCGATCGCTTATTTTATGAAAGTTATAAGTATACTTCTTTAAAGGTTGTCAGCATAAATCGCTAAAATGTTATTTTGTTCATAAACACTGCGATTGTGCAATTCAGTTTGTTCTCATGAATCGCTGAGAGTACAATAGTATCTTTTTCCATCCATCACAATCTTCTAAATATTGCATTTTTGATTGACTAAACTAGCTTATTTTCATGTTCTAATTAATTACTACGGTTAATTTCTTAATTATTTTCGCATAAACAGTGAGATTACGTAATTCAGTTACATCGTGTGAATTGCCGAGTGTACGTTAGTATCTTTTTCCATTCATCTCCATCATTTAAATGTTGCATATTAGATCGACTTCTTAATTAGCTTATTTTCATATTATGGCTAATTATTAAAGTTAATTTTTTAATTATATTTACGTAATATAAATTTTTCTATTTAAAAAATGGGTATGAACTCTATTAAGGGATATTTTGTAAAAAGTGGTATTAAAGCAATGATTTAAGCAAATAATAAGGAAACCATTTTGGTAGGAATATAATTCAGTGCTATAATATTTTTTTTTTTTTAAATTAAAGATCAATATTTGTTACTCTCTTTAGTGAAAACCTGTGTTTTGCCAAACATAAATATTTGTTTTCATTATAAAGTAATTCTCACCGGATAAAACCTTTATATATTTTTTGTTTTATAATTTATTGTCCTAAAATTTTATAAAATTGGTGTCCTGAATTTTCATATTCTACCAGTAGTATGCCTTATATTTAATACAGTATTTTTTTAATGCAGGTACTTGTACATTGTTAAATTCATTAGAAATGTCGTTTGTACATGTAATTTAAAAAAACACATTATAAATGTCATTCACGCAAAATTTTACACATTTCAATTTTCCCAGGTTGGCAGGTATGCATTCACAATGTTTTGAGCACTCTAAAACTATTTTTAACGTGACGTCTGTGTGTGTATGTGCGCTCGCGTGAGTGCAATGCATATATGTATCCACTCTAACTAAAAAGATTATTGACCAAATTTCATAAAATTTACTAGGTAAGTCACGTGTGAGTTGCCCTGGTGTTGATTAAATTTGGGTACAATTCGGAAAAAATAAACCGCCCCCCCCCCCCATCCCCCAAATTGTCCTAAAAAATGGACAAAATATAAAATAAAACACTACATATGTTCAAATGGATCAATTAAATGCTTCTTTTATACGCAATGCTTAACGACAGAAAGAATAAGACCTACCTCATTACTCTAGGACTGATCATTCTTCAGATATTTTAGTGTTTCGCATTTTTTCAACGCCATCTTTGAAAATACGTCTAGTCGAAAACGAAAATGTAAGTAAAATAACAAATTCAGTGTAATTTCAAATAATTATCTGTTTTATTTTGTGCAATGAAACTCAATTTAATGAATTATGAAAGAAAATGAATTTTAGTTTGTAGGAGGGTCATATGCTGCCCACATCAGATTTTGTTTTTACTTTCCCTGCAATACATGATAATGTATAGGAAAAGTTTTAAAATCATGCCGAAAATCGCAACTCGAGTTTTCGATGGATCTACACGTTTTGGGATCTCTAGAACACGGAAAAACTATTTAGCGTGACGTCTGTGTGTATCTGTCTGTCTGTGCAATGTAAGTATCCACTCTAACTTAAAAACTAATTGACCAAATTTCATAAAATTTTATAGGTAAGTTACTTGGGGGTTACTCTGGTGCTGATTAGATTCTGAACGATTCGGTAAAAAAGAATCTCCCTTTTTTTGCGAAATGGCCCTCAAAAATCGTCAAAATCTAAAATAAAAGACTAAGTGTGCTAAGATATATTAATTATATGCTTGTTTTTTACGCAATTTTTGACGATGAAAAAAATAATACCAATCCCATTACTCTAGACCTAACCGTTCTCGAGATATTTAATTTTTTTTTTCGCATCTTCGCTACTCTAGTTTTAAAAATACGTCCAGTTACGGAAAAAAAACAAACGAAAATTGAATTAAAATTGTAAATTCAGTATTATTTCGAATAATTATGCGTGTTATTTAGCGTAATTAAACTCAATTTAATGAAATATTAAATAAATAAAGCAAAAATGAATTTGAGTCTGTAGGGAAAGTCCTGTGCTGCTGACATCAGACTTTTTTTTGTTTTGTTTATTTGCTTAAAAATGCAATTGCTGAAAAAGTGGCCGTGGTAAAATAGGGACCGCACTATCTGTGGGCACTGCAGTTAGTAAAATAATCCCCGTGCTGTATTCTCGAATTTAATCGGCAGTTGGGAGTTGCCTGTAAAACTGTTTTCATTACAGTGACAGACAGCCGAAGGGAAAACAAGTTGTACAGCTCTATCGCTTGCAAAGCCTGATTATGAGTCTTCGGGGTCCGCGTGCAAAGTTGTCAATGGGAGATTATAATGACACAACAAAAATGTGTAAAATATAACGTCGCATTAATGATATAAAAGTTTAAACAGTAAATTTCATGGAATATATATTTTTTTTATGTGATCTAGCTGAAAGTATTCTCGTCTAAAAAATATAGGCAAAATGTTAAATAATTTTTTAGCTATATTAAATTTATAGACACTTTTTAAAGGGAAATTTGTGAATTTACGTATATTAACTACATACGACATAACATAAACTGTACTTCATGTAGCTATATACTGACTCGGAATCCGTAAAACATATTTCTATATTGAACATTTAAAGAAAATAATTTTATAATTGTTACATTTTATCTCTTCTTATAAACTTTCACTTTTACTGTCTGTAAAAATAAAGTCATATTTGCTTTCCTATTCAAAATCATATTAATGATATAAAATATTTTGAAATTTTCTATTTTAACTTTTAAATTATTAACTACATTAATAATTTAAAAGTTATTATTATAAAACAAAATTACATGTATTTTAAGTATAGAGAATTGATATAGATATAGCAGATTGGGGGGGGGGGGGCAAATGCCCTGTATACTCTTCTGATAATCAGGCCCTGATCACGCGACATAATTGATAGCTCTCTATGTCGGCATTTGATTCAATTTAATATATCCCAATTTTAAATACAAAAAATTTTTGATTAATTAGTTTAATTTTAGATGGTGTTATTATACGATTCAGTTTTATACAAGATAATTTTTCGGTTCAAATTTTATATACAGTTGTTTGTAACAGGATAATATAAGATTATGGAATTAAAATGTAAGTAAAACTGTTGAAATACTTCCGTGAAAAAAGTATTCCCACAAGCAGTGGTGTAAATAATTTTAAATAAAAATGAAGTGAAGTTGCCCATTTTTTTTTATGCTTGCTTTTTTCAAGGAAGTATTGCAAAATTATTACTATAATTATTGATACTTTTGGCCATTTAGTCATTTGTTCTATCTTGTAATAAGATAACAAGCTTTAAATTTCCCTTTGTGTTTTATTAGTTGTTACAACAGGATCTACACAATTAAAATATGTGCGACCTAGTGTATATCCAGCGTCCATTAAATTCCATAAAATGGTGTCCATTAAATTCGGTTTAAAATTATTTACAGAGCATCCAATCATTTAATAATAGTGTGTTAGTTTATTGTTAAAATCTTTTATTGAATGCATCAGACCGATGGTTGTCTTGTCTGTTTCAACTTCTTTGGTGGCATTTTTGTAACATACTTGTCTACATTCTAGAAATTTAAAATTTGGTACACAGCTTAGTCCAGTATATCTATTTGCATTTGGTAGATTCTTAAAAAATAGAATCGGCAGTATTTTGCGAAATGGCCCGTGAAAAATCTACCTTCGCTTCTATAGAAATATAGTATAATCCCATTGTTGTAAGATAGTTAAAAACGAGTCTTCGCTTTTATATACTCCTGTTTCTAAAAATTGCAACACCATGAAGGAATCATCATAATTGAATGAAATTTATTCTACAAACGACCTATATTGATACAAATAAACGATTAAATTTAAAGCAAAAAACAATGTTACATGTCGAAAATCATTATTTGGTGAAGTCACCACCCGCTGCAATAAGTGCTTCTATGCGACGTGGCATCGAATCAAACATATTTTGAATTTGGACTTGAAGAGTATTCCAGATTGCTTCTATCCGAACCCAAAGTTCAGCTGTATTAGCTACGGGACGATCGTCACATGCTAGACGCCGACCGACGAAATCCCAGACAAACATGTTCAATAGGCGGCATTCTATGAATAGGCAAGCCAAGGAAGAAGATCTGTTGTGCGGAAAGGAAGTCTTGAACATTCCTAGCAACAGGTGGACGGGTATTCTCCTGTTGAAATACAGCTCCGGGAATGCGTTGAAGGAGGATTACGATTTCGGGCTTCAGAACTTCTCTGATGTACCGGTTGCTGTTGATATTACCCACAGTTCTTAGCAGCTGAGATCGTCCAAAATACCCAATGGCGCCCTAGACCATTACGCTTGGCGTTAGTCCATCATGACGTTGAATAACGCACTTCGGGCACCACGTGAAACCGCTGTAGCGTCTAACGTGGATGCAGCCAATACTGTACCCCAAATTAAAGCGGGATTCATCGGAAAAGATGACTTGTTGCCAATCGTCACGCCAATGTCTATGTTGTTGAGCCCATTGTAGCCTCAGGCGTCGATGGTTTTGCGTCAGGGGAATCTTGTACAAAGGAATTCTTTCACGCAGCCTACGGTGTAGCAGACGCCGACGAATTGTTGGAGCAGACAATGACACACTTGTTACTGTAGCAGTACTCCAACGTTCTGCCAACTGTCAAGATAAGTTGTACAGTCCATCACTGCCATGCGAATGTGTCATCCCGTGCTGACGTAGCATTTCGTCGTCCACTGCCGGATTTTCGACTCGTTCGGTTCTCTTCAGTCCACTGCTTCCATACTCGCATCACTATCGTGGCATTGCACTCCATATGAGCTGCTATTGCACGATACCCCCTCCCCTTCACGGAGGCCGATCATTCATCCCCATTCAAACTCCGTAACTTGTTCATTTGGCGCCCTCTGTCGTCGTAGAGACTTCTTATGAAACATTTACCGCTGGCAGACAACCGTAGACTATTTTAAACGTCCCGCTACAACTCTCTTTATACGGCTAAAACAGCAGTTCAGAGGGCGCTGCTCAGCCCACACATGGGCGGTGACTCTGAAATTCTAATCATTTGCATAGCACACCCTAATTTGCATTTGCTGTAAGTTTCAGCTCAATCGCGTGATTCCTTCATGGTCTTGTAATTTTTACAAACATGAGTTTATATATGAAAATCTTAAAACGTGATACTGCTCATGGTGAATAAAAGATTTTACTCAAAAGACGAAAGTTCTTATATTTTCTTGTTTTATTTTTTATGAAATTTCCCATTTTACATCGAAACCATGAAATATTTCGAGAATAGCCCATGGCAATGTCTTTTAAATTTTAATATTTGATTTTAAATTTAAATAAATTACCAATTAATACCTATTTTTTATAACATTTTTATTCATAAATATGTTTTTATAGCGTTTTTAAAATTTTGGAAAAAAAAAAATGTTTGGAAATTAAGGTCCTTTCCTCAATCACCCTGAAAAACAGTAGATCTCTGACGTTCCTCTATTGAAATATCCATATCAAATTTCATTTGATTTTCTCAATTTGCTCGAAAGATATATTTTCCCTACAGACAGACAGACACATTAAAAATTGTTTACACGCTATAAATTGTAGCGAAAATAAATACTTTAATTTTTTGAAAATCGCATATGAATAGAGCACGAATTATTCAAATGTGAGATATGGAGTGTGGTTAGTGGCGAAGCTTGGTTTGGTTGCGTTCCCCCGCAGCTTAAAACATTGCTCCCCCTTCCACTTCACCCTCATATTAACATTGCACCCAAAATCCCTCCAAATCTCTTACCCCCCCCCCCCCCCCCTCCTTCTTGCAGACCGCTGAAGTTGCAGACATAGACAACGTCTATTGTCGCAGGGGCTGCGGGTCCGAAGTTCCACCACTGTGTCTGTGGACACGATAATTCAAGTACAAATCCTCTTATATGTAGTGAAATTTTATGTGTATGTACATTATGGGAAAATAATTAGAAATAATTTTTATAATATGCATGAGTATGATACGGAATACTAAATTTAAGATTTCCATGGCATTGTTTCCAGAAGTAAACAGTAATTCTTAGAACAATGATACCAGTATTGCCAATATATACAAGAAACTAATGCAGTTTTAAATTTCTTAAACACTCAAAAGAGTATTAAATTTAACATTAATCTGCTGTGCTGATGACATCGAATTCATCAGCTCCGATATGTTGCCAACTTATATTTAAAAAATAAAAAGAAAAGAAAATAACTTGTAAACGACAGCTCATAAAAAATAATTTTTACTTTTCTTACATATGCAGTATTTACATGTGGCGTAAAGGAAAAGTAATGAGGATTTTGAACCAAAATGTAAATAGTTCATTTTTATTTTAGACGATAAAATCAACAACAGCGTCAAATTTCAATTTATATAATGTTAATTCAATGACACAGTCACATTGTGGTATGACTTACCCATAAAAACACACATTTGGTTATTTTGTGTGCTTTGGATAGTTCGATGCAGAAATATTTGATTTTGCATCCATATTTTATTTTGTTCCAGCCAATTAGTTCCTACTATCGCGTAGCTAGGATCTCGGAAAAAATGTCGAGGGAGTGAGGGGGGGGGGGGGGGTTTACAGTGCTGAATTTTGTTTTCCAGTATGGAGACAATTAATGTAATTTTTCCACCAACGGGAGAGGAGGGGCTTGACCCCCATGCCCCCCTCCCCCTGTTTACACATATACCTCTGTTTAGAACAATATGTATGGTTTTCTTTCTCAAAAGGTAATTTTTAAATTAATTATTATTTTTGGCAATTTTTTTTTTTTAAATTCAAGAAAATATGTGCTATTTGCGACCACTAACAAGTATCCTCCTAAAATCTTAAATGTGAATTTTTATAGGAAATCTCGCTTGTGATGTGCGAATGTGTACTTACTGTGTATGACATTTTTCGAAAATGAAAGAAATCCCTCCAAAGTTTCTTCTGAGAATGTTTTTAAAAAAAATTTCCATTTCTTATATAAAACTAATGTTTTATAAAAGAAACGGTTAACGAAAATTGAAGATTGTTTTATATATTTTTTAACCCCCCCGACTTGAAATCGTATTCACGCTGCGAATCAACCTCCGCGTTTTTCAAGGAGCAATAGCCTCCCATCCACCCTCGCAAAACCAAGAATCATTTGTGTTTATTTAGAAAGTATCCCAGAAAAAACTTCCCTAAATAGACAAATTCCTTTACAATTCATTTTTCCCTTGGCGACATTGAATTATATCGGATGGGCGATAAATTATTCGTAATGGTTACTCTACTTGTGTAGCTTACTCCAGACTTCAAGCTCGCTTTCGGTTATGCCGCATTTGTGACACCGGTTGCTATTAAAAGTTCTTAAAAGTATTTTGCAACTTCAAATAATTGTCAACAGAAATTAATTTTGGTTCTTTTAATAAGTATATAAATAACTAGAATTATTTAGTAAGTATCTACGAGGTGGAGTGGTTGCCGTGCGCCAATATTTTGTATGATGAAAGGTAATTTTTCTTGGAATATTTTTAGTTCGGAATTTTGGTACACGGATGGACCATGATGCAATCCTTACATATTTTATATATTATTTTATTTTTCTGAGCAAAATCCCTCATTAAATTTGAAAATATTTTTGTTTTTATTGCTGCCATTGTAAACATATAAAATCTAATAGTTTTGCTTGCGCTTTTGTATGAATATATATATATATATTTGGCACATTTAATTTTTACAGAAATCATTTTAAAATAGTTAAAATGCAACTTCGATACACTTGCAAAGAAAGTTATAGAGATCTTAAGTAGTACTTGAACATATTCCACATAACTACTTATTCATAAACATTGATTGCATGATGCCCTGTTTATTAAATGTTTTGCATGTGATTGCTGTCATCAGTTTTATGCACTTTTATTGAGGATTTAAGATATTTTAAATTAATTTGTTTTAAGATTTAGAGATACTTGAATATATGCCGCATGCAAGGAAAAAATATGTTCAGAGATGCATACAGTGCAAAACATATTTTCGATGTATGAGTTTGCATAAATAGAAGTTAAACTTTTTTTTTTATTTTTGAAATGTATATTGTTGATTAATGTGACGTTTTGACTGAAAAGTTAGTGAAGAATAGTTGTAAAATTTTCAGTTATAATGTGATACTAAAGAATGTTCTTTGTACTTTGACATATGTTTGCAAGATTCATAATTTCGAATATATTATTAACTTCAAAACTATTTATTCTTTTGGAATCTACACATATCTTAATGCATGAACTCTAAAATTTTGTAGTTTGGACAGCAATTTTTTTTATTGTTGTCAATGTAATATCGTATAGCATACGAATATTATCTTAATATTTTATTGGAAATATTTCACTAAAATACCGATATTGGCTATATATTTATTCTGACTAAGAAATATTTATATTTCACCAGAAACATGTTTTATTCAGAAAATGTGTTATGGAGAATTAAATTAAAAAAATTTCTCAAAGATCTCCAAAAAATTTGTTCTCCCCCCCCCCCTCCCAGGGAGCCCCCAAAACTCATCTAGAATCTCAAAACTGATTTCATATTGCATAAAAATCTGATATATTTGAGAAATTATTAGTGTTTTTAAAAAAATTTAGATGCTCTCAATTTTCTTTTGCCCAAAAGTTGGCGATATTTTAGTTTTAGGATATTGAAACTGATATTCAAATAAAAAAATATATTTATGATATGTATAAATATATATTGATCCCAAGGACCTTGAAAAGGTTTTGAGGCCCCTAAATAATTTTTAATACATAAACTCTCAAAATAATTTGGATTTCATAACTTAACCCTGGGCCCTTGAATTTCATTGGAACTCTCGGGGTTATTAAGGATTGGATAATTGATATTCATGTGCATGGTTGAAATAAGGAGCAAATATATTGTATGGATATATTAAAAAACTAAGATTTGAGGTGCAGGACATTAAGAATCTCTAAACTAATTATTGATTCAGGTGCATCTAAAAAATTTCAGCTTAGGACTCAAATAAATTTAGACCTCTGGTCTTCAAAATTTTTAAGAGCCTTTACTTTTGAGAAATTTTGCAATTTCAAAGCTGATATTAATATTTAAAAAATCTGATAAATATAAGGAGAGCATTTGAGAAATTTTTGTCCCTGTGCCCTATAATGTTTTGCGAATGCAGACATTAAAGTACCTTAAGGAATTATTTTAATATTCATATTAATAAAAAATCTGATTTTATTAAGGCACCTAGACTAATTTTATCAGGTTTTCCTGGCATCAATCCTCAAAACTTTATTATGATATGAAATATAATAAAGAACATAAATATAAGAAGCATCTTAATTTTTTATTAAAATAAATAGTTTGAAACTTTGCTCTTAATAATTAAGTGAAATTAATTTTTTTAAAGCACTTGAAAATACTCTTATAAGCTTAAATGAATTATTTGATAAAGTGTTGATTGTTAAGAAATTCTATATTTCGAACTGTGACATGCGGAAAATAAGGAAAATGAACTGTGAAGATTCAAATTTTAAAGAATTTCATGGATCAAAAACTGTTAATACCAAATTTCAGCTTAGTTTTGGAGTATATGTTTTATCTACCAGACACTTCTGCTCCTATTGAAATGGTGAACCATTATGAACAATGTTCCGTCTGAAGAATGAAGTAGAATAGCTGAATTAACTAGGTGTAATACATGTGTAATGTTAAATCTTGTGCTCTGTGAAATAAACATGGATTTAGAATGTTCAAACTTTTATGGAAAATAATTAAAAAATGACAAGCATTTTGTTAAAAAGTTTACACTGGCAACATATATATGAATAGTCGAAATTTAAACATGGATTTAGAATGTTCAAACTTTTATGGAAAATAATTAAAAAATGACAAGCATTTTGTTAAAAAGTTTACACTGTCAACATATATTTCCGGCCGTCCAAATAGTTGCTCTTAGTCCTCTGGACGAGTCGGACGGTCTGGGTCTTCAACTGTCAACATATATATGAATAGTCGAAATTAAAAGATTAATGTCTTATATATAAGGTTTCAGTTTTTTTTTCCTGTATTCAATCCTAAATATATATTATTTATTTATTTTAATTTGTCCCAGTTTGGAAAACAATTTGAATGATAAGCCTGCTTATACAGTCAAGTCCAGAAGTTAATTTTGGGTCATAGAAAATAAAGCTTAAAAACCCCTAGTTTAGACTTTTTTATATGAATAAATTTTCTTTAAAATTATAATATAAAAATTTCAACATTAGTAGTTTTCTGTACTAAACTCTCTAATGTTTTCCTCATCTAATCACTGTTGATGCAACCCTCACCCCATATATATACACCATAAAATTGTATTCTAATTGCAACCGTTTTCGAAAGCTTATTGCTACCTGCGAATACTAAAGGTTCCTGACACCTCTTGTAGAGAATTTTGTTTTTATATTTTCTGTGTATTAACCATTTATTTATGTTATAAATATGTATATTTTGTTAAATGTATTTTAGTATTAACACTGCAATTTTTTTGAAAAATCAAATTCACACAAAATTAAGTGTCATGGTACAAATGATAAAAGTGACAAGGGTACTATCAAACTAGCCCGGTCAACTGATTTGTGAAGGCTCTTTATACACCATCCATTACCTAAAATCTTTCGTTGTGCCCATTTTCAGGCTGACCAATAACCCATGAATATCTTCAGAGACACATTACCAACTTCTCAGCTCAAATGCGTTAAAAAATATATAAGTAAGCATACTAATGCACAATAAATCGTTAAAAGCATATAAGAAAATATAAATAATTTTTTGTGAGTAAATAGTAAATTAATTTGATTCTTAAAAAATCATTCGAAAATATACTCTGTCAGTGTAATCATTAAAGACTGGATTATATAAGTTTCATATAAACATGCTATTTAATTATATATTTGGTCACTGAACATATAAAGATTAGGAATTTCAACATTCAATAACTTTTTCACGTATAAACCTCTTCTTTCCTGGCCTGATTTTTTCCAAATTGAGCTTTGTTATAAAATTTTCCAAAAGAAATTCATCCCAAACTTGTACAAGGGCTATTAACTTTTTTGTGCTTACCATTAGATGAAACAATATTATTAATTCCATTAAATTAAATTTTATGAAGCCTCGTTTTAAGTCCAGATGAAAGCACAAATAGCTTTTTTGCATATGACAGTTTTTCTTTTGGTTTTCTGCAATTAATAAAAGGCCATTTTTAATTGGCTTTATCCCTAGAAATCAGCCCATATCACAGCAGCCTAACTCGCCCCTGTATTCTGATGGCAAAATATTTAGAAATCACTGATGTATGTTAATGCATGAGAAATATGAGTGGTGTCTAATTCATTCTTACATCTTTTATGTTTAAAAAATTCATTGAATACTTTGAATGGTGTTGGATGTTTTTTTAAATTTTCAATTAGCCATTAATTTATACTCTGATTTGTATTGCAGGACAAGCTTGTGATGAAAATGCTAAGTTTTTACAAGTTCATTGTGGACAATTTTTGAAACCTTTGAACTGAGGTTTTAAATAATCTTTTCAAGCTATACACCATATATGCTTAATGTTCAGATCTGAGAATGCAGTGGTATGTATAGAAATTTAAGTTTGGAGTCATTTCATGTCAAATCAACAAATGTTTTTTTGGCCCACTTTCGGTTCACATCTTTTACCAAATTTTGAAGAACTGTATATGTAAACTGGAGAGAGAATATAAACTTTTAAATCTTTTCTGGGGTAAACCCTGATGCTTTATTTGAGATCAAATATAAACAAAAAGTTATGTATTCTATTTTTTCTATAATAATAAAAGTGAGGCTGTCTGTCAGTAGCATTATAGAAAATCCAAGCTGTAGACAGCCATGAAATTTTATACAAAAGTACCTCAGGTACTGTGACTATGGATCTTGATGAAAAACATTTTTTTTTTTATTCTTAATTAAAATTTATTCCAGCCAGATGACTTTTTTCTTATAATTGCTGGTATTTTTTATTGATTTTAAGTTTAGTATTTTCCACTTGTTTGTGCCTCATATGCTTATTTAGGGCTATGCAGTGAGTGTGGCATAGTGACCAATGTCTGTGCCTTTGAACCGCGGACATAGCACAGCTTAAGTATGATTACAGTCATGTCGTAGACATGTTGCAGATGTATATGTGCCTACACAGCAGGTATCTAATATGATCAAAAGTTATTGAAATTAAGATATTTTTTAAATATGCAATCAGGCAGGTTGCTTTTAGAAAAGTGTAAGCCAATATATAATATATTTTAAATGGATATTTTAATTTATGGATATTTTAAATAATTTAAATGATTGAATTATGGTGGATTAAATTCTGGTGATGTATTTGAAATTATTATGTGTATGGATTGGTGGAACGATATGGATGATTCATGGAATGATATGGATTTTTTAAATTGATATTTTAATTTATGGTTATTTTAAATGGATATTTTAAATGGATATTTTAAATGATGGAACGATGGATATTTTAATTTTATGGATATTTTATATGATGAAGCGATGGATATTTTAATTTTATGGATATTTTAAATAGCATATGGTCATTATAAAATTTAAATTAGCGCGTGGGAATTACACTCGGTAGGCCCGGGTTCGATTCCCGCCACTGTCTAAACTGCCACAGTGTTCAGGCGGAGTACGATCACGTTAAACATGTGAGTCCGTAAGTTCTTCCGAGAGGTTGGTGGTAGGGGAAGGAGGGTATGGTCCCTGTGGATGCCTCCCCCACTGAGTTCCGGTCTAAATTGAGTGAATAAAAAGAAGGTTATGGAGATTGTTGCGGAGTGCGCGGTAGCCCAGTGGTTAGCGTGCTGGAGTTGCACTCGGTAGGCCCGGGTTCGATTCCCGCCACTGCCAAAACTGCCGCCGTGTTCAGGCGGAGTACGATCACATTAAACATGTGGGACCGTAAGTCCTTCCAAGAGGTTGGTGGTAGGAGAAGGAAGTACGGTCCCTGTGGATGCCTCCCCCACTGGGTTCCGGTCTAAATTGTGTGGCACTTCCTGGCCGTCCAAACAGTTACCTTACACCGTACTGGTAGGTCACGCCAGCGAGTTTGCCACGGTTAGAATTTGCCATGGTCAGAATTTTCAAGGGTAGCGAATAGGCTGGTCGCCAAAGGCGGCTAGTATATAATATAAGCTAGTATATAATATTTTTTGTATCTGTTCAAAAAAGCTAAAACTGCTGACGTTCAAGCAGTTCTAAAATGTTTAAGTATCTTAAGATTACACTCAAATGCAGAAGCAGATAAAATTTGAAAAATGAAGGCACTTTTCTTGAAAATCATCATCATTTTTTAGCATTGTACAGTCAAACTTTGGTGAACTTGTAGAACAATTTCATGTTTAAAAATAATTTTGAATTCATGTTACAAAAAAATCATTAAATCATACCAGATAAATAATCTTTGTTAATAGAATGTGAAATCTTGTAAGTTCCTAATTATCAAATTTCATTATTTTACAATGAGAAGTTCAGATGATGTCGATACATAAAATGGATTATGTCTGAACACTGTTAAAAAAATATTGTTCTTTAAAAATTTGTCAAAAATAAAGAAAATATGTTATAGATGCTGATCAACATTTATTAAAAATAATATTCTGTGAATTTTATGATATAATATTAAAATTGAAACTCTGCGATAATTTTTCTGATTGTTGCAAACAGATTGGTGTGAAAATTGCTCAACGTTCTACTTAAACATTAAATGAGTAATAAACTGAAATGAATTTTTAAAACATTGTTTCAGGTATTATCTGGAAGTATCTCTACCAATTTTTGTACCACATACTCTGTACCAAATTCTTATTTTCACTCAAAATATCTTCAAAACTATAAAAGATAGATATAAATAGTGAAGGACAAAGATATGTATTGGGAAATCTAGTTTCTAGATCTCTCTCTTTCTATATATATATATTTAAAACAATATAGTTTTCAAGTAATCATCTTGTCAATTTGAAGAAGATTAAAAATTTTCCGTTTTTCAAGTTTATAATGCTTATATTTCAAAAACTAAAAGTGCTGACTATAAACAATAAGTAAGAATTTGTGCTCTTTAAAAGCTCTACAAGTGTATATAATTGAATTCTGGAAAGAGTTCTTAGTTTTCAAATTATAGTGGTTATAATTACGATATTTTATTATTTTAACATGAGTTTTCCAATGGGTGGGAAAGCTGTATTAAAATGTCATGAGTTTTGCAGCTTTGTGTGTTTACTCACTTCTTGAATATTGGTACACAAATATGAGATATTTTGTTTTGTTTTTAAAAAATCAGGATGTTAAATGAACTTGGGGATTCTAAAGGTGTTTAATGATTGATGAGGTTTAAACAGAATAAATGGAAATATATGTATTTAAGCACATACATCTTTATATACTGTCAGGCAAGTTTATAGAATCTAAAATCTCATTAGATATATGAGTTTAATTTATATACTGTCAAGCAAATAAGTAAAATAATTTGATATTTTGACATAAATTTTATGGAGTATCCAAATGAAAGCTGGTGAAAAACTAAAAGTGATACCTAAGCATAAACAACATTAGGGAGTAATTTGTAGTGCTTTGAGTTTTTGTGGTTTATAATTTTGCATTTAAATACCCATATTTATAAATTTTTAAGTTTGGGGAAAAAAATCCCTCCCCTTCTTTTTTATTTTCAAACAATTTTTTTAACAGCATATTTAAACACAAATGGAATAACAATGGATCCCCTTTATCAGTGCTAGAAAAGCAACAAACCCAAAGTATAAAAAAACAAAGTAAGGAATGGAGCAAAGCCAAAAGTCTATTTTGTCTTTTTGACTTAAAGTTTGTTGGTTTTCTAGCACTGATAAAGGGGATCCAGCTTATCCTTTGCACAAAGTGTTTTTTTACTTATTAATTTTTTAACTTACCTTTATATTTCTCTTTAGGTATGCCCGCCTTGTGGCCAACCATCCCTCTATTGTTATGCTCTCTATGTTTACAGTTGCAGCTTCATGTGCCATTTTAGGAATTTTTCTCAAAGATTTGCCTGATTTCAAAGATCCTTTGCTGGTAATTTTTTAAACACATATATTGTAAAATTAAATTTTGAATTTTAGCATACTGTTTGTCTTAATTTAAACATTACTATGTATATAACTTTCTAGTACTTTCTTGAAGAAAACAGATATAAGCAAATAAGGTGACTACAATTGTTTCAAAGACATCTTGAGCTGCTTTCTTCAAGGAAGTACTAGAAAGTTTATTTTTACAAGCAGCCGATTCATTTATTATGATTACAATCTCTAAGTTGAAGAATTTTTAGCATTTTGTAGTTTTTAAAGTTAGTTTTTAGCATCTGTAGTTTCAGTATTGGGGAAATCAACTTTTGTATGGGTTAATTTTTAAAGAAATTTGTCAGTGTAAAAAATTCAATTCGTATTCATGCAAGAATTGGAAGTATTGTTTTTTTACCATACAGATGAATCCTTTTGAGACTTTATCCATTTATAGACTCCAAATTTTTTTTTTAATAGTAAGATACATCTGTTATAATGGCATATAATTTAAATAGTAAGTAATATTATTGGAATTGTGTGCTCTTGATGCACCAACCAGCATTGATGAATTTGTTTCGCTCTTGGTCTGAATAGCTTTGACTGCCAGTTAATAACCAACTTCATTACAAGCTTTGAAATGGCTCCAATTGGTTGGTTTTGTAATAATTATTATTATTATGTAATTTACTTTTCTCTTTAACTTTCACTATGTCATATCCCTCTAAAAATCATATGCTTCTTTACACTCAGCCTTCTTTTATTTCTTTCATAGTTTAATCTTAAATTTAAATGTGACATTTCTTTACTATAATTTTTTCACTTTTACGAAATGCTTATATAAATACTGGGAATTAAAATATTGTATGATTTCCATGGAAACGTATTTGAATCTTAACAAATTTATTGTTATAATTTCTGGAAGAGAAGCTGAAATATTTAAGAGTTTACATTTTTTTCATGTATAGTTTTTCAGTACTATTGTAGTCAAACCCAAGTGGCCAAAATCAATAATCAGTGCCAAAAATATTTTAGAAAAGCATTAAATATTGATTATTATTTTTATGTTTGCTAATATTGTTTAATTTAGTTATAACATTTCTGTTTACTTATTTTTTGTATACATTTTCCACATTTTAATGATAATGGAAATTACAGTCATTTCCATAGCTATTAGTTCATTTAATACTCTTTGAATGCAGCTTAATTTTAAAATATTTGACAGGCCAAAGGAACTAAAATGAAATAAAGTATTGATAGCAAATTTCACTTGTTTACAGCAATTCTGCATGATCATCATTTGTGTATTTACTATGAAACTAATGGGGACCTCAAGGATTAAGATTATTCAAACACTTTTTGTAAAACTTTTGGCGTTCTATTGGAGAAGTTTCTATGTTTCTTTTAAAAATTTGCTCTTATTAATTCCAGGGTTCGCACGGTCCTTAAAAACTCCCTAAGAACTCCTTAAATTCACATTTTGTTTTTAAGGACCCTTAAAAACTCCTTAATTTTGCCAAATTCTCCTTAAAAACTCCTTAAAATTTTTTGCCGTTCCAATTCCGAAATGCAAAAGGAATCCGGACAAACGACTGACAGTGCGAAAATGGCACTCTGAGGAATATTATCAAAATAGAGATTACGATTGTTTTTGTTTGTTTTTAAATTTCTTTTGCCCCCAAATCCGAACTTCATTGACAGGATTAAAAGTAGAAAAAATAAAATAAAAAAAGACTGGAAGATTGTTGATTAGTGCTGATCACTTCTCTTTCTGCCTGATAAATATTATAAGTTTCTCTTCATTTATAAAAACAAAAGTTTCCTAAATTATTCTTTGTTTAGTATTTATTTGGGGTAAAAAGGTTTAAAAATTTGAACTCTTTAGGAATTATTGCTTTTGCCTGATATTGTTTAAATTTGAATATACAACTTTCAATCGCAATTTCTTTTATTCCAGTTTAATTTCTTATTAAGCATGTCAGAACCAATAAAAAGGGATTTATAAACAAGCCTAAGTTAAAGATAAGTATTTGTTTAACAATAAAATCTGATGTGGGGCAGCTCATGTCTTTCTCTGCAAACACATTTTTTCATCTGTAGGGCTCCTGTTTATGCTCACTATATTTATAAATTATCCCAATGTTTTTAAAGTGACTTATTTCAAGTATTATCATCAGGTTATTTTTATAGTGTGCCAGTATAAATGAATAAGTATTTTACTAAACGAAATAATTTTTAGCATAAATGGTGTGATTGCACAATTCATTTTATATCGTGATGCATTGCAAGCATCTTTTTCTATCCATCTGCATCCTTTAATTATTACAGTAGGCAGACTAAACTTGCATATTTTCATATTTCGTTAATTTTAAAGGAATTTTAAAGAAATATTATGAGAATTAATAATGGTGGAAGTAAGATAATACGTGTAGTTAACATTCTCGTGCAGTGTTTTGAATCTAAAATTTTTTTTTTTTTAATGTAGAGTTTATTTTAAAACAAGCCATTTCACCTGCGCTTCACTCATTCTTAATAGCTAGTTCCCACTAACTGTAACATGTACTTAATAAAAGTAAATATGTCAAACATCCTTCCATTTTATTGCTAATTTATACAATAATGCATACTATCAAGTCACTGTAACATAAAATAAACATAAAGAAAAACCTAATTCAAATTTTTAAAATTCTCTCCAAGGTCTGTTGTACTGTGAATTCAGCTAACCCACTACTGAATTTCATGGCTGTCAGAAATTTAGGTATTCCACTTCTGATGACACACACAAAAACAAACATCTTTTGTTATATAAGATGATATTGTTCTTCAAAAATTTGTTAAAATATTTAATTTAATTCTATCAAAAAAGAAGTATAATGAATCTGTTTCCACTATACAAAATTTTCTGCAGAGGTAAATCTGAAGAATAAAGCATTCTAGTTTCCGTTTGTAATCAAATTTACAAAAAGTATGAAATTTGATCTACAACCCAATCAAAAATATAATGCAGTTCATATATAAAATTTACTTTTATATCAATTTTTTTATTATTTAAATTAGGTAAATTGAATGAAAATCATCTGCCATATAAACACATTTGATGTAATACCATTGCTATTTTTGCAACAAACCTAACTTGACAACAGAGAGGTATAGGAAGAACTGCAAGCTTCCTATATAGTATAGGCCAATGCATTTAACTTTATAAATAGTTAAAATCTTAAATATTTTGCATATATCCAATGGTTTTAGTTTAAATTAGTTGGTTTTTAAAACTGCATTTTATACTCTAACCATATTTTAACAAAACATGTCTTCAATAAAATATTATTTCAATAGCTGTTCAAAACTTTAATATGTTTGGCATTATTTAGCAAATCTAATTTTATGGCAACTAAATCCCAGATTTATATAATCGTGTATAGAAGATTAATTCTGCAATTCTTTTAAGATTAAAAGTATTTCAGATGATTTAAAAAAATATTTTGTTTGCAATAGATAGTTTAACCAAGCTGTTGTAAACACAAAATTCTGTCATTGTGCGTATGAACAAATAAAACTGAATAAAAAGGCTCTCATAGTTTCCATAATATATATAAGTTAGGTTTTCTGCAAATATGAGCAACAAGATATAATTTTCTTCAAATAATGTTTCAGAAAAATGAATTGTTTGCACAATATTATTTATATGGAAAGTTTAATTATTAATATCGTGGCACCCCTGGTCCTAGTAGTTTGAAACATGGACAGGGTTATATCCACAATGAAGTAGAGAATAAAAATACTAAATTTGAAAGAAATCTGTCAAAAATAGAGATATAGATTTGTATATAGAATAGCATTTAAGAAAGGTTTAGTGTAGGGAAACAAAATACCACATAAAATCATTAATTTTAGCACTAAAGTAGAATTGATTTATGTGTCGATCTTATACTTTTGCTAAATTGTCTTTTAAAGTAGATAGTTTGATATGTATGCAAGTACAGTATCACAAACTTATTATGTTATGATTATACTTTAGGGCTTTGAGCCTCGGGGAACTGTTCTATCCCAGCGCTCAACTGCCTGGCAGAATCTTTTGAAAAGTACAGTATATGATGGACCTCTTACATTATACCCTAACAGCATAGTTACTGACATCACCAATAAAACTTTAGAAGCTGCACAGTGGCATGAGCTATCCAAGGGAAATAAAAGCGTAACAAACAACTCAGATGAATTTGAAGGCCCCCTTGGTCCTTCTCTTGAACTGGAAGCTGGTGAACATGTCTATGGCATACCTAATGATGATGAAGATGTATCAGGTCGCATTGTGTTTGAAAGAACCCATCCTATAAGACCTAATAAGATTGTGTTTGCAGATAGAAAACATTTCTTTTGCAATAATCCTAGTAAGTTTTATGTTTTCTTTAATTCAGTGTTTTATGTATTCTGATTTGGCTTTTTAGATTTGTATATTTGAAGCCATATTTTTAACTTTTAAAAAATGTTTTGTTTAACTAACATGTTGAACAAACATTTTGTTGACTGTTCAATATTTTCTTGTATGGTTGAATATCTGATATAATTGCCAATTTTGTGTCTCTTGAGCTTTAAAAATAAATAAGTAAATAAGTAGATATTTTTTGCAGTATTTGTTTAGAATACAATTTGTTCTACATATTTTTCACCGAAAACAGTTTATTCAATAATATTAAATGTACTTTGATTGAAATCAAATTTATCATTTCTATCACTATCCCCCAGTGATGATTTGAGTTTTCACCTCCAAATTACATCAATAAATTACTTAAATAATGGCAATAAATGGGTGAGGTTAAGAAATTGTGATTTTAACCTGTAAAAAAACCTCTTATTTATAAAAATGTTAACTATATTATTTTGCAAAATTGCTGATATGCATTTGCCCCTGAGAATCAGTGGCATTACGATGTTGTCTGAAAAATCATCCTTTTCAACCATTAGATGGCTACAGCAGTGATATTAAGTCAGTTGAAGAACACTATTTAGTGAAAATTCTATGTCTCCTGTTTGTGCATAAAAGTGAGTTATACACAGTGCATACTTTGTTTCCCAATGTTAATTTCAATTTCCATGTGGAACAAAAACAAATCCATATGTCATTTCTGTCATAGTTATTTCTGACATGGTAATGTAATGAATATGCATTGAAATTCTATTAATCATGTTAAACAGTTCTGTCATACACTTGAAATCTTAAAGGGCATTAAGAACTTATTTCATCAAAAGTTTTTAGTAGTTAAAAAAATCTGATGTAGGCAGCACATGACTTTCCTTATATAATGCAATGAATTTACTACTTTTACACTAAAAGAAAATAGGTTATTCTTATAGTGGATACTTATATTCTTTTCAAGATAATGACATTTCATCAATTAGTCATCATTTTCATTGATTTAGCGTCATTTTTATCCATTGGGTGAGATTTTCGTTAATTTGGCAACATTAAAAAAATGTCGCTAAGTTGGCGACATTCTGCCAAACTCGTCGCCAAAATCTCATCAAGCGTTATGAACGGAGAAATAAGTTATTCTTATAGCAGATTGCCGTTCAAATACAAAAGTATTACTCAAAGTATCTTTTCTCGTGAATGTTACGAGAGAGAGAGAGAGAGAGAGAGAGCTAGATCCATGAGAAAGATGTCACCAAATTTATCGCATAATATTAGATATGAAAAGTGAACATGTTTCTCAACAGTTAATATTTTTTTTTTATTTATGGGATTTTTTTATAAATTTATTTGAAAAATGTGCAATATCTCGAGAACGGTTCATGCTAGCATTCTAAAGTTTATGTCGATCGTTTTCTAAGAAAACGTACATAAAAAATGTCTATTTCCGTAACTTAATTAAAGGTTTTGATTTTTTGATGAATTTTTCAAAATTTCACTCGAAAATTTAGGGGGGGGGTTATGAACATTCGATTGTATTTAAAAACAATAGGCTTCCAGTATTCACAGATTGTAATTTTTGTTTCATTTGAATTGCTCCATTTGTTTGTGAGATATCGTCTCCACAGACTCACTGACACACACACACTCACACATCACCTCAAAAATGATCAATTTATGATCAGGGATGCTTGAAACATGCTCTCCCGGCGAAAACTCGTATTTGAATTTTCACCCCATCACAATACTTTCCTTATACATTATATGTATATAAGGAAAGTAAAAAAATTTTTGAATCTTTAAAATTGACAATAACTGGATATTCAGCTTTTCTATATATAATTCTAATTTATATCCCACACATAATAATACATATGCTTGATGCATAATATGCATCTGATATATTATTTTGTCTACTTCTAAAGAGCATATGACCTGTAGGACACTATTTTAATGAATTAGTTATTGTTAATTTTTTACGGTAAAGCACCATCAGCTTTCCTAATTACAGAGTAATCAAGTCTATATGCCTGATTGTTACTTTCCTTATAAACATAATGTATAAGGAAAGTATTGTGATGGAGTCGAAAATTCGAATTCGAGTTTTCAATGGGAGAGCACGTTTCAAGAATCCCTGATCATGAATCGAACATTTTTGAGGTGATGTCTGTGTGTGTGTGTGTCAGTGAGTCTGTGGAGACGATAACTGACGAACGAATGGACAGATTCGAACGAAATTTGGTACAAAAATCACAATCTGTAAACAGTGGAAGCCTATTGTTTTTATACGCAATCGAATGTTCAGAACCTCCCTAAATTTTTGAGTGAAATTTTGAAAAAATCGTCAAAAAATCAAAACTGCTGATAAAGTTACGCAAATAGACATTTCTTATGTAATTTTTCATTAGAAAACGATTGACATAAATTCTAGAACGCTAATATGAACCGTTCTCGAGATATTGCACATTTTTCAAAAAAATTATCAAAATGTTATATAAAATAAAAAAATATATATTTCCTATTGAGAAACACGTTCACTTTTCATATGTAATACCATGTGATAAATTTGGTGACATCATTCTCGTGGATCTAGCTTGTTCCATTCATGAAAAAAGATACTTTGAGTAATACTTTTGTATTTGAACGCCAATAGTCATTTATCTGCTGTAAGAATAACTTATTTCTCCGTCCATAATGCTTAGCGAGATTTTGGCGACGAATTTGGCAGAATGTTGCCAACTTGGCAACATTTTTAATTGTTGCCAAATTAACAAAAATTTCGCCAAATGGATAAAAATGACGCTAAATCAATGAAAATGACGACTCATTGAAGAAAATTCAATATCTTGGAAAGAATATAAGTATCTACTATCAGAATAACATTTTTTTTAACTGTAAAAATAGTAAATTCATTGCATTATATAAGGAAAGTCATGCGTTGCCCACATCAGAATTTTTTGGAACTGCAATACCACTGTTCCAATCCCAAAGCATTTGAAAGTCTGGGTTCCAGTGCTTACTATTACAGTACCCCCCCCCCCCCCCTTCCTCTGTAATTTGAACTAATTGAGACCGAGGAATGTTCGGATAACGGGGTGTTGAGATTTATTTTATATATTTCTCTTGATTATTTATTATTATCTCCTATTTATTTTATATATTCCCACATATTTCTCCTATCATTGCTCAACCATTTTTCTCGAAAATGGACTTTACAAGTCATCTGATCCCATGACCAAAAATTTATGTGCCAGTGTAACACATATCAATACTTCTGTGCAGTTACTCAGAGTTAATGGTAATTTAAGCAGATTTTTCTATAAAAATGTTCAGTAAGAGATTTTCTCCACTAGAAATTTATTTTATCTCAATCAGAGATTTAAGAAGAAAGTTGAATTAATGGAGTAGTTGTGTTATCTAGATGTGGAGTACTGTCATTTCACCAAATTGTGAGCTTATTTACAATCAGGGTTGGAGAAGTCTGGATTTTTTTTTTTAATTGAAAAACCATGGTTTAAACCAAGAAAAAAATGGTTATGGTTTAAAATTTAAAAGAATCATAGTTTAAACCAGCCAAACTTGTTTACAACACATCACAGTTATAACAAATTGTTACATAAAGTTAATTTGCATATTCAGCAAGAATTTATTTATTTTATTTATATATTTATTTTGTATTTCTGATTCTCATATTTATTTCAGTGTAATTGTTTACTTTCAAATTTATAAATTACTTAAGAAGTTTGAAATTCTTTATAATTTAATAATTTAATCATAACTTTTTTTTTTGCAGCTCGTGAATATGCTCACATTATTCTTCAGTCAGTATCTGATGGTAATTTATTCACTGTTGAAGGTCTTAAAGCTGTGTGTGATCTTGATGAAAACAAGCTTCGCAAATCAGAATATTTTCTAGATATCTGTGAACAGGATTTATGGCGGTCCTGTTGCCGTAGTTGGTCTATTGCAAATTATGTTGCTCTGCTTCGTAATCTGTCCTCATGCCATGAAATCAAGCAGTCCGATGTAACTGCTGTGTTAAAACTCCTTGTATCTTGTGCTAATTTCTACCATGAGATGAAACTCAGCCATGATTGTACAAAGGACCCTGCATTATGTCGGGGAGTACCCAGACAGTGTTTTGAATATGATGCCGTCTATAACATTCTGCATTACTTGGCTGATGTCAACTTTTTGAATCCCAAATCACCTACCTTCAATGTTCCTAAATTGAAATATACAGCTGTGTTTCTTCCTTCTGCTCAAAGTTCTGCGGCCTTAGGTTATTATAGAGATTTGGAAAATACAAAATTATGTAATGATTATGCAGAAGTTGTTGGAATGGAATTAGGACTAAAATACAAATTGTTTGTGGACTGCTTGCTACATGATACAGTTTATGTTGGTATGGCTGGATTCATCATATTTATATTTTTGTGGATGTATTCATCGTCATTTTTTGTCACTTTCATGACTGTGTGTAGTGTGATGGCCTCTATTGCAACAGCATATTTCATGTACACCTTTATATACCAAATCAATTTTTTTCCGTTCATTAATCTTCTGACTATCGTCATCATTATAGGTAAGTGAATCATTTTGATTTTCTCATAAGATAGTATAAAGAAAATATTGTTTTACTAATTTAAGATTTTGATCTAAATACGTATGTTAAGACCTTTTGAACATGGGTTGACAACTTCCGAGTAATCTATGTCTGAAATATTTATGCAGGGTTCCTAGAAAATTCCTTAACCAACTTAATAATTTTGTAAGGAAAGGTCCATGAGTGTACATGTTAGGTCTATCTATGGTAAAACGGCCATGCCTGAACAAATAAAAGTGATTGCAGCACCCCTAGCGGAGAATTTAAAATGTTAGGATAACAAACTTGACAATAAAGTGAGATAGGCAAAAATAGCCAATTACAAAGCTGTTGAGCATTGTATAATCAGTATCAGTAGACCAAACTATTTCAGAAGACATTTGACTCAATAAAGCTATTGGCGATTAGTTGTCATATTCCAGAATGGTACAATAAACAACACTATGATTAAAAATCTAGTATAGAGCCTGTTCAAAATGCCCTCAGTCAAAGACAATGCATATTTGAATATTAAAAAGAGTATTACCACATAATTTTACAAACATTGCAAGTGTCATTGTGTTACATACCCTGATAATACAACTTTTTGGCATGCATTTATTGCCTTTTATATACGCATTCCTGCTATCGATTCCTACTAATTAGACAATGCTTTTTAAATTGCGTTTTGTTACTTATCTTGCTTTGTTCCCAAGTTCATTATCCTACCTATTTAAATTCTCCACTAGGGGGGCTTCAGTCACTTTTATTCGATCGGGCATAGTCACTTTATGATAGATAGACCTAATGTACTCGTAGACTTTCCTTGCAAAATTATTGTGGTGTTTAAGGACTTTCCTGGGATACTTGTGTATTAAATAGCTGTAGATAGAGTTGATTTTCACAGTAACTTTTTACCGCTTGAGCTGTACAGATGAGTCTGTAAGAAGCTGTTGGGTCATAGGGTATAGATGACACAAATTGAATGCATTTTCGGATACAGTTTTTGCACATTTCATGAAAAATATACTGTGTATGCATACAACCCAGCATATTTTATATTATTATTTTGATATTTTGCAATAATGAAACTTATTTATTGAACTCTTCTATTCATGTATATTTATTTCAATGGTTTAAAAGTGAAGCCAGATAATGATGGTAAGTATTCAATTTTATTTAGTTTTGAGTCCATTCAGTATACATTGGGCATATGCAACATTTTTAAAAAAATCATGTAGTAATATTTTGTTGGGGGCATATAGTAATTGTATTTTGTTGAGGACTATATGATAATTTTATTTTGGTAGGTGGTCATAAAGTAAATATTGATCCAGAGAACTAACTGTATGGTATGCTCGTGCTGTAAAATAATGTTTATAAATTTTGATGAAAATTAGTATTTAGATAGCGGTTGGTATAATTTTTTTGCAAATCTTTGTTAATCTGCCTCTGATAAGAACTCCAGTCATTAACCTTAAGGATGTTTTAAACAAAAAATGATAAGTTTGTGAAAAAAGCTTTTCAAATTTTCTTCACTATAAACCTATAAATAGTTTGCTTTATCACTGTGCAAAGTTTGGTATTTCTACGAATAAAAGTACGGATGCTAGAGTATCACAAGAAGTTTCTGTAGATGTATACTCTATAAAGGCTCTACTGTAACTAGGTTCGCTCCACTCTAACTAGGTACAATAAAAGCTTTATATATAGCACTGTTGTTGGAGTTTACTTTTGAAATTGTTTCATTTGGGCAAAACCAACTGTTTAAATGATTTGGAATACTACTATTTAAATGATATTTATCTCAATATCTGCAAACAGATATATTAAAAAATATAACCCATCATTATTTCAGTGAAAACAAAAACTTTTTTAATTTCCAGAAAGTTCATGAAGAAGTCTTCATTTTACACAACAGTACAAACATTTCTCCAAGAAGATAAAAAAAAATGTTACAAATGATGTTAAAGAACTTTTTAATTTGATATTTCATTTTAAAAGAATATATATATATACAATGAAACATGAATATTGACAGGAATTTTGTTTTTAGAATTGTAAACTTAATCATACTTCGATTTGAAATTAAAAAAAAAATAATAATAATTGTTTACCATGGTTTTTTCATGGAATGAGAAACTTGCAAAATTTATGATGGATTTCTACTCTTTAGAACAGTTTATGTACTTGCAAATGTTCAAAGTGCCTTCTCATTTATCTTGTAATATTGTTCATTGTGTTGATGGTAAAATAAAACATTTGCTGAAATAAAGAGTTGAGTATTAGAAGTGGCCCAGTTCTTCCTCTATAACGCAGAACAGAAATTCCCAGTCTTTTACAAGTTCTCATACTTTGGAATTTGATTTACACAGGAGATCCCCCATCCCTAGAATAAATAAATATAAATAAACTTTTTCAAGAAAACCATCACATCAAAAAACATTAATTACATTAGATAGTTATTATGTGAATACATCATGTCAAAGTACTTATAAAACTAAGAAGTTGCTCCACAATTAGATAACATGACAATGCATAATAACAATAAATTAATTGTTCCTTCAGCTTTTCCTTTACCCATAGACCAGGTTCAGGATTTTTACTGCTCTTCAGTACAGGTTAAGTAATAGCATGACCAATGTTAAAATAAATTTCTTAAATGCAAGGATTTCTGAACTCTTTCTAATTAAAGTTAATTGTAGATCTAAAAACATTTTAGACTATAATTGGTTTGAAAATAAATTTAAAATTCTCATTATAAAAATCTTTGGAATCCTTGCTTCCAGCAGGTTTTGGGGGCATATCAATCAACAAAATACTAAGTAGTACCAACTCCCGTCAGAGCTAATAAAATGTTTTAATGTAAGATTACTTACTGGAAGATTTGTGTAGCAATTTATCACTTTAAGCCTTTTGCCAATATAATGATGAAAAATTGACAAACATGAATAACCATTTAGTTTAGAATATATCGAAGTTTCCAAAATATTTTTTAATCAAATATAGATAAACTCTTTATGTGAATTGTTTGATTTGAATTATTTATTTTTATCATTTATTGTTAGGGAAAATAACAAAAATAGAATTTATGTAGTGAAAATATATTAATAAATATTTTTATTGTATATTTGATATTGAATTTCCCAGTTTGGGGCAACATTTGATGTACTTAAAAATATGCCATCCTAAGTTAGTACTTCTACTTCTAGGGAACTACAACTTTGCATACAGCCAGTACACTACAAGGATTTAACAACACAGTACATTTGAAAAAAAAATAATTTTCAGTTCACAGTGAATATGTTTTAATAGAGGAGAGCAGGGCAGCTCGAGACAGTTTTCAGTTATTGATTTTTTTAATTACTATCTTAACTAAACACTTACCTGATCTACATTAAACATGTCTGCATAAGATAAAAGTATAATCCACTTCACATGTCTTTTACAAAATTAATTTATATTTGTTTATCAGAACCCATCTAGTGTCATAAGCTGCCTCATCTGGTAAGGCACCTTGGGACAGTACCTTCCTTCAATGGATTAATCGGCAACTTTATTATTAATGGTTAACTTTCCTGTGTGTGTGTGTGTGTGTGTGTGAGAGACAGATTTTTTATTTAATTGGCTAATTTAAACAACTAACACATCAGACTTTGAATTTAGGCAGAAAAAAAATTTATACAATGCACAAACATTAAACTTAAAAATGAAAATTCTTAAAAAAAAAATGTAACAATTTAGCAGATGAAAAATTTAGACTTCTTGAATACTTAATGAATACTCATGAATTGGGGCTTAAATCGAACCTCTACAGTAAATCAAAATCATTACATACAGCAATCACTGCAAAAAACAATTCCATCAGGTGTCCTAATGTGCCCCAACTGGCTAGGTTCTTCCTAAAAACTCCTATTCATGCATTCAGTTTTAACTATACAATGACCATTCAATATTTAATTTCCCAATAAACATGTCTACTTTTCTTTATATGTAGTTTTATTTAATAAATTAAATTCTAACCCTACTGTTACTGCCTACAAAATTTACATACAAATGTTTTGACTGTTATAAAAACTAAAATAGTTTGATAAATTTTTACCTAATCACAGAGTTTTAAAAACACAGGAACAAATACATAGGAGGGTCATCTAGTAGTACATAAAATAAAACAAGATTTTAATCTCAAACCTGATTTTAAAATTTAAGGTGGCCCGAGGTGCCCCACTCTCCTCTATATAAGAATACTGTACAATTTTGGCAATTTTCTATATTTCTTTAGTGTTGATTAAATATTGTGACTATTAACCATTTGTCATCAAAACACTGTTCTTTTTATGCAAGAAGGTCTGAAAGATTATAGGCTTTAAAATGTTTTCTTCATGAAAATGTTGCTGTAGTATATACTTCTTAGGAATTTATATGGAGACATATTTTATATAGTGACCAACAGAATAATTTAATTTTAGTATACATTTGGTTCAATTTTAGTATACAGTGTTTCTACTTGTTCTAAATTTTCTATAATATTTCAATGATCTATTTTAATGGGTTTATTTTTCTGTTTTATGAAAAATAAAAACTGTGAAAAAAATGTCTTTCTGTGCAGAAAATTTCATAGTAAGCTGTAGAAAATAAATATGTAATCATATCAATAGATTTGGCAAACAGAATGAACTTTTATGTTCCAGATTAAAAGCAGTTACACTATCAAAGGAAAATCAGGGTGCTGGTTTTTCCTTTGCTTGCATACACTTTTGAAAATACTCATGTGTGCTAGAAAACTGAGAAGTCCATTATTAAAAGACTCTGCTTTTTAGAGGTGTCCACTCAGAATTTTTACTGTAATTTGCCAATTTTGAGCTAAATAATGCATTTTAAAATATGCAACCTGACCTATAGACTTTCCATTTTAAATTGCATCCAGCAAGGACTTGGAAAACGGCATGACTTTGATAAATGATGTTGTTACCTCAAGCTCAAACTAGTTACCCTGACCTACAGAATTGTAAGATTTTTCTGTCTGGACCAATGTAAAAAAATGTTTGTGCATCCCTGCATTATAAAATAAAAAAATAGTATCTTATATTTTTTCCCTTCCCTGATAGAAGAACTGTTCTTTATTCCATTAGCTATGTCTTGTGTAAAATCCTTGATCAAAAATTATGACTTTTAGTTTCAATTTCAACAACTTGTTAAAAAAGCAATAAGAGATCAGATAAAAATAACACTACTCACAATTTTTCTACTTGCACTTTTCTTAATGTGCATAACTTTTACATTATAAATAATTAGTACTATGTAAAAAGTTATCTCTCAAAGTCAAATCCTCTCACTGAACATATAACAGAAATGTTTTCAAATACAACTGCTTTCAAAACAAAAATGTACATAAAAACGTCATTAAGTATATGTACAGCTCTAACTATGTACAACTATGACAAAATATAATTAAAATAAATAAAATTATCAACCCTACCTTGTTTCTTATATATCAGTTATATTTTTAGAATGTACATAAGCCAGTTTTTTAATTTATCATGAGTAATTGATATAATTCAGTTGACTAGTTGATTTTCTTTCATAAAATGCATATATACTCATTAATTTTAACTTCAAATAAGTGACTTCCACATCAAATTAAAATAATCTTTAATTTGTCTAATTATCGCATAAATGTTTTGTTTCTTGCAGGTATTGGTGCTGATGATGCCTGTATATATTGTAAAATATGGACTTGTGCTAAATCAGAGAAGAATAACGGGACTTTGGTGAAACTGGTGCATGATACACTTCACCATGCTTGTCTATCCATGTTTGTCACGAGCGTGACAACTGCTGTTGCCTTTTTTGGCAGTGTTATCAGCAATATTACTGCTGTGCGTTGTTTCAGGTAGTGTAAGAATTAATATTTATTTCAGTATATCTTAAGATATGCAATTTATTATAAAGATTCTAAGATTTCTGGTAAATATAATCAGAGTTCTCATAATTGTTTAATGTCCTTGAGAAGTTCTTAATTACTTTTTCATACTATAGGAAAGTATAATTTATTATTTTAAAATGTTCATAAACCTAAAAAAGTTTGAGTATTTTAAGATTTTAACTTGAATTATAACTCGAATTAAAAAAAAAAAAAAATCAGTTTATCATATTGTCAGATATATTGCATGTTTCTAGACAAGCTCAATATATCTGGTCATTTCTGTATTAAGTTTTTAAATTCAATTGCTTTGATCTAAAATCAAACAAATGTAACAAAATCCTTGATTTAACAAAACATGAAAGACTGCACTTAATTTGGATTTAAATAATTCTTCCTTATTTTAACAGTTTCCTTTAATGAATAACATTGTTATTTTTCTGATTTGTTAAGTTGGAGTAAACAAAATTATTTTAACCTAGAAAATTTTAAAAACTTTAAAGTTTGAGTGAATGAGAAAGGTAATAACCTTGTTCGACAACAAATGGCAAGTATAAAATTTCATTTATAAAAAAAAAAAAAAAAAAAGTTTTATTTTTTGTTTCCTTTTTTTGCACATATAGGACAAATGTTTAAAATTTATAATTCTTGATAATACTTTCTGTGGAGATACAATAATTAAAAAGTTTTGTGTGTTATAATTAAAAAGTATATTAAAATAGGTACATGTATTCATCACTAATCAGCTTATATGCATCTAATTATGTTAGCTTGACAAACCCTTTGACCACTTGAAAAGTGAATTTAAAAAAAGATTGACTCAGAATGAAAGTTCATACATCATTAAAATTGTCCTTGTGCCATGGTACTATAGTGGAGCTAGTTGATAGAAAATATAATAATGTTTTTAAAATGCCATGCATGTGGCATATGTTTCAAACAGACTCATGAGCATTTTTAGTTATGAAAGTTAAAAACTATTAAGCATGATTTGAATCAATGTAATAGAACTAAAACTGAAACATAATAATGTATATAAGTTGGGTGGAGCCTCTAAATTCAAAATTTTATTTTTAAGTGGCCTTAAAGTGTCTTTTATTCGTTCATCCCTAAATCCAGCTTAACCACTGATAAGAGTCATTTTCAATTTGACATAAACAATTTCAAACAAAAACTGTTCATTTGCTAACTTGGTCAGTGTCTTTTCTTAACAACCACAGTGATTGTTAAGAAAAGGCACTGTTTCTGACCTGAGGAAAAAGGCTAAAAATACCCTCAAAACAATTTTTATCACCTAATTTTCCTATGTCTGTTTTTTTAAGGAAGTATTAAAGTTATATTAATTACATTGCAAGATTTGGATAATTCAGTTTTCTAATTCATATCTGCTAAAGAACTTCTACTATTTAGCCTTAAAAATATTTAGAGGAATGAAGGTTAGATAAAATACTTCTGCAAAATTTTCACAGTTGTTGTTTTCACTGAATGTTTCTAATTTCAGAAGCATTAAAAAAATGTTGAAATATTCAAAGTTTGGATTATTGACAAAATCTTTTTATTCTTTGTTCAATGATTCCTAATAAATAGGTCTATTAACTTGAATGTTATTCCAAACCACAGTGGTGCTCAAAAAATTGCACCGACTACATATTTTCATGACTGATGGAGAAAATAAACCAGTAACACATTTAAAGTGGTATTTAAGGTGTTTAAATTGATTTGTAGACTTTGACTGTAGACTTAATGACATGTGGACATATATGAGCCTTCCTTGCGTAAAACAATTGCAACACTTTTAATATTTTGGAATGATGTAATTTTTTTAGCAGCACTGTATATAGCAACACCAAATATAAGTATTAAAAAATGCCCAGTTATCTATCTACCACCCTTGGACTATGATTTTGCAGTTTTTGCTACTCATTAGAAAGAAGTTGATGATGAGATGACCAACATGCATAAAATTACTTTTAAGCAAGGATTATAACTTGTTATAGGTCAGATATTGTTTCACTGTTCACTTAATATAGAATTTAAGTCACATATTATTACCTTATTGAAAACATGTTGTGCCAGAGTTTTATTTATGAACATCTTCGGATTTTAAATTCAAAATATTAAATAGTATAAATTTTCTTTCTATTGCAGTATCTTTGCCGGGACAGCTGTTTTAGCAAACTTCATCTTTACTGTGTCCTGGCTTCCAGCTTCAGTCATCATGGCTGAAAAATGGTGCTCTTCTACTTGCTGTTTATGTATTCCCCCTCTTGGATTGTATCTTCCACAGTTTCAGCAAGTATGGTGGTGCTCTTCATTGTGCAATGCATTGTGGAGATTTCATTACAGTTTTACAGACTCATCACGTGTGTTCTTTGAAAAAATCTTGCCTTGTATCATTGTCAAATCTCGGTACTTTTGGATAACACTGTTTGCAGCTCTAGCTACTGGTGGTGCTGTAATTGTATTTTACTATCCAAAGTTACAGCTTCCTGATTCACAAGAATTTCAGATATTTAATGCTGATCATCCATTTGAGAAATATGATTTATTTTTGAAGAAGCTATTTTGGTTTGAAAAAGCTAAAGAGCGAGATATTTATTCAAAGCTGCCTATTAGAGTTGTCTGGGGTATTTTACCTGAAGATAATGGTGACTATTTAGATCCTTATAACAAGGGCTCTTTAGTATTTGATCCTGATTTCAACATTGCTGTACCAGAATCGCAGGAATGGTTATATAATTTTTGTGTACAATTACGTAATCAGAGCTTTTATCAGTCCACTCATGGAATATTATTATTCAATTGTTTCATCGAGACTTTTAGAGAATGGATGGAACGACGCTGTGTGGATGGAATATCAGACATGAATCGAACCCCATGTTGTGAGAGTTCAAAATTCCCGTACAGTGAAAAAGTTTTTAATTATTGTGTCAAAGAAGCTGTTGCAATATTACATCGCACTCCAGGTTATTTTGTTGTGCCATCTATTGAAGGACTGCGTTTCTCAACATCCACAGGTCAAGTGTCTGCAGCCGTAATACAGTATGATAGCATATATTCATACTCTAACTCTTACACAGAGATGTATGAATTTAAAACCATTGTGGATAGCTGGGTTGTGAAGATGATGGCTACTGCTCCTAAGGGCCTGAAGAATGGCTGGTTCATAAGTGATTTGGAGTTCTTCGACCTGCAAGACAGTTTATCCAAAGGTTCACTTGTAGCAATAGGTGTTGCAATAGCTGTATCTTTTGCTGCTTTGTTATTCACAACGCTCAATTTACTTATCAGCATTTATGCTATTTTGACTATTTCCTGTGTGATTATTGTAACTGTTGCATCTTTAGTGTTAATGGGATGGAAGCTTAATGTACTAGAGAGCACAACAGTATCCATTGCTATTGGCTTAGCAGTGGATCTCACTCTTCATTTTGGTGTTGCATACAGATTATCCCCTCAAGAAGATCGGGAGTCATCTATCATTTTTGCTCTTAGTCGAGTTGGCAGCCCTGTAGCAATGGCTGCTTTTACAACATTCATGGCAGGGGCTCTGGTCTTCCCTTCCATTGTTTTAGCCTACTTACAAATAGGAACATTCCTAGTCATTTTGATGACTGTTAGTTGGTTGTATTCTACTTTCTTTTTTCTCTCACTTCTTAGTGCTGCTGGACCTCAAAATAAACAGTTGCAACTAAACTACCCTTCATTTAACTGCTGTGAAACAACATCTGTGCCTGTGGAAAAGAACACTTATGCATTGTCGGAGTCTACTCTGTCATCTAGTAGTGCCAGCTACCCCAATCAAATTCCAACGAGTGAAAGTCATGAGTTAGAACCTCTGACAACTTTAAAAGCTGGACGTATGGATGTACCAAAGTTTATAAAAAAGAAGCATGCCAATCGATCAAACAGGCCACGCTCAGGAAGTCTGTCATCTGCTGCTACAAGGACACGAGATCCTATTTTAACTTCAAAAATCAATAGAACTTTACGCAAAGTTAGCCTTCCAACTGTAAATGTAACTTTTCATGGTGAGCCTTGTCCAGATGTATCCATCGGGGCTGCTAGT
Organism: Amaurobius ferox; assembly: GCA_951213105.1. NCBI lineage: Eukaryota > Metazoa > Arthropoda > Arachnida > Araneae > Amaurobiidae > Amaurobius > Amaurobius ferox. Next base: position 113,197,740 of record OX578138.1, read on the forward strand.
TCGTCCACAATCATTTGTGCTGATGAAGAAAAAGAGGCTGTCATTCAGCCACTGTCAAAAGAAGACATTCCTGAAGCTTGGGCAAGGAAGGAAATTAGTGTTTGATCTAAGATGTATAAAGAATTAAAATTGGTGCTTGTAAAAATTAATTTACAGTAGACACTGCTTATTCCAATCACATTAGGTTACAGATATTCTGATAGCATTAAACAATGGGAATAAATTACTCATTGATGCAATGTAACAAATTTAATGGAAACGTTCAATTTAAGGTTTCAATAACTATAAAAACTCAATTCAATAATAATAATTGACTGCAGTTTTTCATAAAAGTTCATTTATAAAATGTTCATTTTCAGAGTGTTCCTGAAAATTATCTGACTGATGCAGTACCCCCTAATCTAAATATACAAAACCTGTCTCTCATCTCGGTACTTGGAAGGACTTTTTTACCAACTTTATCTTCAGAATCTTTATGTTGTACTTTGGATCTGCCTGAGAAAGAAATTGGCAAATTCTCTCTTCTCTTTGATGCTGTAAAAATGTCACAACCAAATAACAAAGTAAATGATCATACTGACAGCACAAGGTTAAGAAGAAAAATCATATCGCCTGTCTGTAATATTTTGATCATATTAATTGCTGATTACAATAACCATTGATTATTGAATGTAACTGTGCAGGCAATTCAATAATAATAGCCAAGTGATTATATTACTTATGATTACAACAAGCAGTGTTTACTGTATTTTAAAAAATATATTTTCAATTTCATATTTATTTAGATTATAGTAGTCTTGTATTTTTTGATCAATGACTTTTATATAAGTGGATTCCCAAAATTCATTTTATTTCATCACTTACTTTTTAGTTCTTGAATATCAGGTTGATCGTGTTTTAGTTGGTGAAATTTAAATGAATTATGAAAATTTTATTTATAATTTGTGTACATAAAAATTTAATTATATATATATATATATACAGCCAAACACAATCTTATTTATAATATAGAAGCAAATTTGCACTCTACAAAAATTAAATATATGATTAATATTTAATAAAAATCAAAATTTTAAATTAAAAAAAATGAAAGAATTTAATTTTGGGTAAATTTTTTTAATTTTCTCATCATCAACTATTATATTTTTTATGTTATAGGTAAAAACATGAATGTAAATACATATGTATTTGCTGTGTTGTTAAAATATTTATTTATAATTTTTTTCATATATTTTAGCCAAATGCTCTAAATAGAATGCAGTATTTTTTTTTAGCAAAAAGTTTTGCATTTCTTGTTTATAATGTTATCATAAAAATGAACAAAAACTTTGGGTGCAAAACAAGTATGAAGACATCAAAATGTTTTCATTAAATAATATTTAATTATCAATTTAATTAAATATTTTTAAATGACAAATTATTATATTTTAATAAAAAGGAATAACATAATAAATATATATATATATATATATATTAAGAATTTAATTTTACTTGTATTATAAATACCAGTGATACCATTTATTGAAATTGGTCCGTAGAGCTAATATATATACATACACACACACACACACACATTTGCAAAATGTATCAATAATCAGTATTCAATATTATAAATAAAAAAAAAGTCAGTTTTGAAATTTTCAGTTTTCTAATTACATGAACTTGCAAATATTAAATCTACAATAATAAATATTTAAATGACAGATTTTGAAAAGATTACTTAAATGTATGTTTTGGTCTTTCATCAATCTACAGTCTTGTAGTGTAATTGGAAGTTAATTAGTTGTACTATGTACTCAACAAGTGATAAAACTTTCCCAATGTCAAAAACATATTTTTTCATAAGTTTACAGCATTGAACTTGAAACACTAGATTAAAATTCCTTGCAGCATTTGATTTAATTAATTAAATCAATAAAAGTATATTCACAAATAAATTGGGAAAATCTATCCTCCTAATATTAATTTATCAATTTGTAAAAGATGGTGATATGAATACTTCAATAATCTGCTAAAATGACAAATGGTTTTAAATTTTGAATATCATATTTATTTTATTTTTAGTAATTGCTAGCAAACTTCATGTATGAAAACATGGTTATTTAATGTGCAGTAGACATCTCTTATTGTGGTCATATTGGGTCCCAGACTATTTCATAGCATTAACCACATGATAATATTAAATAGTGAAAAAAACATGACTCAAACAACCTTATAATGTAATAGAACAAATTTAATGGAAATATACTAGAAACATGCAATTGTACACTTTTAAAGACTTCATTAGCAATAATGGCTAAAGAAAAATCATTAATAATAAATTGCATACAGATTTCTGTATTACTTTCCCCGAGAATAACAACTAATGAAAGAATGTTTAATTTAATAATGACTAACATTTAGGTGAAAGATCTGATTCCCAGAATGGCATTCCTGCACAAGGTGATTTTTGCTCGTTGCAGCCATTGCTTATTGCGGAATACAGAGCAGGTTTTTTCAACTATTGTTCTCCATTAACAAATGCTTTTTCCCATTCTTCCTATTTTTTGACTGGTAATTAAAACTGGTTATCCCCGTGGTTCAAGCGATCCTTAAACATGGTCTTCTGATGGCAGAAAGACGCATCTTAAGATACTTGGTTTTCTTTTAGTGGTTTAATGCTATGATATTTTTGTTAAAGGCATATCTAAATTAATAGAACACATATGAAAATGCGAAATGAAAATATTTCCATATCATTGGCCTATTTGAAAAAAACTTTATCTCAGAATGATGCTTCTCCAGATGCATCGTTGTGCCATTACAAGGCAGAACATTCCCATCTTGAGTGTTTTTTTGTTTCTTCAACAAAAACCAATTTCAAGTGTATTTCCCATTACATTTTGATTACATTAAGTGAATTTCTGAGTACAATAAATGATCATTATTGTATACATCCAGATAAGACTTCGGCAATCTGATAATAATAGCAGAATGATTCTATTAGCTGTGATCACAGTAAGCACCTACTGATTTAGTATTATTTTGGTACAGTATTAGAAATGTTGTTTAATTTCACTTTAGTAAAGTATTATTGTTTCATTTTAGGAATTGTTTTCTTATTATGTAAACTTTATTTATTATATCTAGTCAGCATTTAAACTTAATTCAATATATATATATGCACCTTATATACTTAACAAATGTATAAGATAAGCAGTTTGAAAAACTGTTTATATCCTATACATATTTCTTGGTAATATTTAGAAGGTTTCTATATTAAACCTTCTATTGTAATATTTTAAAGTATGATTTTAGGAGATTAGGTGCTAATAAGCCCTTGGTCTTGCAACTTTCTCTTTTCCAGATAATAAAAGATGTGCTGCATGGATGAAAATATATTGTAATATTATTTGATCAATGTAAATCCCATTGTTAATTATGATTTAGGTATAATTATGATTTGCATTATTTTTTACTGGAGCATTGCTTTGGTAAATATGACAATTTCTTGCAAGACTAAGTTAATTTAAGTTATTGTTTTCTTATGCCATTTTTTCGTATTCTGTTTAGTAGTTTTCCCTAGATAGCTGAAAACAGGCGTTTAGTTTTAGGAATCAAAGCATTTATTTTATGAAGTTCCTGGGACTACCAGGTCCAAACCTTTACAGGAGCATACAGAACTTTGATTAAAAAAAAAATTTAATTTGGTGCAAGTATCGGTCAAAAAATGAAATTGTTTACTTTTTTCTTGTGTGTTTCTGTCATTCTCTAAATTTAGTTTTCTTAGGCACCTGAACAAAAATATACTATCGTCAAGGGTTTTTTCCCCCCCCACCGGGGGGGGGGGGGGGGGTCATTTACTAGTAATTAAAATCTTATCCCTACTACTGATTATTACCTCAGACTGCATGAATTAATAACTCATTTTCTTGTCTGAAATAAAAATGCTATTCTGTCACATGAAGTCGACAGTGTAGGAAAATAGAATGATATTGAAGTTTCTGCTCCTGAAAGTAAAAACAGATTGAATTCTACTATGAAATATGGATACACATACTGTCATGTTCATGCGGAGTACGGTCACATTAAACATGTGGGTCCGTAAGTCCTTCCGAGAGGTTGGTGGTAGGGGAAGGAGGGTACGGTCCCTGTGGATGCCTCTCCCACTGGGTTCCGGTTTAAATTGGGTGGCACTTTCCGGCCATCCAAACAGTTACCTTACACCTTTCTGGTAGGTCGGATGGTCTGGGTCTCAACAACACATACTGTCGTAAAACATTTCACTGTTGATTTCATATATTGTCTACTTTTAAAGAAGCAAACCATTACCAATTTGCTATCCATTGCTGTGAATGCCACTTGAGGTGTCATCTTTACTTCAAACTTGGGAATGAAATGGCCAGTCATATTACAATATGATCGAAATAAGTCAAATAACATGTCAAGGCATATACTTTTATGTGATATGAATATTTCATGTGTTAGAAAAAAAAGAGATTGGTGAAAAGACCAAAGGCTTAGCATCTTCCTTTTTCTTTGACTTTTTACTAAATCTTGATCTATTACAATTTTATAAATTCTTATATTGTTCGCATCTGTATATATCAAACACTTAACACCAGTGTGGTTACTTCTTAATTTGAGTACTTAAGAATACTGCTTTCTATACAAATTTTATATTCATGTTTTATAACAGTTTTTATTTACACATCTGAGAAAGCACAATTTCATTCTAAAATGTGTATATTCATATTTGTAAAGTCTTATAGTGTGAACAAGTGGTCAGTAACCCCATGCCAGTTGATGACGCTAATAAATTTATTCTATACATATATACAATTGCTAGACTTGCTTTTAAATTATAAATGTATGAAATTATTTTTGTACTGCGAATATGTAAAAGTTGTTGAAAAATATCTGTTGAAATCAGTAATTAAATCACAGCTATTTAAAATATCTGAAATACGAGGCTTTCTCATGCATTAATATTCTAAATTCTTCAGGCTGTGTCAATGAATCATATTTATAACTGTTGAAATACCATTAAAAATTGTTCTTTTACTGTTACTCGTAGTACAGGCTAATTCCACGCATGACTTATGCTATAAGTGGACATTTAATTTTAAACAATTTACAAAAATGTATAATTCAATTTTATCTACTATAATTTGCCTATATATTGTTTTATCTACTATAATTTGCTCGTTTATTGAATTTGATTATTCTTTTCAGCTTCTATTGTGTATATGTTGCATCATTTACATGTGTTTAAATCAAATGTGGCTTCCATTACATAAGTGCGTTTTGGATTGACTTAAAATAAGTTTGGTTTCCTCTCTTCTTTCCAAATTATCAATCAAAATGAAAAGATTACGGCGGGCAGCCTATGACCTTTGCTGCAGAGCCATTTTTTTTTTCTTTAGTTATTTTGTATGCATTAAAATGAGATATAGCATTTGCTTACTAGCAGAAGAAAGCATACAAAATGAATTATTCATAATTGATATAAAATGACATGAAATTTGTTATTTTAATTAATTTCATTTGGTGTCTTGGCATATTTTAAAATGCCACCAACTCACTAAAATACTGTAAAAGGAAAATTTCTTGCAAACAGTATATCCCAGCATGATGGAAGTTATATTTGCTTAGTTATAAAAAATTGCATCGTAGGCCATTAAAAAGGCTATTTCCATTTTTTTTTTTTTAATTTGTGTCAACATATAATACACATCCGGATATTTAATTAAATCATCCTTATTTATAATAATTGTATTAATATCTGCACATCTGAAACTGATATAATTTGAAATAGAAAATTCCAAGATATAAAATTATATTTGTTTAATCCCAGAGAAAGTTAATTTACCTATAGTTTTCAAAATTGCATATATGTTTTTCATTTAACAATAGTTGCAGAAAGCTTTATTGAAATCCTGCCTAAAAGTAAAAGTTGCCCTTCTGAGGAAAAGTAATGCAAAAGAACTACTATAGTTGTTGAATTTAGAAAAAAACAGATTCATGCATAATTACAAATAGACTTACGGTGTTGTAAAATATCAGTACACTATTTTTAATTCTGGAGGAAATATAGTCATTATAACGCCACAAATTTTGGCAACATTTTATGTTGGAAGTTAATACCATTTTGTGTAGCAAAAGTGGAAATAACACTAAACCTACCACGACAGATCAAATGACCCTTTTTAAACTTTCTGGCAAAATTTCTTACATACAACGTTATCACATCGCCATTTGACTTTACGACTTTTATTATAATTTACATCCAATTTATTTTTCAATATTTATTTTTCTCTTATTTATTTTTTTACTGAGAAATATATGCAACTGGACCTACCTACCACAACAGGTCATTTGACCCGTGTAATAGATTGTGTGATAAAATCATTTTTGTTATTGCATCAGAATTTTGCTGTTTTGCATTACACTTGTTAATACCTATTGAGTGTTAGATTTCAGTTTTAGTTTGACAATTTCAAGTTATAGTGCTACTTTGTGAGTCAATAATTCTTATTTCATTATTGTGTTGATAATTTTTATCCCAAGAATGTCGAGAAATTCAAGATATTTCAAATTATTTAAAAAAGTAACAAATATAGCTGAAGAGTGTTCGGGATCCCGTGAAGAGGAACTATCGGAAAGTGAAGTGGATAGATAACATAGAACAACATGATGACTAATTTGACACTACGGATAGATGCGAATCCTCAGGTACAGATGATGAAGAGGAGAATATTTTGAATATGTGTAGAGGACAAAAGAGAAGGATATCGATATTGAGTTCCGAAAGTGATGTAGAGGATCGATGTATTGAAATGCGTATATTCAAGATGTGCAACAGAAAGAACAAGATATACAGGAAACGTCAACAAATTCAGGTTCAGTTTCATGTGTAAGAAAAAAGTGCCAAATAAGATATTGCAAAGAAAACAAAACTACAAAAGTCTGTTTTAAATGTAAAAAATATGTGTGTGGCAAATGTGCCTTCCAGGACCCAATCATTTGCGAAATATGCGCTGAACATGAATAAAGGTTTGTATATTATTTATTTCTACATTCAGGAATAAATGGCGATTTTGTTCTCTTATTTTTATTCATTTTTTTAATTGAATAAATAAACAAATTAGAACCTTTATTTGGACAAAATTATTTTATTCACCTATCAAATTGTATTAAATGGTATATTTTTGCTATACATACATCGTAAAATATATGACTTTTTGAAGACGGATCATTTGACCCGCTGTGGTAAAAAAAGGTATACATTAAATATCGGTAGGTTTAGTGTTAAAGAAGGTTATTTTGTCCCCACCAAATAGTATTTTATTATAATTTAAACATAAGACAAAAGGAGGCACACCAAAGCTTAAATTATTTTATACATTGAATCCTCTTGCAACTTATTGTATGTATATGATACCATTCTTGCCAGAATTGAAATATGAATTCCTTCATTGAAGGAGACCACTTTATGAGTGGACATACTTTGTATAAATTATGTTTGTAATTTCTCGTGAATTGTGTATTAGGTAGCTTCGTGTGAAGCAAGTCCATCTGTATAAAAAGTTGTAATAAATTTACATGTCTTCTATATGTGAACTGATAATTCAAAGCACAGATTTGTTTAAAGTGTTATGAGAAATTGTGCATTTACTAAAACTATGTTGAGATTAGTGTAATATTTCATGAAATTAAAAAAAATGAGTAAATCTTTGCTTCTGAATAATGTCAGTAAGTTTTGATTTAATAAGATTCTGGTCTGCACAGGCAGAATTTTAGACATTTGCTATTCATTCCCGACTTTAACAGAGCTCAAAGACTTTTTCAAATGTAAAATCCAATGTGTTTATGTGATCATTCTTTATTTCTTGGTAAATTATGCCTGAACTATATATTATGTGACCAGTAAGGTTGTAAGCAGGCCAAATAAATTTTGAACGCTGGTGGCTAGAGCTATGGAAGTGTAGTAAAGCGACCCAGTGTTACTAGATGAGGCCGACTTCAATGTCTCTAGTGACAAAATTTGAAAGTTAGAACTCATATTTAAGAAACTATATGATGTACAAGAAAAATGTCAATTAGAAAGTTTTAGACCATCGTTTGATTAGTAAGAAATGGCATTTTACAGAATCTCTATGTGTGTCATATTCTAATGATGACACATACAAACGAAGTCATTTGCAAACGATCGTCGATTATCAGATGAGTATATCATATTTTATATGTACTTTGATGAGAATCATATCTAAAAAGATCAGAACAGGTTGTTTGAATGAAGATCATTGTAATATGGTACTACTATATGGTGAATTCGGACAAAACACTGTAGAAGCATACTGTTCCACATTCATCTGTAATGCTGTCGAACATACAGCAGGAAATTTTTACAGACTATGGGCATATCGAACATACTCTGCATTAAACTCTGGGTAATGTAAACAGCACTTTTGTATTAAATGAAATGGCCCTTACTACTAAATTGGGGATGAATCAACTTTGTAATTGACTTGTTTTCTGCATCTGTTATAGTTTGCGAGATAGAAATGCTAACATCTAAAGGTTGCCATTAGGGGTACTGCCGTCAGCCTCATCTGGCAGCTCATGGCCACTTTATTATGCAGATACCTCACTTCCATAGTTTCAATCATTCAAAACTTATTTCCTCTACTTACAATTTGACCTGTCACCCTATATAATACAATTTTTAACATCTTATCGTAAATGCTAAAACTATTCTCATTTCTTTTAGAACAATTTAGGTAGCATTGTTTTCTAATGAGGTGACATGGTTCTTTCATATTAAATTACACATAAGCTAGTTTGTATAGTTAAAAAATAAATCTGTCCAATGACATATAATTTTAAATAAGTACAAAGAGTAATATAGTATATACAGGGGTCATACTGTTTATCTCATTTTATGTAATATACAATAAAAAATTCATTTTGGCAATTCTTAGAGAAGTTAGCAAAAATCTTTGATTATTATGCTGCTGTCTAAATCAAAAATTGTAAGCTCTTTCAAATAGCTTTAAAAAATAAATTCCTTCTTTTGATGTTTAAACATTTTGCATTTCCATGCATGTATTATTAACATGTTGTTTTGTACTTGTTTCTTTTATCTACTATGGGTAGTACATTTTTTTTGTGCAATAAAAGGAATACAGGAAGATTAACACCATAATTCTATAAAACGACTTTTTTTACAAGCTTATTAAGAAATAATGTGAGAATTTATAAAATGAAAATTTTTTCCATTCAGGTTACAATCTTAAAATTTATCTAATATATATATATATATATTATAATAATATCCATAAGGGAAACATGAAAGAGAATGAAAAAGCAAGGTACCACAAATTGGGGGGGGGGGGGGGGGGGGTAACCCTTACTCCCTGGTTAAGCAAGCTTTGTTAAATAATTTTGCTTAGTTCTCCTTGTACATGTTTTAATACCTATTCATTTTTTTCTTTGGCAAAGTACCGGCTACTGGGAGTGTCGTCGTGACATAAAGCTTGCTTAACCGGGGAGTGGGGATCACCCCCCCCCCCCCCCCCCCAGTCAAGGCACCTTGCTTTTTCATTCTCTTTCAAGTTTCCCTTATGGATATTATATCATAATCTTCTTTGAAGGGCAGCATTGCACCTTATTAGTGAGATTTCTGATAGTTTTCTTTGCGTGTAAATGATTTTTATGTATTATAAAGTTCCCCATATTAATTATGTTAGTTTTATTGTTTGCTTGATGCCAAACAAGGGAACATATAGCCATATAAAAAAGGGAACATATAGTCATTTAGTTAAATCTGCTTTTTTTTTATTCTTATTTTTAAAACTATTTCGAAGAGGTGGAAAAGTCAGATAATTTTATCATCTGTTATGTGGTAACCCTATGAAAACAATTAACAATATTTGTTTAAATTATATGCCATCCTCAGTTTTTGAATAGTTATTTACCTTCTTGTTAAATATCAAAATATTCTACATGGTAAAACTAAAGTAACTTTACTAAAAGCAGTACACAACACTAAATTAATAGTGGTGACTGGTTTTGAAGTAAAAACAGCCTCCTTCATTAGGACACATAAAATGTGCAATCAAGAAAGATCGGCAACTGATGCATAAATAGCAAATGTGACTGAAGCATAGAAAGGGCATTACCAACAGCTTTGATACCTTTCAGCCATGTTTGCTGTTCGTGCATTAGTTGTTGATCTTTCTCTCATGAGTGAAGGTTGCATTTTTTTGTATCTTGGCATTGGCAAAGAAGGCTGTTTTTGCCTTTGAAACTGGTAGACATTATTAATTTTGTGTTGTATGCTGTTATTAACGAAGTTATTGTAGTTCTATTACTTTATCAGCAGTTTGAGCTGTACGCTACGTAGTAGTGTGATAGAATTAAAATTGAAGTCCCAGAAAAATGGGGGAAAATAATTTTTATTATCTTAGATTGTTCCTAGCAATCTTTTGGGCTGATTTCGTCTGAATTAATCAACATTCAAGATTTCGTAGTATTTGTTAATACCAGTTATAAGTAACTCGCATGGTAATTTTGTATTCTATGGCAGAGAAACTGGTTATTCCCCCTTCTAGCAGCCTTTAAAATTTTTTCAAACGAAATCTGTTTTTAGGGGTGAACTGGAGTGGTACATGTCAACCATTTAAAATTTTAAACATTCAGTCGAGTTGAAAAAATGTTTAGAATCAATTATGAAAACACTTTAGGAAACAGAGTATTATAAATTTAACATTAAGAAAACTTGTAAATGCAATGCAGAATAAATGTACATTTACTTACCCATTGATTTATAACATAATGTGTCATTTTTAAGAAAGGCCACATACCAATTAAAATTTAGACGGCTAGTCACTGTCCAGGGCTCATACTTTGTCACAAAAATCTCTAAACTAAAACAGTCTTTTTTTTTTAACCTTAGGTCCAAAGTCCCTAAAAATGGGTAGGTGTATTTTTTTTTAATTATTTATGTAAGTGTTTATCATTTTCAGTATAATTTTTCAAATTGCAGCAATTCACGCCCAATCTAAAATTGATCAGTTCCAACCTTTCATCCCAGATGTAACATTAAACTCTTTTCAGGGCTATTTCCCCTTGTTAAGTTATGTAATATATAAGGTAATTAAATGATAACGAGTAGAGGTACTCTGCATAATAGTACTCTGCATATTTCTGTATTTTGACTAAAAATTAGCCATACCCCATAAAAACTTTACTTTTCATAGTTTAATATGGTTAAAATAATCAATAAACTTTAAAGTTGAGATAAAGTTAAAAAACAAAATTAAAATGAAAGAGTTAATATGCTTTGAAAAGAGTTAAATTTTTTTCCTTACATTTACCGGCTTAGTAATAGGGTTAAAAAAAATACATTATTTTGAATGACGTTTTTACTTTCCCTACAATACATGGCAATGTATAGGGAAAGTATTGGAATCATGTCAAAAATCACAACTTTGGGTGTGAGTTTTTGGTGGATCTACACGTTTCAAACACTCTAGAACCCGAAAAAACTATTTTTAGCATGATGTGTGTGTGTCTATGCAGTGTATCTGTATCCACTAGCTCAAAATCTAATTGACCAAATTTCGCAAAATTATGCAAATAAGTCACTTGTGCATGAATCTGGTGCTGATTAGATTTTGGTACGCTTTGGGAAAAATAACTTGTCTTTTTTTTGTGTGTGTGTGAAATGGCCCGCAAAAAATCGTCAAATTCTAAAATAAAAGACTACATATGCTCAAATGTATCAATTAAATGTTTGTTTAATACATAACTTTTGCCAACAAAAAGAATAAGACTAATCTCATAACTCGTTCTCTCGCTAACCCGTTATGAAGCTATTTTAATTTATTCGCATTTGTGAAACACATCCTTTGAAAATACGTCCAGTTTACAGAGTAATTTCAAATAATTATCTGTGTTATTTTGTGCAATTAAACTCACTTTCATGAATTATGAAAGAAATAAAGCGAAAATGAATTTGAGTCTGTAGATAAAGTTATGTGCTGTTCACATCAGATATTTTTGTTGTTGCTATAGTTTTAATGAGGTCCTTATTTTGGTCCCTTTTTTTGACATGGAAATATCCTAACTCCCTAAAATAGACTTGAATATGAAGTTTGAGCCCTGTTGCTGCCTAAAGAGGCATCTGTTAAGAAATGCTGTCCACCCTGAATAGCCCAAAAGGATTGATTGGGATTCTAGTAATGATTTACGTTCAGATATATAAGCACATTCTCTTCTATCTCAAATATTTTTCATTATTCTGCCTAATATATGAACTTATAAAAAAAAAAATACCACATATTTTATATGTATGAAAAAAAAATGTCGTATTAAATGCCATATTGCCTTATTTAAAACAATTTCAATTTTAAACTTTATTGTTTATTCTCATGACACTAGTGTATATATAATGAATGAATTATTTAAAAAAATAATTCTGATTTTGTTTTCTTTATAGAAGTACTATTCTGCAAATATATATATATAAAAGAAATTGCTGTTAAAAAATAAAATTCTAAAAAATCTTTATGTTGTGATTAAAATATTTTGGCATACTATAGATCTTCAGACATTTCAATATCCTACTTTGTTTCCACTTGTGAGTTATTTGGCAGGAGATTGTATTGCATAAAGTCAAAAACCAACTGAGTTATTTTCCTTGGAAACAACCTAAAAAAAAAAGACAAATGCTCGTGTTACAAATTATATACTAAAACTTCTTTTCAGATTATGAATACTAACTAAATAAAATATTAACTAAAATGACAACTTTTCCCACAAGTGACCACACCTCCACACCATTTTCACAAAGTGATTCATTTCTGTAGTCCCAAGGCTGGTCCCTTTAACCAAGTTTCAATGCATATATTTCTGATAATTCAGTTTTTATAGAGAAAAAAAAAATTAACAATAATAAACTTACCTACTCAACAGGATAGGATACATACACTTCCTAGGCAAGGTTATTAATCTTTCCTCTCTTTGAATGGCTGTCACCATTTCAGCTGCACACTCTTTTACATTCAGAACTGGGAGTATCTTGGGTAGTCTGCAAAGAAGATTATCAAAATAGGGGTGGTGAAAAGCAGGACAGTAAATTGATCCCAATGTTCAAGGATTAAAAATGCCAGAATGGGATTTCTCTCATTTAATAAGCAAGAAACACTTTGTGCAAAAGGTAAGGAAAACTTGAGCAATGTATTTAGGCAGGAATAAAATAATAATGCAGCATACAGCTGTTTCGAAGATATGCTGGATCCTCTTTGTCAATGCAAGAGAACCAACAAACCTGAAATCAAACAAATGAAATGGGTGCAAATAGAAGAAATAGGGTGTTTATATAATCAAAACATGGATTAAGAGTCCATCTAAGAGAGCTAATCAGAAAATAGAAATTTCTGCTGTATCTGAGCATCTCATTTCGGATTAGCTGGACTGTTTGTTCTTCATTTTGTTTTCTGATTGGCTCTCTTAGATGGCTCTTAATTTAGGTTTTGGGTATATAAACCCCTGTGTTTCTTCTTTTGGCTACCCTTTTATTGTTCAAGTTTTCCTTTATCTCAACTATTACAATTCATGAATAAACCCCTCTGTTTCTTCTATTGGCGACCCTTTTATCTTTTTGGGTTTGTTGGTTTTCTTGCACTGACGACAGGGGGAGCTAGCATATCCTCGAAACAGATGTATGCTGCATTTCTTTTTTTATTTCGGCTTAAATATATTGTTCAAGTTTTCGTTCATCTCAACTATTACAATTTATGAATTATTAGCCGCCTTCGTCTTCGGTGACTAGATTGGTCGCTTTTTGAAAAAGCTTTTAACTTGCAGTAGCTGTCGATTGCGCACTTGTGCTCGAATTTTAATTTCCTGTTATTCAACCGTATTCATTCATTATATAGGGTTTCTGCACTTCAACTCAATAATTTCAGAACGAAAGATCTGTAAGTGTAGTAAAGTGACTATGCTTATCATTTGTTCTCATTGACATATCCCATATTTATCACCAAAAACTTGTAATAATATTTAGTATAAAATGGATTATTGTATAATTAAATTCATTTTACTGATGTTTGTTTGAAAAAATGAAAAAGGTATTGAGAGAAAAAAAATATCCATTGTAATTCACGATAGAATTCAGCTGAGCAGTCTCTTATTCATATTAAAATGTAAATATGGCTTAGTCACTCACAATTTGCTACTCGGGTGTTATTTAGGTTTTCTGGTTCTGAGTTTTTCGACACATTCGTGAATATTATTCTTTTTACAATATTTTCACTATGAAATATTTATTCATAACAAATACTTAGAAAACTAAAACAACAAATTCCAATAGGATTTCTCGACCGACGGTTGAGGAACACTGGCTTAGAGGATGTTATGAGTCCTCATCCTCAAGTTAAAAACGATGTTCTCTTAACAAACGAAAAAGGAAATATTTCAACTTATGAAGAAAATCCCCATCTGGGAATCGAACCCTGGACCTTCGAACTGGCCAGCTGACATTCTACCGTTGAGCTAGCTACTGGGACGAAATTGCTAGCTTTTTCTGTCGAAGTGGACTCTGGATTTTCCACTCTCTAATGTCAGATTGGCCTGTAACTAACAATCTCACTGACCACCTCCTGCTATTTTTACTTTCCTTATATACATAATGTATAAGGAAAGTATTGTGACGGGGTCGAAAATTCGAATTAGAGTTTTCGACGGGAGAGCACGTTTCAAGCATCTCTGATCACGAATCAAACATTTTTAATGTGATGTCTGTGTGTGTGTGTGTGTCAGTGGGCCTGTGGAGACGATAACTGACGAACGAATGGACCGATTCGAACCAAATTTGGTACAAAAATCACAATCCGTAAACACTGGAAACCTATTGTTTTTATACGCAATCGAATGTTCAGAACCCCCCTAAATTTTCGAATGAAATTTTGAAAAATCAAAACCACTAATAAAGTTACGCAAATAGACATTTCTTATGTAATTTTTCATTAGAAAACGATTGACATAAATTTTAGAACGCTAACATGAACCGTTCTCGAGATATTGCACATTTTTGAAAAAATTATCAAAAAGTCATATGAAATAAAAAAAAATATTTCCTATTGGAAACATGTTCACTTTTCATATGTAATACCATGCGATAAATTGGGTAACATCATTCTCGTAGATCTAGCTAGTTCCATTCATGAAAAAAGATGCTTTGAGTAATACTTTTGTATTTGATCGCCAATAGTCATTTATCTGTCGTGTAAGAATAACTTATTTCTTCGTCCATAACGCTTGGCGAGATTTTGGCGGGATGTCGCCAACTTGGCGACTTTTTGAAATATTGCCAAATTAACGAAAATCTCGCCAAATTCATAAAATTGACGCTAAATCAATGAAAATGACGACTCATTGTCGAAAATTCAATATCTTGAAAAGAATATAAGTATCTACTATAAGAAAAACCTATTTTTTACTGTAAAAGTAGTAAATTCATGTGTTGCCCACATCAGATTTTTTACTCCAGATTAGCCTCTTGATGCTATTTTTGTCAAACTCCAGGTTAGTTTCCGGCATTGTCGTTACAGGTGAGCGTCAGTAAATCTTCTGCCCTATGCGCTCTTTGTTAACTTTCGCAGAACACCTTTTTCGCCGAAATTCTGCTCAAACGGTTGAGAAATATTTTCTGATAGATGAAATGCAATACTTAGATTATATTAAAACTAAATTTAATATCCAATAAAACATAGAATATATTTTTTATTTTAATTCAAAATATTTTTGGTGCTGCCTGCCTGTTGTCGTAATTTAATTCATACCGACTATTTTTTATTTTTTAATGAACATTTTTTAAATGTCTTCCTTCTAATACGCTATTAAATACAACAACAGATCATATATAATAATACCACAATCAAGGAAACGTAATTGAACTTGGACTTGAAGACAAAGCTGCAGTCCTCAGTGATGTGCATTCAGATTCCCTGATCAAATTTATAGAATGAGAAATTATCTTTCCGTGATTGTGGCATTATTATATACTAGCCGCCTTTGGCGACCAGCCTGTTCGCTACCCTTGAAAATTCTGACCGTGGCAAACTCGTTGGCGCGACCTACCAGAAAGGTGTAAGGTAACTGCTTGGAAGGCCAGGAAGTGCCACACAATTTAGACCGGAACCCAATGGGGGAGGCATCCAAAGAGACCGTACCCTCCTTCCCCTACCACAAACCTCTCGGAAGGACTTGCAGTCCCACACGTTTAACGTGATCGTACTCCGCGTGAACACGGCTGCAGTTTTGGCAATGGCGGGAATCGAACCCGGGCCTACCGAGGGAAATTCCCGCGCGCTAACCACTGGGCTACCGTGCCATCCGCGACAATCTCCATAACTTTATTTTTATTCGGCAATTTTGGGAATCGAACCCGGGCCTACCAAGTGCAAATCCCGCGCACTAACCACTGGGGTACTTCACCCTCCGCGATATTCTTCATAACTTTCTTTTTATTCACCCAATTTAGACCGGAACCAAGTGGGAGAAGCATCCACAGGGACCGTACCCTTCTTCCCCTACCACCAATCTCTCGGAAGGATTACAGACCCACATGTTTAACGTGATCGTACTCCGCGTAAACACGGCGGCAATTTTGGGAATCGAACCCGGGCCTACCGAGTGCAATTTCCGCGCGCTAACCATTGGGCTACTTTGCCCTACGCGACAATCTCCATAACTTTCTTTTTATTCATCCAATTTAGACCGTACCCTCCTTCCCCTACCACCAACTTCTCGGAAGGACTCACGGACCCACATGTTTAACGTGATCGTACTCCGCGTAAACACGGCGGCAATTTTGGGAATCGAACCCGGGCCTACTGAGTGCAATTCCCGCGCGCTAACCACTGGGCTTCTTCGCCCCCAGCGACTATCTCCATAACATTCTTTTTATTTACCCAATTTAGAACGGAACCCAGTGGGAGAGGCATCCACAGGGACCGTACCCTCCTTCCCCTACCACCAACCTCTCGGAAGGACTTCCGGACCCACATGTTTATCGTGATCGTACTCCGCGTGAACACGGCGGCAGTTTTGGAAGTGGCGGGAATCGAACCCGGGCCTACCGAGTGCAATTCCTGAGCGCTAACCACTGGGCTGCCTCGCCCTCCGCAACTTTCTTTATATTCACCCAATTTAGACGGGAACCCTGTGAGGGAGGCATCCACAGGGACCGTACCCTCCTTCCCCTACCACCAACCTCTCGGAAGGACTTCCGGACCCACATGTTTATCGTGATCGTACTCCGCGTGAACACTGCGGCAGTTTTGGAAGTGGCGGGAATCGAACCCGGGCCTACCGAGTGCAATTCCTGAGCGC
The DNA here is from genome assembly GCA_951213105.1 of Amaurobius ferox. Taxonomy (NCBI): domain Eukaryota; kingdom Metazoa; phylum Arthropoda; class Arachnida; order Araneae; family Amaurobiidae; genus Amaurobius; species Amaurobius ferox. The sequence goes on from OX578138.1 coordinate 113,215,122, forward strand.
TAACCACTGGGCTGCCTCGCCCTCCGCAACTTTCTTTATATTCACCCAATTTAGACGGGAACCCTGTGAGGGAGGCATCCACAGGGACCGTACCCTCCTTCCCCTACCACCAACCTCTCGGAAGGACTTCCGGACCCACATGTTTATCGTGATCGTACTCCGCGTGAACACGGCGGCAGTTTTGGAAGTGGCGGGAATCGAACCCGGGCCTACCGAGTGCAATTCCTGAGCGCTAACCACTGGGCTGCCTCGCCCTCCGCAACTTTCTTTATATTCACCCAATTTAGACGGGAACCCTGTGAAGGAGGCATCCACAGGGACCGTACCCTCCTTCCCCTACCACCAACCTCTCGGAAGGACTTACGGGCCCACATGTTTAACGTGATCGTATTCCGCGTGAACACTTCGGCAGTTTTGGCAGTGGCGGGAATCGTACCCGGGCCTACCGCTAACTTCCCGCGCGCTAATTTACAATTTAAAATGACCATATGCTCTCTAAGCTCTTAATTCCATCATCCTCATTCCATTGTTCCATCATTTAAAATATCCATCGTTCCATCATTTAAAATATCCATAAAATTAAAATATCCATCGTTCCATCATTTAAAATATCCATAAAATTAAAATATCCATTTAAAAAATCCATATCGTTCCATCATTTAAAATATAAATATAATAATTTCTACAGTGCATATGTTAAGCTCTTATTTCATTTAAAATCGGAAGCGCGGGAAACGGAAAGTAAAAACTAATTCGGTTTCTTATTGTCCCACCCATCGCTATACATATACAGAACCGTGACGTCACCTCCACCTTGACGTCCCCACCCACCACCTTCCCTGCTTCAGCGGGGGAGATTACGAAGCGTCACGCCGAGCGGAACGGCGAGAAATTTAAAATCATGACGTCTTTAAAATTGCGATCCTGAAGGCAATTTTCATTATTTCTGGACCAGATTAGACTTGTAAGAATGCCAGATGTTTGACCTTTCTGAAAATGTAAATTATTAGTCGAAATTATGAGTACTTTTCACGATGCGAGAATTTAAAAACCAAAAATCGTTTTCTTGAGCAAAAAGTGACTTTTGTTTTAAAATCTTTAAAAAATATTAGAAATCGAAATTCAGATTTGAAATTGATATATTTTTACTCAAAATTCTCTGCTCTTTCCGATGGTGTAATTTGTTTTTTTCTACGATGTCTGGATCGTGGAGAAAAAAGGGCAAAAAACGGTCGAAATCGCATAAAACATTAAATAAATAAAAAAATAATTAAAATTTTCAAAATCGGTTTTCACGTGTCCCCTTCCCTCCCCCCCGGGTCTCCGATTGCCAAATTTCGAAGCTCTCCGACGCGCGGTCGCGAAACGTATAGTGTATAAGACAGACAGACACACACACAGACATTGCCTTTTATTATTTAAGATGATCTGTTGTATTTAATACTGTATCAGAAGGAATAGATATTTAAAAACGTTCATTAAAAAATAAAAATAGTCGGTATGAATTAAATTACGATAACAGATGGCAGCACCAAAAATATCTTTGATTAAAATAAAAAATATATTCTGTATTTTATTGGGTATTAAATTTAGTTTTAATATAATCTAAGCATTGCATTTTATCTTTCAGAAAATATTTCGCAACTGTTTGAGCAGAATTTCGGCGAAAAACGTGTTCAGCGAAAGTTATCAAAGTACGGATAGGGCAGAAGATTTACTGACGCTCACACTTATTGCATGAAAACGTTTAGTATTTGCATGAGAAAAACGAAAGCACTAGATTTTAAAATGTCAAAATTTAGAATATCAGATTCATAAGGGTAGGCATGGACCCTCTTATGTCTTTTATTACTTTTATTGACCATATACTGAGTTTATATTGAAGAGCTCGATTAGCAAATCAAATTGAAGTGAATCATTAAAAAAAATTTCGTAGTAGCTCTTTCTAGCAATGACCGCATAGTTGCATCACTTCTGTAGTTCCAGTTTGTACCAAAATTCAAGATAAATCGTCAAATTAACAAAACTAGGATTAATAATTCTTGAATTAGACAAGAACAGGCAAGCACACGCATGTGACGCTGAAAATAGTTTACTCGTGGTCTAAGATGTTCAAATTGTCGAAAACCCAGAGCACTCGACTCACCCTGAGGCCGATGTTCAAATTGTTATTGCTGTTGAGGCCCAGACCGTCCGACCTACCAGATAGGTGTTTGGACGACCGGGAATGCCACCCAATTTAGACAGGAACTCAGTGGGGGAGGCATCCACAGGGACCCGACCCTCTTTCCCCTACCACCAACCTCTCGGAAGGACTTACGGACCCACATGTTTAGCGTGATCATACTCCGCGTGAACACGGCGGTAGTTTTGGCAGTGGCGGGAATTGAACCCAGGTCTACCGAGTGCAATTCCCGCGCGCTAACCGCTGGGCTACCGCGACCTAATGTTTAAATTGTGAAAAACCCAGACCACACGACAGACCCGAGGGCTTACTGTTGCTTGATGTGTGATGGTAATGTTCAAATTGTTGTTGTTGAGACCCAGACCGTCCGACCTACCAGAAAGGTGTAAGGTAACTGTTTGGACGGCCGGGAAGTGCCACCCAATTTAGACTGGAACCCAGTGGGGGAGGCATCCACAGGGACCGTACCTAACCACCAACCCTCTCGGAAGAACTTACGGACCCACATGTTTAACGTGATCGTACTCCGCATGAACACGGCGGCAGTTGTGGCAGTTTGCAATTCCAGCGCGCAAACCACCAGGCTACCGCGCCCGAAATGTGCCAACAGCACGCAGTGTTTCCAGGTGGTTACCCACCCAAGAACTAAACGCGCCCGATGCTGCTTGACTTCGGTGATTTAACGAAAACCGGTGTTATCAGCACGGAAGGGCCGTTGGCTTAAATGTTCAAATTGTGTAAAACCTTCGAATTTTCGGCCGTCAACAATATTTTCCCTATATGGGGTTCTCTGTATTTCCATGAAAATGAAAATCTTCTATAAACTATTAAAGACAGCCAATCACGTTTAAAAAAACCATTTAATAAAATCCACCTTTCGCGACGTACATAAGTTTACAAAGCCGACGCGGTTTCAGGCATCACCATGCCCTTCATCAGTGGCCACTGATGAAGGGCATGGTGATGCCCGAAAGCGCTTTGACTTTGTGAACTTATGTACGTCGAGAAATGCGGTTTTATTAAATGACTTTTTTAAACCCATGATTGGTTGTTTTTAATTTAATAGTTTATTGAAGCTGACGTCTATCCATTGTAATTAATTAAATTCTGTAAACATTGTAATATTCCACAATGTACCTGCAGGTCGGATTTTGATTCATCCCTGTATCCATCGTAAAAGGGCACACCGTGGTGAAGCGGATCTGCTCCTCCTTGCCCATCAACCGGACCTCCTCTTCTAGGACTTCCATCATTCCGATGATGCCGAACTTGGTTGCGCTGCGGAAAAATCAAGCATGGTGATAAGAAAGGAAGAAAAGAACCAGTTCTGAACAGAACGATACAAATAAACAAAATATGCGTGTGCTAAATATGTGCAAATTGTGTTATCTCTGTAGAATTTAATTTTTTCTTAAACCTTTCTCTGGGCAAATTTTCAAATTTATAATATCTGGTCCTCTTGTTCGTCCACTGTGCTTCCGTTATCTCCAGTAGATACATTAGTATAAGGTGACCAATCGTCCTCCTTTAGGGAGGACAGTCCTTCTTTTGCAGGTTCTGTCCTTCCTCGAAAAGTGTCCTCCTGCCTGTCCTCCTTTTTGATATTTTAAAACTAACCTGTTATTCTCTGTATTCAGAGATGCCGCGCCGAACTGTTACGCGTCATATGACGGTACAGTTCGGAAAGACGCGATTATGAAACGCATGCGCAGTGCATAGGAGAACTTCACGTGTCTCGCACCATTGCGCACTTCACTTTGTTTACTTTATATTATACTTCGTGTTTACTTCTAACGGAAATACGAAATTATTTCAATTCTTTTTCAATTGGTAACGATTTTTGGACAAGTGAGAAATCAAGATTGAATGTTGATACTCTAGCTGCAGCACTTAGGTAAAATTCAATATGAAGGATATTTCTTGCTCCGAAATTTCCAATATATTGTTACTGTTAGAAAATGATATATTGACAAAAATATTCATTCAATGGAAAAATACTCGTTTAAGTAAATAATTAAAAGGGATGTAAGCATAATTAGTATATTTTTGTTTGAATTAATAAAATGTTTCATTTATTTGCGTTGTACTTTTTTCTTAAATTTTTTCGTCCTCCTTTAAATTGTAAAAAAATTGGTCACCTTAATTAGTACAAACACGTTGATGACCGAACAAGGGGCTAGCAAATAGTTGTCTGTTTTAATATGGAAATCAACAGCTCATTGAGTGTATTGTTATGAAATACTCGTACATACCCCTTGTTAATTATTTCTAAATTTCATTTTCGGAAACGCCTTTTTCAAAAATCCATTTTATTATTTCGTATTCCTCAAATTTTAATTTCATCTCGATTCTGAATTTTGTTCTTAAAAATAAATTGTATTCCAACTGATAAATAGCCAAATCTGTTACCTCGCCTTTTTAAAGTCTGTCTGTCTACGTTAACAACCATTCGCGCTTGGATACATGATGACGTTTCGTTATTTTCATGCGATGCATATTTTTATATGAAAATATATTGGAATTATCTTCTGTGTCGTTACGAACGCGCATTAACATTAAAAACGTTAAGTAAAAATAAAGTAGTTAGTTTTTCAGTTGGCGATCAATTCCTGAAGGAGTCGGACGTATGTTTGCCCTTGCGGCAAAATGGCTAAATTCTTTATCTAAATTTGGTTAAGTTATTAAAAATTATGAAATATTACGGTAAAATATCGTGTTATTGTTAACTTAAAAAGAACTAGTTATTTTCAACGTAGGTGAGATGTTAATGATCGTTTTTTGTCAAAAGAATATTCCACCTCCTTGAATGTTTCGTAGCATTATTTAGCATTATTCTAGCATGTTAATGTATTTAAAAAAACAATGAATTATATTGAAGGAATGTAGTTTTTGAATGATGATAACATGCTAATAAAGTGAAGTATATCTTATCAAGATTCTTTTATTTCACCAAGATGACTTATCCTCTTATTAGAACATCGCCATTTGTCAGATGTCCGGCAGTATCATTCTAATCGACTCGAATCTCCAGGAATTCATGGATAGATATCGCTCACTACAGGAGACCCATTTACAATTCGTCCATGATTCGATTTCTCGTCAACCGCCCGCCTGCAGAATCGGAGCTTCCAATGTTTTAGAACACCCGAATATGATCACAACCAACTGTGCGCTAGCCAGAGCGCACAACAGTATCTACAAGATAAAAACTCTGCATGATTTCTTTAATGGTTTTGTATCTTAATAATGGCGAGTGTAAATATGTTTCGTATCAAAAAGGAGCTTACTGTGTTATCTGTTTACCTTCCTTTGACAGATTTTAAAGTTTATGACACTTGAGCAAAGGGTGGGGAGAATTTCGATTTTTTTCCCACATGAGTCACAGTTCTGAGCACTGCAGCTGGCTGGTGTATCATACATTTATAACTTCCACTGTAAGTTGTTTAAAATTTTTTACTACAAAGCTTTTGTGTGCCTCGTAGTATCATCTTTCCTGCTGAAGACTGTCAAAATTTTTGAAACCTGTTAAAGAGGTTTTTGAATAACGTAGTAAATACTTTTGTATTTATATTTTTAATCCAATCGCCCACCGAAACATTTCATGGGACTACGAGCTTTAGTAAAGATCTAGTCTATTTATTTATCTATTTGTCTCTATTTTTCTAAACGATCGCTTTCGGGCATTTACGCTCCACAGTGGCGTAGGCAGGGGAGAGTTATAACCATCGAGGTAGTATATAATGGAGAGAGCTTAAGGGTTGCAATCGGGGTCAAAGATAAAGGGAGTTGTAGTCAGGACGAATTTCCTGAGAACCCGTTTTCTTCCGACTGTGACCCTGTACATTTCAATGGCGATTTCTGACTGAGAGCGTGTTTGAGAAATATAAATAGTAAAATAATGGCTATGTACTGTTGTGCTTACGGCTGCAAGGAAAAGCATGTAAAAGGAGGACTTTACTCTTTCCATGGGAAAGTTTTTTTTTTCATTATATATCTTACAAATATAGTTAAGAAGTAATTTTGCTAGATTTTAGCGTGGTGCATTTCATTTGGCTATTAATTTTATTGCTTTTAATGCTATATTATTAGAAGTTTTGCTCTATTTTTGGTGTTTGTGATATTGCAGAAGACTTATAATATCATTCTAATACTTTAAAAAAACATTCGGAGTACTTTTGTGATAGTTATAGAGCTATTTTCGGTATCCTCATATGTTTTCCCTTCGAGGTAGAACTTGGCGATGTTTGGCGACGTTTGGCAAGATTGGGTGGCTAGGGAAGAAACATAGGGTGTTTAGATGATGAGCGTAAAGACGTGTCGGATGATAAAATTTTACTTTCAAAATAAAATATAATAGTTTACATTCATTGAAAATGTCACTTAGATTTTACATCACAATTTTTCAGTGCATTTTATATAAAGATATATGATCTGAAATATGAGCATGATCTCATTTCTAGTTCAAAGTAAATTGTACTTAATAAGTCGATGTTATTAATCTTATCCATGAGATTGCCCCCCCCCCCCCCTTCACTCTCTCTGCATAAATTTTATACATGCCGATGTTGGTTAGAATTAATTTCATATAAACATCTCGATTGTTCACAAATTAAATATAAAAGGATATATCATCAAACTCCCAGTGTAGTAGAAGTATTTTGGTATTACACTCTTGTTTAGTTTTCGAGAAAGAAATATGCCTTGCCCAAAGAAATATTTGAATCACCGACTTCTTGATCACGCGTTAGCAATCTATTAAACGAGAAATATTAACTCTAAAAGAACCTTACATTCTCTTCATCATAATTTAAGTAATAGGCTTTTTGATCTAGAAACAGCTCTACCAATATAAATATTTTTACTTACATCATGTTTTATGTACCAAAGTCGTGTTTCAGAGTCTTTCAAGTGCGACTAATATAAATTGAAGTCCAAATTATTATAATTACAGAAATTTGACGAAAATAAAGCTATTGGGACACCTAGCTTAGGTGATTCAAAAGTAATAATTTTATATTGAAATAGGACTACATATATGATCTTCATCAACTAGTTACAACATGATTTAAATGAAATAATATCACACGAAAAACTCAAAAAAAGGAAGGAGGGGGGGGGGGGGGGTAATGGGAATTAAATAAAGATGTAGTCAGGAGGAAGAGATGAAAAGGCAATAATTGTTACACATATTTTAATATTTTTTAGTTCGTATGAGATAAAATAGCGAATATATATTTCCCTATATAAGAAATATTATAAAGTTTTATATTTTTCAGTTTTCCTCGGGAAAGTTAAATATTTTATTATTGCAAATATTACATTGTTTTATATTTGACGGTACACATACAATATATTAAAATAAATTAGATGTAAAAATGACTCAGTCGTATTACGCCTCAAAGCAGATATGGATAATGCTAACATAACTTTCAGTGATAAAGTTTATCTGGATAAAAGTGAAGAATTCTACATTTTAAGCAAGCATGCACACAATTTTTTCATATACTTTATAATTGCTTTTAAATATATTATACATATTCTTCAATTTGTATACTTGTAATCTATTTCATATCATATTTTATTTGTAATTGCTTTGTAGTTCAAGTTGTTTTACAAAAATGACTTCATTAACAAAATTATTCTTTAGTAATAAAATTTTTTGGTAATAAAAATATTCTAATCCTATTTCGTATTTTTCTTCATACATATTTTTTAAAATCTTATAACGTATAACACGTGTAATAACTTCCCATTCATCCTCGACTTTAATAGAAGTTAAAAAAAATACAGAAGGTACACTACACAGTTTAGGCGATAAATCGCCAAATCATGAAAGTCCTTCTCCTCCTCGTCCTTACTACACCTTCTCAGTGTTTGTCCATGCTACTAGCATGGGGAAGATAGGACCGCACTCCCTCCATATATACTAACTCGTTGGTTATAACCCTCTCCCACATGGTTAAACAATTAAATAAACTCTTTATCGCGACCATATTGGAAAAAGAAACCAAGCTGTCTAACTACTTCCCCTCTCTCCCATACGGCCATTAACCCTCCTTTCCAAGATCTTAGCTACACCTGTGACTCTATGCGTAGTTTTTTGCATTTTCTTTCTGCTTTCTTATATATTATCCTAAATAGGCGATGTCTCCAAGCCGGCATATTTAAATTTTATCACCTGTCGTGAGAATTTTTTTTTTGAAAACTGTCGTTATAATTTTGTTGCAATGTTTATAAGATGTATTAAATGAATAGTGAGTAAATCTGTTACTCCTTGTGCGTTGATTTAAAATATAACTTCGTTCTCATATTTCGAGTGGGAAAAGGTTGGTGTGTGTTGCACGTGACTATGATACAAAATACTTACGGAAAGGTTTTGATATATATTTTATTTTTTAATATATATATATATATATATATATATATATCGTCTGAATTGGTCCACAAACGAGATAAGTAAAGATGAAGCACATAATATAACACATAATACTGACATATCGCACAACGCAAGACGGGTACGAATCTGATGTAAAATAAAATATTACAGAAAAAACCTTTTAAATTATACGGTCTTAGAACAATGTACTAAAAAGTAAAAAAAAAATAATTTTTAACTAGCGTTCTTGGTCATATGCAAGTAAAACTAAAACCGTGGGGTGCCCATAAAAGAGGATATTTAGACATTAACAGAATTTTAAAGAACACTAGAAGTGATAACATGGAAATATATATATACACCAGTAATAATGACTCAATGCTGCAAACTTTTTAGTTTTAAACTTACAAAATTGTAATCTGGCTATAAACTTATATGATAAAAGAATAGATTTTAACTTCAATTCTTCAAAGATTCAACACTTTGACTCTTGTTTGCATATATCAGTGTTTAGAAATATATCAAATCAGGTTCTTAGAATCAATAAAATTTGTGATGACAATTATAAATTAACACATTTTATAGAATTATTAAATACTGCAACCAATAATGCATATCCTCCCAATTTCGTAATTAAAATTATCAACTCAGTGTATCATCTACCACTCGATAACCTCCAACATTCCCAATTATAGCGGCTAATTTAATTATTTATTAAAAAATAATAATTTCTTAATTATATGATTATGCAAAAAATAAAAAAAAACATTAAAGAATTGAAAACGATAAATTTGAAAATAAGATACATAAATATTTAATATTTTGAAAATTATTTTCGCTAAAAATATGTAACATTAGCCAATTTGATACTACGATTTCAACCCATTTTATAATGGTGTTTTGCGGCATATTCATTTATTCATTTCTTCTGTGCATCACTTGTTTAGAAAAATTACATCTATGATTTCTGTTCATCCTGTTTTACTTAAATGGTTGATTATTCTGTCATGAACTGAACTCTAATCCACTGGACGGGTTTTAGGGAATATCACTGCTACCGACTGCTCTCCCCCCCTCCCCCCATTGATCTATTTCGTCATACTTTTTCTGGAAACTTTTCTACCTCTTTCATTCAGTTACTACTGTTTCGCACTTACGTGTAATAAGAGATCCTGCCTCAAGGATAATAGTAATATTTGATTTCCTATTTTTTCCTTCTTTTTTTTTCAATTCCTTCCATTTTAATGCTTGTAGTCTGTTGCATTGGTATTTATAGTAAATTACTATTGCCAATTCTGAAACAAGCATGTGTCTGGGTTAATTAGAACTAGATGCACAGACTTGAAAATGAGTCTAGTCTAATTAATCTTCAAAATTAAGCCAGTGCTGAATATTTCTTTTTTCGACATTATGGCCGTAGTTTAACTGTTTTGTTCATTTTAATATTTCGTTATTACTTGATTTGGTTATTATGTCTTTCTAATATTATATATATATATATATATATATATATATATATATATATATATATATATATATATATTTATACATACAGGGTGTCCCAAAAACATTGACCTCGGCTTTTATTCCTTAAATATTGATCTTAGACATATAGTATAATAAATTACAAAGTTGCGTAAAAAAAGGTACATAATTTTATGAAATCGATAAAAATTTTCAGGGGATTAAATTCGTAGAAATACAAAATTTAAATTTTTATACGGTTCCCGTACAAAAAAAATTTTCAATGAGTAAAATGTGCCCCATACACTAATAAGGGGATGTACAAAATTTCAGCATTTTATCATAAAAAGGTGCCAGAACAGAGATATGTTTAAAGAAAGTTGGCGAGGGATTAATCACAAATTAAATGTAAATGTTTACAGTAAGAGTGTTAATGACGTAACACAGGAACGCATCATAGGCAAATAATATCTGCTTCTTATCTTGAATGGATCTTTGGCATGGATGAAAAACATTTTGAACAAATTTTGTAATCTTTGTGTAAAGTTATTATTTCTACACAGTGTAGATACTTTTGTACCAATAAATAGCAAAATTATTATTTATTTGTGTAATCATTGTTTTCTTTCGTAATTTGTGTATGACCCCTGAAACACGATCTGCAGACATTATTTTTCCCTTCTGAGAACCCATGTCGATGCATCGAAAAGTGGCTTAAGTCAGTATTTTTGTCTTTTCATATCTGGGACTTTTTTTGATAAAATGCTGAAATTTTGTACATCACCTTATTAGTGTATGAGGCACATTTTACTCATTGTAAATGTTTTCGTACGGGGGCCGTATACAAATTTAAATTTTGTATTTCTTAAAATTTAATTATCTTGAAAATTTTAATCGATTTCATAAAATTCTGTACCTTTTTCTATGCAACTTTGTAATTTATATGTCTAAGATCAATATTTAAGGAATAAAAGCAGAGGTCAATGTTTTTGGGACACCCTGTATATATATATATATATATATATATCTACAGAGTGATGATAATTAAAGTTCCCGGTTTGAAAATGGTCTCAAATAAAAAGCACTGGTCAGAATGATTTGAAATTTTGAGTGAACACTCGTGGAGTAATGGAATTGTGTTTGGTGAAGAAAAAACAGTAGTTCAAAGAGTCGCCTCTAGGAGAATAATTGGCGCTTTACTACACTAAAATGCAATACAAAGTAATAAACGTTGACTTACTCATTGGCTAATGACGTAATAAATGTTCAATATGCTGTCCTTCGAATGCTGAATTAAAAGTCGATCTTTCATTATATGCATGCAAGTAATGAAAAAAAATTTTCATCCATTAAAACAATGTTAAATTCTAAGCAAACGTAAACCGTATCTTTTATCACGAAAAGTGGATTTAACTTGTTTTGCATAATTGCTCTTCAAATGCTGCTGCAAATTTGCATAAGACGGTGACGTTGCAATAAACGTTTGCTATAAAAAAGGAAGAGCGGAACTTGTTTCTCATAACTTAATGAAAAATCTCTATTGTTCTGTCGCAATAACTCTATCATTAAAAGATCGTGATCTTCTTGTCAAATTGTTTTATGAGAATAACAGATCTTGTTTAGTAGCTCTTAGAAAGTTGAGAACGTTGAAAAAGTTAAAATCTGGTCATCTGTGTGGCAAAAGCTTGCGCAAAATGATTTTAAAATTTGAAGAGACTGGCTCTTTGGACATCAAACCTGGCAGGGGACGGAAAGCAGATGGAGAGATAGTGGAAGACGTAGCTCCAGCGTTAGAAGAAGAGCGTAACGCTAATGCATCTACGAGTGCACGTGGAATTGCCCGATCATTAGACGTACCCTCCAGTACGGTGCAAAAAATTTTGAAACACAGTTTGAAATGTTATCCTTACAAACTGACCCACGTTCAATAGTTGCTACCTGCGGACAATGTTGCACGTGAAATGTTCGCACTTTAATTTCTGACTCGGATACAAGTGGACGATGAATGGCCCTGGAACGTTTTGTGGACTGACGAAGCACACTTCCATCTCCACGGAACTGCTAATACGCAAAATTGCAGAATCTGGGCAACCGAAAATCCACAGGAACTACGCCAAATGCCTCTTCATTCCCCCAAAGTCACTGTGTGGTGCAGATTTACAACAGCGTTTATTATCGGGCATTTCTTTTTTGAGGAAGTTGGTCCTCATGATCCAGTCACCTGTTCTGTCAATGGCCATCGATATGAACGTCTTTTGAAGAGGCACGTTATACCCACATTGCAAGAGCGTCAGTGTATCGATAACACTATTTTCATGCAGGATGGGGCTCCACCACATATCGCAAAACCAGTGAAGCGTCTACTTCACAGTCATTTTGGAGATGACAGAATCATCAGCCGCCATTTTCTTGTAAGATGGCCAGCATGTTCCCCTGACCTCAATTCATGTGATTTTTGGCTTTGGGGGCATCTGAAGAATGTGGTGTTTAATGGACACATTACCAATTTAGCGGAACTTAAAGCTAGCATCACGCATCACATCTCCACAACATCTCTACAAAAACACTCAAATCTATTGTTGAACACACTATTTTGCGCTTTCAGCTTATTTCAGAATGCGAAGGACAGTATATTGAACATTTATTGCGTCATTAACCAATGAGTAAGTCAACGTTCATTACTTTTGTATTGCATTCTAGTGTAGTAAAGCGCCAATTATTCTCCGAGCGGCGACTTTTTGAACTACTGTTTTTTTCTTCACCAAACAAAATTCCATTACTCCAGAAGTGTTCACGCAAAATTTCAAATCATTCTGACCAGTGCTTTTTATTTGAGACCATTTTCAAACCGGGAACTTTAATTATAATCTCTCTCTCTCTCTCTATATATATATATATATATATATATATATATATATTATAAAGATATAATAATAATAACCAAGTCCAAGAAATTACGAAATATTAAAATAATAAAATCACCAAAGCAGTTAAACCACGGCTACCATGCCGAAAAAAGAAATGAACAGCATTAGTTTAATTTTGAGGTTAATTAGACTATATTCATCACCAGGTCTGAGTATACAACTCTAATTAATCCAAGCACTTACTTGTTTCAGATATGGCAATAGTAAGATACCATAAATATCATAACTCAGACAAGCATTAAAAGAGGAAAAAATTGAATAATTATTGTGTGTATGTGTGAAAGAGAATTATTTTTAAACTATCTTAGAATGGGATTTTTATGGGCCATTCTGGGCATTATTCTGGAAAGGGGGGGGGGGGTCAAAATCCGGGAAGAAGATCACCTCAAATTTGATGAAATGGTGTATTGTCATCGCAAATACGTGTGTGTGTAAAATTTCAAGAAAATCGCCTCGGTAGAAATGGGTCAAAAATTGATTTCAAGATTTAACCCAAACAGCTAAACCAACCTAAATAAAACAGTGTAAAAATGTCCACATTTCATAATCTGCAGAGAATGTGATCACTGGCCAGCATCAAGCCCTGATCTCGATTCCCTAGATTTTTAGATATGAGGCTATATCCATAGTCGGAGCCAGGTTTTCACAATTAGGTTTTCACATTGGTGGATGCTATACAATTGGGGGTGTTAATCTCAGATATATAAATCCGTAAAATAAATAAATATAATAACGACTTAATAAAAACTAACGACTTAATTAAAATAATGACAATAACTATTGGAATAAGGGGCAGTTGTTAATTAAAAAGGAGCATTTGCGCAATTTGCAATGGGTGTGCTGAAGCAACCCTAGCAGCCCCTATGAATGTTGAGGGAAGAAATCGAAATTTGCAATAAAGTGACATTGATCATAAAACCTATTTTATTAAAACTGAACATGTATGTTCGTGTATATGGCGGAGATGTTTGATGATTTTAAATCATTTTATCATTTCTTCAAACGGAGATTCGTATGCATAACATGATCAATAAAATCAAGCTTAGAAGTAACGGCTTAATGATAATCAGGCATGTAGAAGACCCAGACCGTCCGACTCATCCTGAGGACTTGACTATCTAATTGGACGGCCGGGAAAAGAGTTAGCGGAAGCCAACTCCCGGGGCGGCCAAGGTCCGACGGTCTGGGGCAAAGTTTATTTAAGTTTCAAAAAATATACATTGAGGTTACAAGGAGTTGTGCAAAGAGGTGATGATGAGTCAACATTTTGATGATTAGATGGCATGATTAAATATAGATGACATGATATTTAGCTTGACTTGATATAAAACATGATGTTTGATAACAGTATTAAAATATATGAGTGTAATTATATAATATATGATATTTAGTGATATGTTGACAAGGATTTGTTGAAAAAGTGATAGATAATTTGATGAAGACAGGGGAAAATTACAAGAATATAATACAAAAAAACTTAAATACGAAGAAAAACATTGCATAAGCAACCAACGGCCAAAACAGGACAAACAAGACCAACAAAAACGGGACAAAGACGAGGCAAAAAAACAAAAGGACAAAAAAAAAAGACGACACCAGCGAGCAAAAAAATAGGTAAAACAGTTAAAGTAAAAGGGGGAGACACCGACCAGAGACAAAATTGAAAGCAGAAAGTCCCCAGGCTGATTAAGAGATTTTGTTTGATAATCAGGCATGTGAAGATATTTTGAGTAACTTCGTCAGACGGGCATAAATTCTTAACATTCAAAAGGGGATGCAAGCCTTTTTCTTGACTAGATATTAATCTGAACATAAGATGCGGTGCGGAAATGTGCGCAGAACGCAACTCTGCGGAAACATTTTGGCTTAAAAAGTAATTATCAAGAGTAATAACTTGTATAAAATTTAGAGGGGGAGAAAAAAAAACTTACGATACTAAAACGATATCTTTCCTACCCACTTTGAGATTTGAATTCAGTCTTGCAGTAAACCGAGTGGGAAATGGAAAAATTCAGCGGCTATAAAATCAACCCTAAAGACTTATGTTCTAAATAGGATCATCATCAGCCCTTCAACGTAGCTAAAAATCTTTTTGTGTTATTTGACATTATTCCTGTTAAAATTACATATGTATTTTTACGTTTGGAGAATATTTAATGGATTCAATTGCTTTTCATATTTTATTAATCTACGAGGTAGCTTATAAGATATTTTATATTAAATTCGACAGAAAATCAGTTTCATTTTTCAGGTTATTTGTTTTTCTTTTTAGGAAATACGTGTTGCATCCATCGTTGAATTCCAATGCAATTTATGATAACAGTGTACATTGCATATTTCTAGATTGTGTATCGAAAAGGCCAGAGATGAATTAATGTAAATAAAGTCACAGATAGCTGTTCTAAAAATTTTCATCCTTTAACCGACTTTTTCCTAAACATATATAAATTTTATATGCTGAGAGAAGAAATAAAAAAAAATCTGATGTGGGCAACACATGACTTTCCTTATATAACGCAATTAATTTACTACTTTTACAGTTAAAAAAATGTTATTCTTATAGTAGATACTTATATTCTTTCCAAGATATTGAATTTTTTTCAATTAGTCGTCATTTTCATTGATTTAGCATCATTTTTATCAATTTGGCGAGATTTTTGTTAATTTGGCAACAATTAAAAATGTCGCCAAGTTGGCGACATTCCGCCAAATTCGTCGCCAAAATCTCGCCAAGCATTATGGACGAAGAAATAAGTTATTCTTACAGCAGAAAAATGACTATTGGCGTTCAATTAAAAAAATATTACTCAAAGTATCTTTCTTCATGAATGGAACGAGCTAGATCCACGAGAATGATGTCACCCAATTTATTGCATGGTATTACATATGAAAAGTGAACATGTTTCTCAATAGGAAATATTTTTTTATTTAATTTTATATAACTTTTTGATAATTTTTTTGAAAAATATGCAATATCTCAAGAACGGTTCGTGTTAGCGTTCTAAAATTTATGTCAATCGTTTTCTAATAAAAAATTACATAAGAAATGTCTATTTGCATAGTTTTATTAGCGGTTTTGATTTTTTGACGATTTTTTCAAAATTTCACTCAAAAATTTAGGGGGGTTCTGAACATTCGATTGCATATAAAAACAATAGGCTTCCAGTGTTTACGGATTGTGATTTTTGTACCAAATTTCGTTCGAATCGATCCATTCGTTCGTCAGTTATCGTCTCCACAGACTCACTGACACACACACACACACACACACACAGACATCACTTCAAAAATGTTTGATTCGTGATCAGGGATGCTTGAAACGTGCTCTCCCGTCGAAAACTCGAATTCGAATTTCCGACCCCGTCACAATACTTTCCTTATACATTATGTATATAAGGAAAGTAATATATATGAAACTGTGAACGTGAATTTTTTCCTGACACTGATATAAAAGTTATTGATGAGTTGTGAAATTTTATAAGATGCCTACCAATAAAATTACTTAATTTTATTATTACATTTTATTATTTTTTTTATTTATAAATTAAAATTCATTTAAATATTTATACTTCCATATTTATAAATGGTGTTTTACTTTATATACCGCAAAAATAGCGCAAATTTATGCACTTTCTTTGATGTATTTAGACCGCCTTTTGCGATACGATGGTGGCAGTAGAATACTTAAAATTAATAATGCGGGGCAATTCGACACAAAATTTTCAGAGATGCGGTCTGTACTTCTCCGATCTGAGACTAGTTTCCATACAATCCCATCGCGCATCTTAACTGCATTAACTAATGTACAATCTAAATAGATTGCTAAGTGTAAAGCAGAACAGATGTTGTCAATGAAAATCATATCTAAAAGCCAGTCTGGGGCCATACTGACCTTTCGTGCATCTCACCACCTCAGCCACTTTCCATTGAGTTAGATTGCTAAGAGCGAGACAGGAGTAGATACGGCATGTCAGATTCGTATCCAGACCAGAGTCTCCGGACACCTTCCGTGTATCAGCTCAGCCTTATCTCCGTGCAATTTAAATAGATAGAAAACAGCAAGGCAGTTGATCCTCTGGATTCCTCTATGCATTGCGACATATGTCATCGCTCATGAAACACATTTGAGAAACCGCAACTACCACATTCTTTTATCATGTGCATAGAAGATGCAGAAAACTCTGCAAGATCTATGAACATGCCCTGGGAAAGGTACCGGTGGAATATCCTTCTTTACCCTCAGAATGAGTTACCCTTAAGTGCTTATAAATATAGTAACCTTGTGATATCCAGTTCGTTAAGTTCCTGGGCTAATACAGTATTGTGGCAATTAATTGAGAAATGCAGTTTTTTTATAAAATTCAGTTTTATTCAAGTTTTCTATGGATACATTTAAAACTAATAAGTGATATGACCTCCCCGAGACTTTATAACATCACAGACACGTTTCGGCATGGAATGTACTAGACTCGCACATGTAGTTTTAATTTCAACGTCTCTGAACCATATGTCAATAACGGCCGAAATTAGCTTGTCCATCGTCGTACAGTCAAATTTGTGAAGCCGTTTTTTGACAATAGCCCACAAATTTTCTATGGGATTCAAGTCTGGTGAATTCCCGGGCCAATCCAGTACGGTAATATTTTTTTTTTTGAGCAGAAATTTTTGATTCGCTTCGAAGTGTGACATGGCGCGCTGTCTTGTTGGAAAACGCAATCTCCGTTCGGCCACAGTTTAGCCATGGTTGGAAGCACTTTTCGGGTCAATATGACTTCGTAACTGGCACTGTTCATCATTCCCTCTACGGGAACAAGAGATTCTGTCCCCAAAACGCTGAAACAACCCCAAAACATCTTTTTGGGCGGATGCTTGGGTGCTGGATTGATGTGGTGCTGATTGAGAGGTTCTCCTTGGCTCCTTCTCACGAACATAGATCTAAATACCTGAACCACAAAATGTGTTTCGTCAGAAAAGAGAACTTTCTCCCAGTCCTTCTCAGTCCATGTTTTGTATTTCCGTGCCCATTCCAACCTTTTTTTCTTCATGCGAAGCGTCAGAAGCTGCTTCTTGTACGGTCGACGTGCTCTCCGTCCGCGTTCTAACAGCCTGTATCGCACTGTTGAAGGTGCAATATCAACACCAGCTGCCACCATGGACTTAGACAGGTCAAAACTGGTTAATCGAGGATTTTTAACACTCATTCGATGTAAAGTTTTGTCGTCACGAGTCGAAGTTGATCTTTTTCGGCCGCATCTTCCAGAGCGGTTGGTTCCAGCATTTCCTGTTTCCTGAAACCGCTTCCAGATCCTCCCGACACTTGCTGTACTCACTCCACATATTTTACCTATTTCCTCGAACGTCTTAGAAGTGTGTTCTCTAAGCGCAATCACTTTAGCACGTGTTTTCGCGCTGATATCCATGACGCTAATGAGCCCCTCAACAACTGAGAAACTACCACTGCGGAACACCTGCCACCTGGCGGAGGAATTTGAACACCTGCTACTTACCAGGTGCATACGAACACCTGCTACTTTGATAATAACTGCAATTTGAACTCTGAGCTAATTTGGAGTGCTTCTTCCTAAGCTTACGTGTGATAAAACGAAAAAAATGACATTTCTCAATTAATTTCCACAATACTGTAGCAATTGCAACGATATTTCAAGTAATTTCATTGCACAAGGACATACATTGAACGCTCAGAGGAATACTCAAATCCAATGTAAAAACATGTGTCTTTAAATATATAACAATTGTTCTACACTTATGAATATGTCTGGGAGATAAGCTTTCTTAATACGTTCATTTCATAAAGCCTTTTTATTGTAGAATAAAGAAAATAGATTACACTTTGTTCTTAACTGGATGTTTTATAATTTAAACATAATCATAAAACTGCAGATAAATCTGCATCATTTATAACAGAAACGGGATTATTATGTGAAGTCCTCTAAAACGCACCCTTCCAACAGTCAGCTGGATAAGGGTCTCGAAATCTATAAAATTTCATGAAATTTGTACATAGAGTAACATTTTTGTCAAATCATTAGAGAAAAGCTGGTGAAACTGAGACAATGAGCTAATCAAAAATTGATATGCTATACAAATACAGCTATAGTTTGTTTAAAATTATTCTATTAAAATAAAATGTTATTCGATTAAATTTATTACATTACAGATAAAAATGCAAAAAACACGGGAATTTTGAGAAGCAAGAATAAAGAAGGGGATTTTGAGAAGCAAGAATAAAGAAGGGGATTTTGAGAAGCAAGAATAAAGAAGGGGATTTTGAGAAGCAAGAGTAAAGAACGGGATTTTGAGAAGCAAGAATAAAGAAGGGGATTTTGAGAAGCAAGAATAAAGAAGGGGATTTTGAGAAGCAAGAATAAAGAAGGGGATTTGAGAAGCAAGAATAAAGAAGGGGATTTTGAGAAGCAAGAATAAAGAAGGGGATTTTGAGAAGCAAGAATAAAGAAGGGGATTTTGAGAAGCAAGAATAAAGAAGGGGATTTTGGGGAATAAACCGGTAATTTTGGAAGCATCATTGTCACCTTTGATGGGAATAATCTTGTTTACGCGTTTCTTATACATTCTGGCTAATCGGATTCCTTACGCAGTTTAAACATAATGGTGGATCGCCATTTAGACAAATTTACTAAATATTTGTATTAATTTAAAGTCTATTGAAATAACATTTTTGAAAATTTGAATTTATAAAAATGTGCAAATTTTATTAGTCACAAAATTATTAAATTTTTATAGGGACCAATATCGATTTCTCCAATTTAAAATGGATATGAATGAATAAGTCACATTGTAAGAGGTATTGAATTGTTCGGAATGTTTTTATTTTTAAAAAATGACAAATTAAATAACAATTTTTGTGGAAATGATTTTAAGCTTTACTTATACTATATAAAAAAAAAGTCATATAATTGAAATACTTTTCTTGAATCTAATAAATCTCATAATTTTCCATGCTTCAGCTCTTTGCAATTCCGAGTGTAAAAAATAAATATTTGTTTTAGGTCATACACGTTTCTTTAACACTGCAAAGTGCAATGACTGAAAATTTCCCCTTTTACAAAACTCCCCTCCCCAAACCAAAAAGGTTGCAACTCTAATTACAGTTTATCAATCCTAATAATGAGGTGATTTTACCCCCTTTATCGGCAACCTATTTATTTTGTGACATGAATGATGAATATAAACATTTCGAAAATAAATTATTAGTTTGCGAGATTGTACATTGAGTCAAAAATTAATATATATGATCGCTTTCATTGCAGAGATGCAACTTATGCAAACGAACTCGAATAATACAGATCAAAATCTTTTTAGAAACATTCCATGCAGTTCACTCATAAATAGTGAGATAAAAAGGATTCTCACAGTGTATTAAAAATGACAAAATAGTACAAAATGTAAATATCATTTAAATTGTTGGAATAAGCAAGTCCTTTTCACAGGTTTTTAACTGAGATTTGGGTAGAAACGTGTATATGAAACTGTTTTGTTTATTATTTTAATAAAATAAAATTTTATTTTGTAAAGTTCATTGCACCATGGAAAAAGCGTTTATATTATCGACATAATTTTGCCAAAATATAAAAAAAATACATCAGGAGATTGCCTAAATTATGACAGTGAATGTTGATATAGGCAGCGTCAGGCTTTCACAATTAGGGGTGCTATGCTTTGGTGGGTGCTATGCAATTGGGGGTGCTGATCTCGGATATATAAATCCGTAAAAAAGATAAATAAAATAACGACTTTAAAAAAAAAGAGAGCGAGGAACTAAAAATTGTTGGAATAAGTGGCAGTTGTTAATTATAAAGGCGTGTTTGCAGGGCCCTCGCTAAGACTTATCATTGGGGGGGGGGGGGGAGAGCCGATAAAATTGCCAAGTCAAGTAATGATTTTTACCAACTTAAGTAAAGTCTAGGGAGGTTTTTTTTTTTTTGCACCGATAACACATTTTATATCGATATTTCATTCATCGATATATCAGTATGAATAATGTATCCATAATGTCTCTCAATACTCAAATATCTTAAAGGGTTTTTTTTGCATAATTCTGTATCATGAAATTGCCAAAAGAGAAAAAAAATTACTGTAACCCTAATTTGATCCTCAGATTTGACAGATAATCAGAAAAACTATTTGATCAAATTAGGGCCTTATCAACCAATTTTGGCATCCTTTCCAAGTGATGGTAAAGACAGATTCAATCCCCATTGGTATAAAGAATTTCAGTACTTAGAATACAGTACAATTAAAGATTGTGCATACTGCTTTGTGTGCTTTCTGTTTCCTCATGGAGTAGGTCAAGAGAAGAGTGAAGATGCATGGTCGAAGATTGGAGTGAGAAATTGGGGGCAAATGAGAAGCAAAAGCTGGGAAAGTTACAAACTCACTTTTCATCTATTGCACAAAGATCAGCACTCCACAACTATTGTAACTTTTTAATAAAGGAGCGGCACATTGATGTACTTCTTGATCAAACCAAGAGATTAGCTCTGATAGAAAATGAAAGAGTACAGTTTCAAAACAGAGAAGTAGTGAGAATCTTGCTCGACACATGCAGGACCCTAGGACGTCAAGGGATAGCATTTCAAGGATCAGGATCAAATGATGGTAATTTTGTACAAATAATATCGCTGATCTCAAGATATAACCACATCTTGAAAACGTGGTTTGATGAAAGAGAATTATGGCGGTACCACGTGAGTTACATGAGTCCTGAGTTACAAAATGAGCTCGTTGCTGAAGAAATAGAAAAAAAATTGTTAAGGAGATTAAGAGCTGTGATTTTTTCTCAGTGATGGCTGTTACCACACCTGACAGTTCACAAAAAGATATGCTTTCGATTGTTGTCCGTACTGTCGATGAAAACTGCAAACCAAGAGAACGCTTGCTAGACGTTTCTGAATGTGCTGAAAAACAGGTATTGGAATGACAAAGTAAATTTATGAGACTTTAAGAAAGAAAGAAATTGACACACCCTCATTGGCTTTCCAGTCGTATGATTTTGCAAGTTCAATGTCAGGACAGTTTAATGGAGCACAAAAGAAAGTCTCAGAAATCATAGGACATAATATACCATACATTCCATGCCAAGATCACAGACGTAGAACACAGCTGCAGTATCAGCATTATTATTAGAGACTTATTCGACGCACTTGAAGCATTGTATGTTTTCTTCAATTCAAGTACTAACCGTTTCCGACAGTTGAGGAATAAGATGAAAGAAGTGAAGTGTGCCCTTCTTTTGAGAAATATGTCTAGGACTAGGTGGACAGCCAGAGCAGAGACTAGAAAAGCTGTAAACACATCATTTGCACCTATCCTATCTGTATTAGAAGAAATTTCCACACAACAGGAATTAGATTGTGCTACAAAAGCAAAAGCGCATGGGTTATGCAAAAAGATGAAATCATTTGATTTCATTGTTATCTTGTTTTTTATGAAAAACATTATGTATAAAATGAAGAATTTGACAGAAACTTTGAAAAGCCCTGATCTGAATTTGATTGATTGTATTACAGTTGAACAGTCGAAAACACCGTAATAATTTTGGAGAAGATTAATATTAACACCACAGAAATGGACAACTTGATCACAAGTGCGGAAACATGTGTTGGAAACATTAAAGTTGATCCTGTACATGACTTTCAACTGCACCATAGAAGACGAATGAGCCGAGAAGGATTGAAGAGTATGCTGAAAATGAAGTAAACATTGACCTAAAACAATGCTATAGAAAAGAGTTCAAGGCTGTCCTTGATACACTATGAAGAGACCTTAAAGACAACGTGGTTGCTATGAAGACAACTATTTCTCCACTATATTCAATTTTCAACTTTCCCTTGAACAAGGATAATCTGACAATCGAAGCAATTGAGGGCAAGAGGCTGTTACGATGTTCCCTCCAGCTACTAGGTCTCATATGCATGCTCTACAAAGTGAGTTAGAAGTCTTCGTTAACATATGCAAGGAGGAACATACATATACTATCAATGGAAACATTGAAGAACGTAATGGTTCAATGCAAAAATGCTTTAAAGCTGGCTTTCAAAATGTGCCAATTGACTTTAACAGCCGGTTATGGAGTCAGCACAAATGAAAGAGCCTTCATTTAGCTAAATATTGTGAAATGTTCCTAGAGAACAACAATGACAAACATGAAGCTTAACAGCTTCATGCTTTTGAAGTGCGAAGCAGACTTTGGAAACGAAATCAACTTGGAAGATGCTGTAGAAAGGTGGTCTTGCCTGAAGCAAAGACGAATACGTGTCTATGTAAAATAAGTTAAACACAATAAAGCCTTTTTTTATCCATATTCCATTTATATGGATCTTTGGAGTGAGTGTATATCATGATAAAATATCATCCATCATTTTATCTAAAATGTACCAAGTCTGCCAACTTGAATCTTGATTTTGCCAACTGTACAGGGATTTCTCAACATTCGGGGGGGAGACTCCCCCCCCCCCTTAGCGAGGGCCCTGCGTGTTTGAGCAATTTGTAATGGAGGTGCTGAAGCTCCCCTAGCATCCCCCGTAGCGCCACCTATGGCTATATCGTCTATTTGCGTTTTATTTTTTGATGGATATTAAAAAAAAAAAATTAAATGTGGGCCTACTTGCTGCTGGGATTGAAATCTATGCTGGGATTTATGATCATGGGTAACTTCATCGTACTAACTTGGCACGGAAAGTCAGTCACCTTATAGCTGTGGCCAGGGTCGTTTTTGACCATCGGCAAAGCAAGCAAGTGCTGGGGGCCCATCTTCCGTGTTTGTACATCTTTATTATAAAATTTTTTTAGAAGCCTTAGAATTTGCTTTTGATTAGGGTCGTTAAAGTGGCACTGCATACAGCAGTTAGCACAGCAATTAAGCAGTTGCCGATCCCAGTTCTACAGCTTCGGAAAACCAAGAAGTCAGGACCTTGAAAACCAAGAAGTCAGGACCTTGAGTGCCAGTTGACGGAAGCCTCTCAAGCTGTAGCGATAAAAGTCATTTCACTGTTTTAAAAACCATCATCCGGTTTGATGGTTGAGGTGGGACCAATCACTTCTAAAATTCAATTGTCTCACTCTCGAAGTTTTGGAAAATTATGAAAAGTAGATACTAATACTACAGTTCTCTATACGTACATGATCTATCGTTTTCTTCTTAAACTTTTTTTTTTCAATAACTGTTCTTCCCTTAATGACTGCATCTTATCTGTTGAAATCTATCTTTGTCCATTACAACAAACC
Source organism: Amaurobius ferox (assembly GCA_951213105.1). Taxonomy (NCBI): domain Eukaryota; kingdom Metazoa; phylum Arthropoda; class Arachnida; order Araneae; family Amaurobiidae; genus Amaurobius; species Amaurobius ferox. Next base: position 113,239,339 of record OX578138.1, read on the forward strand.
ACATAAAAACATTATCTTATTTAAATAAAATTATTTTTCTTGTATGGAGAATCCTCCCCAGAAAATGCACTTACCAGTAATCCGCCATGAAGAGCCATCCGAGAAGACCTCCGGCTGAACCTGAAGCCACTATGTGCCCTTTTTCCAATGCCAGCATTCGGGGAAGAAAATATCGCGTGGTCTGAAAAGAAAGCAAAGTGTAAGAAATATTGTGTGAAGTAAAATAGGGAATAACAGAAAATAAAGAGATTCTTTAAAATATAGCTCATGATTGTGAATTTGAGACGGATTTAGGAAAAACTCGTGTACCTGCAAGCTTAATTTCTATACGGCGCCTTTTATACGCATTTACGATTGTTATTTTCTGGAAAATCATCCTATAGTAAAGGTAAATTACTGTGATTTCGATAATTTTCCGATTACTCGATAATTTTTGAATTCGAGATGTTGACAGAAATGTAAGTCTTAACACTTCCGCTAAACACGCTTTGAACACTTTTGGAAAGAATTGCTTACTTCATTCGAACAAAAAGTTATGATAATATTATTTTTATGAAGAAATGATATGTTCTATTTAGTTCTAATCTTTTATATTATCAATAAGATTATAACTTTACTACAATAACTCAACAAACTACGGTATAAAATAACAGTTAATATAAATCTTGGTAAATAAAAAGAGTGAATCTATCAACCATTGTGGTATCAATCAGCTTCGGAAACTGAAAGAGCCTCAAGCGGTTCCAGAGGCCAAAAGAGCCTCAACCGGTTCCAGAGGCCAAAAGAGCCTCAAACGGTTCCAGAGGCCAAAAGAGCCTCAAACGGTTCCAGAGGCCAAAAGAGCCTCAAACGGTTCCAGAGGCCAAAAGAGCATCAACCGGTTCCAGAGGCCAAAAGAGCCTCTACCGGTTCCAGAGGCCAAAAGAGCCTCAAACGGTTCCAGAGGCCAAAAGAGCATCAACCGGTTCCAGAGGCCAAAAGAGCCTCAACCGATTTCAGAGGCCAAAAGAGCCTCAAACGGTTTCAGAGGCCAAAAGAGCCTCAACTGGTTTCGTGGGCAAAACAACACTTTTATGGAATAAGACACAGGGCAACAAAGAAAAGAAAATGTCCGACGTTTCTTACAGCTTTTCTGCTTTGATGGAGTGATTGCTATGTCTCTTATCATGAAGAAGGGTCATCTTGCATTAAAAACTGGTTTAAAATCTTATTTTTAATTAATCTTTATACCGTTTTACTAGTAAAGGCTTCTATCCACATGCATAAACGTTACGTTCGTGAGTTACCCCATCCACATCTTATTGACGCATGCATGCAGGCCTAAATCTATAATACCCAATTTGAAAACAATATTTTTTTTTTATATAAGCTGAGTATCCCTAATCCGAAATTCCAAAATGAAAAAGCTCGGACAACCGAAACTATTTTCAAAAAGTTCTAGAAACTTCCAATGAAGGTGCCATTGCAGACTGTCAGTACGCTAAAAAAGTGGATATCGAAAAAGTTTAACATCGGTAATGATGCTTATTATGTGATGTTGAATACTTTTAACTAATGGACAAAAAGATAAAATCGGTGGATAGACAGCTCATAAAGGAAAGGCACCAGCATGTCTGAAAGAAAGAATTACTTCATCGATTCAATGGGGTAATTTTATTGCCTAATATTTATTACTTTCCGCAGGGGTTGTGATGCCCAAACACCTCGCTCAGGCAATGCCGTAGATAACCTGTATAACAGATGGATAACACAGGCTCCAAAAAGGTCCAAAGGTGTTTTTTAGGTGTGTTGGGCTTAAACAGTAGGTTTTTCGGATAATGACCCCCTACATCCGCGAAGTAATTAAAAAAGAGTATCGGCAAGCAGGGCCCTCGCTAAGACTTATCATTGGGGGGGGGGGGGGAGAGCCGATAAAATTGCCAAGTCAAGTAATGATTTTTACCAACTTAAGTAAAGTCTAGGGAGTTTTTTTTTTTCACCGATAACACATTTTATATCGATATTTCATTCATCGATATATCGGTATGATTAATGTATCCATAATGTCTCTCAATACTCAAATATCTTAAAGGGTTTTTTTTTGCATAATTCTGTATCATAAAATTGCCAAAAGAGAAACAAATTTACCGTACCCCTAATTTGATCCTCAGATTTGACAGATAATCAGAAAAACTATTTGATCAAATTAGGGCCTCATCAACCAATTTTGGCATCCTTTCCAAGTGATGGTAAAGACAGATTCAATCCCCATTGGTATAAAGAATTTCAGTACTTAGAATACAGTACAATTAAAGATTGTGCATACTGCTTTGTGTGCTTTCTGTTTCCTCATGGAGTAGGTCAAGAGAAGAGTGAAGATGCATGGTCGAAGATTGGAGTAAGAAATTGGGGGAAATGAGAAGCAAAACCTGGGAAAGTTACAAACTCACTTTTCATCTGTTGCACACAGATCAGCACTCCACAACTATTGTAACCTTTTAATAAAGGAGCGGCACATTGATGTGCTTCTTGATCAAACTAAGAGATTAGCTCTGATAGAAAATGAAAGAGTACAGTTTCAAAACAGAGAAGTAGTGAGAATCTTGCTCGACACATGCAGGACCCTAGGACGTCAATGGATAGCATTTCAAGGATCAGGACCAAATGATGGTGATTTTGTACAAATAATATCGCTGATCTCAAGATATAACCACGTCTTGAAAACGTGGTTTGATGAAAGAGAATTATGGCGGTACCACGTGAGTCACATGAATCCTGAGTTGCAAAATGAGCTCGTTGCTGAAGAAATAGAAAAAAAAAATTGTTAAGGAGATTAAGAGCTGTGATTTTTTCTCAGTGATGGCTGTTACCACACCTGACAGTTCACAAAAGGATATGCTTTCGATTGTTGTCCGTACTGTCGATGAAAACTGTAAACCAAGAGAACACTTGCTAGACGTTTCTGAATGTGCTGAAAAAACAGGTATTGGAATGGCAAAGCAAATTTATAAGACTTTAAGAAAGAAAGAAATTGACACATCCTCTTTGGCTTTCCGGTCATATGATTTTGCAAGTTCAATGTCAGGACAGTTTAATGGAGCACAAAAAAAACTCTCAGACATCATAGGGCATCATATACCATACATTCCATGCCAAGATCACAGACGTAGAACACAGGTGTAGTATCAGCATTATTATTAGAGACTTATTCGACACACTTGAAGCATTGTATGTTTTCTTCAATTCAAGTACTAACCGTTTCCGACAGTTGAGGAATAAGATCAAAGAAGTGAAGAATGCCCTTCTTTTGAGAAATATGTCTAGGACTAGGTGGACAGCCAGAGCAGAGACTATAAAAGCTGTAAACACATCATTTGCACCTATCCTAATCTGTATTAGAAGAAATTTCCACACAACAGGAATTAGACTGTGCTACAAAAGCGCATGGGTTATGCAAAAAGATAAAATCATTTGATTTCATTGTTATCTTGTTTTTTATGAAAAACATTACGTATAAAATGACGAATTTGACAGAAACTTTGAAAAGCCCTGATCTGAATTTGATTGATTGTATTACAGTTGTCGAAAAGGCAGTAATAATTTTGGAGGAGATTAATATTAACACTGCATACACTATGTAGAGGCTTTAAAGACAACGTGGTTGCTATGAAGACAACTATTTCTCCACTACATTCAATTTTCAACTTTCCCTTGAACAAGGATAATCTGACAATCGAAGCAATTGAAGAGGCTGTCATGATGTTCCCTCCAGCTACTAGGTCTGATATGCATGCTCTACAAAGTGAGTTAGAAGTCTTCGTTAACATATTCAAGGAGGAACATACATATACTATCAATGGTAACATTGAAGAACGTTATGGTTCAATTCAAAAATGCATTAAAGCTGGCTTTCAAAATGTGCCAATTGACTATAACAGCCGGCTATGGAGTCAGCACAAATGAAAGAGCCTTCAGTCAGCTAAAGATTGTGAAAGGTTCCTTGAGAACAACAATGACAAACATGAGGCTTAACAGCTTCATGCTTTTGAAGTGAGAAGCAGACTTGGGAAACGAAATCAACTTGGAAGATGCTGTAGAAAGGTGGTCTTGCCTGAAGCAAAGACGAATACGTGTTTATGTAAAATAAGTTAAACACAGTAAAACCTTTTTTTTATCCATATTCCATTTATATGGATCTTTGGAGTGTATATCATGATATAATATCATCCATCATTTTATCTAAAATGTACCAAGTCTGCCAACTTGGATCTTGATTTCGCCAACTGTATAGGGATTTCTCAACATTGTCCCCCCCCTTAGCGAGGGCCCTGTCGGCAAGGCACTTATCCGCAAGGGTGGTCGACGTTCAAATCCCATTAACGTAAGAAAAGAAGACGTGGAAGTGATTAACAGTTGACGAGCAGAATGTCAATAAAAAGTAGTCAATCAGAGAAGATTTTTGACACGTTCACGTTAAAACCACGACGTCGAAGTGAGAGTTCAGAGTGAGATATTACCCACCCCAAGTAGCACAAACACATAATTTTTACGTATTAAGCATACGTAACTATTACAAAAAAAAAAAACGGTACGTTAGGATAGAGTATTCCAACCCTTACAAAAAGGAATTTATATATGTATCTTTATATACGTATCTTCATACTTTGCCTTCGGGTGAGTCGTGTGGTCTGGGTCTTCGACGTATCTTCATACGTTATTATTACGTATACACATATATTATTACGTTATCCACATACGTTATTATTACGTACACACATACGTGTTTATTACGTATCATATACGTGTATATCACGTATAGCCATATACGTGTTTATTACGTATCACATACGTGTATAGTATGTATCACATACGTATTTTTAACATGTTCCTATACGTATTTATAACGTGTCACCATACGTACTTATAATGTGTTTCTATACGTAATTATTAAGTGTTTATATACATATTTATCACACATTGGGCAAATCTCTAGTATAGTGCATGTTGCGGACGTGACATTTACAAAGTTTTATGCACTATAATTTTTGTAAACATAAAAATATTCAGCTAGGAGAATATATATTTTTACAACTATAATAGATGTCAATTTTTCAGATTATGTGTTGATTTCAATAATGTACTTGAAATTTATAAAAAAATATTTTATCAGACACGACACAAAAATGTCATATCTTCTACAAAAATTGTTTTTTATAAATTTAAGTACATATTAATATTGAAATCAACATATAATCTGAAACATTATCTTTATAGTTTAAAAAAAAAACATATTCACCTAAATCAATTTTTTACATAGATACGATACATCAAACGTGTCATATATGCAAAATTCGCAATACTATAGAATGGCTCTCTTCATATATGTAATATCTAGTATAATTTCTATTTTAAGCTGCAATACATGGTAAAATATAGGGAAAGTATTGAAATCATGCCGAAAATCGTAACTGGAGTTTTCGACGGATCTACACGTTTCAAGACCTTTAGAATACGAAAAAACCATTTTTAGCGTGACGCCTGTGTGTGTCTGTCTGTGCAGATTTTGTATCCACTCTAACCAAAAAACTAATTGAACGAATTTCATAAAATTTGGTAGATAAGTCACTTAAGGGCGAATTTGGTGCTGATTAGTTTTGGGTACGATTCGGGATAAAAGAACACTCCTTTTTTTTTTGCAAAATGACCCCCAAAATCGTTAAAATCTAAAATAAAAAACTACGTATGCTCAAATTTATCCATTAAATGCTTGTTTTATACTTAATTTTTAACGAAGAAAAGAATAAGACCAACCCCATTACACTAGGACTAGCCGTTCTGGAGATATTTTAGTGTTTTCGTATTTTCTCTACACCAGCTTTGAAAATAAGTCCAGTGACCAAATGAGAACGAAAATTGAATTAAAAATGAATTAAATTTAATTAAGATACAGAGAACGTGGATATAGAACGTGGTCTGCAGCGAAAGTCATGTGCTGCCCACATCAGATTTTATTATATTGTTAATACAATAATTATAAAAGAAAATAGATCATATAATTTCAGGAGTATTTATTATTTTAAGATTCATAGATTATTTTTGATGCAAACGCAACATGTTTTTTTCCTTTATTTTCAGTTTATATTTAAATATATTTTTAACTTTAATTAAGTAATTGTTTCTAAAAATTGCAAAAATTATAATCTACTACGTTGCGAAATATAATTTTGAATCTAAAAGATAATCTATTTTAAATTGAAAATAACTTAAAAGTACAGAATAAAATTGGATAAAGTTTTGGGACATATGAAAAACATTAAAGCACACAATACTTAAAACAATTTTGCAATTTTTAAAAAGTTAATTTTTCTAAACGTAAACTTCAAAATTTTTAATCTAAAAGAAAGTTATTTTAATTTGAAAATAACATTCAAATACAGAAAATTTAACATAATACTTAAAATATTTTGCAATTTTTAAAAAGCTAATTTAATTTAAAAATTTTTAATCTAAAAGATAAATTGTTTAAAAAAATACAGAAAAATTTCGGGACATATAAAAAATATTAAAAATTATGATACTTAAAACATTTTTGTAATTTTTAAAAAGTTAAATTCTGAATCTAAAAGTTTAGCTATTTTAAATTGAAAACAAAAATACAGAATTAAATACTTGGATACATAAAACATATCGAAAAACACGATACTAAAAATATATCAAAAAACACAATACTAAAAATATTGCGATTTTTAAAAAAGTTGATAGGCTATTTTAAATTGTAAATAACTCAGAAATTAAGAATAAAATACTTAAAAAACATACGATACTTAAAACCTTTTTGGACATGCCAAATCGACAATAAGTGGAGTGCCAATTTACCTGTTTTGCCTAATTATATTTCTTTTGAGTATAAGGTTTTTAAAAAAATTCTTCTAAGAGTTATGCGTGTTTTTATTTCTTTTAAGTACCATGTTTATTTTCTTCTAAATATAATGTTTTATTTCTTCCAAGTATCATGTTTTTAAAAATTTCTTTCAAGTATCAATTTTTTTAATTTCTTCTAAATATCAACTTTTTTACTTTCCCTGCAATACATGGTAATGTATAGGGAAAGTATTGGAATCGTGCCGAAAATCGCAACTCGAGTTTTCGACGGATCTACACGTTTCGAGACCTCTAGAATACGAAAAAACCATTTTTAGCGTGACGTCTGTGTGTGTGTCTGTGTGTCTGTCTGTCTGTGCAGATTTTGTATCCACTCTAACTAAAAAACTAATGGACCGAATTTCACTAAATTTTGTAAGTAAGTCACTTGTGGGCGGGGCTAGTGCTGATTAGTTTTGGGTGCGAGTCGGAATAAAAGAACCCGCCTTTTTTTGCGAAATGGCCCGCAAAAGCTTGTATCCACTCTAGCTGGAAAACTAATGGACCAAATTTCACAAAATTTGGTAGATATGTCGCTTGTAGGCCACCCTGGTGCTGATTAGATTTTGGTATAATTCGAAAAAAAAAATAACCTGCCTTTTTTTGCAAAATGGCCCGCAAAAATCATCAAAATCTAAACTTAAGATTTACGTATGCTCAAATATAGCCATTAAATGCTTGTTTAATACGTGATTTTTAGCGAAGAAAAGAATAAGACCAACCCCATTACACTAGGACTAGCCGTTCTCGAGATATTTTAGTTTTTCGTATTTTTCCTACATCATTTTTGAAAATAAGTCCAGTTTTCAAATGAGAACGATAATTGAATTAAAAGTGAATTAAATTGAATTGAAATAAATAGAACGTGGATATAAGTTTGCAGGGAAAGTCATGTGCTGCCCACATCAGATTTTTTATTTTCTTAAAGTATCAAATTTGTTTTAATTTAGTATTGTGCTTTTTAACATTTCATCCATGTATCAACTTTTTTTAAATTTCTTCTAAGTAGCGTGTTTTATTAAAATTTCTTCTAAGTATATTTTTTTTTATTTCTTCAAAGTATTGTGTTTTTAAAAAAAATCTAATTATATCGGAATATCGTTTTAAAATGCTTATAAATAACACTTTTCTGTATGATATTTTTAATAAAAATTTGACTATTATTCGTATAAGTTTCACATTTTTTCAAAATGTCAATTTTAAAATATGCTTTTGTTCAGAATGAAGTCTTTTTCAGATAAAAGAACCTGCCTATTTTTGCGAAATGGCCCGCAAAAGCTTGTATCCACTCTAGCTGAAAAACTAATAGACCGAATTTCACAAAATTCGGTAGATGAGTCATTTCTGGGTTACTCTGGTGCTGATCAGATTTTGGTACGATTCGGAAAAAAATAACCTGCCTTTTTTTGCAAAATGACCCGCAAAAATCGTCAAAATCTAAACTAAAGAACTAGGTATACTCAAATATATACATTAAATGCCCGTTTAATATGTAATTTTTAACGACGGAAAGAATAAGACCAACCCCATTACACTAGGACTAGCCGTTCTCGAGATATTTCAGTTTTTAGTATTTTCTCTACGCCACCTTTGAAAATAAATCCGGTTACCGAATGAGAACGAAAATTGAATTAAAAGTGAAATAAAGTTAATTAAAATAAAGGGAACGCTAGTATAAGTCTGCAGGGAAAGTCATGTGCTGCTCACATCAGATTTTTATAAGTTAAAGATGCATTTTATAAACGTCGGATGCCATAACAGAATTGGTGTAAAAGACAATCATCAAATTCGAGACCGCACTAATCATGGAAAAAAAAATGTCCATTTTCGTGAATTTAAAAAAAGTTTCTAAAGATGATACTTTGAAAATTTTCGGGGGGGGGGGGGGGGGGGGAAGGGGAGGGATTAAAAACATGTTGAAATTTTAGACTTTATATGAACTTAATTGTGAAAGTCCTAAATAATTAGGAATTGGGAAAAGGGGTTCAAGAACAAAGCTGAAAAAGGATTAAAGCAGGACACGGAAAGAGGGTCAAAAGCAGGGAGAAGGAATGGGAATTTTTAAGTATGGTATGAGAAATTTTAACGTAATAAAAATGGTATTTCTAATGTAACAAAAATGGTAATTTTAACGCATGATAAACGGTATTTTTACATAAAGTATGTTCATACACGGTAATTCATACGTGTGAAATACAGTACTTTTAAATACCGTTTATTCATAACTGCATTATAACCGATGTGTTACCGTTTTTCGTGTAACACATACGATAATATAACTTAAAAATGGTTTAACATCGGTTATAATACCGTATGTGTGTTACTTGGGACGGATTTCTAGTATTGTGAATGACAGGAAGACTTCATCTACTCTATAGGATATCTACGGATATCTACGGGCAGTACGCAGGTGGGCAGAGGAGGGGACCTGAATGATATGACAGTCCAATGGTAGACAAGTCATTCGATCAATAGCAAGTCAGGGACTAGATTGTGAAAACTCTCCCCTTGACCCTCACTGATAAGATTCATTTATTCATTCGCTGCTCAATCCCAGTTCCTACCATTTGAGAATGTTGTTGTTGAGACCCAGACCGTCCGACCTACCAGAAAGGTGTAAGGTAACTGTATGGACGGCCGGGAAGTGCCACCCAATTTAGACCGGAATCCAGTGGGGGAGGCATCCACAGGGACCGTACCCTCCTTCCCCTACCACCAACCTCTCGGAAGGACTTACGGACCCACATGTTTAACGTGATCGTACTCCGCATGAACACGGCGGCATTTGTGGTAGCGTGCAAATCTAGCGCGCAAACCACGGGGATACCGCACCCGAGATGGCCAACAGGACGCGGTGTTCCGAGGTGGTCACCCACCAAGTACTAACCGCGCCCGATGCTGCTTGACTTCGGTGATCTAACGAGAACCGGTGTTTTCAGCACGGTACGGCCGTTGGCCCCATTTGAGAATGTGAAAAAGAACAACAGATGTACCTAAGGCTCCTATATACATGAGCTGGCTCGTCAGGCATGTTGAAGCCTACTGAAGCCATTAGCGTTAGTTTGTATTTTCCCTTTAGGGAGTGTTATTGAAGTAATTATGGGTGGGTGTTCTGCCTCAAACTGCTCTAATCATTTTACAAAAAATTTTAGATTATTTCGTTTTTCCAGAAACGAAGAGAGAAGGAAAAAATGGCTTATAAATAGTCGGCGATATCATTGGATACCCGGTACAGGAGCATACTCGAATGGTAAGAAATAGACAACCCATGTATTTACAGCAACCCTGCCGGGCTTCAACATGCCTGAGAAGTCAGCCTGTATACTTAGGAGCTCTAGTTGAAGACCCAGACCACTCGGCTGACCCCAGGGCTTACAGCAGGTGTTGTACCATCACCACCACCGGTCATCAATCCTCAATACAATCATGTATTCATGCGTATCCTGCGCAAATATCCCTGTGGAACCTCCTAAACCGACATGGGATCGTTGAGAAAAATTAAATTCAGTGTCTTTCATTTTCAGGTTAACAAGTGCCGTATTCCTCTAGACTAACAAAATTATTTATTCACAATCATTATGCAAAATTTAATATTAAAGACTATGGCGATAGTGAATGTCTAAAGGTCACAGTGTAAAATGTTAGGCAATGTAAATGTCCGATTAAATTGATGAAATATTGTTCCTTCCATTCCAGACATACTGATGCCTTCGTTTCATGCGCTGTCTGCCCTCTTATTTTATCTTTTTGCCCATTAGCAAAAAAATGTCTAACTTCACCTAATGTTCCAGTTATTCCCCATCTCTCTCTCAATGACTAACGGTGAAACAGCAGAGAGATTTGAATTAGGGCGATCATGGCAACTGTCGTTAAAAATATAGTTAACACTGCAGAAGAAATGCTTATAGACGACATGTCGAAAGAGTATGATAAAGACAAAAGCAGCATACTATATAAGAAAAGTCCTTCTCTTCGTCTGTCTAGCTGTCTTACACGATGCGATATTACCAATTTTTGGAAAATGCCGCTTAACCTATATCAGAAAATGACAATGCCTCAACTTTTTGTTATACTAAAAATTATCTATACTTACCCAGAAATGGGATAATATATTAATTTCGAATGTTTTCTTTATGCGTGTACTGTCAAGTTCCAAGAAAGACAGATTCTGCAGGATACCAGCATTGTTCACGAGGATAGTGACATCTCCCACTTCATCCTGCACCAACTTGCCCACACGGTGGACATCCGTTTCGTTACTGACGTCGCAGACGAACGGGTGAGCCCTGCCGTTTAACTGAAGGATTTCTGACTGAACATTCAAAATGCTTCTCTGTAAAAAAAGAAAAATAAAAGATAAAGCATAACTTATTTTTGAATATTTCACTTCGAGTTTATTCAATTCAATTTTATTCAATTTACGTGGCAACTACAGATGAAATCCAGTTACAGTAGCCACACAAGAAATTAAAAAGTCACCAGAAAGAGGGGGCTGGCTCACAATAAAATAAACCATTAAAGCATAAAATGTTTAAAATCACCATATCCATAGAACAACTAAGATTCTTTTATTTAAATACTATTAAATGCAAATATTTTAATAAAAAAATATGTTTTCAAATGGATTTCAAAATATGTGCACAATTTCGCCTGTCTAACCTTTGCAATATTTTTATATTTTTTCTAAATATCCATTTAGGGAATTTTACTAATGTGTAAGATCTGGAAAAATTTATGCCTAAACATGATTTTTTTTTTTAAATTTTCTGGAACAAAAAATAATAAATGTTGCAAATAGCGAAGTTATCATACAGTCTCTCAAAAATATAATCAAACTATCGTAGTCCCATTAAAAATCGCTTAATTGATAATTTTTTTTTCTTTTTTTTTTCTCTTCTTTTTCTTTTTTTTCTTTCTTTTCTTTTTTTTTTTTTTTTTTTTGCAAATAAATTACGATATTACTGGACTGGTTGAGTATTTTTTGTTTTCACAAGACTAGCACGCATCTATTATTCGATTACAGGGAAAAAAAATTCGATTCGTGTAAGAAGAGAACATTCGCCCATTGTTATTTCGGCCTTGCTATGGCTGCAGTAGCGACTTAAGTTTCTCAGGTCTGGGTGATTAAAGCGGTGAATGTTTTTTAAGTACTTTAAACCAGGAAAAATGGACATTACTGTTTAGGATTTACTACGAACTTGTATTGAGACTTTAAAACCATATATACAACCAATGGTTTGGTAAAAGGAAAGATCTTTAATATTAGAACTATTTATGATGCACATGAAATACAAATCCAGACAGAGCGCATCGGTGGCCGGAATTGCAAGTTCTTATCGTCGAAGTGGATTCTCCACACGTCGTGTGCATCGCTTTATTTTCCAAGCTGATGTACATACTTTATTAATGCAAAAACATAAGTGTGAAATTTGAAAACAATTTTATGAACCAGAAAAATTTCCTAGAATTGTGAATCTGGACCCTCCCCGAAAAAGAAAGATCTTACCCTACACCCTTGATGTGAGCACCTATACTTAACCTTATATAATTTTTCACGATTTGATCTTACGTTTCGTGCCCTGCTTTACTGATCGTCTGATTAGCGTGCTTATGCACAGAGCATGGGCAACAGCGTAAATAAACAGAGTGAGTAGTAGAATACGCAGTCATCTAAGGGTATTATTTTTTATCATTGTGAGTAATGGTAAAGTGACGATGATAGCAAATAAAAATTTTAAAAATCTGATGTGGGCAGCACATGACTTTCCTTATATAATGCAATGAATTTACTACTTTTACAGTTAAAAAATGTTATTCTTATAGTAGATTCTTATATTCTTTCCAAGATATTGAATTTTTGTCAATGAGTCGTCATTTTCATTGCTTTAGCGTCATTTTTATCCATTTGGCGAGTTTTTCATTAATTTAGCAACATTTAAAAAAGTCGCCAAGTTGGCGACATTTTACCAAATTCGTCGCCAAACATCTTGCCAAGCGTTATGGACGAAAAATAAGTTATTCTTACAGCAGATAAATGACTATTGGCGTTCAAATAAAAAAGTATTACTCAAAGTATCTTTTTTCATGAATGGAACGAGCGAAATCCTCGAGAATGATGGCACCCAATTTATCGCATGGTATTACATATGAAAAGTGAACATGTTTCTCAATAGGAAATATTTTATTTTTATTTTATATGATTTTTTGATATTTCTTTTGAAAAATATGCAATATCTCGAGAACGGTTCATGTTAGCATTCTAAAATTTATGTCAATCGTTCTCTAATTAAAATTTACATAAGAAATGTCTATTTGCGTAACTTTATTAGAAGTTTTGATTTTTTGACGATTTTTTCAAAATTTCACTCGAATATTTAGGGGAGTTCTGAGCATTCGATTGCTTTTAAAAACAATAGGCTTCCAGTATTTATGGATTGTAATTTTTGTACCAAATTTCGTTCAAATCGGTCCATTCGTTCGTCAGTTATCTTCTCCACAGGCCACTGACACACACAGACATCACCTCAAAAATGTTCGATTCGTGATCAGGGATGCTTGAAAGGTGCTCTCCCGTCGAAAACTCGAATTCGAATTTTCGACCCTGTCACAATACTTTCCTTATACATTATTGTATATAAGGAAAGTAATAATGAAAATTTCTATATTGCTAAACATACGAGTATTTTGCTTTAGAAACGCAAGCGTAAAAATTTCCGCATGACGTCACGTGCCCATTCTCTATTGAGAAATCCAGCACTGCACAAACTCACTTATTTGAAAGCCCCAATTCTGGTTTCAAAAACATCTCTAAAGGTGTATATTTTCTGTGAGAACATTGCATCGAAAAGTGTTAAACCGTTCCACAACACAATCAAGTGATCTTTTCGCCTAAAAACTTTCAACATTCTTAACTTGTAACGCGCTAAAAGTCGAATTGCTTGCATAATGCCTAATATTGAATGCGCAACAATTTTAACATTCCAAACAACGTTTAATTTGCCAAGGTGAGAGTTGCAGCGATTTATAGCTTCTTTGCATCAAAGCTTAGCAGAACTATTCTCCTATATACAGAAAAAGAAAGAGTTATTTGCTGTCAGTATGTTGTTTTTTCCCCACAACCACCGCGCGTGGCTCAAGGTCATTAGAATGTGTCAAACGAATTGAAGTTATAAACCATTTTATAATTGGCAGGCGTGGTGTTTCCAGCGTTTGATGCTCTATTTATCATGATAATGTAATAATTAGAGGGATTGCAATCGCAAAATGCATTCTTCTTAAGCATCGGCTTATTTTTAGGGGGGTCATGGGAGGGTTCTAAAGCATTCCCTTGAAAAAAACTAGAAGCAGTTCCTTACAGAATAGTTTGCTAAACATTTATGAAGACTTTCATATGGTGGTAAATGGTGCGTACACTTCATTTTTTGACAGAACTGTTAAGCATTTTAATTACTTTCCTTATATACATAATGTATAAGGAAAGTATTGTGACGGGGTCGAAAATTCGAATTCGAGTTTTCTACGGGAGAGCACGTTTCAAGCATACCTGATCACGAATCAAACATTTTTGAAGTGATGTCTGTGTGTGTGTGAAAGTATGTGTGTGTGTGTGTGTGTGTCAGTGAGTCTGTAGAGACGATAACTGACGAACGAATGGACCGATTCGAACAAAATTTGATACAAAAATCACAATCCGTAAACACTGGAAGCCTATTGTTTTTATACGCAATCGAATGTTCAGAACCCCCCTAAATTTTCGAATGAAATTCTGAAAAATTCATCAAAAAATCAAAACCGCTAATAAAGTTACGCAAATAGACATTTCTTATGTAATTTTTCATTAGAAAACGATTGACATACATTTAAGAACGCTAACATGAACCGTTCTCGAGATATTGTACATTTTTCAAAAAAATTATCAAAAAGTCATATAAAATTAAAAAAAATATATATCCTATTGAGAAACATGTTCACTTTTCATATGTAATACCATGCGATAATTTGGGTGACATCATTCTCGTGGATCTAGCTCCATTCATGAAAAAAGATACTTTAAGTAATACTTTTGTATTTGAATGCCAATAGTCATTTATCTGCTGTAAGAATAACTTATTTCTTCGTCCATAACGCTTGGCGAGATTTTAGTGACGAATTTGGCGGAATGTCGCCAATTTGGCGACTTTTTGAAATATTGCCAAATTAACGAAAATCTCGCCAAATGGATAAAAATGACTCTATATCAATGAAAATGACGACTAATTGTCGAAAATTCAATATCTTGGAAAGAATATTAGTATCTACTATAAGGAAAACCTATTTTTTTTACTGTAAAAGTAGTAAATTCATTACATTATATAAGGAAAGTCATGTGTTGCCCATATCAGATTTTTTTTCTTTTGTATACATATTACTTTCCCTAGTATAAAGTTTAAGGAAAGTATTGTGACCGGGTCGAAAATTCGAATTCGAGTTTTGTGTCTCTTTATGTGCGTGTATGTGCAATGTATGCATCCGCTCTATCTTAGAAACTATTTGATGGAATCTTTTAATTTGAACAATTAAACTCAACTAAATGGATTACGGATTTGAGTCTGGTAGGTTGCTGCTAACATGAGATTTTTTTTTTGTCTAATGCTGCTTATTAATGACAAAAGTATTTATCCGCAGGTAATTTCATTTTTAAACACAGTTTTAGAAAATAAATGTAAAAAGGCTTGTTCGTGTTGACTGTTCATATAATATTGTCCTCGAAGATGCAGGGTCGTTTTTAACACTTTACAACATAGTTGAAAAGTGTTCATGACTTTGTTCATTCTGTCTGTCTGTCTGTCCGTTAGCACGATAACTGTCGGAAAAATGACTTAATGGTGGCTGACTCCAGGTGGCTGTCCGCGTAAACTTATATTCATTGCCTAAAACATACAGGGACCATCTTCATAGGTGGTGATCCTTCCAAACCTTACGATGTTATATACTGTTAGACATTAACAATGTAACACATATGTATGATGTTGATAAGTTTGTTCCATATGATAAGACAGACATATATGATAAGTTTCCTTATCATATGTATGTTGGTTTACAAAAAAAAAAGGGTTCAGTTGTCGGAAATTTGAAAATTCAGTTTAGGGCATTGTTTTAAGCACTGTTTTTCAAAACCGCATGTGCAAAACAAAAAGACAAAACTGCATTACAATAATTACAACTCATCTTACAAATTTTGCATTATTAATCAGTTAAATCATTAAAACAGAAGGAAACAGCTTGAAAGTTTTGGGGTTTATTCCAAGGATAGCTGGTACCCCATTGGTTGTAACCTTGGTTTAAACTGGTTATTTTTTAAACAATTTTTATTTCATAGTTTAACCCATAAATTTTCGTTAAGAAAAGTTTTATTTCTAACACTTTCAAACATAGTTGAAAAGTGTTTATGACTTTGTACATTCTGTCTGTTTGTCTTTCTGTCCGTTTGCAGGATGAATGCCGTAAAAGTGACTTTATCAAATGAAATTTTAGTATACTGTTCAGACGGTCTGTGGGACATATGGGAATGTGAATGAATAATATCACCCAATTAGATTCAACCCTGGTTGAAAAAGTGAAATACATTGCACCCTATGGGACCTAATTTTTCAAACATTTTTGATGTTAAAATTCCCAAATGACTTCAAAAATTTTAGGAAATATTCAAATTATCATATAATATATATATAAAAAAATTTCAGTAAAATATGCTCGGTAGTTTTTTAAATAAAAATTAAATGAGTAATTACACCCATATTATATGAAGAGATCACATGACCCACTCTAATCACGTGACCACTTCATCCATCTTTTTCTC
The DNA here is from genome assembly GCA_951213105.1 of Amaurobius ferox. Taxonomy (NCBI): domain Eukaryota; kingdom Metazoa; phylum Arthropoda; class Arachnida; order Araneae; family Amaurobiidae; genus Amaurobius; species Amaurobius ferox. Next base: position 113,256,077 of record OX578138.1, read on the forward strand.
CCAGTGTAAAAATCGGTGCAAAAATCGCGATTTTTAAAATTCGTTTAAATTTATATTTAGTTTTGCATCCGTCCTAAAACCACTTTATTTTTGCGTATTTTCTGCGCATCTGTATTCTGTGCCATGCAATTACAATATTTTACAGTTTAAATGATCATCAAACTTAGATTATTTCTACAACGAAGCCTGATTTTAATGGATTCAGAATGTAAGCAAGTGATTGTAAGATGAGTTGTATAAGAATTGTTGAATTATTTTCACGCAAAATTATTTAGCTCTGGAGTCTAGAATATAAGTGATATGAATGAAATAATCATTGCTTTTACATCGAGGCGGGCGATTTATATTTCGATGACGTTATTTGAATAAAGTTCATTTTTTTTTCGATGAAGTTCTAAGTTTTCAAATATAATAAATTACTGTAGTACTGTTACAATTTAAAATATAGCAGCGCTGAATGTATCGCATTTTGGAGATGTTTAAATAAAATTGCATTTCAGTTGGAAAGTGTTGCATAATCAATGCTTCATGCATGATTTATCTTTCTTGTTATTTTATAGTATTTATTTTTAATTTTATTTTTTCTCCTAGTTGATTAAAAAAAAAAAAAAAAAAAACGATGGTGACTCCACTCCGATGGAGTTGAAAGGGTTTTGCGTGACTAACGTTCTGTAAAATAAAATTACAATAAAGTTAAATAAGTTTATTCAATGTTTTCAAACTCGCTTGTTTCGATTACATGCTTTTAAAGCGATGCAGATCGCTCGCTTCAAACCACAATATCCCCGGCCACACGCTTGATTGCCGCAAGCCTTATGGTTGGTTGTGTGGTCTGGTCCTTCAACACCACAATATCAAATAAAACTTGCTTTTCGGTATATAAATTACACTTATACAATATATCTGACGAGATTTTACACTCAAGTTAATCTCCGGCCACACATATTGCTACCGTAAACCCTAGGGTTGGTCGTGTGGTCTGGGTCTTCAACTCAAGTTAATCTGGGCGCGGTAGCCCAGTGGTTAGCGCTCGGGAATTGCACTCGGTAGGCCCTGGTTTGATTCCTTCCGCTGCCAAAACTACCGCCGTGTTCACGTGAACTACGATCACGTTAAACATGTGGGTCCGTAAGTCCTTCCGAGAGGTTGGTGGTAGAGGAAAGAGGGTACGGTCTCTGTGGATGCCTTCCCCACTGGTTCCGGTCTAGATTGGATGGCTCTTCCCGGTCGTCCAAACAGTTACCTTACACCAGTGGTTCCCAAACTTTCCGGCTCGCGGACCCCTCAGAGAAAAAAAAATAGCGGACCCCTTAAAACCATATTGCAAAGGCGTGTTTCTATTGGATATGTACAACAAGCATCATTTAGTGTGAACAGTGAGGGAGAGGCGGGAGATGTTCGCTACGCACCCTCTATTCAAAGCTGACGTCATCCGATCTCTAGTAGTATTAATGCTCGAAGTTACAAGTGCTTTGACGTCCGAGCTACACCAGAGTATCGTCACCGTTAATCATGGCATTGTACCTAAACGAAACCTACTCCCAAACAATTTAATTCTATTTGAAGATATAACCTATGAGTTTGAAATTAATTTCATGAATGTATTTAATTCAAAGTTATTTAGAAAAAAAGTTCATTATTATTTTATTTAAAAAAATAAAATAAAAAAAAGAGTGGAGAAAAATAATGAATTTTATTTTTTTAAAGTTAACTATTTATTAGTTAAATATTGCGTGTTGTTCGCGGACCCCCTAAAATCTCGTCGCGGACCCCCAGGGGTCGGGGATCCCAGTTTGGGAACCACTGCCTTACACCTTCCGGTAGGTCGGACGGTCTGGGTCTCAACAATAACAACTCAAGTTAATCTATAAACTTGCCTGGTGGCACATAAATATGTACTTGAATACGTATATTTTCATCGATTCTACTTAAACCTTACCAACCATTAAGCATCTTTAGAATCTCCAAGTTCATTTAACCTTCCAATTTGCTTAAATAAAATAAAATATCTCGTGCTTATGCACAAATATTTCACTTTTCTGGTAGGTCGGTCGATCTGGTTCTCAACAACAAATATTTCACTAAGGAGAAAGTAAACAGACTCAGCTGCAACAATCGTGATATATTAAGTAAAGTATTACAGTTCTCCCACCCACTAGAAAACCCAGGTCAAAATGTTTAAATATAGAAATTGTAACCACTATACTCGATCCATAAGTTCAAAACTCGATCCATAAAACTCGACCCATAAGTGCTCGAACCAAAATCCAATTATATGCACTTGTAGTGCTTTCAAATTCTCTACAAAGGGCTTTACAAATTCTTGTTTATTGTTCATAGCTAGTTTAGTTACAGTTTTTGAGTTATAAGCATTACAAACTTGGAAAATGGAAAATTTTCAATCTTCCTCAACTTGAAAACGCGATTACTCGAAAACTATATGACCTTTTTTTCTTTCCTTATGTACAATAATGTATAAGGAAAGTATTGTGACGGTATCGAAGAGCACGTTTCAAGCATACCTGATCACGAATCGAACATTTTTAAAATGATGTCTGTGTGTGTGTGAAAGTATGTGTGTGTGTGAAAGTATGTGTGTGTGTGTGTGTGTGTATCAGTGAGTCTGTGGAGACGATAACTGACGAACGAATGGACCGATTCGAACGACATTTGGTACAAAAATTACGATCCGTAAACACTGGAAGCCTACTGTTTTTATAAGCAATCGAATGTTCAGAACCCCCCCCCCTCCTAAATTTTCGAGTGAAATTTTGAAAAAATCGTTAAAAAATCAAAACCTCTAATAAAGTTACACAAATAGACATTTCTTATGTAAATTTTCATTAGAAAACGATTAACATAAATTTTAGAACGCCAACGTGAACCATTCTCGAGATATTGCACATTTTTCAAAAAAAATATCAAAAAATCATATAAAATTAAAAAAAAATATTTCTTATTGAGAAATATGTTCGCTTTTCATATGTAATACTATGCGATAAATTTGGTGAATCATTCTCGTGGATCTAGCTCGTTCCATTCATGAAAAAAGATACTTTGAGTAATACTTTTGTATTTGAACGCCAATAGTCATTTGTCTGCTCTAAGAATAACTTATTTTTCCGTCCATATCGCTTGGCGAGATTTTGGCGACGAATTTGGTGGAATGTCGCCAACTTGGCGGCTTTTTGAAATGTTGCTAAATTAATGAAAAACTCGCAAAATGGATAAAAATGGCTCTAAATCAATGAAAATGACGACTCATTGACGAAAATTCAATATCTTGGAAAGAATATATGTATCTACTATATAAGAATAACTTTTTTTAACTGTAAAAGTTGTAAATTCATCGCATTATATAAGGAAAGTCATGTGCTGCCCACATCAGATTTTTTAAAAATAAATATGGATTTAGAATCTATATTTTATGAATATGGATTTAAAATCTATATTTTAGATCTATATTTTATAGTTTCAAAGATATTTCGAATGAAAATAAGGGGAAAAAAATCATTCGTATAGATATATTTTTAGGTTTAAAAAAAATAGATCTAAACTCAAAATCCAATTATATATACTTATAGGGCTTTCAAAGAGCTACAAATTCTTGCTTACTGTTTGTTCTCCTTTAGTTTTTAAGATATAAGCATCACAAACTTGAAAAACGGGAAATGTGAAATCTTCTTAAGACAATTACTTATAACTACTGTACTACTTATTACTATACTACTTAAAACTATAAGATCTTTTTTAATAATAAATGTAGGTTTCAATACAAAGTTTTCTAGTAAAAATTTTTGTCGTTTACTATTTATATATATCTCTTGTATTTTCGAAGATATTTTGAATAAAAGTAAGAAAAATGAAGTAAAAAATCGCTCGGACAAATACTTTTTCATATTTTTTTCGAAATAGAAAAGCTCAAAATATTAAGATAACGAAATTGTTTTTATATATTCATAATCTGGACTCTATTTCCGAAAAAACAAGAAAAATTACTTACACTTTTATTTATTAGGTTCGCGGGTATAGTATAAGTGTCAAAAGTCTCTACATTTTACGTAACACTCCAGTTTTGAGTTATAAGCATTACAAACTTGGAAAACGGAGAATTTTCAAAAAAAAAAATTAAATATTAAAATATTAAAATTATTTTTACATTTACATAATCTGTACCATATAGCTTACAAAACAAGAAAAATTATTTACATTCTCATTTATTAGATCTGGCGTTCAAAGTGGTTTACATCATGAAGGTTAAAAGAAGGCGATAAAACTCCCATGGGTGAAATGCTGGAAAATGCCATAATACTTTGAGAATTACATGTAGATGTCGCTAGTGTTAGTAAAGTAGCTGCTATTGTTAATTGACACAATAGAAATGCGTAGTATTTAGTATATGCATTTTTGATTATTTTTCAATTAAGGGTTCCCTAATGATGAGTATAATTAACCAGCTTTTTTCATAGTTTAGGATAGAGTACAGAATATATGGAAATAAAAATAAATTGAAAGATAAAATAATTTTGAATAGGTAGGAATACTTTTTATTGTTTCAGTTCTACTTTGCATTGCGATAATAATCTATTTTTACAAAATGGATAGTTTAAATAAATATTTTAGGCCTTTCGTCGCATTGAAAGATTCCTTATTTTGTTATCTTGTTTGTTGTATCTCAGATAAAACTCTAAAAAATATTTTCAAACTCGGAACTAAATACAGATCACAAGAATATAACCAAGTAGTCGACAATTTCAATCAAGATCTAGAAGAATTCATTTATAAAATAGCAGTAAAACACAGTTTACCAATCCTAGCCTTTCAAGAATGGAAATATAATTTTTCAAAAGAATTTCAGTTTTATTACAACAAACAAGATAACAAAATAAGGAATCTTTCAATACCTGCAGTTATACAAACTATAAAAGAAAATTTTGTTATAACTTATACTGACAAGATGGTATCACATTTTGCATTTACATGCAAAAAGTTTTACATAGATACACTTCACCACTGCTACCAAGACAGTACTATGTACACCCCAGTACGCAATAATGGAAATGTTCTATCCAAAAGGATTAAAGCTATGTACAAACGAATCGGTAATGAAATAAAATCTGTTAAATTTCCATATTTAATCCTCATTCCAAAGATGCATAAAGAGCCTGTAAAATTCCGTACAGTTACAGTTGGCTGTGGATCATGTCTGACATTAGCTAATAAACGACTATTGAACATCCTCAAGTTTGCGATGGAAAACATCAAAAAACAGAATCATGTCATGATCAAGAATGGAATAGAAGTTATCGATTCGTTTAAAACATTGTAATAATAATATATGTTTTAAAAGCTTTGATTTCCGCGACCTTTTTAACAACATTGATTTATCTAATTTATACTCAATCTTGGAAAAATTACATGAAGAATTTGATTTGAGGGATTTTATTACTTATCGAAGATACCTTGACCTTATTGAACTAGTATTAAAGGAAAATATTCTATATAACGGAAAAAATTATTACCGACAAATAAAGGGAATTCCAATGGGAGGAGCCTGCTCATCAATCTTGGCTGATATTTACCTCTCAACATATGAAAAAGGAACCCATATTTTGTCAGAGATACGATATTTCCGGTTTGTTGACTATGTGCTATTGGGGTGTTATGAAGACACCACCAATTTCGATTTTACTTTTTACCTACCGGAATTGGAATTAATAGAAAATTGTCAAGAAGAAAATGAAGCGTAAATTTTCTGGACATCTCAATAGAAAAACATGGATTATATGGTCATTATACAACGTTATATGACAAAAGAGAATTATATAGAATTAAGATCAATCATCTCATCGATTGGAAAACAAATCTTACCAGGAATAATTTCAGAAATATCATACTCGGACACTTTAAGAGAAACCAAATTTACAATACGTTTAAAAAGGATTGCAATAATAGCAACATTAAAATCATAACTGAGGCTTTATATAAACATTATCCTTTATATTTCTTAAAGGATTGTTATAAATCGATTTTCAGGGATCATGTGGATTTTTTGACAGTTTACTTCATCACACTGCAAGTAAATAAAGTTTATGCGTACCTGCTAGGATTGCACGCATGCGTAAGATGAACATATATAAGATAGCGAGTTGGGCAGGATTCACTTTTGGTCCAGTTTCCTTCTGTTGGTTGGTCTTGTTCTTCCGTATCCGGGTGCCTTCGTATTAGCACGCATTGGGGACCAACCTTTGCTTTGCATTGGTACCGTGAGCATTTGCCTAGGCTAGAAAAGCAGCTTTAAACGGGAGGGGGAGTCGCAATCCTCCCCAACCATTAAATGCAAAGCATTTGGTTATCCCATATTCCTTTAAATCTTCTTTATCTTGGATTATTATCTGCTTCGGAGTATAGAGCAGCTTGGCGCCTTTTCCTGAGTAGTGCCTTTGCTTTTTGTGGATATGCATAGGAATTCTATTTGAATTTGATTACTGGTTTTTATGATATTTATATATATATATATATATATATATATATATATATATATATATATATATATATATATATATATATATATATATATATATATATATATATATATATATATATATATATATATATATATATATATATAATTTTACACATGCATTATTTATCTTTGATTGGATAACTCAATTTTGAGAATTCACCCATTCTTATCACCTAACTTACCACTTGGCCTGAGTCTAATACTGTTTACTATTTTCGAATGACTATTTTCCACTTGTCCTGAGTCCTATGCTGATTACTATTTTTGAAAGTCTCCATACATATTATGTATCGTTTAAATGTATTCATTCCGGTGCCCACTCGCATTGATGAAGTGAGGTGAAATGCTCAGTCGCTTCTTCAACTTACTCGTGGTAACAACGCTTGTGAGTTCATATTTCTGTTCGAGGAGGTATTATTTTTCTGATTTGTAATTTATTTTTCTCCTTCCACTAGCCAGTTCCAATGTTGTCTATAGTTAAATACTATCGCCATTGTCAGAAACTGGCTATTCTATCGGTTTTAATTCGAATTGTATGGCTGTCCTGATGAGAATGCAATTTCGAACTAACCGCCATTTTTTGTGTAGTTTCAATTGATTGTTCTCTATGTCTTAATCTTTTATCTTGAGCTAATTATTATTGCCTTTTCTCATTTTTGCCGTGTTTTCTTTTTTCTTTTTATTTATATACTTATATACTTAATTGTGAATTTTGTATCCTTATATTCTTATCATTCCCCTTTCCATTGTAGTGATATGTTACCTTCTATCTTTATCCTTAGTCTTGGTCTATAGTTACTCATTTGTAACAGATAAGCTAGGGATGGGTTTTTTTGTACATACAGTAGTTCATGCATAATTTTCGATTAAAATCTTGCATTATATATATATATATATATATATATATATATATATATATTGGTTACTTTGAATTTTGGTACTTTGAGATTTCAAGACAGCTTAATGGACCTCGGCCTAAAAGCATTTGCATAATCGATATTCCTTCTTCCTGCTGTCCCGTGATCTATAACTATGAACCTTCAAGTCTTAGATAAAAGACTATCATGATCATCAGGGCCGGATTAACCATTGGGACATTGTAGTTTCGGGCTAGAGAATATTTTTATATCCTAAACAAAGGATCCCAAAATATTGTTGACCCTCTGGGGGGGGGGGGGGAGGCAAAATTCTATGCCAGAACCTGAAGTAAAAAGGCTAACGCAATAAATCGGTATTCATTTTTTAAACTTGTAAAAAAAAAATGTCGAATAATTGATTTTTCGGATTACCGATTTTCGGATTTGTGACGTTTCACTTCAATTATTTATCAGATAGGACCTTTTATGAAAGTTCGTCTGGGTCCTCATAAACCCGTCGGGACATTTACCGTAAGGAAAGTAAAAAACCAAGTATGAAGGACGTGAGCAAATACCGTGCGCATGTAGCCAACACTGCTTAAAAATATACTCAAACTGCAATTTCATCTCGAAGAGACACAAATAAATAAGCAATAAGTCCAAGATACTCCAACCCCGTAATGAACTTGATGGCAAAAATAAAACTCCGATAGAAATACCCACACTAATAGCCCGATGGTCAACGCCTTTCCTGGAGAAAGGGAAATTGATGTCTTTAATTACGTACGTCATAACATTTTGCTTACGTCAAAGACCATTGTCAAACCCGATCAAAAGAAAGTGTTGCCCCGAGATGCGGTGGACCTTCTCAATGCACCGGTATGGCCTGAAGCGACCTGTTTCCCGGAGAGAGAGAGAGTTAGTTTATCGCATCATTTTCTGTGGGATGGGTCCACCTGCTTTTACCATTTCTGCTGGATTTTCCAATACGTTTTAAGATATAGGAGAGAACGATTGCTTGGGGCAACGTTGTATGTAGGTCTTCGCTACGGTTGGCTAGATATCTCGTGTGGTTTTCGAAACAAATGACTCAGGGGAACATTTCTGCAATAATCCGTATACGACAAAATGAGAAGGTGACCGATTGCACGTGCAAAGTAAAGAAAAATGATGGCAGAACGTTCGAGATTTTATACTTGAAGGTTATATTTTTAGGGCTGCATAAATCTGTCGTGAGAAGCTCCGTTCATATCCCATCCTATATAATAAAAGACAACACTCAATGCGTGGGTGTGTAGCCCATCAAAGTAAATAAAAGTTTTATACATGGAGTTAGAAAGAAGGAGATAACACTCCTATGAATGGCTGGTTGATTATGGTTTAATGGCACAAGATCCAAAGAGGATATGCTGCGCCAGACATATGGTACCAAGATAGATAAATTAGTATGGATTAAAGCACGTGTATAATTTAAAAGAGTGATAATGTGTAAAAAAAAAGCATGACTATGGAACATGTACAACAATGAAAACGAGATAAAATAAGATTAAAAGGTTATAAAAGGTGAAGTTAAAACTGTTGGAAAAAACCAATGTTTAGTAGGAATGGGAAAAGCTCCAAATGAGGATTTTCTCCAATCAATACTGCTAAATGTATAGTATAAGTCTTGAAATGCTTAAAACGGAACTGTTTATATTTCCTCCTATGAATGAAACGTTTGAAAATGCCATAATGCTTTGGGAATTATACCTAGATGTCGTTAGCGTTAGTAAAGTAGCTGTTATTGTTAGTTGATACAACAGAAAGGCCTAGTATTTAGTATATGTATTTATGATTATTTTTAAATTAAAAATTCCCTTATTTTGAGTATAATTAACCAGTATTTCTTCATAGTTGTACGATAGAATACAAAAAATGCGGAGATAAAAATAAATTGAAAGATAAAATAATTTTTAATACGTAGGACTTTTCTTTATTGTTTTGGTTCTACTTTGCATCGCGCTCATAATTTATTTTTACAAAATTGGCAATTTAAATAAATATTTTAGGCCTTCCTAAAATGTTTATTTAAATATTTTAGGAAGGCCTAAAATATTTAAATAGGAAGTTCTTCTTCATAGGAAAGCATACAATGCAGGACTACTTATCCCAGCGCCACCTGAATTATTGTCTCAAACGATAGTGGCGTTTTCTTAATATGAAGTTTTAACTCTTTACCTTTACCTCCATGGTTTTATATCTCAGGTCGTCGAAAGCGTTGCCACTACATGGTATAATCACATAGTCATGAGATTTCAATGACTGAATAAACTAAACGCAAAACTGTATTGAGCTCATGGAGTTAGAGATGAGACTGTCTCTTTACCTCCATGATTCAGCTGAATAGGAAAGCTAATATTGAAAGGTCATCTCAATTTAAAAAGTCAGAATTTGAATATTTAAAGCAGAGTTAGAGAGACGCCTCGCTTACTCCTTTATCTTAAAATTCAGGTTTTAAACAATGAAATGGATGCAAAATTGATTTATAGATAGATTAGTTTGAGCTGGATTGTATGTATGACCCATAAAGTTAGAGAAAGTTAGTCCTTTTTACCTCCGTTGTATGACCAGTCATTGAAAACTTGAAAAAAAAAGTTTAAGACATTAAACTTGATAAATTCATTGTTGGGGGGGGGGGGGGGTTAAGGGAGTGTAGATTAATTACGTTATGTAAGCGGATGGTATAGTATGTGTTTTGGTCGAAAGCCGTATAATAGATAATAATATTTGGGGGGGGGGGGGCGAGATGGATGCGTGGTGTGGATGGGAAGAAATCTTTTGCAACTTTATGAACAGTGGATATGAGATAATCTTTTGTAACTTTATCCAGTCTTATCCTTCTAGTTTACCTTCTAGTCTAGGGCGGGCTTATCCTTCTAGTTTACCTTCTAGTCTAGGGCGGACTTATCCTTCTAGTTTCTTATAATTTCTCATTTCATGTTATTCAAACATGTTTAATTGTACAGGATATGAATATGTCCAGTCGAGTAAAAGGGATTGCAGGGCTGTTAGCGGAGATTTGGGACTAATTAGGCACAAAGAACTCGACAGCAGGGTGAGGTAGAAACAAAATGTTGTTGGGTGCGTCAGCAACACGGGACGAGGGCCGCTGAAAGTGGTCGCCGAGATGCTGATACCCAACATAACCGTGAATGTATAGAGTGAAGGAACTCCGGTAGTGCAGGCGGGCAGTCGGCAAGGTTGCGGGAAATAGCAGCGCATTATTCTGATTGGCAGGCGAAGGTGATTCGTAAGCATAAAGGAATCAGAACACTCCGAAGAATGAAGAAGTCATCAGGTAAAATTAACTTTCTTTAATTATAGCAGATTCTTATTTTAGATATTATAAGCAGGTCATATACTTCAATTCAATAATGGTACAAACTTCTTAGATCCTTTGCTTCACAAACAAAAACGTTCCAAGAACAATTTGGGAACAAGATATTTAACATTTAATACATTTCAGATTTTACACATTTCATTTATCTCACCAACGCGAATTCAATTATTTTTGCATTCTAACAATATTAATTTATTTAATATCCGTTTACGGATAGGCATTCCATTCTTACGCCTGCGCCCCTCGGGCAAAAACGCGTCCTACCGCTTTGAGATTACATCACCAACTGAAACTAATTACATTATTCTTACCGAAGCGTCTTAGTGTTAATGCGCGTGCTCGTGACGAAACAGAAAAGAGTCCCAATACATTTCAATACGAAATGTGAATCCGGGTAAATGTACAAAAATGCGGGAATGTATCATGAAGCCAAGGATTAACGATACAGGCGGGAAAACTTCAAGAAGCCGAAATACACAAGTGGCGCTTTATCAATTTGGAATAAATATTTCAGAACAAGTTTTAGAATCGAAAGGAAAATTGAATTTACCGAACATTAAATTTAGAAAGGAATTAATTAAATAAGCAGGGGTCCATTTCATAACAATGTTAATAACAAAGTTGTAGATCGTTTAATGAGTGGGAATCGACACTGAATCGGTCACAGTAGGTATTTATTGGATACAATAGGGTTACAGCCGATTTGTTGTTATATTCTGAAATAATACATTAAACGACAGTAGCCGTCAGGGTGAATAGGGCGGTCTGGGTTTTCAACGTTCATGCACAGGAGTTGAGTTCTGTTCAAAATGCCTCCCGTTAGTAACAATGCACATTTGAATTTGAAAAAAAATTATTATCGCGTACTTTGAGAAGCACTGCAGGCATTACCTTACCGTGTTACATCATCTGACAACTTATGAAGCATGAAAGCGTATTTATTGCCTTCTGTATACATATTTTCTGCGTTCCTGATGTAGATTCTTACTTATTAAAAAATGCTCTACAACTTTGTGATTGGATTATTTCGTTTATCTTGCTTTGTTGTCGAGTTCGTTATACTAACTTTTTAAGTTATCCGATAGGGGGCGCCGACGTCCCTTTTATTCTATCGATCACTTTACTATAGATAGACTTAATGTGTGAAAATAATCCATAATGCTTGACGAAAAATTTGACGACGAATTTGGCGGGATGTCGCCAACCTAGAAACTTTTTTAAATGTTACCAAATTGACATAAATGTCGCAAAAGAGATAAAAATGTCGCCAAATTGATAAAAATGACGTTAATGGGAGGGAATGTTTTGCAAATTTTGAATTCCGTCATACAACGGGCATACCTTTTAGAATACAAGAAATGCTCTTCTAACCGTTTATCTGTAACGTTTAGGCGAACTTGGTGAATCTAGCGAAATACCGCCAACTTGGCAATATTTCGCCCCAGATTGGCAAGAAATTTCGTCAAAATTGAAAAAATGACGTCAAGTTAACGAAATTTACGCCTAATTGATGAATTAATTATTAAAATATTTCAATATATGAACTATATTATTTATTGAAGATACTATCAATATTGACAATTGTCAATTTAATTTAGAGTTTGCGAACTATAAGTTAAATGGATACTTCGAAACAGTTTTACATGTTGTCATCCGGAAAAGCGCCAAATGTACATTTCTACATTAAAACAATGCCGTGGATCTTATACATCATTGTTTCAGTGAAAGAAGTAAATTCATTGAATTATATAAGGAAAGTCATGTAACAGATTTTTTAAAGATAGCATATCTTTATAATCAGCAAGGTCGTTGAAATTTTCCCTCTTTAATTTAGATAATTGAATAGATTTCGAGATTAGATTAAATTCAAAACATTTGTATGTTTTTAATGGGAATTTTCGGAGAAAAATCGAAGTTCCGCTTTGATTTGTGTGAAGCAGAAATTGGTCATTGTCGCTAAACGAACATTTTGTGATCCACATTTAAAATTGGAAGACTGTTTACTTATTTGTTTGTCTGTTCCGTATACAAATCCGCAGTTGTTGACGCCCCCCCCTCCCCCCCTCCCCAAATTTAGCATGGTTTTTCTCTAGTTTGCTGAGGGTAACTCTATCCATGTTTACGGCTATTATGGATATACTTTTAGGATAAGTTTGAAATTATTACCCCGAAACTTAGCAACAGAATTAATTCAAATATGTTTCTAGGGCAGGCGATTTTCATTCAATAGATAAAATTTAAATAATAGAGAAATTGATATAATTTTTTGTTTGTTATAAATAAACTGTATTAGTATATTTTATATCAATTACGGCTTTGGAATATAAGATTATTGGAGTTATTGATATTTTCTATTTCTTAAGTCATCTGCTTTATTTAGGCAAATATTTTTCAAGTCATCTGCTTTATTTAGGCAAATATTTTTCAAGTCATCTGCTTTATTTAGGCAAGTATTTCTCAAGTCATCTGCTTTATTTAGACAAATATTTTTCAAGTCATCTGCTTTATTTAGGCAAATATTTTTCAAGTCTTCTGCTTTATTTAGGCAAATATTTTTCAAGTCACCTGCTTTATTTAGGCAAATATTTTTCAAGTCTTCTGCTTTATTTAGGCAAATATTTTTCAAGTCACCTGCTTTATTTAGGCAAATATTTTTCAAGTCTTCTGCTTTATTTAGGCAAATATTTTTCAAGTCACCTGCTTTATTTAGGCAAATATTTTTCAAGTCATCTGCTTTATTTAGGCAAATATTTTTCAAATTATATACATATTTTCTATTGTGTTGAACCGATTGTTGCAACGGGGTAAAGATGTAACGGGTATGTAACTTTTGCTACCACTTTAGCGTTTTCACTTCAATTTTTTTTTTTTACAAACGGGACCAAGATGTTTTACAAATTTGAAGAACAATAATATTTGGAATATTACAATAATCGGTATACCTGCTAGTAAAAATATAAAAAGAAAAAAATTTGGTATTTGAAGTATAATGCCGTTACTATGGTTACAAATAGAATCACAAACTATACAGAAAAATGAATTATAAAATATAAAAAAAAATCATCTACTATAACCATATGGTTGGTTGTATACCATTTTGGTTGATTGTACACCAATACAGTTAATTAAAAAATTAAGAATTTCTCTTTTTTTTTTACGCATAATGGTATAAAAACAAATTTTGTGTGTATAGTCATTCTCGAATAATGTTGGAACAAAAAATTCCGAGGTTATTATATTTTTTAACAAAATTCTAAAATTTTAGATTCTTCTCTACTTATAGGTTAAGTTCCACGTGTATGCGAAGTTTCAAGTTCCTACCTACAGCAGTTTGGGCTGTAGTGTCTATCCACAAAATTTCATTAAATTCGGTTCAGCCATTCTCCCGTGATGATGAGACAAACATACACAGACAGATTTTCAATTTCATTTATATAGATTGTAATTATGCCACTGGCGCCCAGTAACCCGAAAACCGGTATTCCGACAACATTTTGTAGGTATTTTGATACCGGTTATAGACACGAAAACAGCGATATTTCAGATTTATTAAATTGATAGATTGAAAACTTTACTATTATTTTCTACTGCTGTTTATTACTTTCCGTACAATATATGGTAATGTATAGGCAAAGTATTGAAATCAATGTCGAAAATAGGAACTCGAGTTTATGTCAGATCCTCCCGTTACGGCACTCTAGAACTCGAATCGACCATTTTTAAAGTAACACCTCTCTCTCTCTCGCTGTGTGTGTACACTGTATGCATTCATTCTAGCTAAAAAATTTCACAAAATTTGGTAGGTCACTTTTAGGTTACCTTGGCGTTGGTGAGATTTTGATACAATAAGGAAAAAAAATACGATCATTTTTTTTTTTCGAAATGGTCCGCAAAAATTGTCAAAATCTGAAATAAAAGACTAAACATGCTCAAATGCATAATTAAATATTTGTTTCGTGTGTCAGTTTTAACGACGAAACGAATAAGACCTACTTCATTACTTTAGGTCCAGCTAGGATGACACGTTCTCGAGATATTGCACCCCCCCCCCCCCCCTTATTTTAATGTTGAGGAGTTTTTTTTTTTTTTTTCAAATATTATGCGTTAGTTTGTACTACAAGTGAATTCAATTTACTAGATTATGAAAGAAAAAATGGATTTAAGTCTGTAGGGAAAGTCCTGCGATGCTCACATCAGATCCCCCCCCCCCCCTAATATTTTTGAGTTCTTCAGAACAATGTAAGAATTTCTTTCACTCATTATGTCATGATTTTGAGGGAGGCGATCCATACTTTTATAATTTACTCGACTTATTTAAAAATGAAAATACTTAATAACAGCCAGAAACAGTTGATTAAAGGTGGCAATCACTGTTCTGTGTCTTATTTATCCAGACGGAAGCAAAAAAGAGCTTCTTTCTTCGTCTGGATATATTAAGCAGAGTAATGACTTCAGCACACAAAGGTATATATAGGGAAATTTCTATCCTTTGAAAGAAACTGCGGTTGATGCAATAAATTCAACTTTTTATATTGCTATTAAAACGAAATAGTTTTATTTTCAGAATATTTAAGACAGTAGTTTGAGCGAATTTTTGTATACTTCACTTATGTTAATTTGGAAATATATATTCTGAATTATGTTGATTAAGGTCTGAGAACAAATAATATTGCCGAAAGTTCATATCGAGTTCCTCTTAATTTAGCATATTTAGTTTAGCATATATACTTTATATAGTTTAGCATATATAGTTCAGCATATTAGCATATTAACATATAGCAATTTAGCATATCTAGTTTAGCGTTAAGTTGTTCTTTACAGTGTAACCAATGTAGTTCTGAAAATATGTTTGAATTATTTATAATTATTATAATTATTAATCGGTTATAGTTTTTGAACCCCTTAATGAATCCGTTAAAATTTTTGCTCTCCTCTGTTGTTCCCCATAATTTAGCATATTAATGTTTAAACTCAATGTGTTCCTTACTATATAATCAATTTAGTTCTGAAAATATGAAGAAATTTAAATTTTTTATTGAATAATTATAATTCCATTAGAAGTTTTGAACCCTTTATAAATCCCCGCCTTTTAAATTCATTAAAAATTTTATCCCCTATTCTTCCCCATAATTTAGCATATTAAGAGTCCATTGTTTGCTTATCATGCAGCCAATTAGTTCTGAAAACATGTTTGAAGAATTTCAATCACGCAATATTAGCCATATGAGTAGTAAAGGAAGGCCGGTTCTGCAACGAAGGCGGTATGTGCGGTATGCGGTATGCGGTAGGGCCGCCATCTTGGATTTCTGTAATCCTGGACGGGGGTGTAAAAGGGGGGGAAAATGAAAAAAGGTGGGGGTAAAAATTTTGGAGAAACTTTTTGTCGGGTGGCAACGATGTCGTAGTCTTGTACGAGGGGTTGAGGGGGAAATAAATTTTTTGAATGATATTTTTTCTAAGTATGGAAGAAACTTTTTTCGAGGTGGCAACACCACGGAAGGCGGTATGAAACCATCAGCGCCCCCTAGCGGCGTAAAGTGGAACTATCAAGGTGGAACTTAGATATATTTTTTGTTTTGGTTGCCATAGCAACACCTGTGGGGTAGAAACTTTTTTCGAGGTGGCAACACCACGGAAGGCGGTATGAAACCATCAGCGCCCCCTAGCGGCGAAAAGGAGAATTAAAACTTGGGATTTTTTTCTTTTTTTTTTTTTTAAAATGAATTAAGTACGAAATATTCGTATTTTTTTTTCTTTTTTAAAAATGAATGAAAGGTGTTAATGAGGATAATGAAATAAAGTAATTAAGTATTGGATATCCGTATGCTAGGAGCGTGCCAATATCCCTCCGCCAAGGACATGTTAAAGGTATACCAAGGGTGTACCAAAGGGATATGCTGAAGGCATGCTAAGGTCATATCAATACCCCTCCGCCTAAGAAAAGAGTGCTTGCCCTATATCGCGGTTACGAATACATAACTGTAAGAATTTTATATTTTACTAACAAAATTTCGTAAATGCAAGTTTTTTTCTTATATTTTTTCGCAAATGTAAGTTTTTTACTTTTCAAAAACCACACTTGTGCCGTTTTCTCTATGGAAATTAACATAGGTTTTCGCACTTGTGCTATTTTTTAACGTTTTTTCACAAAAACATACTTTTTACTAACAAAATTTCGTAAATGCAAGTTTTTTTCTTATATTTTTTCGCAAATGTAAGTTTTTTACTTTTCAAAAACCACACTTGTGCCGTTTTCTCTATGGAAATTAACATAGGTTTTCACACGTGTGCTATTTTTTAACGTTTTTTCACAAAAACATACTTTTTACTAACAAAATTTCGTAAATGCAAGTTTTTTTCTTATATTTTTTCGCAAATGTAAGTTTTTTACTTTTCAAAAACCACACTTGTGCCGTTTTCTCTATGGAAATTAACATAGGTTTTCACACTTGTGCTATTTTTTAACGTTTTTTCACAAAAACATACTTTTTACTAACAAAATTTCGTAAATGCAAGTTTTTTTCTTATATTTTTTCGCAAATGTAATTTTTTTACTTTTCAAAAACCACACTTGTGCTGTTTTCTCTATGGAAATTAACATAGGTTTTCACACTTGTGCTATTTTTTAACGTTTTTTCACAAAAACATACTTTTTACTTGTAAAAAACTAACAAAAACGCGTTTTTAAAGTAGCAGAATCGCGTGAATCGGTGTTTTAAAGTAGCAGAATCGCGTGAATTGGTGTTTTAAAGTAGCAGAATCGCGTGAATTGGTGTTTTAAAGTAGCAGAATCGCGTGAATCGGTGTTTTAAAGTAGCAGAATCGCGTGAATTGGTGTTTTAAAGTAGCAGAATCGCGTGAATTGGTGTTTTAAAGTAGCAGAATCTCGAGAATCTCGGGAATCTCGGGAATCTCGGGAATTGAGTGTATGAGAGGGGGTGTGTTTCTCCAACCATTTCGGTCTCGGATTTCAAAATTTTAATATTTGTAAAAATAAATATTTTTAATAAATATTCCCAAAAATAAATATTTTTAAATAATCGTGAAAGTGTCCAAAATACTTGAGTGTTATGAATCGTGTATTCATTTAAGTCTTAAATTTAAATAATAACAGATACCAATGTCTGTATGCATATGTTTTTACAAGTGTACTACTAGCATAGGGGTATCTTTCAATCTTAACCTGTTTTAAAAATAAATATTTAAAAAACCCCACATACTAATTTGTTTATAGGAGTGTGCTATTTTATACGTGTGTGAGAGTATCTGTAAATCCCATCATGTTTTAAAAATAAATGTTTTAAAAACCGCACGACAGACCCGAAGGCTTAGTGCAGCAAAGTGTGTGGTTAGTTAGTGTAATGTGTGTAAGTGAATATATTTTAATTTCTTAATTGTGGTCCCACCTCCACCCGCCAATTTAAACTGGATAAAAAACAACAAGTGTTTAATATCCAATGTAAATCGACGCCACAATTGAACTGTGATTCTCAAATGAATGAGAATCTTTTTACAACTTCTCATCTCATCTTCTATTTAAAAGGCATATTTTTTTTTTCCCTTCAAAATATCCAATATTTCTTGAAAGTGTAGGCCCACCACCAATCCCGATGTATATAAAATACACCCCTACACCTTATCTTCAGAGCATCTTCTAATAAAAGCTATTCTTCTTCTATTTTCTTTAAAGTATTCAATATTTCTTGAAAGTGTAGGCCCACCACCAATCCCGATGTATATAAAATACATCCCTACACTTTATCTTATCTTCAGAGCATCTTCTAATAAAAGCTATTTTTCTTCTATTTTCTTTCAAATATCTAATATTTCTTGAAAGTGTAGGCCCACCACCAATCCCGATGTATATAAAATACATCCCTACACTTTACCTCATTGATCTTCAGAGCATCTTCTATTCCGGGATATTACAGTGTCCATATGCCAAGCTACTGAGACCATCTTCTAAAATGTAGCGTTTATCGTCGAAGGGTGATAGGGCTATTTTGTTAATTTCTATTGTATATAACTTGTGATGGTCATGATTAATTCTTGTTTGTTTTTCCCGGGTAGTTGTAAGGTTAAAAAGGCACTCTCGATAATCTTCATGCCTTATTTTCTTTTGCACAACACTTTTTGAAACCCCTTTGGCTGTTTTCTTCTCCATATCAGAAGTCTTCAAACTATACATTTTCGCCCGAAGTCCAACGAATTCCATGGCAGGGATGCTATTTAACTCGTCCTTCATCTTCCCGAGAACTTTCTTGTTCGTTGCAGAATGGAGGGGGTGTGCCGGCGGGTAATCGGAAAAATCGTAAAAGTCTCTGTGCTGGTGCATGTCCTCGTAAATATCAGGGGTCTGGATCTCATAGCACAGGGAATCTGTGTCGGTGAAGAGGAGTGTGGCTTTTTCATTATATTGCTTCTTTATGTGGTTGTAGTGAAAGTCGTACATTAGGAGTTTAGATAGCTCGAGGATGGCAAAGCCTGCGTAAATGGGTCGATTCAGTAGAAGTGTGCTCTTACATCTTTTAACAGCCACCAACTCATTATCAAATATTTTGCATGAGTCGAATCGGGGGTCTGCGACTAATTTCTGGGCTCTTCTTTCTGTATTGACTAACTCAATATCCACTCGATTTCGAAGATTCTCCATTGTTTTACCAAACACAGCGTTATTAAGCAGTTTAAAAAAATCTTTCTCAAAGTTGTTCTGGGCCTTCTTTCTCTGCTCTGTATTAAAATGGATGTATTTTTGCAGCCATGGCTTCTGTGAAAATTCGATCATCTGGTGAACTTTCGTTAATTTCAATCCCAATGCTAGGTATAGTTTAAGATTCCGATAGTGTAAAATGTACTTGGTCTTGGTGTTCAAATTAGGTACAAGCTTTTCAGAGGATACAAAGTGTGGATTAAAGGTTGCTTCTAGCATTTTCTGAGCATAGGGGGAAAGCATTTCTCGTTCAATCTTCACCCTTTCAGGGGCTAGAGGGTAGTCATTATGTAAATTATGTAAGGATTCAGGATATTCCAGATCTACTTCCAAAATGTATCCTTTGGGCCCATCATCGGGTAGAGAGCAGATCCAATCTTGTGTAGCGTGTGAGGTGGGGATCCATTTAAAATCGGCGTAAGGGAGTGGCTGTGACATGGCCCATCCGTATAGGTTATTTGCATCCAGGTACATTATATAAGTGCTTGGCTTGCTGGGATCAAAATCAGGGAGATATTTATTGTTTGCTTTGCTATGGCGATGCGAAATCATAGAAATTCCACCTCTGATTCCTCGTTCGATGAAAAGATGCATATCTACATCTGTCAGTAATTCCAGAGGCTGGTCCAACATTTTTAAAGAGGCTTGCCAGGCCAGTCCAGGGGCGGTCATCATATGAGCAGCATCCAAATCATAATTCTTTTTGCAAATTTTTCGAAAATTCTCGAATACATCGGCCAGTTGTAAAACATCTGTCTTGACATACAAGTCGTGGTACTCTCCTAAATTTGTTATATTAAAAGTGTTCCAAACTGTTTGAGCATGTTGATAATCTTCATCAGATATGGATTCACTGCATAAGGTGTTGTAAAAAGCAGAAGGGGGTGGTAGAGTGGTGTCCAGGAATTTTTCAAAATTATTCAGATATTCATAGGGGTAGATCCCTTTTCGGAGAAGCAGTTGTGTATGTTCAGGGATATTTTCTTTCAGCAAATTAAATTTATCTTCTTCTAAATTACTCACTAATTTTTCTAGAGATGTCGTCATAAATTGAAAGCTGTCAATAAATTGCAGTGAGATGGTTATTTCATTAAACTGTCTTCCAATCATGAAGGATATGTACTTTTCCATGTTGGTGGCAATGACATTCAGAGAATGGTCTTTTACTTTTCCAAGTCCTTGCATGATATGGTGGGCATCGTAATTCTTGAGATTGTGGAACACCACTGGGATAATCTTGGCGAGCTTAAATTGTAGATTACATTTATTGTGGAGAGCACCTCTAAATTGACCGGTAATATGGCAATGATCTCTGACTTTATCCCCATTCAGTTCTTTATGGCACACGTTACAATGGGTGGCAGATTCGAAGGCTTCGTCATCTTCGTCAGTCATGAAAATGGGGGTTATACTGGTTAGCTCTTCCCCAATCCAGCTCATTTCTTCTAAAATATTTAAGATGAAATGGTTTATGGCATCAGGACCTCTATATACAGAGATGGGCTTTACACTTTTTCCATCAGGCCCCACTATTAAATAGGCATATCCACAAGCTTCATGTACGGCCAATTTTTCCATATAAGCTAAGTGGGTGTCGGGTTGGCAGCTGGGCATTTCTACTATTAGAGCTTCAAAATCGGCATAAATAATATAAGGGATATTGTGTTGGTAATTAATATTGGTAAACTGGAGGTACTTCTGATCTTCTGAGGGCATCTTGATATGTTGTGGGCTGTGTTCTTTGCAGTGTGGAATATGTTCTTTTAAAAGATCGTCTCTGCTGTAACGATGTAAACATCTATAACATATGTGGGTTGCATGAGCATGGTTAGTAATATCTCCCAACAGACGTGACATATTTCTAATAAGGGTATAATGCTGGTTGTTTTCTTCATCTGTAATGAGTAGTAAATTAATGCAGTCTTCATCTTCACGCTCGGATATATGAAGTGGATAGATTTCATATCTTTCATGGCCATACACATTTATTCGTAAATTGTTCAATTTTTCGATTTCTGCAATTTTAGATATGGGTACTGGACACTGAATGCTTCCAAGTTTAATCTCTTCTTCATGATTCTGATAATGGGATACTCGATGGGGCTGATCTTCACGAGGGATGTTATATTTGTGGGCTAGCAAGCACCATACTAGGCATTTATTGTCTTCATTTTGTATATTGAGTAAAGCTTTCTTGGCTGCTAGTTTCTTGGGTAAAGGGATATAAGACTTTCCTTTTAACGGATTATATCGGCCAACATGAGCGTCCATTTCTCGAATTCTATCCATCATCCATCCAGAGCCTCGATGTGTAAATTCGTCGAAATGCGTGTCTAGCAGATTAAACGCATCATCGATTTGAGATGGCAGTTGCTCTTCTCGCAGACACTTGACCGTTTTGCTGCGAAAATGGTGCAGGATTCTCTCAGTCTGGCCACTCTCTGACATTCGGGCTAGATACAAATTGGCCACGATATTCCACTTGATTTGCCTAAATTCATCCATTTTCCCTTGTAGATACTCCATTAATTCTTCCCGTGTTTCTTTAAAAAACAATAATAAATCTTGATGATTTTCAACAGTGGGATAGAAAGATGTCTCCTCAAAAGTATCTAAAGCTCCAACAGTGTCTCTATCATACTTTGGGGTTCTATTACCCCTTCTCCTTCTAGATGCGGAGGGAGTAGGCGGGTGAGCTACTCTACGATGCTGGAGTAGATGAGATTTAGAAGAAAATACTTTGTTGCAGTCTTCACATGTATGCAGGGAAGCATGTCTAGTCATATGACTTCTTAAATTATCCATTCTTGTAAATTTTGCATTACATTTTGTACATTGCAAATCTGGCTTCTTAGAAGGCCCTGCTTGCCCGGGCACGTTCTCATGGGTCTTCAGATGTCGATTTAGATCATATTTTCGTGTAAATCCTTTGTCACATACTTCACAGGTAAAGGGCTTTTCTCCAGAATGTACTTTTAGATGTCTGGTTAGAGTATATTTCTGAGCGAAAGTCTTCTCACAAAGGGTGCAGGTCTGTCAAAAGACAAAAGACTGGAATTAGAATCACGCTATATTCCATACATTTTATAAAAAGTATTTACAAGAACACATACGCTTAGAGCCAAACCTATTCGTTTGATAAAATGAAATTAAATTCATTCACCAAAATGAAATCTAACTAACACACTAATTCGCCTATCTTAATTATGCATTCTCTTGGATAAAATCAGCATCCTAACCTAACATTAAATCTCAAGCTAACAGTATTGCTAACATCTTAAACCAACTAACAGCATTGCTAAAATCTTGAGTAAACTAACACTTTAATCGTAAAAAACCGCCTTACTCTATTAAAAAATGCCTACCTAAAAGAAATCAATAAATAATACTTACATGGGCAGTCTTTACAACAGCTCTCTTTTTCTCTGTAGAAACCATCGGTTGTGCGTCAGCGTCATCATCTACCTGTAAATAGAACAAAGCAATTCGCATAAATATACAAGTTTGCTAAAAAACATTGAAAGTATTTCCCCCATGTAAAAACATTAGATTAAATGATTGTTCTTAAATAAAAGAACATTTAAAGTATTTGTCCCCATGTAAAAACATTAAATTAAAAGATTATTTCTTCTTTTCTTAAAACGATCTTTGTAAAAGATCACTTTCCCTTTCTTCAAGTGTCCCCGTATTCTCAAAAGCCCTAAAACTATTTGGGGTTCTGGCGAGGGAACTACGTACATGAGAAGCCATAGGCAATACCTTTTCGATATTCTCAACAGCTAATCCATCATTTGTAGGGGGCGGGGATGCCGTTGCTTGGGTAAAGTCCATTCTTTCCCAATCGCTTTGTCGTTCTACAATTTGTACCACTTGTTCTTCCAAGGGCAACTCCGTAATATTCTGGAACTCGTCTTGGGACAATCCAAAGTCGACGAAGCTCTATATTAAAAGATAGAAAAAAAATAAATACATAAATGTTATTTCTCATATACGCAGTACGCTCTATAAAAACTATACTTACATTGCTAGTTGAATCCATTTCAGATGGTGAAACTTCTACGGATAAAAAAGAAAGAAATTTTAAGCTAAAAAACAGCTAACTCGATTCAAACAAGTCTAAGCAGGATTCCTTCTAAAGGCAGGGAGAGTCCTTCTCAGCAGGTCAGTCAAAAGAAAGTGAGAGCGAAGTCCGTACGGTTGCCCCCTTATGTAGCACAATGGGGTTACCACATATGTGTGGCGAGATATGAAGTCATATTATGAATGGGAGTGGGGAAAAGGTTACCATATTTGAGGTCTTATCGCGTTATCATTATTTAGTAATAATTAAATACACTGCTTTCTTTCCTTGAGGGTATTACTATTTATAAGATTGGATATTTATTAAAATATATTCACACTATTTCTATTGTCATTACCTTCATAAATGTGA
This sequence comes from Amaurobius ferox, assembly GCA_951213105.1. Lineage (NCBI taxonomy): Eukaryota > Metazoa > Arthropoda > Arachnida > Araneae > Amaurobiidae > Amaurobius > Amaurobius ferox. Next base: position 113,279,981 of record OX578138.1, read on the forward strand.
ATTCATAAGTATTATCAGATCGTTGATACCCTTGTTTTACAGAATGTTTTCATTCAATGTACGTTACCCATACATAAATGCTTTTTAAAGGGTCATGTGACTCTTTTGGCGAGATTACAGCTCGTTACGTGATATTCGTGGCGATATTTTAGTGTATATAAGTGTATGAAGTCTAAAATAAGGTATTCACTCTGTATAGCTAGCACTCCATCGATTAAGCACTTGTTATTTCGTATCAGTCTTTAATAGTATTATTTTAACCTTAAACGTATTTTTATGAATAATCTGGAGATGTCTACCCTCATCCTGCCTATTAAGCGCATAGATGTGTTTTATGCGTCAAATCCCTGCAAAAAGCTTTGCATAGACATGTCCGAAGATGTCTGTATGAACCCCGCACCTGCATCCAGCGAGACAATGCCCCATCTTGTGGAATCTGCCCAGACATGCCCAGACGATTCTTTGTTGAATCATCCAGACGATTGTGATAATTCCCTTCCTAATTCTGCTATATGTAACATGATGCTTGGATTAAGTATTCCTGAACCCATCTCACCTATTAGTGATTTGCCTAAATGTTCTACTACGACAGAGCCTATGACAGATTCAGCTAAGTGTTCTACTACAGCAAAGCCTAATCACTGCTATCTCAGTATGCAGCTTGGAGGTAATATTTTAGTTTCTGTAAAAACATTTAATAACCAAGTCAAGGTACACATAAGACACTATGCTGAGAATTCCGAGTGTATGTTAAGTCCTACAACGAAAGGAGTTGTTATGTCACCCGCTACCTGGGCTAGTTTTGTGCAGAAAATATCAACTTTTAATGCAACTCGATCAGAAACCTCTTTTATTTGCAATAATTCTATATTAGTGATTGCAGATTCAGCAAATGTTCATTTCCAGCAACTTGTGCAAAGTGAAAGATGTGGAGCATATCATCTAAAATTCACCTTTATTAGACTCACTCTAGAACAATTGGAACGTTTAAAAGGACTTACTTATGAAATTTCAAGCTGTTTGTTGGAAGGATTGTTTCAACGAATCTTACCTCACGAATTAAATGCATTAGAAAATAGTGAATGTGTTTCATCTATGCTATCCGAGGACTGTTTGTATGATAAGTTTATGACTGCGGTTCGAGAGGATTTGGGATTTCAAATCAGAAATCTCTATACCTGCCATGGTTGTGCAGCTAATTCATATGCACAATTAAATCATGACTGTTTATACAAGACGGATATGGAGAAGCTACGCACAATGGAAGATGAGATATTTCTAAGATTGGATATGCATGAAATTGCTCTCTCTTTAAGCCAATTCAAGAATAACTCTTATTTTATATCACTCGCACGGAATATATCCACGGAAACTGTAAAAAGCAATGTTCTAGCCTTAATGGAAAATGAAACGGCTGTGTAAATGTATTACAAGCCCTCCAACGACAAAACAGGTACATTCAAGAATGGACACGAAACGAGTGACCTCATTGTCTGAATACGTCACGCGTATTCAGGAATGCACGCGAAACAGCTGTGCCTGAATTCGTCCCCGCACATTCAAGAACGGGCATGAAGCGAGTGACGTCATTGTTTGACTACATCACACACCTTTGGCGCCATTTACAGAGGAAATGCCCTGTATTGGCTACTTTTTAGACCTGTTACCGAACTTTTTCAAACGATTCAAAATCTATGTGCAAAAGAAGAAGAATAATGTATATATATATATGTAAATATTTATTTATTTATTTTTTAATAAATGTGTTTTTTCTTAACTTTGCCTTGTTCTTGGAAACTACAGATACACCCTTTTCAGGTATTCGTGAAAACTCAGTAAAAAATATTTCTTTTTCAGGTATTATTAGGAAATGGAAATAAGAATTTAAAATGGAAGTGCAAAACGCATGGTATACATCTTTGTTTCAGCTATTAACAAGCAATGCATAAGAACTTCAAGAGTCTCTCCCAGCTGAGAATAGCATTTCGCGATGGTCCAACACAAGCATTCGTAAAAAACTGTCCCCCACCACAGATGTTAACAATAGCAGCAATAGCGGTTCTAAACAATCGACCCAACCCAACATATTGCCTAAAGTTATATCCAGATACAGAACCACGTTCTGATAGCAGTATCCCATCTTTCCCGCACTGACCATACGATGTAACTATCCACATTCACGGGAGGTGGGGAGGGGTAGATCTATCATCGTGATTTAATGCACTTTGCGGTTTTCAATGAGGGCTCCTCTTTCTCGCATGTTTTTACTCTAGGCATCGAACAGGGGTTTTCTAAAGCAAAACCATGTCTCTGGCTTCATTTTAAAACAAGGCGCCTCAAAACATGTTAAGATTGAAAGATACCCCTATGGCAGCCTATGCTAGTAGTACACTTGTAAAAACATATGTATTAAGCCATGTTGGTTTAAAGAAACTCCTATGGTAGTATACACATGTATAAAATAACACCCATATTAAACCATGTGGGTATAAATAAACTCCTATGGTAGTAGTACACTTGTAAAATGGTACACGTATTAAACTATGCTGGTTTAAAGAAATAACGCATGTATAAAATAACATGCATATTAATTTAAACCCCAAGACTGGTTGGGAAAACACACCCCTCCTATACACCCAATTCCCGAGATTCCCGAGATTCTCGAGATTCCCGAGATTCCCGAGATTCTCGAGATTCCCGAGATTCTGCTACTTTAAAACACGCTTTTTTGGCCGCATTTTTGCAAAAACGCACATTTTCTTTCAAAAAATTGCAAAAGTGTGAAAACCTATGTTAATTCCCATAGAGAAATCCGACAGTTTGAAAAAAATCGGCCGATTCCGCGTTTTGCAAAAAACACATTTTTGGCCGCATTTTTGCAAAAAACCACATTTTTTTTCTAAAAAATTCGCAAAAGTGTGAAAACCCATGTTAATTCCCATAGAGAAATCCAACAACTCCAAAACTTCAACTTGTTGAAAAAACACACATTTTTGTTGTTTTTTTAACGTTTTGAAAACTTTTTGTGAAAAAACGTTAAAAAATAGCACACGTGTGAAAACCTATGTTAATTTCCATAGAGAAAACGGCACAAGTGTGGTTTTTGAAAAGTAAAAAACTTACATTTGCGAAAAAATATAAGAAAAAAACTTGCATTTACGAAATTTTGTTAGTAAAAAGTATGTTTTTGTGAAAAAACGTTAAAAAATAGCACAAGTGCGAAAACCTATGTTAATTTCCATAGAGAAAACGGCACAAGTGTGGTTTTTGAAAAGTAAAAAACTTACATTTGCGAAAAAATATAAGAAAAAAACTTGCATTTACGAAATTTTGTTAGTAAAATATAAAATTCTTACAGTTATGTATTCGTAACCGCGATATAGGGCAAGCACTCTTTTCTTAGGCGGAGGGGTATTGATATGACCTTAGCATGCCTTCAGCATATCCCTTTGGTACACCCTTGGTATACCTTTAACATGTCCTTGGCGGAGGGATATTGGCACGCTCCTAGCATACGGATATCCAATACTTAATTACTTTATTTCATTATCCTCATTAACACCTTTCATTCATTTTTAAAAAAGAAAAAAAAATACGAATATTTCGTACTTAATTCATTTTAAAAAAAAAAAAAAGAAAAAAATCCCAAGTTTTAATTCTCCTTTTCGCCGCTAGGGGGCGCTGATGGTTTCATACCGCCTTCCGTGGTGTTGCCACCTCGAAAAAAGTTTCTACCCCACAGGTGTTGCTATGGCAACCAAAACAAAAAATATATCTAAGTTCCACCTTGATAGTTCCACTTTACGCCGCTAGGGGGCGCTGATGGTTTCATACCGCCTTCCGTGGTGTTGCCACCTCGAAAAAAGTTTCTTCCATACTTAGAAAAAATATCATTCAAAAAATTTATTTCCCCCTCAACCCCTCGTACAAGACTACGACATCGTTGCCACCCGACAAAAAGTTTCTCCAAAATTTTTACCCCCACCTTTTTTCATTTTCCCCCCCTTTTACACCCCCGTCCAGGATTACAGAAATCCAAGATGGCGGCCCTACCGCATACCGCATACCGCACATACCGCCTTCGTTGCAGAACCGGCCTTCCTTTACTACTCATATGGAAAGGCGACATATTTGATGTTCGTTTTTTTCTGACGCCAGTCCAGTACATAATATTTTTTTTACTGACTTTAACTTGTCGTTGTTCTTGTAAATAAATTTCTGATTTCTGCGCTTAATTTGATTTCTGCACTTTAAATTTTTCTAGTGACTCGCTCTCGCGTTTTTCTTGTCTTTCCCACCCTTTCCTTTACAGCTGCGGCGGGTATCCGCCATACCAAGACAATTATGGATCTTCATAGAGCATGGACACGTGACGTCACACAGGTAATTTGCCCTTACGTTTCATGATGTTTCCAAATCAAAATACTCGTTTGCTTAGCAGTATGGACATTTTCATTATTTCTGTATTAAAAACGGCTACTTTAGAAACTTACAATCGTTTAATCTTTCATTCTACTAAATTTATCTTGTTTGACGGATATTTTTAATTAACCGGGAAATAAAATATTCACTTTAATTTTAAACTATTATAACTTATTTAGTTTTTTTTAAACCAGTATTATTTACACCAGTTATTACACCGGTTTTTACAACCAGTTTTTACAACACACCAGTTTTTACAACCAGTTTATTTACACCAGTTTTTTTTTAACTGTCGCCGTGTTCACGCGGAGTACGATCACGTTAAACATGTGGGTCCGTAAGTCCTTCCGAGAGGTTGGTGGTAGGGGAAGGAGGGTACGGTCCCTGTGGATGCCTTCCCCACTGGGTTCCGGTCTAAATTGAGTGGCACTTCCCGGCCGTCCAAACAGTTACCTGACACCTTTCTGGTAGGTCGGACGGTCTGGGTAACAACAACAACCAGTTTTTTAAAAAGAAAAATCATTACATATCTTTCCCTCCACTCTCGCATATACATTGCAGAATTTGCTAATAAATGTATTGCATCTTTAGAACGCTAGTTAGTGACCACACTAAAAATGGGTAGTAGTGTACATTCACTTACCTTAACAGTTACCTTACACCTTTCTGGTAGGTCGGACGGTCTGGGTAACAACAACAACCAGTTTTTTTTAAAGAAAAATCATTACATATCTTTCCCTCCACTCTCGCATATACATTGCAGAATTTGCTAATAAATGTATGCATCTTTAGAACGCTAGTTAGTGACCACACTAAAAATGGGTAGTAGTGTACATTCACTTAAAATTACTTAATGTGTACTTTAGCAAACGAAATCTTTAAATATATGTTGTTATACAAGTATTCTAAATAACTTATTTCATCACAAAGATAAATTTCGATGTTTATTGGGTTTAGTTTTAATTTTTATTTGCCATCATCGTCCGTTTACCACTGCACGCTATGGTAAAAATAATGCCCTTTTGCCCTTACGTTTCTGCGCATTCTACCACGCAGGTTGTTTATTTCCACTCGTGCCCATGCTCTATAGCAATCAACATCCTCACGCCCACAGGAGTGGAGCGATAAAACTAATTATCCATTTTTGCTATTCTATACCGTCAAAGGTCTGGCATTGCTAGTTTCGATGTGGGGATGAGTGTTGATGACACAGGCACCCCGAAAGTATGCGTCTTGGTCTTGGTCACTTTACTTTTATAAAAAAATTTCTTTTGATAAATTTATTTGAAAGAAGAAATGTGCAACATCTCAAGAACGGTTCACGCTAGCATTCAGAAGTTTGGGTCATTAGTTTTCTAATGAGAAATGAAGTATGAAATGATTATTCAGTTAACACTATTGAAGGGTCTGATGTTTTACTTATTTCAATCGAAAGTTCATTCAAAAATCGCGCAATAATTTAGCAATAATTAGCGTTCTAATTTTTATATGATTCGTTTTCCAATGAAATGAAATGAATTGAAATGATTTTTTATTTATTATTTCCTGGTATTTTTATGATTTCTTTTCAAAGCATCATTCGAAAATGGGAGGGGGGTGGGAGGATTTTCCGAACATTCAATTGCGTTTTAAATCGGTAGGATTCCAGTACCCACTATTATTCGTACCAAATTCTTTTCAAAACGCTTCATTCGTTCGTGAGAAAATAACACAGAGAGAGAGAGAGGCATCAGTTCAGAAACGTTCGATTCGAGTTCTGGGACGCTTCAAACGTGCTTTTCCATCGAAAATACGTATTCGAAATTGCGACCTCGTCGCATTACTTTCTACATTATACTTTGTTTATGTAAGGGAAGCAAAACAATCATTACAAAAATTTGTAAAAGTTCATATTTTTTCTGGTTTTATTTCAATTCGAATGCGGTTATCACGTAAATGAATGAATTTATCCTCAACCCTCCTTCATTCATTGTAAACACAAATAGTACCACGAAAGAGATCTGAAGCTAACTTTAGACAGACTGGTATTCGGAACACGTTTGATTGCGCAAATATGAATAAAGCTCTTTCATAACTGTGGAAAATTTGCTTTGAAAAATAAAATCTCACAGGAGAGGAACTATCGTGAGGTTAGATTTAGGATTTCGTAATGAATGTTTTCAAATTATCGATGTTTATGGACTTTGATGTTCGTTCACCGATGGTATCCACGACATCTACATTATCGAAACACGAAATCACTCGACCAAGAGAGTAACCGTAAGAGAGTTTAAAACGTAAATTTTCGGCTTACGAAAAATGCGGTTTGTCTTAAATAGGGGGTAATGGTTTTAAGGTTTGCGTGTAACTTTCGAAAAAACTTTTAAACATCAAACATTTTTTATTATTTGCAATACCTACTACATGTATCCAGATTTGCACTATTTGCTTCAAAATGTGAATAAGTAGAATAAAGTAAAAAATTTAAATTTTTCAATCTTTGAGTAATATATCTGAGATTTAAAATATAAACATATTTCATTTATTATTATGCGTCTAAAAAATCATATTATTTTGATAAAAATGGCTGCGATAGATTTTCTTCCTCTGTGAAAAGAGTTTATATATATATATATATATATATATATATATAATTTCTGACCGCCTGTAGAGTTGCAAAACACCCGGGAATTTTGAAAAGCAAAAATAAACCCTAGAATTTGGGGAAAATAAACCGGAAATTTTAGAAGCATTGAAAACGTTGATGGGAGAAACTAATTTACACTATCTTATATGCTCTGGCTAATCTGGCACATTACTCAGTTTAAACTTTTTATATTTATGATGGGTCGTCATTTAGACAAATTCACTAAAAAATTTCTGTACTAGTTTAAAAGTAAAAAGTAAAAGTGCACTGAGGAGGAGAAATAACATCCTCGAAAATTTGAAACTACAAAAATTTTGTTGAAAATGTGCAAATTGTAGTAATCACAAAATCATTAAAATGTTAAAAACTAATATAGATTTATTATCGTTCAACATTAAATGAAAATGAATGAATTAACCACTTTATAAGAAGTATTTCGTCGTTCGGGGCGTTTAAAATATTTACAAATTAAATTTCAATTTATTTGTGGAATTAGCTTTCATTTTTATATATAATAAGAAAATCACGCAATGTAAATACGCTTTTTGGAGATCTAACAAATATCTCTCAATTTTCCATGCTTCAGCTATTTACAAAAAATGAATATCACTTTTGAGTCATACACATTTCTCTTATAACGCAAAATGCAATGACTGAAAATTTCCAATTTTTGGAAACTTTCAAAATTCCTTTCTCCAAAAACCCGATTTATTCTCGGTAATAAACTGGGTCCCCATTTTTACAACTCTACCTGCCTGCTGGGTATGGCGGAACAGCTTATGCGCTGCGTATATTTTGAGTGCAGTCAATTGCATTAAGGGGGGGGGGGGATATTTTTGAAGTCATTTTATTTTTGTTTTATTACAGGTCGCGAAAGCAGGGGAAAAAGGGGTATTTTCGGTTCTGTCTGTCCAATTTCAACAATCTAAGTAACTGCTAAAAATGTTGGCAGTGATTGTTGAAAAAATTGCCGCTGGCTCTAGGCAGTGCAAGTCTTGTTTTGTTTAGAAATAATATTTATTTTCACTAACAGTATCGAACTGTCCTATAGCATAACTAATATCTGTCCTATAACACTATAGGTTCCTAAACTGCGGATAGTTGCAACTCTTGTATTTGTTTAGAAATAACAGTTATTTTGACTATCAGTATCGAACTGTCCTATAGCATAACTAATATCTGCCCTATAACACTATAGGTTCCTAAACTGCGGATAGTTGCAACTCTTGTATTTGTTTAGAAATAATATTTATTTTGACTATCAGTATCGAACTGTCCTATAGCATAACTAATATATGTCCTATAACACTATAGGTTGCTAAACTGCGGATCGTTGCAGCTTTTGTATTTGTTTAGAAATAACAGTTATTTTGACTATCAGTATCGAACTGTCCTATAGCATAACTAATATATGTCCTATAACACTATAGGTTCCTAAACTGCGGATCGTTGCAGCTCTTGTATTTGTTTAGAAATAATATTTATTTTGACTATCAATATCGAACATAACTAATATATGTCCTATACTATAGCATAACTAATATATGTCCTATAACACTCTAGGTTGCTAAACTGCGGATCGTTGCAGCTCTTGCATTTTTTTAGAAATAACATTTATTTTGGCTATCAGTATTGATCTGTCCTATAGCATAACTAATATCTGTCCTATAGCACTATAAGTTCCTAAACTGCGAATCGTATTCTTGTAAAAGGGGAGCGCTTGTATATTGTTGCTTATCTGGAAAAACAACTAAATGCGAGCTTTTTAAATGAATAAAAACATTTGCTTCATTAAAGTTCAGTTCTTGCACTACTGTAGAACTATTTCGCAGACTAAAGCTTTCATACGGCAAAAATGTATGTTAATGTCTAATTATACTGTCAAGAACGTGCAAAATATCCTCACTGGAGTCTGTTTTGAAAACCAGAGGGAGAAAAGACCCAACCTATCCTAGAGCTCCTATACTACCTCCTCTATACTTGTATAGAGGAGCCTTAACCTATCCTATGACGTGAATCTACAGCTGCCATATGTTGAAGGGGATGCCAACTTTGGCGACTTTTCGAAGGTTCTAGAAACACCTCAAAACAATGATTATTCTACGAGATACGAGAGATATTTAAAAGTCTCCACAGAGAGTATATAAAATGAGTCATCACTCAGTTGGAGAGCAGTTGACGTGTCACGTTCTACATTGAACTGTGGCATACGTCAACGTTTTGAAAATAGTAGCTGCTGTTTTGTGAAATGAGATCAATATTTTGAGAATAGTGTAGGCTGTTTTGTGAAATTAGTGTGGGCATTTAACTGTACCCGACAGTCGTTTCGTGATCTTGTTAGCTAGTCATCGAGCTATTTACTGTATATTGTTTCTGTTTACGCTGTGCTTGTAAATAACAATGTTGGGTATCCAAAAATTAGGACTCATTCTTGTATCCTGAGCGTACACCCACGATTCTAGAGGATACATTGCAGCAATACTTATTATTTCCTTACTGCAAATCATCATTCACCCTGTACTCTAATGAAATGTCAATCAAAATTGCAAACTAAGGCTGCTTTCATAACTGCGTGTTTTGGTTATCGTATAAAATAGGGAAATATTGAAAAAAAAATAACAGAAAAATGCCACATATAATAAAAAATCTGATGTGGGCAACACATGACTTTCCTTATATAATGCAATGAATTACTATTTTTACAGTTAAAAAAATGTTATTCTTATAGTAGATACTTATATTCTTTCCAAGATATTGAATTTTCTTCAATGAGTCGTCATTTTCAGTGATTTAGCGTCATTTTTATCAATTGGGCGAGATTTTTGTTAATTTGACAACAATTAAAAATGTCGCCAAGTTGGCAATAGTCTGCCAAATTCGTCGCCAAACGCTATGGACGGAAAAATAAGTTATTCTTACAGCAGATAAATGACTATTGGCGTTCAAATACAAAAGTATTACTCAAAGTATCTTTTTTCATGAATGGAACGAGCTAGATCCACGAGAATGATGTATCGCATGGTTTTACATATGAAAAGTGAACATGTTTCTCAATAGGAAATTTTTTTTTTTTATTTTATATAACTTTTTGATAATTTTTTTTTAAAAATGTGCAATATCTCGAGAACGGTTCGTGTTAGCGTTCTAAAATTTATGCAAATCGTTTTCTAATGAAAAATTACATAAGAAATGTCTATTTGCGTAACTTTATTAACGGTTTTGATTTTTTGACGATTTTTTTCAATATTTCACTCGAAAATTTAGGGAGGTTCTAAACATTCGATTGCGTAATAGAAACAATAGACTTCCAGTGTTTACGAATTGTGATTTTTGTACCAAATTTCGTTCGAATCGGTCCATCCGTTCGTCAGTTATCGTCTCCATAGACTCACTGACACACACACACACACACACATCATTTCAAAAATGTTCGATTCGTGATCAGGGATGCTTGAAATGCTCTCCCGTCGAAAACTCGAATTCTCGTCCCCGTCACAATACTTTCCTTATACATTATGTATATAAGGAAAGTAATAATGACGAGCAGCGAACACAATGGAACTGGTAACAATTTTAAAGCATATATATTCTACAAGGACAATGATAAGCGCAGTGATTGCTCAAGATAACCTTAGTAAAGTTATCAAACAGAATATACCGTCAAAATTAAACTTCCGCTAAATAAGATTTTTTAAAAAATAGCCTAGTTTGTTCCTTGATTTTATCTAAACAACAAAGATCAATCATGCATAAAGCATTGATTAGGAAACATTTTCCACCTGAAATCCAATTTTATTTAAACATCTCTAAAAGGCGATACATTCAGCGCCGATATATTTTAAATTATCACTGTACTACAATAATTTGTTATATTTGAATACTTAAGACTTCATCGAGAAAAATGAACTTTATTGAAATGACGTCATGGAAATATAAATCGTCTGGATCCCTATGTAAAAGTAATGAATATTTCATTCATATCATTTATATTCAAGACTCCAGGGCTAAATAACGTTGCATGAAAAGAGTTAAGCAATTCTTACAACTCATCTTACGATCACGTGTTTACATTCCGCAGCCATTTAAATGTGGCTTCGTTGTAGAAATAATCAAAGTTTAATGATTATTTAAACTCAAAAATATTGTAATTGCTATGGCGCAGAATACAGATGCACAAAAAATAGGCAAAAATATAGCAGTTTCAGGAAGGGTGCAACACTAAATATAAATTAAAAAAAAAAACTTAAAAATCACTATCTTGACATATCGGAAAACAAAATGGATGCCATATTTTATTATGCATCAAGTCACGTGATCTCGTCATATATCATAGGTATAATTATTATTTTAATTTTTATTTAAAAAACTATCGAAGATATTTTGCCGAAATTTTTTTATATATTTTATGGGATAATTTGAATATTTCCTAAAATTTTCGAAGCAATTTGTGAATTTTAACTTCGCTTAAAAGATGTTTGAAAAATTGGGTTCCACAGGGTTCAATGTATTTCATTTTTTCAACCCGGGTTCAGTCCAAAACTAAGTGGGAGATATTATTCATTTACACACCCATATGCACGCAAGTCATTTTTACGGCAGTTCCCGTGCGAACGGACAGACAGACAGAATGACCAAAGTCATAAACACTTTTCAACTATGTTGGAAAGTGTTAAAAATGCACCTCATATTTACTAATTACTCATTAGCAGTATTATGCCATAAAGTGGTAGGCGATATTTAGTACAATATCCAATCTTTGCTTGCAGTGCATAACACAATATTTGTGGATTGCATCCACACGCTCTCTGATGCATTCCTGAATACGAATAAACCATTTTTGAATGATGTTTGTCAGCATCTCTGAATGCGAAAATTTTGGGGAGGATGCGCATGTGTGTGTCGGTGAATATTTGGGCAAAATATATCTCGATAGAATTGGACGATTCGTTTGAAATTTGGCATGATATTTAAAATTGGTAAATGCATGGAAGTTTAGTAAATTTCGAGCTAGAGGAAGGTTTCCTATTTTTTCAAAAGTTGAAACAAATCACAAAAAACAATTACGACAATAATGATACGTGAATAGTTAGAGTATGTGGAGTTTTAAAGTGTATGACAGCGTTTATAAGAATTTAACATTCACCGTTCTCGAGATATTACACTTTTTGGCTAAAGCATAAAAACTTCAGTAAAAAATTTAAAAATATATATTCTTCTCATTATCAACTGACAAAGGAACTCACAGGAGTTGCAACCGAGCAATAGCAAAAGGATTAGCGTTACTGAATTGTTAATGGTCTGAAGGTATGGGATGCAACAATAAATTTAATCCCAATTAATTTCTGTTAAAAGTTATGGATAAATATTTCAAACCGTAGAATTTCATCGATCCGCTCACTCAAATGAGACTGAAAATTACACTTTTTGGCTAAAGCATAAAAACTTCAGTAAAAAATTTAAAAATATATATTCTTCTCATTATCAACTGACAAAGGAACTCACAGGAGTTGCAACCGAGCAATAGCAAAAGGATTAGCGTTACTGAATTGTTAATGGTCTGAAGGTATGGGATGCAACAATAAATTTAATCCCAATTAATTTCTGTTAAAAGTTATGGATAAATATTTCAAACCGTAGAATTTCATCGATCCGCTCACTCAAATGAGACTGAAAATTACACTTTTTGGCTAAAGCATAAAAACTTCAGTAAAAAATTTAAAAATATATATTCTTCTCATTATCAACTGACAAAGGAACTCACAGGAGTTGCAACCGAGCAATAGCAAAAGGATTAGCGTTACTGAATTGTTAATGGTCTGAAGGTATGGGATGCAACAATAAATTTAATCCCAATTAATTTCTGTTAAAAGTTATGGATAAATATTTCAAACCGTAGAATTTCATCGATCCGCTCACTCAAATGAGACTGAAAATTACACTTTTTGGCTAAAGCATAAAAACTTCAGTAAAAAATTTAAAAATATATATTCTTCTCATTATCAACTGACAAAGGAACTCACAGGAGTTGCAACCGAGCAATAGCAAAAGGATTAGCGTTACTGAATTGTTAATGGTCTGAAGGTATGGGATGCAACAATAAATTTAATCCCAATTAATTTCTGTTAAAAGTTATGGATAAATATTTCAAACCGTAGAATTTCATCGATCCGCTCACTCAAATGAGACTGAAAATTACACTTTTTGGCTAAAGCATAAAAACTTCAGTAAAAAATTTAAAAATATATATTCTTCTCATTATCAACTGACAAAGGAACTCACAGGAGTTGCAACCGAGCAATAGCAAAAGGATTAGCGTTACTGAATTGTTAATGGTCTGAAGGTATGGGATGCAACAATAAATTTAATCCCAATTAATTTCTGTTAAAAGTTATGGATAAATATTTCAAACCGTAGAATTTCATCGATCCGCTCACTCAAATGAGACTGAAAATTCAGGGAAATATCAAAGGGGGGGGGGGTCTTATTGGAAGTTTTCTGCTGAAATAAACAAGTAGAATTAAGTCGATTCCCTCACTTTGTTTACTTTCACTCGAAATCTCTTTTAAACTTTAAAAAATAGATATAAATAGTAAACGACAAAAATGTTCAACAGGTAAACCAATTTCTAGATTATTAATTTGCGCTTTCAAAGCTATTATAGTTTCCAATGAATCGCCTTGTTAAGTTCAAGAAGATTGAAAATCTTCTGTTTATCAAGTTTGTAATGCTTACATCTCGAAAATTAAAAACTGCTACTAAAAAACTACTACTGAAGCTAAACTAAACTCATAGTTTTTGAGATGTAATGCTTGCATATCAAAAACTATGAACTGTAAGAAGTAATTTGTAGACTTTCAAAAACCTTATAAGGATATATAATTGGATTTTGGATCAGATTATTAGTTTTAGAAAATAGAGTGGTTATAATTTCGACATTTTGATATTTTAAATTATTTTGAAAAGGTGGTGGGTTCTAATATTCGAAATTTTAATAATCTGAACTATTTCGAAAAAGCGGTTCGACATTCCCTATTTTATCATTCTGAATTGTTTTGAAAATGTGTGAAGACGACAAACCACCCATAAAGAAAGATGTTATTCAAGCAAAACCATTCGGCATCGCAATGCCGACTTTTTGGTCACAAACGTGCTCCTAAACTTGACAACCAGTGCCAAAGACTATAAATTCGTTCAGTCGTTCTCGAGTTATAAGCGGCAAACAGACAGAAAAATGTTTTTAATTCTTATTTCGCAGTAGGAAAGCAAATCTTCAATCAGAAGATTTCCTGGACCTGGTTTTTTTTGGGGAAAAAAAATCATCATATTTCATCGCGTGGTTTAGGAGTTATTTTATTTAGAATCGTGTACCGAAATTATTCATTTTATATATTACATTTTTTTTTATATTTTCCTTACTTATGAAAAATATATTTCTTTAATTGTTAATTTAAAAAATTTGACACCCCTTAAATTTGCCATCCATTGCAATCTGCGGGACTAGTGTGCCTATATTAAATAGTTCGTCACTGATACGTAACATAGCATCATCGTAGAAAAATTCCATAAACGTGGAGAGTAGTGATTCCTAACCAGGGCTCTGCCAGGGCAGCCCATAGGGTGGGGTGGGGGGGAAGGGTACCACTGAATGAGCCGGGGCGTCAAGAGGACGGCACCCATCCTTTTTTTTTTTTTTTTCTTAAGGAGGCTTACAATACGAAAGATTCGCAAAGAGGGCAAAATCAAATATGGAGGGAAGTCAGTGTTAAATGCTTGTATGGGTAAGGGTCCTGACAAATGCTTGTAGGGGGACTGGCTGCGATAAATGTTTGTAGAAGAACCCACTATTGACATGGAAGTCAATGGCTCCGGAGAACACTGGGTTAGTGCGAAAAAAAAACTTACTACCTTTTTTATAACTGAATACAACAATTAAACATTTCACGGTTAAAACGTGACTATTATGTTAACACAAAATTATTAAAATATATATACATAATTTTTACTTGCTACTAGTAAGTCAGATACAAAAGGATTTTTTTTTTCAGCAATTCATAAATAGAAATAAGCAATATATACTTTGTATAATCTTACTCAAATGTATGAGTTAATTATTAACTATTAACTCCACCGCTTTATATGTCTGTTTCCTTTAATTTACTCCTGTCGAACTTTGAATGTGTCAAACAGGTAGAGGGGGGGGGGGGGTACCAGGAATTAAAAAAAATATTTCAAGGTAATCACCGGTGTAGAGCATGACATTCATTAAGTCACTTACGGTCTGGCTATAAGCAGCACACATTCCCTTGTCTGCATAATTTTTCCTTGATACTGTGAAATACGCTCCCACATTTATCGCTCTGAAAATTAACAAGCGAGTTTATTAGCATTTCATTTGTATTCTCCACACAACGTAAAGTGTCGCATTGCATTATAAGCTTAACTATCGTCACACAAGATATCGGTCGCAAACTCTTCTGACATGTGCAAGTTAATGCTACTACAAACTAGAGTTGGGAGAATACCACTTTTCTCGAATTCGAATATTTGCCAGATCACAAATATTTGAATACTCTGAATAGTTATTTAAATCTGTTAATAAATAAATAATAAATAAATATATATATATATATATATATATATATATATATATATATATATATATATAATAATAGAAGTTTGAAAATCCAATGAACGAAAAGTAAGAAGATGTAACACGATAAACCTAACTTTTTAAAAACACCCACAGAATAAAATATAATACAGCAAATCATCAATCAAATGGATTAAAAATACAAAACACTAGCTATCAAGTTACTGAAAATCAACCAAATTAAAAGGTATGGAAACAAAAAAGAAAAACTTAAACTAAATTCAACTATCTAACTGGCTTACAAAACAAAAGTAAAAATCAACTAATCCTCAAGCATATGGAAAAAATAAATAAAATAAATATCGAATCAACAAGTCAATGGAAAATATATAATACAAAGGTATGGAATCGAAATAAGTATAACAAACGAAATCAAGCACAAACGCCTTACACGTGGACGAGGCTCTAAGCCTAAATCATGAATTGTTAACCTCTACAAAAATCTAATCATGTCCAAGTTTTTTGTAGAAGCAAACACAAATATGTATGTTTCTGAAGAAATAGATAGATTAGATCTATGAACTATTTCTACTTGGACGACATACATAAAGAAGGAATAAAAAAGAAAAAATGAATACCTGGAAAAAGCACAGCGTATGTACAGTCGATTCAATACTGGGATCGAGGGAACACTGATAGAAGAGACTAGTGTTGCCATTCGTAAAGAAAAAATAAAAAACCATTTACTGTTGCCATTCATAAGAATTGAAAAACTTTGAAGCGAAATGTAAAGAAAAAGTATTAATATACAAAAAGAGCTACTAAAAAGAGGGGCAAATAATAGTAATGATGAAAAAAAAAAAAAAAAAAAAAAAAAAAAAAAAATGGAGATGTCTGGCTAATATAAGATACTAAGAATAGAATTATATGATACTATGAAAAGAATTATAAAAATCCAGCTATTTTAAATTTTTTAACAATACTATTTACTAAATAAGAGGGATATTTATATAAATTACTAGTAATTTTGAGATTATTGATATGCATAGCATGAAATTTTTTATCAGATAATCTATAAATTCTAAATAGCTGATTGAGTATAATATTTCTAAACAATTGAATCGAGTTACAGGAATTAAAAGGTAAGATTTTATTAATATTAAAATTATAAAAGTCTTTTTTATCATATAAATTTGTAACAATTCTATTAGAAGGATCAATAAAAAGATTTAAATCCAAAAAATTAACATTTTTACTAATAGTAGCTTCATTAGGTATTAATTCCAAATTGTCTGGATAGTAATCTATATCTATGAGATAATTTTCTGTATGTACTAAGCAAATCAGATCATCTACATATCTGTAAAAAGTATAATCTATTGAAGTAAATGACATTTCATAATGATAAATGTATAAATTAGCTAGCATACTGCTAATCCAAATGGAATATACAAAAAAGAGAACAAAGTTAGTACCCCACAAATTGGCCGGGGCGGATTGTGACCCCCGCTCCCCGGTTAAGCATGCTTTGTGCCGCGGCAACACTCCCGGTAGCCGGTACTAATTTGAGAAGGATGAAATTCCAAGTTGAACACCACAAATAAAAAGCACACTAGACAGAAATAAACGATCACAATATAATCAAATAGAATTCAAACACCAAAACTGATATTTCAGTATACATTTCGAAAGTCACTACCTATTCAATCAACACATCCATTCATATCCATTCCACTCTAACTTTAATGGATGGATGTGTCGTGCTGATTGAACAGGTAGTGACTTTCGAAATGTATACAGAATCATCAGTTTTGGTGTTTGAATTCTGTTTGTTTGTATAGTGACTTTCGAAATGTATACAAAAATACAAATTTTGGTGCTTGAATTTGGTATGCCTGTGGAACGGTAGTCTAAAGAAATTATTTACGAGCAAAATCAAACATTTTCTTCAGTCATGAAAGAAAATTCCTTTTAAAAATAATATGGAAATTAAAAACCTAGTAGTATAAATTATGATTTGAAAGAGAAAAAAAAAAGTGCAAATTTATAAAAGAAAAATATATTTATGTATAAGTGCATTATTTAAGTATATTTATTTATAAGTGCAAATAAAGCATTCATAACCTGGATTTCTAGGGGTCGCCTTTTTATTTTGAGGCTTGAATCTTTAGTTTTATTAGTTTCATAAGAAACCCACCTCTATCCAGGAGTCACAAATGTCAGGTGAAAGATTTTATTGATTAAAATTCTTCCTCTCCAATAAATTATTTTACCCAAATTACCCTAAATCCCCAGATTAACCCCCTGTTCGGAATTCCGCATCAAGCGACGTACGTCATTACACGTATAACCATGAAAGGCCGTCAAAGACTATTTCACAAAGAAACCGATAGCAATCTTTGTTCCGAATTCGTAATGTGTAGACATACGTTTATAAGTAATCTGACTCTCGAACAAAAAGGGAATTCCCCATAGCAGTTTTTCTGTTTTAAGGACTATCGGAGTTGTTTCAGCCATTTGAAAGTTAGTACTTAATACAATTCAAAAGTTTAATTTCAGTTCTCAATGAAATTTAGTGCATAAATATTTGTTGCATGAAAACTGTCATTTTGAGGCCCCTCTTTGTCAAGGCACAGTCGTTGAGACACCAGAATGTTCAGTGTCAGACACGTTTCTATCATTCTGTAGATTTGCCTTAATCAGCTTATATATACTAGCCTGCAATGTTTATACCCAGTCAAGAAGATTTTTAATAAATTTGTCAAAAAATTCTAAGTGCATTGAAGGTTTTCTACATCTACAACACATCATGAGATTCCTGCAAGCATAAAATGACTTAATTATTAATGTCTTATTTCTTTAAAAGGGTGAGCGTCAGTAAATCTTCTGCCCTATCCGCGCTTTGTTAACTTTCGCAGAACACGTTTTTCGCCGAAATTCTGCTCAAACAGTTGCGAAATATTTTCTGAAAGATAAAATGCAATGCTTAGATTATATTAAAACTAAATTTAATACTCAATAAAATATGGAATATATTTTTTATTTTAATTCGAAATATTGTTGGTGCTGCCATCTGCTGTCGTAATTTAATTCATACCGACTATTTTTATTTTTTAATGAACATTTTTAAATGCTTATTCCTTCTAATACGCTATTAAATACAACAACAGATCATACATAATAATGCCACAATCACGGAAAGGTGATTGAACTTGGACTTGAAGACAAAGCTGCAGTCCTCAGTGATGATCATTCATATTCCCTTATCAAATTTATAGAATGAGAAATTACCTTTCCGTGATTGTGGCATTATTATATATGATCTGTTGCTGTATTTAATACTGTATTAGAAGGAATATACATTTTAAAATGCTCATTAAAAAATAAAAATAGTCGATATGAATTAAATTACGACAACAAAATACCACCAAAAGCACCAAAAATATTTTGGATCAAAATAAAAAATATATTCTATGTTTCAATGGGCATTAAATTTAGTTTTAATATAATCTAAGCATTGCATTTTACCTTTCAGAAAATATTTCGCAACTGTTTGAGCAGAATTTCGGCGAGAAAGGTGTTCTGCGAAAGTTAACAAAGGGCGGATAGGGCAGAAGATTTGCTGACGCTCACCCTTAACAGTATCGCTGGCACAATTTTGGGCTCATAGGCAGCAATTACGTGGGCCCTCTATTACTCCCTATGTTACACGTTATTGGCCTTTCTTTTCATGATATATATCAGTCATGCATGGCCTACAAGCATGATTGGCATACATTATGCTATGACTACGATGACTTAAAGAAAATTTGACTCTTGGGAAGTCTAGTTTGATAAGCCTGTGTTCTCAGCAGATGAACATAACATATACAATTTTGATAAGCTATGGGCATTATGAAGCCCGCCCTAGAACTCAGATGTCCTGTGACAATGTGCCGGAAATCTGGCAACATTGTCATAGGTCTATTTCTTTACGGCATTTTATTCTTTTTGTTGACCTATAGTCAAACGTTTCCTTTTCTAGGGCCCCTTTCAATTGCAGCATAAATATACATTTATACAGTGACATATTGTGAATAAAACAAGAAAAAAATGTCTATGTCCAGACAGACGATGTCCATTTGATGTGAAGCTCCAGTATATCGCTAAATGGGAGCCTATCAAATGGCAAATATCATATAGAGGGGACCCCTCACACCGATTTTAAAATATAGAGTAGAGGGCCTCGTATCAAAAAGGAAAGTATTGTGCATGGGGCCGTCTAAAAATTTTGTTTTGGGGCCCTAAAATTATAACTACGCCACTATTCAACAACGGCAATAGCCCTTATTTTGCTAATTGACCTTCTATTACTAGAAAGCCAATAGTTATAGTTTAAGCAGGACAAAAGCAAATAGACTAAATCTAATAAAATATGCTACTGATTCTGCCTTTCCAGCGTCAAACTCTATTCAGATTACAACTACTGAAATCTGAATGACTGAAGGTAAACTTCAGACTAACACAAAATAATAAAGGAAAACGTAGGAGGGGCTAATTAGTGATAAGATGCTACGTTGAAATAATTATCTCCAAACAAAAGTTAAGAAATGCTTAAAATAAAAAAAAATTATCCTTTCCAATTTTGAGGCCCCAAGCAGTCGAATGAATTGCTTGGCTCTAGGGAAGCCCCTGATATAAATATAAAAATAACGCTTCGGCAGATGATAATTAACTGAATATTTCAGAGATGAAGCTGGAATTTTCATGAATGCCTTTGATTGCGACTATTCTGACAGTTTGGCGAAATGATCAACAAAGTAGCTGAAAATTTTGAGCAACGGTTGCAGAATGTTTTACAGTGTACAGACTTTTTCCAGAATGTTTTCATTTGGAGGATGTAAACTTTCTTCCAGGTACTATTGAATTTCTACTTCTGGAATATCCTGACTTTTTTTATTCTAGGCAAAAGTCTGTCGTTAATCATGGCGCGAAATTCGAGGTATTCGAATTTCTTCAAGTGACGTTATATTCGTGGTGTTGATTACTTTCTAGTGTTCGAGTAGTATTCATCCATCTCTACTACAAACAATTCCAAAATAATTATCAAGGAAATTAATAATTGGGGGTACACTAGTGTCGCAAGCAAAAACTTTTCACGAAGAGTGGAAAATATTTTAATGATTAATTACAAATAATCGTAATTATTCACGGTGATAAATATGTAATAGTAATTAGCAGGGAATATTAATTGATATTGCATGTATGTAAAGTGATTTACTATGATTAGCTCGTGACAGCTATATTATACAGATGAGTAAGCCTTACTGACAAAGCGATGAATTTACTTCCCATTCTGCTGAAGATAGAAACTTGAAACCTTGCACGCACGTGGGAAGTGATCTATAGGTCATGAGAAAAGTCTAAAATCTCGGATTTTTGTTTGAAAAAATTATAAATCTCGGATTGTTGTTTTAAAAAATTATAAATCTCGGAATTTTTTTCCCCTACATTCTTCCAGCTATAATGAGAGAACAGTTAGGCACATAAAATTCGTTCTTATATCATCCTGCGTGGAAAAAGATATCTCATAGTTTCTCAATTAATTCTATTGGTATACAACCAACCATCCCTGAGTAATTTCAATTTATAGTTATAGCAGATGATTTTTTAATCTATATACATAAAATTGAAAATCTGTCTTGTCTGTCCCGTCATTACGGGAAAACGGCTGAACTGAATTTGATGAAATTTGGTGGGTAGCCTGGAAATAGTGCCACTTAAAATATAGACCTTGTTTGAAGATTCTACGATCAGTTGTTCTCGAGATATTAGTAAAAATCGAAATTTTCGTTTGTCTCATCATCACGGGAGAACAGCTGAATCGAATTTGATGAAATTTTGTGGATAGCCTTGAAATAGTCCCCATAAATTAGCCCAAGTTTCGAGTATCTAAGACCAGGGGTTGTCGAGATATTAATGAAAAACGAAACTTTTTCCTAGGAGTTCTCCTCTCTAACTCCGTGGTTTATCCAAACGAAAAGCTTGAAAATCGTTTGAAAATGAATTAAAACTTTATTGCTGAGTTTGATGGGAGATTTTTTGCGCTAATTAGTCACTTTCTGAAAACATAAATTGTTTGAAACATGATTTAAATTGGAAATCTGTCTCCATGGTTTATTCTTCACAAGCTTTTACTGAACAATGAAGAGTATAAAGAAATCAAAATGGTTATTTAATTTCGCAGTTTATGAGGAAGATTCTATCTTATATCATGTTGCTCAAAAACGCAATTAAATTAAATCTGTCTGTTAATTTTAATTATTATTTTTTCGATTTGAATAATAAATAAATGGATATAAAAATATATTTTAGAAAAGAACGATTTGATTTTTCTTATAGCATTTTTGACTGGATAATATCAATTACGGTCTTCAGGTTTAAACATTATTATTATTGATATTTTCGGGGATTATTGTTATTTTCAAGTTATTATGTAATTGTTTTATTATGACAAAAATTGTTGAAACTCATATATTGTACGTTGTACGAGTAATCTTCTACAAATACACGGGTATATCTTCTGGGGCGCGGTAGCCCATTGGTTAGCGCGCTGGAGTTGCACTCGGTAGGCCCGGGTTCGATTCCAGCCACTGCCAAAACTGCCGCCGTGTTCACGCTGAGTACGATCACGTTAAACATGTGGGTCCGTAAGTCCTTCCGAGAGGTTGGTGGTAGGGGAAGGAGGGTACGGTCCCTGTGGATACCTCCCCCACTGGGTTCCGGTCCAAATTGGGTGGCACTTCCCGGCCGTCCAAACAGTTACCTTACACCTTTCTGGTAGGTCGGACGGTCTGGGTCTCAACAACAACAACGGGTATATCTTCTAATCTACGAGAATATATGTAGTACAGGTATATTGGCACATATTGGAATCTCTCAATTACGACCTTCTGGTATAAAGAGTACGGGGATTATTGATATTTTCAATTTATTACGTCATCTCTTTTATTTTGGCAAATATTTTTTTAGACTCATATTGTAATACGGGTAATCTTCTACTAGCACACTGTCATATTTTCAAATCTGCGACAATATAAGTAGTACGGGGTTGCATATATTAAATTATTTTTTTTTTTTGTAAATTTGCTTAGAAAAGGGGCCAGGATGTTTTATTCTTCAGATCTGCCCGTGAAGATAATTTTGCATAGTGAGAACAGGTATTCTTAAACTTCTCTTTAGGAGCAATAAATTTAATATTTTAACAGAATTTTCACATGATTGCGAATTATAAGTTTCTTTATATTATATACTCCGTACGAAGAACGGATATGCTGCTAGTATATTTTATAATTCAAAACATTTTTATATAGTTTTTTATTCAATTTGTAATTACAGTAATAGGGCTGAGGTTAAAATACCAAAATCGTCTGCTGTTTAATCTTCTACTCAAACTATTGAAAAATAGTGTTATAATTAATTGATTATTAAATTATA
Source organism: Amaurobius ferox (assembly GCA_951213105.1). Taxonomy (NCBI): domain Eukaryota; kingdom Metazoa; phylum Arthropoda; class Arachnida; order Araneae; family Amaurobiidae; genus Amaurobius; species Amaurobius ferox. Next base: position 113,303,095 of record OX578138.1, read on the forward strand.
ATGTCTAAAAACGCTGATAGTGATTGCAGATGAAATATTGTATTACAAATAGCAATTATGTTATCAGAACTATAAAATGTTCACAATTTTTATGCATTTCTCAGATATCTAGTTCTAGTTAAGATTCGTATTTTTGGAAAAAACTAACCAAGTATATGATACTCAACTTGTATAATAATCCGTTTGATATTATGCTTGTACCCGGATATTTTCTGCCAGGGGCTGCCGTTTTTCTTTCCATTGAAGTTTACAACACTCCCGTAGTTGATATTTTTAAATTTTTACACATTACAGACTTTGCCGCGCTTCAGAATATGCCGCTCGCACAGGCCTAGGGAAGTTCATTGGGAAGATTGTCACGGACGCATTAATTTGACCGGAATAAAAAAAAAATATAAAGATGCTGTTAAAATTTAAAGATATTTTTCGATTTGTTTCTGGTCTAAAATTCGGATCTACCCATCTATTCTTATCTCAAGAACTTACTGCATTATTTTTACGGGAATTTACTTTATTAATTCTATCGCATTTTAATATTTTTTTAATTTAAAATATTTTGTACTTTCATGTAGATTTCTGAACACCTGTGGTCATAAGGATATATCGCCAATATAAGAGATAATCGATGAAGATATTTCGCCATTGAAATAAACAAAGAAATTAAATAGATGAAACACTGCTATGGCACGGTTCGTTAAATCATAACGATATGCGGTTTTACCGACAGATTTGAATCCTATTGTTCTTCTAACATCTCCATTGTTCATCGGCGTTCATCAAGCGTGACACTGGATTCAAGGTTGCGACGACTTTCGATCTTACTCGGAAGTCAAAAGTCAGTGCATTATGTAGGTCTTCAGGTTCTCAAATTTGGGTCTTATACCATGCGGGCTCTCATTATCTCAGTAAGAATCTGGGTCATGCTGCGCTCCAAGACCCCGTTGACAAGGAACAGGGTTCATAGCATTTACCCATCAGGGACTGTGTTGAATGCTTTTAGAAAACAGTAGCCAAAGAAAATGGCTCCTCAACAAGGATGTATAAGCTTTTCTACTGCGAGAGGGTGCTTCAGCACAGCTGACCCATTTTTTTCGTGCTTCAACAATTCGTTTTAAATGCATACTTTCAATTTGAAAGTTTATTTAAATTAGATACGAAAATTATTTTAATGGTAAATTAATTTTGTGGCACTTGACGCTTCAATTTGTATTGTTTTCCATTTTCCAATTTGGATAGCTATATATATATATATATATATATATATATGAATATTTTTAAATACTTTCGTACATATATACGAAAATTATTTTATATATATATATATATATATATATATATATATTCTTTTTCCGGTGAATAATATTTTCTAAAAGCTAGGGCGCCTAACTTTTTTCTGCGGTCCCGTAAGAAACAAAAGTTCAATTAGAAAATGTCTTGCCATAGAGAAACTCTAAAGAAGAAAGAATGAAACCCGGTCAATTACAGCAATATTCATGAAGATATTTGCAATAGAAGTAACATAAAAAAAAAAAAAATACCAAAACAGAGAAAATTGGAATCGAATTTTCTCTCGATTCAATGACTTCCCCTCATTTCGAAACTAAATGAGATATCTCTTTTTATTTTTGCTCTAATAAGTAGGCCAGAAACGTGGTCTACAAAGCTATTGTTTTATTTAAAAATTATTATATCTTAATTAATAAAGGAAAATATCTGTGTGTCTGTCTGTGCAGTCTGTTACGGGAAATCTAAGACTCGTACGACAATGAAATTTGGTACACAGGTAGTTCAAGATCCTAATAGGTGCATCTCGGTATTATTTTTTTTTTAATTCCAAATTAGTTTTTTAGTTATTTTATAGATACGAATTTCCTTAGCGACCACTATGAAATGCATGGAGAAAAATGACGCTCAAATTTCATTTGAGGCACGGCGGCAAGATCATAGTCGATAAACGTCTGGCTCATGAAGCCGGGACTTCCGGCAGCTGGCGCTTCGGTAGTAGGATTTAAAATTCAGAAATTCAAAATCCTGAATTTTACATACAAAGATTTGAATATTTAAAAATAATATTGTAACAGCATGATAAGCATTCCATGAAAGAAAAGATAAATCATGTCTCTACGATATTAACTTTTCAAGTTATCAATTAAAATTTTAAATGGCAGTAAAAACAAAGACATTTTGATGTGTCTTACCTGGATGGAGGTTTGGAGTTGGGATTTTTTAAATCTTCAGCATTCTAACAAGATTTTTTTTCTTTTGATTCCATGAACGCGGGCAACGTCGGGTAATTCGTTCTAGTGTTCTATATAAATTAAATCGCACTTCTGTTTGTCTGTTTATTGTCTCAGCACAGGAGAGTAAGAAGAATGGGTAAGCAGCTAGTTTTAAATATATATATATATATATATATATATATATATATATACAGGGTGTCCCAAAAACATTGACCTCGGCTTTTATTCCTTAAATATTGATCTTAGACATATATAATAAATTACAAAGTTGCGTAAAAAAAGGTACAGAATTTTATGAAACCGATAAAAATTTTCAGGGGATTAAATTTGAAGAAATACAAAATTTAAATTTTTATACGGCCTCCGTACAAAAACATTTCCAATGAGTAAAATGTGCTCCATACACTAATAAGGTGATGTACAAAATTTCAGCATTTTATCATAAAAAGTTCCAGAGATATGTTTAAACAAAGTTGGTGAGGGATCAATCACAAATTAAAATGTAAATGTTTACAGCAAGAGTGCAAATGACGCAGCGCAGAAATGCATCATGGGCAAATAATATCTGCCTCTTATCTTTAATGGATCTTTGCCATGGATGGAAAACATTTTGAACAAGCTTTGCAATCTTTGTGTAAAGTTATTATTTCTACACAGTGTAGATACTTTTGCACAAATAAATAGCAAAATTATTCTTTATTTATGTAATCATTGTTTTCTTTGGTAATTTGTGTATGACCCCCTGGCACGCGATCTGCCGACATGATATTTCTGCTCTGAGAACCCATGGCGATGCACCGAAAAGTGGTTTAAATCAGCATTTTTGTCTTTTCATATCTCTGGGACTTTTTATGATAAAATGCTGAAATTTTGTACATCACCTTATTAGTGTATGGGGCACATTTTACTCATTGGAAATGTTTTTGTACGGGGGCCGTATAAAAATTTAAATTTTGTATTTTTTTAAATTTAATTCCTTTGCAAATTTTAATCAATTTCATAAAATTCTGTACCTTTTTTACGCAACTTTGTAATTTATTATATATGTCTAAGATCACTATTTAAGGAATGAAAGTAGAGGTCAATGTTTTTGGGCCACCCTGTATATATATATATAACTATTGAGAACCTTTTAAACCTGCTTTTCCATAAAATACAAAATTTCAGTAGAAATAAATGTTGTGCAATTACAAATTTCAAATTAACATCAGAAAAATCAATAACTCGTCAACAACTTTACTTCTTCCACAGGTGACAAATAAAGATGTACAGGACGGCGTAATGTTTTTCACTTTGAATTGTATTTTTCTGAATGACAGCACAATTTCCAAGTACCCTATTAACTTATATTTCGCGCAAATAAAATTTTACAATTATCAATATGGATTGCAACAACAATAATCAATATAGTCCTTATATTAAAATGTTTTAATTAATTTATCAATTTGGCATCATTTTGCAATTTTGGCAATATTTTCGTCAATTTGGCACTATTAAGAAAGCCTATATAAGATATTTTGATAAATGGGTTGTCACGTTTGTCAAATTTATCGCTAAGTGTTACAGATAGACAGACAAAAGGGCTTTTATATGTATATAAATAAATGACTAATGGCAAATTATTGGGCAGCAGAATACATAACTATTACACAAAGTATCTTCTGTCGTGAGTGGAACGAACTATAGAACCACGAGAATGATGTTAACAAATTTTTCACATAATATTGCATACGAAAAGTGAACGCATTTCACGACAGTTGATACTTTTTTAATTTTATATAATTTTTTTACAAATATTTTTTAAAAACGTACAATATCTCAAGAACGGCACATGCTAACGTTTTAAAGTTCAGATCATTCGTTTTCTAATGAAAAAATACATAAAAAATGATTATGCACATAATAATGTTGTTGTTGAGACCCAGACCGTCCGACCTACCAGAAAGGTGTAAGGTAACTGTATGGACGGCCGGGAAGTGCCACCCAATTTAGACCGGAACCCAGTGGGGGAGGCATCCACAGGGACCGTACCCTCCTTCCCCTACTACCAACCTCTCGGAAGGACTTACGGACCCACATGTTTAACGTGATCGTACTCCGCATGAACACGGCGGCATTTGTGGTAGCGTGCAAATCTAGCGCGCAAACCACGGGGATACCGCACCCGAGATGGCCAACAGCACGCGGTGTTCCGAGGTGGTCACCCACCAAGTACTAACCGCGCCCGATGCTGCTTGACTTCGGTGATCTAACGAGAACCGGTGTTTTCAGCACGGTACGGCCGTTGGCGCACATAATAATGTGAAAAATCTTTTTTTTTTTTTTTAAATTTCATTTGAAAACTGTGGGAAGTCTTCACATTAACATGTACACACACGTAAAACATTCAATTCGTAAACATTCAATCACGTTTAAAATCAATAGGATTCTAGTATTTACTCATTCAAATTATCACACCAAATTTCGTTCGAAACGCTCCATTTGTTCGAGAGTTATCGCTTCCATGGACACACGCACATACACACTAGCATGCACACAATAACATACATACACATACACACACAGACATCACCTAAAATACGATCGATTCAAGTTTCGAGATGGTGTTTCTTCTTTGTTGAAAACATCATTTCAAATTTTCGACCCCGTCACAATACTTTCTCTGTACATTATACTATGCGGTATTTATAAATTTTCATATGCAGTAGATTATATATGCAGTATTTATAAGTTTTCATTCATATTAATAATAACTAAGCGCTTGCCAGAGATGACAGGTAATTATACTCATCAAATATGAGCCATAAAATTGTGTTTTTCATTTTACTTTCCCTGCAATTACATTCCCTGCAAAATCGCAACTCGAGTTTTCGACGGATCTACACGTTTCGAGACCTCTGGAATACGAAAAATCTATTTTCAGCGTGACGTCTGTGTGTGTGTCTGTGCAATGTATGTATCCACTCTAACTCAAAAACTAATGGACCGAATTTCATAAAATTTGGTAGGTAAGACCCTTGAGTGTGACCCTGGTGCTGATTAGTTTTTGGTACAATTCGGAAAAAAAGTACCCGCCTTTTTCTGCGAAATGGCCCGCAAAAATCTCATGTATTCACTCTAGCTGAAATACAAATTGACCAAATTTTACGAAATTTGGCAGATAAATCACATGTGGGATACTCTGGTGCTGATTAGATTTTGGTACGATTCGGAAAAGAACAACCTGCCTTCTTTTACGAAATGGCCCTCAAAAATCGCCAATATCTAAAAAAAAAAAAAACTACGTATGTTCAAATGTATCAATTAAATGCTTGTTTTATACGTAATTTTTGACGAGGAAAAGAATAAGAACAACTATTACTCTAGGACTAACCGTTCTCGAGATATTTGAGATTTTTCGCATTTTTTTATGCAGCCTTTGGGGAAATGTCCAATTATCAAATAAAAGCAGAAATTGAATTAAAAATGCAAATTTAGTGTAATTTTGTGCAATTAAACTCAATTTAATGAGTTCTTAAAGAAAAAAAGAAAAAATGAATTTAAGTCTGCAGGGAAAGTCATGTGCTGCACACATCAAATTTTTTCTGTTCCAAAATTTCAAACAGATGTGGAAACAAAGCTCTAAATAGTTTTTATTCAACTTAATCAAATCAATGAAATTAAATTTGTTTTTTTAGAAGAGAGTACTGAAATGATGTTTCGATAGCATTTGTCGGTCACTCCATCCATCCTACTTCGTAACACATTTAGCGAATTTCTAAAATGTCACCAAATTGATAAAAATGTTTGAAAATCCATAAAAAGATCATGAAATTGATAAAATTGCGCTTAATAAATGTAATTAATTGTGTTTTGTTAGGGGATAGTATTGTGATGATGTTTCGTCAATTCGTTGCAAAATGGGACTGTCTAAAATAATAATCAGACCTACAGTCCCATTAGACGTACAGTCCCATTTGGCGATTTTTTAAATTGTCGCTAAATTGACGAAAATATCGCCAAACCTTCCATGGAGATAACATTATTCAGACGATATGATTTCCATCAATTTATTTGAAACAAATGATATCATGTCGTTTAGCAACGGATGTAAATCCAATGTGTTTATGCGGCATACGATTTTTATTAAATCTTTTCTGATTTGAATAATAAAGATATGTATATAAAATAAATTTCATTGACATTGCACTTTTGACTGAATAATATCAATTACGGTCTTCAGGTATAAACATTATTATTATTGATATTTTCGGGTATTATTGATTCAGGGATTATTGATATTTTCAAATTATTATGCCATTGTTTTATTATGACAAAAATTGCTTAACCTCAAATGTTGTACGTTGTACGAGTAATCTTCTACAAATGCACGGGTATATCTTGTCGACGAGAATATAAGTAGTACAGGTATATTGGTAGATATTTTGATATATATTGGCATATATTGGAATCAATTACGACCTTCTGGTATAAAGATTACGGGGATTATTAATATTTTCAATTTATTATAAGGCATCTGTTTTATTTTGGCAAAGATTTTTGAGGCTCATATTATAATATGGGTAATTTTCTACTAACACAATAGCATATTTTCTAATCTGCGACAATATAAGTAGTACGGGGATATATATTCCCATATAATTTTAGTGCTGTCATTCTGGCATATATTGGAATCAATTACGGGTTTATTGATATTTTCAATTTATACATGTAATCTACTAATACAGGTTATATTTTCTAATATTTGCGTATATGAGTAGTACGGGTCTCATACAATTTTAGCGCTTTTATTTTGCATATATTGATTCAATTTCATATTTTTTTTGTATGTTTGCTTACAAAAGAGGTCAGGATATTTTATTCTTCAGATTTGCCCGTGAGGATAATTTTGAATAGCGAGAACCGATATTCCTAAACTTCTGTTTAGGAGCAATAAATTTAATATTTTAACAGAATATTTTGAATAACAATGTCATTTAGTATACTATAAGAATATCCACATGATTGTGAATTATAAGTCTCTTTATATTATAGACTCCGTAAGAAGAACGGGTATGCTACTAGTAAAATATATAATTCAATTCCTAGTGGAAAACGTACATTTTTTTGTGAGTAATTACTGGTAAACCCCCCCCCCCCCTCCGAAAAAAAAAAAAGAAAAGAAACAAAGCTCGCTGTATGTTGCATATTTATTCGTAGAAATTGCAAATTTTGTTATATATACTGCAAGCAAATTACTTTTAAATTTACATTTGTTTTAGTCATTGCAAATATCATTGTATGTATCAATGTAGTATTGAAAACAATGTTAGTCTGTGAGATTTGTTTGTATATGTTTTATATATAGTCTTGAATGTATGTTTGTATATGTAGTTTTGTATATATATATATATATATATATATATATATATATATATATATATATATATAATTATCAAACTTGCATATATCTTTGTTTTCTATTTGTGGCATTTTGTATATGTAATAACCTATTTTAGAAACATTTTCATATATATTGTTACTCCCATTTGAAACAGTTCTGCACATAAATGTTTATGGATGGAAAATATTTGTATATTTCATCTGTATATTTAGTATGGGCCAACATTTTGTATATAATTATTTTTATCTCGCCATTATGTTTTATTTTCTGGTTTTGGGCAGATATCTGTGGCTCCACCGTAAGTTGTAAATACTGTAACGGTCGGTGATCATAGGTGGTTAATCTGCATATTTCTGTATATAATCTGTAAATATTTCTGTCTGTCACCTCGCAAAAGATAGAAAGTAACCCTCTAACGATTTAAAATGAGACAATTTTATTAATCTGCATGTAATGGTGTAAACGTAGGAACATTGGAAAACACGAAGGGACATCTTATTGCACGTGTACACGCATGGGTCGTTGTTCAAGATGAACAGTTTGCATTTTTGATGTGAATAGCATCCATGGTCGGGGTTTCTCTGGCGGAGAAACCGTTACGAAAAATTCAGACACTTTGGACGCTAAAACCCCCGAACCTAGCAGATAAAAATGTAAACAATTTTCTTGACTTACCGGAAATAGGGTCCATATTTTAAATATATAAAAATAATTTCAATATTTTGAATTGTTTTTCTTTTCGAAAAAACTTAAAAAAAAAGACAGCTATCCGAGTTTCTTTTTTTTTTTTTTTTTTTTTTGCTAACTTTCACTTCAAGTATATAATAAACTATAAACGATAGGTATAAATAGTGCACGATAAAAATGTGTACAAGAAAATGTACCGAATAGTATTAAAATCTATATTTATTATTAAAAAAAGTTGTAGTAAAGTTTTCGAGTAATCGTCTTGGAACTTTGAAGAATACTAAAATGTTTCTGTTAATCACGTTTAAAATACATACTTATATCTCAAACACTAAAAAGTCTATCTTTGCACAATAAGCAAAGAATTTATAGCGCTTTGATAGCCCTACAAGTGCAAATAATTGGATTTTGGATCGAACTCTATTAAAAAGATAACTTAAAAATGTATCAGCACGTAAGAGATTTTTTTTTTTCTGATCTTTCATATTTTTATTCGAAATATCTTTGAAACTATAAAAGCAGGGATATCAATTGTAGTAAGCGACAAAAATATATAGGAGGAAATTTAGTTTCTAAATCTATATTCATTTTTAAGGAAAGCTCTTATAATTTTTGATTAATGTCTTGTCAAGTTGAAGAAGTATGAAAATTGTACGTTTTTAAAGTTTATAATGCTTTTATCTTAAAAACTAAACGTGATAACTATAAGCAATAATCAAGAATTAAGCAATAAACTCTTTAAAAGCCCTATACGTATATATAATCAGATTAACAATAAACAGACAATATTTAATTTCACACCACTACCCACTATATCAGTATCTTTATAATGATTTTCAGTTCAGTTTTACGTGCCCCTTCATACCCAGGAGCCCTTGCGGGCCTGGTTGTCTGTGAACATGAGCACCCACAGAACTTTTCCCTGGAGGGGGGGGGGGGGGAGTACAAACTTAAGAATAAGAGGTACAACATAGACTGGCTTGATTCCCAGCTTTGTGACCTGAATGTCAGGAAGGGGAAAATGCCCCCTCTTTCCCTCCCCTATGGGCGCCCATGTCTGTGAAACTCAGGCTCATCAAATATTTTGAGGATGGAGCAAGGCTGCCGATAAGAGGAGACAGCAAAAGGATGCATTGCATAGAGGCTCGCGAATCTATATGTTTATGAAAAAAGATCAATAACTTTTTAAATAAGGGGCCCACGCATTTGCTACATATAAATCCGAAAAATTTTGTTAGCCACACTGGAACGGGAGTACAAAATACTCATGCTACGCCAATGTCTGAATAATTATTTTTTCTCACCACAGATGTTTTCAAATACCCATTCAGAATAATGAAGACTTAATGCGTAAAAGCATAAGGAATTTTCACAAACCTCATCAATATCCCATAAAACGACTATGGCCTTCAATTCCGCAAATTTGAGAGCCAACTCTCTTCCAAGTCCCCGGCCAGCACCGGTGATCAAAACAATTTCATCCTCCAAAGACTTCTTCGATTTGGGAATAATGCAATGAACTGCAAAACACAAGAGCGTCAATAGTATTCTTCCTACAAGAACAATAAAATCCGAAATATCCTGGCAAATGGAATATTTTTCCGGCTTCACTTCTGCCATAGCTGTTTAAACACCGACCACAAACAACACATTGATGCAAAGCTCCAACGAACACAAAAAAAACTATCGTCTGCTTGAATCAACCGCGATTGGAATAATTTCATTATTGGATTTCCACGCGCTTGACATTGCGGAACAGCAGGGGGCGCTGTGAAGGAACTCGGAAATCAAGTTTGTTTTGCCTCGGAGTTTCTGCGTTTTATTGTTTGTTTTTTTCACATTCAAGAGAAATGTACAAATGATGTAATTATTGCATATTTTGCTTTAAAAATGCATTCCCGGTGGTTCCGGAATTGACGTAAAATGAAGTCAAGGCGAGGAAAATATACAGGCTTTGAGAATTTATGCATGTAATTAAAGTCAAATAGCCCAGCAGCAAGAAATTGCTTGTTAGTTGATTTTCGTAATAGTTGAGCAGTGTTTCATAACAATTTCAGAAGTTGTAATTATTACTTTCTTACACTTTAGAAAAAAAAAATCTCCTTCGAAATTATGAATTCGAGATGATGGATGAAATATATGTTTTGAGAAAATTATACATCGCCAAACACATATAAAAATTACATATTACGGTGATCCACAACAAAAGACAACAATAAATTAAAAAAAAAATTGTGACAAATGTATACATAGAAAATATTGAGTGTTAAAAAAAATGTTTAAATAAATAATACAAAAGAAAAGTGTGAAATATTAAGGGAAGAAAACATTTTAAATCGTCAAGTAAGTACACAGCGATAATTCTGCTCTATGAATCTATTTTTAACACTTTACAACATAGTTGAAAAGTGTTTATGACTCTGTTCATTCTGTCTGTCTGTCTGTCTGTCCGTTCGCACGATAACTGCCGTAAAAATGGTTTTATCAAAATGACATTTTACTGTGTTGTTGAGACGGTCTGTGGGACATAAGGAATGTAAATGAATAATGTCACCCAATTAGTTTCGGATTGAACCCGGGTTGAAAAAATGAAATACATTGAACCCTATGGGACCTAATTGGAAGGAAGCCTAATTTTAGTGGACTACAAGGAAACCTTATTTTAATAGATGCAGAATGTAAACATGCGATTGTAAAATGAGTTGTATAAGAATTGCTGAATTTTGTTCACGCAAAATTATTTAACTCTGGAGTCTGGAATAAAAGTGTATGAATGAAATATGCACTCCTTTTACATAGAGAGCCAGACGATTTATATTTCGATGATGTCATCTGAATAAAGTTCATTTTTTTTTCGATGATGTTTTAAATTTTCAAATATAATAAATTATTGTAGTACTGTGATAATTTAAAAAAATATGATGTGGGCAACACATGACTTTCCTTATATAATGCAATGAATTTACTACTTTTACAGTAAAAAAATAGGCTTTTCTTATAGTAGATACTTATATCCTTTCCAAGATATTGAATTTTCGACAATTAGTCGTCATTTTCATTGATTTAGCGTCATTTTAATCCATTTGGCGAGATTTTCGTTAATTTGGCAACATTTCAAAAAGTCGTCAAGTTGGCGACATTCCGCCAAATTCGTCGCCAAAATCTCGCCAAGCTTTACTGACGGAGAAATAAGTTATTCTTATAACAGATGACTATTGGCGTTCAAATACAAAAGTATTACTCGAAGTATCATTTCTCATGAATGGAACGAGCTAGATCCACGAGAATGATGTCACCCAATTTATCGCATGGTATTACATATGAAAAGTGAACATGTTTCTCAATAGGAAATATATATTTTTTTATTTTATATGACTTTTTGATAATTTTTTTGAAAAATGTGAAATATCTCGAGAACGGTTCGTGTTAGCGTTCTAAATTTAATGTTAATCGTTTTCTAATGAAAAATTACATAAGAAATGTCTATTTGCGTAACTTTATTAGCGGTTTTGATTTTTTGACGATTTTTTCATAATTTCACTCGAAAATTTAGGGGGGTTCTGAACATTTGATTACGTTTAAAAACAATAGGCTTCCAGTGTTTACGGATTGTGATTTTTGTACCAAATTTCCTTCGAATCGGTCCATTCGTTCGTCAGTTATCATCTCCACAGACCCACACACACACACACACACACACACACACACACACACACATCACTTCAAAAATGTTTGATTCGTGATCAGGGATGCTTGAAACGTGCTCTCCCGTCGAAAACTCGAATTCGAATTTTCGACCCCGTCACAATACTTTCCTTATACATTATGTATATAAGGAAAGTAATATACCAAAGCTGAATGTATCGCATTTTTAGCGATGTTTAAATAAAATTGCATTTCAGTTGGAAAGTGTTTCATAATCAATGCTTTACGCATGATTGATCTTTCTACTTATATTTATTTCTACCGCGATTCTATTTGCAATAGCCACCCGGTTCAAAATCGTAGCTTGATATTAAAGTCTTGTTTTCACGAGGGTCAAGCCGCTATTCACGTACCTAACCCATGTTGACGTTTCACTAATTTTTGTAGAGCTCAATAGATGGCTCTGGCTGCGGCGAGCAGCTTTGAATAGATAATTTTGTTGTTTTTATTATTCTTGAAATAAAAAGTATTGGAAGAAGTTTGCCGGTGCGTTAGCGCAGAGAAAAAGAATGGGGTTTTACGATTCCTTTTAGAAGGCCAAAATTCACGGCCTAATAATTAGTTTTAGGAATGATTTTGAAATTGAAGGTTCATAGAACCTAATAATAAAGTACTGCGCTCTGGATTTAGAATGTATTAATTGAAGTAAAGGAAACGTGAACAAACCCTATATACAAATATGTGTATGTGTACGTTACATTAAATGTTCGTGACGTTAAAATGTGTTGTGCTCATTGTTTTCACCTAGATTTCTGGATCACAAGAAGCTCAAAAATCCTGCTCAAGGTAAGAGTTAAGTTCAGAAAATTAGATTTGAATTCTACGACAGTTAGGGTAAACTGATATTCTTTTCATGGTGCCGAAAACCCGGGAAACGGGACATTTAGATATTTTTGAAAATTAAGAAACAGAATTGGCAGTAGTTTCGATTTCGAATGACAAAAATTTAGAATGTTATTTTAGTTGGTCAAAATTTGTCAAAAGCGAAACTAAGTATGCAAGGTATGGATACAGAAAATAATGAAACAAATGCTGCCGGTGATGAGTTAAAAACTAAAAAAATGCTCGATAAATTGAAGAGAAAACGGCAAACTTTTAGAAGTCTTTTGACTAAAGTTCAGAATAAGATATCGGAGCATTTTGAAGTTGAATCCATTGATAAAAATACATTAGAAGAGCTTTTACAGCAATTAAACGATAAAGCGGAAAAGGTATTTGAGTTAGATTCAGAAATAGAAAATTATATAGATGACTTGGATGAATTGGAATTGGATATTATTTCGAGTCAGGAATACCGAGATAGGGTTTTAAGTTCAAAGTCAAAAATAAACAAATTTCTGAAAATGATACCGGAACTCAAATCTCAAAGTAAAATAGCTTTAAATAACAGTAATGTATCGGAACTGAAAACGGATGGTAATCTTCCGATAAATAATAGTGGCATGCCAGAGTTGTTGCCGATCGGCAGTTCCACATCAGAAGCAAACAGTGAAATGAACAATAGTGAAGAAGTGGGGAGAAGGGTTGATAGGAATAACGTTCGTTTGCCAAAATTAACCATAGAAGTTTACGATGGTAAACATGAAAATTGGCAAGAATTTTGGGATCAATTTGAGTGTGCAATACACAAAAATAAAAATCTGTCAAAAATAGAAAAGCATAGCTATTTAAGGTCATTTTTGAAGGGACAGGCTTTGGTTTCGATTCAGGGATTATCTATTACGGATAGTAATTATGACACCGCAATTGAAATATTAAAAGATAGATTTGGGAAAACCGAAACGATAGTGCGTTCTCGTGTAAATAAATTGTTATGTATGAGCCCAGTAAAATCGTGTTTCCACTTGAAAGAATTGCGGCGATTGTATGATGAGTGTACTGTTCATATTCGGAGTCTAGAGGCGGCAGGAGTAAATTTGAATAGTTATGGTAGTTTGCTTTATCCAATGCTATTAAAATTAATTCCACAAGAAATAGTGTTGGACTATAATAGATCAAATAAAAAGGATAAATCGTGGGATTGTTCAGACCTCTTAGAATTCCTAAAGAACGAGATTGAAAACCGCGAGAAAACATTTTTGTTTAGTAATGCGGATGACTCAAGTGGAAGAAACGAAAGCGCTAAGAATTATTCTAAATTGGCTCCTCGAATGCTGAGTCAAAGAGATAAACATTTTTTCAAACCTCATTATAAAAACAAAACAATCCCAACTGCGGCGACATTGAACATAAATGAATCGAAATTTCCCGAATGTTTATTTTGTGATCTTATTGATGGCCCTAGACATGATTCACGGGAGTGTAGGAAATCTGTTGATGAAAAAAGAAATAAATTAAAGCAAATGGGTAGATGTTTTCTATGTTTAAAGCGATTTCACACGTCATTTAAGTGTTTATCAAAAATCCGTTGTGAGCTATGTAAGGGACGCCATAATGTAGTATTGCACGAAAATAATCAAAATAAAAGCGAAACGAAATCAGATACTGCTGTTACTTCTGTTTCGCAAAAGAATAAATTAAGTGGCGAGATTTATTTACAAACTGCCACTGTAAATATTTTTGGAAAAAATAGAAATATGAATCTTCGCGTTTTGTTTGATGGGGGAAGCCATAGATCATTTATCCTTGAGCAGGTATCTAGACAGTTAAACTTAAAAGTGCTAGGTGAAGAAGATATTCATATTTATACCTTCGGAAGGACTGAACCCATGATAGAGAGAAGAAAAAGGGTTCAACTCGACTTACGAAGTCCGGAGGGACGCGACACAGTAACAATTGAAGCACTTGAAGCTCCTAATATAAGCAATGCTTTAATTTTTGTTCCAGGCGAAGATATAAGAAATTATTGCAAGGAAAATAAAATACAGTTAGCAGATAGAAGTAAAAATGGAAATAGCTTGCAACTAGCCATTTTAATTGGTTCGGACTATTATTGGAAATTCGTAACCGGAAAAATAAGAAGACTGTCAGGATCATTAGTAGCGTCAGAAACTATATTAGGATGGTCGGTCAACGGTTCGACCGCTGCAACAAATATGATGATTGTTCAATCTACAGTTAACGTAATGAACATTGCGGTAAAATCCACACACACGGATCTAAATTCCGAAACTAATTCAATACTTCGAAATTTCTGGCAATTAGAAAGTTTAGGAATCGTCGATAATGACAATGGATCAAAAGAACCTGAAACAGAAATTCTCAAAAACTTTGATAAATCAATCAAATATCGCGACAACCGTTATGAAGTTCGATTACCGTGGAAAGAGGAAGTCATAGAGATGAAAAACAATTATGAAGTGGCTTTCAACAGACTGAAAAGTTTATTAAGGAAATTTAGAAAGAATCCCGACATCTATGAACGTTACAAGAAAATAATCGAAGACCATCTTAAAAGGGGAATTGCTGAGGAAATACTGGAGGATTCTTGTACAAAGTTGTACTACATGCCACACCAGCCAGTGCTAAGAGAGAATCATGCTACCACAAAATTGAGAATAGTTTTCGATGCATCGTCTCATGCAAATAATTGCCATTCATTAAATGACTGTTTAGACTCAGGGCCGAACCTCAATTCAGATCTGCTAGGATTACTGATTTGCTTCAGAAAACACAGAATTGGAATTACAGCAGATATCGAACAAGCGTTTCTACAGATTCTGCTGTCACCTGAAGACCGAGATGCAGTTCGATTTTTATGGCGTGAGAATTATGAAGAAGGTCAGTTGAAGATTCTAAGAATGACTCGGGTCATATTTGGAGCAACGTCAAGTCCATTTCTACTAGCAGCTACAATAAAACACCATGCTAAGAAATTTAAATTGAAGTTTCCGAAGATTTTTCAGTTGCTAGAAAATAATATGTATGTAGATGATCTGATTGCTGGAGCAGATGAAGCAGAAGAAGCATTAGAAATGTATAAAGATATGAAATATGTCATGAAACAAGCAAGTTTCAATATGAGAAAGTGGAAGACTAATAATGAAGAGGTTCAGGAAATTTGGTTCGAAAACGAAAATTGTAGTCAAGATGCAAGTGAGAGTAAAGTTTTGGGATACATTTGGAATAGACAAGAAGATTCCTTTAAAATTGAGATCAAAGATTTAGTTTCCAAAATTAGAGATGGTGCTACTGAAACTAAAAGAGGAGTCTTGAAAATTATTGGAAGTCTGTATGACCCATTAGGATTTTTAAATCCATTTACTATTAGAGCAAAAATACTTCTTCAAAATATTTGGAAGTGTGGATTAGAATGGGATGATCTTCTGCCATTAGAGTATAACCAAAATTGGAAGAGTTGGTGTAATGAACTTGAAGATATAAAGGATATTGCAGTTCCAAGACATTATTTCGAAGGTGCTATAAAGAGAAAGTTGACGAAAACTGTGCAGTTGCATTGTTTCACAGATTCAAGCCAAGAAGCTTATGGAGCGGTACTATATTTAAGATACACGAAGGAAGATACCGTGAAGACCGAATTTGTCGTTTCTAAAGCTAGAATAGCGCCACTGAAAACAATTACTCTTCCTAGACTTGAACTTATGGCAGCATTAATTGGAGCAAGAATTTCCAAGACAGTTCAAAAATATTTGGGGGAGAAACTAGAAATAATTCCATATTTCTGGACAGATTCAGCAATTGTACTTCACTGGATAAAAGGAAATTCAGAAAAATGGAAACCCTTCGTCCAACACAGGGTTCAAGAAATACATGAGAAAACGGAACCGTCATCATGGTCGTTTTGTCCTGGAAAGGAAAATCCAAGTGACTTGGTCACAAGAGGTATAAGAATAGAAGTTCTAAGAAATAGTGAAAATTGGTGGCATGGACCAAAATGGTTGGCCGAAGAAGAGGCCTCTTGGCCCCAACTACCAGTGAGCCTCAAATCTCAGGTGGTTGAAGAAGAAAAGAGAAAATTAGTAAAAGGGAAAATATTTCAGGCCAGTTGCACAGCAGAAAAGAGAGAAAATGCTATTTTTGACTTAAAAAGATTTAGCAGACTTATTAGAATTCTTAGAATTACTTCATGGATTAAAAGATTTATCTCTAACGCCCGAAACAAAGATACTAAATTATCAGGACCTTTGACGGCAAATGAAATAGCTGAATCAGAAAATTATTGGATAAAAACTACACAATTAGAACATTTTCCTGAGGAATTGAAAGCATTGAAAAATGGAAAACCTGTATCACCAGTCTCCAAAATTTATCCGTGCAATCCATTTTTGGACAAAAATAATGTTTTGCGTGTTGAGGGAAGATTGCAAAATGCTGAGTTAAACTTCTGTGAAATTCACCCAATTATACTACCTGATCTTAGTTATTTTTCAGATCTTGAAATCAAAAGAAGTCACGAAAAGATTGGACATGCTGGAACTGCTGAAACTTTAGCCCAAGTCCGAGAAACATTTTGGGTATTGAAAGGAAGACAGAGAGTGAAAAGTATCATAAACAGATGCATGATTTGTCGGAAGTTTAGAGCAAAACCCATGACTCAAGATGTTGCACCACTACCTCCAGATAGAGTGCGAGAAACGTATCCATTCGAAGTAACCGGAATTGACTTCGCAGGACCATTGTATCAAAAGAATAATGAGAAAGCGTACATTGTACTGTTTACCTGTGCCGTGACAAGATCCGTACATCTAGAACTTGTTTCCAACATGACCGCACAACATTTCTTGCTGGCTTTCAGACGATTTATCTCAAGGAGGGGAATATGCCGAGTTATAATGTCAGATAACGCAAAAACTTTTAAAAAGACAAATAAGGAGCTCAAAAGTTTGTGGACCACAATTAGAGACAACGAAGTTTTGGACTTTTTCGGAAATCAAGGAATTGAATGGAAGTTTATTGTTGAGCGAGCCGCTTGGTGGGGCGGTTTTTGGGAGCGACTTATCAGATCAATAAAGTCATGCTTGAAGAAAATTCTCCTGAGAACATCTTTAAAATATGAAGAGCTGGAGACCACTTTGATTGAGGTAGAGGCAATCCTGAACTCGAGACCTCTAACCTATGTCTACAGTGATATTGGAGAACCAGAGCCATTGACTCCTGGACATTTTCTCGTTGGACGCAGATTAACATCATTGCCCACTGGAAAAATTAGGCCTTCAACTTCAACGAAAGATGAGTTGACCAAGAAACACCTCTATCGTCTTGCACTTGTGGAGATGTTTTGGAAGCGTTGGAAAAGAGAATACCTTTTAGAGTTGAAAACAGCACACCAGGTCCAGAAAGGCAGAGACTCATCACTTATTGTGAAAGACTCAGTTGTTCTCATTCATGAGGACAAAATACCCCGTTTAATGTGGAAGACCGGTGTAATTCAGACGACACATCCGGGCCGTGATGGAAAGACAAGAGCCTGTACAATAAGACTGCCCAACGGAACTCTGATAAGACGACCTGTGCAGCTGTTGTATCCCTTGGAAATAAACTGATAAGTGTCTGAACTTTCATTAGAACTCTAAATAAGACTTTACTTTTATTTCTAAGAAAAAATGTTTGAATTTAAATATCAAATTGTTTAAGAATGTATCAATTATTTCATTTTTTTTCTTTGTTTGTGTTTTGTATGTTACACGATTTCCTTACTGAAAACTTAATACAGAGTATGGAGTTGATTAGTGATTTTGATCCAACTTCTTGATGAACTCCAGGAGTTCATCGGGGGGGAGGATGTTGACGTTTCACTAATTTTTGTAGAGCTCAATAGATGGCTCTGGCTGCGGCGAGCAGCTTTGAATAGATAATTTTGTTGTTTTTATTATTCTTGAAATAAAAAGTATTGGAAGAAGTTTGCCGGTGCGTTAGCGCAGAGAAAAAGAATGGGGTTTTACGATTCCTTTTAGAAGGCCAAAATTCACGGCCTAATAATTAGTTTTAGGAATGATTTTGAAATTGAAGGTTCATAGAACCTAATAATAAAGTACTGCGCTCTGAATTTAGAATGTATTAATTGAAGTAAAGGAAACGTGAACAAACCCTATATACAAATATGTGTATGTGTGCGTTACATTAAATGTTCGTGACGTTAAAATGTGTTGTGCTCATTGTTTTCACCTAGATTTCTGGATCACAAGAAGCTCAAAAATCCTGCTCAAGGTAAGAGTTAAGTTCAGAAAATTAGATTTGAATTCTACGACAGTTAGGGTAAACTGATATTCTTTTCAACCCAATAACATTTTCTGCGGATTATTTATTTTTCCGGTTTTTCTAATACTCAATATTTCTGTTTGTATACATATATTATAAATATATTTTACATCTCTTTCTGCCTCACGCTGTGACTTACTGTAATAGTGTGCAAAAATCGTTGCGTGTGTTTGGCTATGTATAAACATCTTACGTAATGGTGCTGTTCGTGATGCTTTCGATGATGGACGTTTAACGCCTGAGAGGGCTCAAGGTTGTTATCATTTGTATTTTACGTTCGAAATGTGGAAATAAAACTTTTAACAATCAAGTGTTTTTACCTATCTATAACAAATCTTTAAACATTTACCACTATAAGGATGCATGATGCCTATAAATTTTCTTCTAGCACATATTGCTTTTTATGTCTCAAAAGGACGTTTCGCTTTTTACTTGCATTTTTAAATTTAGTGAAAAGTCTATTAAATTTACTTACTCAGGGTTATTTTCTGAGAATAACATTGCAAACGTACTGTTATTTTGTATTTTCTGCTTCGAGTTCTAAATAAGTTCTGTTTTATTACTTCTACATACACAGGGGCCGTATTAGAACGAGGTCAAAAATTCGAATTCGAGTTATCGACGGAAGAGCACGTTTCAAGCATCTCAGAACTCGAATCGAACGATTTTGATGTGATGGCTTTGTGGGCTTAAGTATGCTAGTGTTGTTGTTGTTGAGACCCAGACCGTCCGACCTACCAGAAAGGTGTAAGGTAACTGTTTGGACGGCCGGGAAGTGCCACCCAATTCAGACCGGAACCCAGTGGGGGAGGCATCCACAGGGACCGTACCCTCCTTCCCCTACCACCAACCTCTCGGAAGGACTTTCGGACCCACATGTTTAACGTGATCGTACTCCGCGTGAACACGGCGGCTGTTTTAGCAGCGGCTGGAATCGAACCCGGGCCTATCGAGTGCAACTCCAGCGCGCTAACCAATGGGCTACCGCGCCCCTAAGTATGCTAGTATGTGAGTATGTTAGCATGTATGTTAGTGTGTGCCCATGTGTCTGTGGACGCGATTTCTCCCAAACGAATTAAGCGTTTCGAAAAAAGAAATGTACGCTAATTATAATCAGGGAATACTGGAACCTATTGATTTTAAACGCAATAGAATGTTCGGAAGACCCCCCCCCCCCTCCACACACACACGCACACTTTCCATTTTTGAATGAACTTTTAAAAAAAGCATATATATATATATATATATATATATATATATATATATATATATATATATATATATATATAGAAATGAGGATTTTAATAATGATTAGATCCCGGAAGTTTAGGCTCTAAACATTAACAAAATAGATAGATATAAAGGCACTAAAATTACTAAAACTAGACACTAAAAGACTGACATACGTATTAAATCTATAAAAATATAGTTCCAGTAATAGCTCTATTACATTGAAATATTTAGAAAAAAAATGTAATCAGTATGAATTTCTGTTTATGAGACCAGCATTAAGATATTCATTTAATGTTTGAAATGCGAAGTCATACAAGAATAGCAAAAATGTATTTAACCAAAGATGTACGCAATTTGCGTAATTAATCCTATATCACAACTATTTTTTTTTCTTCCTCTTCTTTTAATTTTTAAATTTCAAACTCTGACATATATCACTTGAAATTGTTTTAAATGGCGAAGATGGTCTTCCAATTTCAACTTAAAATATAAGGACATATCTAAGCAGCCCGTTATGATAGGAGATGTTAAAAGTTCGACAGAACCATCACCAATAACTTTTCCCAGGTCTTTATTATGATCGAAGTCATTATTTGCCGAATGAATTTTTTTCACATTTCTTCTTGATAATAAATACCACTTGTAGAACCAGACAGGGGCGGATCTAGGTTTTTCGGGGCCTAGGACTTATTAAAGTCCAGTGGGACCCCATTTTTTGTTAGATTAAGAATACCAGGAGTGGCGACACGTCACAATTTCAAAACACTAATTACTAACAAATGACAAATCCAAAAGTAATTTTATTATACAATCATCCTACAGGCGTAAATACAGCCAAAGCCCTTTCGAACATCTTGCCTTTTCATCCCCAGTGGCAATACAATTAGAAATAGATGCCAACGTGCTTAAAAACAATTCAATACTGTTAAGTAAAATTTGCATATCATGAAAATGTCAGTCGCATAAAAAAGTGGATTATAAATTAGATTTAAATTATAATTTACACAAAGTTCAAAGATAAATTCTTCAAAAAGCAGTTTAAAAAATCTGATGTGGGCAACACATGACTTTCCTTATATAATGTAATGAATTTACTACTTTTCAGTAAAAAAATAGGTTTTTTCTTATAGTAGATACTAATATTCTTTCCAAGATATTGAATTTTCGACAATGAGTCGTCATTTTCATTGATTTAGCGTCATTTTTATCCATTTGGCGAGATTTTCGTTAATTCGGCAACATTTCAAAAAGTCGCCAAGTTGGCGACATTCCGCCAAATTCGTCGCCAAAATTTCGCCAAGCGTTATGGACGAAGAAATAAGTTGTTCTTACAGCAGATAAATGACTATTGGCGTTCAAATACAAAAGTATTACTCAAAATATCTTTTTTCATGAATGGAACTAGCTAGATCCACGAGAGTGATGTCATCCAATTTATCGCATGGTATTACATATGAAAAGTGAACATGTTTCTCAATAGGAAATATTTTTTTTTTCATTTTATATGACTTTTTAATAATTTTTTTGAAAAATGTGCAATATCTCAAGAACGGTTCATGTTAGCGTTCTAAAATTTATGTCAATCGTTTTCTAATGAAAAATTACATAAGAAATGTCTATTTGCGTAACTTTATTAGTGGTTTCGATTTTTTGACGATTTTTTCAAAATTTTATTCGAAAATTTAGGGGCGTTCTGAACATTCGATTACGTATAAAAACAATAGGCTTCCAGTGTTTACGGATTGTGATTTTTGTACCAAATTTGGTTCGAATCGGTCCATTCGTTCGCCAGTTATCGTCTCCACAGACTCACTGACACACACACACACACACACACACAGGTTGGTTTTTGGTGGAAAACGAGGACGCTGCGGGGAACCCACCAAACTGAGGACCTCCAGAAACAATGATTTTTCTGATATAATTTTCACATTTTAGGCATCCTGGAAGGAAGTTAATGACATATGTGGCAAGAAAATTTTAAAAATAGTTTTATTTCAAGTATGTATTTTTGCAAGGTAAACGAGGACCATGTTTATACACCGTTAGAATGCGGACCATGCATATACACAGTCAGAATGCGGACCATGCATATACACTGTCAGAATGCGGACAATGCATATACACCGTTGGAATGCGGACGATGCATATACACCGTTAGAATGAGGGCAATGCCTGGCATTCGATATATACGTTTTAACCGAGAGTAAACGTACGTATATCTAATATCTAAAAACAAGGGTACGTATATCTACTAACTAAGGATCGTGAATACACATTTTTACTGAGGACACTATTTAAAACTGATAACTGTGTAATATTTATATATATACGCTATATGTGCTGCAACTTCTTTCATTCGAAACTAGTTGAAAAATGAACTAAAATTACATAAATAAAAGATGCGTTCGTAGTTAGAAGAGAAGAAACATAAGAAATTATACATTCTGTAACACATGCCCTAACACATAACCGAATGAATGCAAAATTGAGAAAAAATTATTAAACATATAAAAGTGTATTATACACAAAACCCACTTATAAAGGGCGCCCCCCAAAATAAGAATGGCTCTCCCATTGCAGATATCAACATCCATGGACCGGTTTCGTGTTTATTATGCGCTCGTTAGCATGGAAGATACAGCTCGTCAGCTGCAAAGGTAGTACAAAACTTGCTAAAATCCGCAATTTTTACAAGCTTTTATGGAAAATGACAATTTAAATCCTTCTATATGACCGGCATAAAATTGATTAAAAATTGTGGCTGGGATATCTTTCATATTTTTGGGAGACGTCCCTTATAATCGGATTTGTGTTTTATGAAATTTGCCTTTGCAGCTCCGTGTGGCCTGAGTTAAATTGTAAGCAAATGTTATACCAACCGCGTGGAAGGACTGAAATTGTCAGTTCCCATAGAAGCTCGCAAAAAATTGTAACATGTTTCTTACTATCATTACAGATTTCTGCTACTCCCTGCTGACAAGCGCAGAATAAGAGCGAAACCTGTCCATGGAAGATGGTATCTGCAATGAGAAGTGTCTTCTATATAAAATGTTTTTAAAAATAACTTATTTAAAAATGTTATTTGGGCACGATAACATTTTCGCCAAATGCTCTATATACTAAATTATTATTCATGAACCCGGTGGATTTTGCTCTATTGCATACGGTCTGAAGGACAGATGGATGAACTTTGGGGTGGGATAGTCCAGTGGTTAAGGCACGGGGATTGCACTTGGAGGACCCGAATTCGATTTCTAGCTCTGCCTAAACTGACGACCCTCTGTTCACGCTGAATACGGGCACGTTTAATATGTGGGTTTGAAAGTTCTTCCGAGAAGTTGATGTTAGAGGGAGGAGGACACTGTCCCTGTGGATGTCGCTCCCATTGGGTCATGGTTTTAATTGGGTGGCACTATCACTGACGTCCAAACAGACCTTCCCACTGAATATTTGAAGCTAATATAGCAACAGATAAAATTATATACTTGCGTATGTAATCAGACACTGTATTCTATTTATATTCCACGTCATTATAACACCTGTCATTTAAGTACCATAGCCTCTGCTTCATCCATATGGGTTATCGTATTTTTTAAGCAATTGTATATTTTCGGTTTCTTTTACAGAATAGCATAAAATTAATAAAATCTATTTTAATATATGTCATTAAAGCATTCAATTTTTCTAGATTTTTATATAAGGAATATTTTATTTTGTCCTCTTTTCTTTTATATATTTTTCAAAATTATATTTTGCCCAGAAACAATTTGATTAGTATTAATATATTATTTATTCTCCAAAATTATCTAATCAAATTATGAAATTCAATAATTGTCTTCTATCTTCCATCAAAATTTTGAATTCGAAATTTCTCAAGAAAACAATACCTATTCTATACAATAGTATGTGAAAATAAAATATATATTTTTTATATTCTGATGACGATTGTGACAGAAGTAGACTTAACCAATGAGGTATAACGAATATATAAAAAAGTCCAGTGGATACTTAAACTCCAGATCCTTTATATTTAAAAAACGGAACGAATCTTCTATTTAAAATAATTTTCCTTTTAAATGACATATTCTTACTTTCTCGTACTAATTGTATAAAAGGAATTTCTTTCCCTCGAGATTATTCGAATTAGAGATATTAACAAATAAGCAGGTTTCAAAGCTTTTTGAGCCCACCGCGAATACTATTGAATGTGTGAGATAAGAACACGATAATAAGGAATGTCTTGGTTATTTTGAGGTGTTTCTCAAATATTCGAAAAGTCGCGAAATGTGCTCAATTTGAAGAAATGTGGCAACCCTCCTTCAAACTTCGCCAGACGACTACCTTAGATTCAAGTTATAGGTCGCATGCGCGGGTGTTTGCTCCGTCTGGTTTTCGAAAGGGACGAAAGTGAGTGAGAAAAAAATAGACTCCGGATCGTTTTACAAGTTCGTAACAATATTCACGGATATGAGTATATTTGTAATCTCAATGTCATGTTTTTCAATTTCCACGGAGATTAGCTATCCTTTTTCCCCGCTATTTCTCTTACTTCCCTAATTCTATTACCGTTCACAAACCCATGTATAGAACGACTAGACATCTAACATTGTATCAATGTTGCAATTTTTCAAGTAGAGTAAAATTAAAGTTTTGAATTATGTCAATTTGATGCACATTTGTTAAAATCATGTAGATTAGAGAAAACGGTTTTTTTAACAAACGGTTTTATTAAGATTAGAGAAAATTGCTTAAGTCAATAACTATTGTAAATTTCTTAGTCTTTTGATTCGGTGAATATTTAAATATTTATTTATATATATGAAGCAATATTTGTGGGATATGATCATTTGTAATTTTACACTAAATTATAAATTTAAAGGAAAACCATATAAACTTTTGACATGGCTAAATGATAAACTTCATGCAAATAAATGTGGTATTTTACAGATAAACTATCGATAAATTCAATAAAAATATATCAATTTTTGCATAATGTAATAGACGTAATTCCCGTGGCGATTTCCCTATACATTTAATATAATTTTGCTGACTAAAATATAATTAATCTAATTATTCTCCCTTACAAAGTGCCGTTTATTCTAATTAGTATATGCAATGCGTAGAATGTATGTTTTATTCAAATAATATCTAGAATTTCTTGCGCATTGTGGTGTAATTCATTTTAATTTATGTCTCTAGTAATCTACTTCTGAATATCCGGCTGTCAAGTAAAATGCTTAGTGATTTAACACTCTGAGGAGCGCAGTTGAAGAAATGAACTAAGAAGAAAGAACTACTAAGAAGAAATGAACTACTTTCTGTCAAATGTGAGTTTACTATGCCCCAACGAATAAGATTAAGCTAATGAATGGCTGAAACACATAGTCATACGTTTGCATTCCATAGTTTTTTATGTTTTGCATCATAATCCGTAAAAGAAGATGAAACAAATATTATTTTTTGTGAGATTATGCTCTCATATTAATCCTTTAAACATTCCTTCTTAAAATGTTCATTTCTTTCCACTTTCCCTACGGGTCAAAAATTCGAATGTTAGTTATTAACAAAACTTGCTTAAGCATCTTTGAATTTAATTCGAACGTTTTTTATTTGATGTATGTACGTGTATGTATATATATGCGTGTTAATGTGTTAAAGACCCAGACCGTTCAACTCGCCCTAAGGCATGAGCAGCTTGTTGAGCGGCCGGGCGTTTTAGTGTCTGTATGTCTATGAGTCTGTTGACGCAATATGTCACGAACGAATGAAGCGTTTCGAGAAAAATTCAGCACAGTTATGATAATCATTAAATATTTAAATCTTATTGCTTTTAAAAGCGATCAAATAATTGAAAGACCCTCAATTTTGAAATGAATATTTGAAAATATTTTAAATAAATTATAACATTAATAATGTCAAATAAATGATCTTTTATACATTTAGACATTGCACTTTTTTCTGATAAAATGATCAAGAAAGAAATAACGGAAAATGGACACTTTCCACATGCGATAAACCTATTTATCGTACATCTAGTTCGTTTCTTTCACGAGTGAAGATATCTTATGAGTCATTTCACGTGAAATGAGCACAGCTGGTTGCTCGACCATTTTGTTATTTTTTTATATTCCTACCATAATTAGAAATATTTGTATGTGCACCAAATCAATTTTCAGTTTTTCTTTATTTTTTGCCGCCATTTTTGATCTAGGTCTATTTTTACTTGCCTGAACTAGCCAAAATTTGGGGATTTGGGGGTTCACGGAAATGACCCAAACTCTACAGGGTGTCCCAAAATGATTGAAACGCATTTTAATTCTTCACCTGTTGGAGATAAGTGGGTAATGTAAATTGCAAAAATGTTGAAAGTAAGGTAGTAAATAAGACTACGTTAATGAAATAGTCCTTCCATTCATTTTCAAAATGTTACACTTTTAAAATTTTTATACAACCCCTTTTAACAAATTTGGTCAATCATAAAATGTTTGTTTTTAATGCAACAAGATCATTAAAAAAACCTCATATCTCTATTTTTAAAATTGTGCGAGTTATATTTAATTGAAAATTGAAAATTTGTGAATTTGAACCATATATTAAATTAGAAATGCAAATTTTGACATATCACAAATAGAAAGTACTGGATGATAATACATAGAAACCCAACCGCGTAGTGAGTACCACTGCTTTATATGATCTCTGTCTGTGTAATGCTTTATTTAGATGCATTTGTGATAAAAAATTTTGACACATATTAACGTATTTTTGATCTAAACAATTTCCATCGGCAATTTGCATATGATCCCTATCTTCACTGATGAAACAGGCTTTCACATGGTACGGAAAATTGGCGTAAGTCAGATTATTTCCTTTATCATAATTCAGTTTATTTTAAAGATACTGATATGCGGTTTTTTGTTAATGATCTTGTTGAATTAAAATTAAAATTTTCTGATTAACAAAATTTGTCTAAGGGGATCGTATAAAGATTAAAATGTGTAACTTTTTAAAAAGGAATGGGAGGACTATTTCATTAACGCAGTTTTATTTCCTACATTAGTAGGGGATTAGGGAGAGTTCAGCGGCACTTCAGAGGCGGTGAATCCCTATACTTTAACATGGGGAACCCTCCGTGGCCAGAAAATGAGTGCATCAACAGAGGCGGTGGTAATGTCCCATGCTTTAACATAGGGGTTCTCAGAAGTCGGTGTGAGGCAGCACAGTTCCATAAGGTGACATCACAGAAGAGAGTGGAGTTTATGACGTATATTGTTTTTTCCTTTTTGTTTTTAGTAACAAAATTTCGTAAATGCAAGTTTTTTTCTTATAATTTTTCTAAAATGTAAGTTTTTTTTTTTCAACAAGTCGGATTTTGAGGGTTGTTGGATTTCTCTATGGGAAATAACATGAATTTTAAGAATGTGCCGTTTTTAGCGTTTTTTTCACAAAAAGTTTTCAAAACGTTAAAAAAACAACAAAAATGTACGTTTTTTCAACAAGTTGAAGTTTTGGAGTTGTTGGATTTCTCTATGGGAATTAACATGGGTTTTCACACTTTTGTGTATTTTTTGTAAAAAAAATGTGGTTTTTCGCAAAAAAGCGGCCAAAAATGTGTTTTTTGAAAAACGCGGAATCGGCCGATTTTTTTCAAACTGTCGGATTTCTCTATGGGAATTAACATAGGTTTTCACACTTTTGCAATTTTTTGAAAAAAAATGTGCGTTTTTGCAAAAATGCGGCCAAAAAAGCGTATTTTTAAAGTAGCAGAATCGCGTGAATTGGGTGTATAGAAGGGGTGTGTTTCCTCAACCATTTCGGTCTCGGATTTCAAAATTTTAATATTTGTAAACATAAATATTTAAAATAATAGCAGATACTTGTTTTCAACTATCCAAATGTAGTAATGTCTCTTTAAGAAATTAGATGCTGTTAGAAAAATATATTATTTTTTTATTGTGGTCCCACCTCCACCCGGTGTATAGGATACACCGCCACAATTTCTATTTTTTTTCTTTTTTTTTTTCTCCTTTTTTTCCCTTCTTTCTCTTTTTCCTTTTTTTTTTTTTATTTTTTTATTTTAAAGTGTCCGTAGGCATAACTTGTAATACCGTCCTCGAGCAAATATCTTTTGTCATCAATGGGTGACAAAGCCACCTTGTTCTGGCATACAGTGAATAGTTTATGATGGCTACTATCAATTCTAATCTGTTCTTCCATGGTAGGTCTAACACTCAACAGGCATTGTCTATAGTCATTGTGTGTAATTTTCCGTGCAACCACATGTGTAGAAACACCTTTAGCTCTTTTCTTTTCTCCAGCAGCTGATAGAATAGAGTACATTTTAGGTCTAAGTCCTATAAACTCTTGAATGGGGGTTGAATTCAGTTCATCTTTAAAATATCCAATACGCTTTTTATTGTCTTCACTGAAGAGGGGATGATCCTTGGGATAGTCAGAAAAATCATACAAGTGTTTATGCTGGTTCATATCTTCATAAATATCAGCAGTTTGGATTTCATAAGCCAATGAATCAGTATCGGTGAAGAGAAGCGAAGCTTTTTCACCATATTGGCTTTTAATATGTTTATAATGAAACTCATACATCAGGAGTTTAGATAACTCCAAGATAGCAAAGCCAACGTATATAGGCCGGTTCATTAAAATGCAATTCCTTACACGTTCAACACCCACCAGATCTTCGCTAAAAATCCTGATAGCTCTAAAAGCTGGAGATGCCACCATCTTCAGGGCCCGCTTTGAAGAATTCACTAGTTCAATATTCACTCGATTTCGAAGATTCTCCATCGTTTTTCCAAACACAGCGTTATTAAGCAATTTAAAAAAGTCTTTCTCAAAATTAGTCTTTGCCTTCTTTCTTTCTTCTGTGTTAAATTGGATGTATTTCTCCAACCAGGGCTTCTGATTAAATTTTAAGGTCTTGTGAATTTTCTTGAGTCTTAAACCTAATGATAGGTATAGCTGAAGGTTCCGATAGTGAACAATATAATGTTTCTTGTCATGCAGATTGGGTACCAATTTCGTAGTACTAACAAAATGTCCATGATGTAACTGTTGAACTAGTCGTTCAGCATAGGGGGAGAGCATTTCTCGTTCAATCTTCACCCTTTCAGGGGCTAGAGGGTATTCATTATGATAATCATGTAAGGATTCAGGATACTCCAGATCCACTTCAAATATATATCCCTCTTGGGTATTATCCTTTAGACTCATTATCCAGAATTCATTCAAATTTTCTGTAGATATCCATTCAAAGCCACCATAGGGCAGTGGTTGAGACATGGCCCAACCATATAGGTTATTAGCATCAAGATAGATAATGTGCTTATCAGGCTTAGAAGAATCGTAATTTTCCAAATAACGATTATTAGCCTCGGATCTACGCTGGCTAATCATACATATGCCACCGCGGATTCCACGTTCTATAAACAGTAACATATTTTCATCTGTGAGTAGTTCTAAGGTTTGCTCAGTCATTTTCAAAGAGGCCTGCCAAGCCAGTCCAGGGGCGGTCATCATATGAGCGGCGTCTAAATCATAGTTCTTCTTGCAAATTTTTCGAAAATTCTCAAATACATCGGCTAATAGTAGCACATCTGTTTTCACATACAGGTCGTGATATTCTCCCAAGTTCTTTATGTTGAAGGTATCCCATACAGTTTGGGCATGCCGATAATCTTCACTCTTAATATCTTCTCCTTTAATATCATTATGAAATGCAGAAGGGGGAGGGAGTACATTTTCATCAAATTTTTGAAAGGATGTCATATAGCTATAGGGATATACTCCTTTCCTAATAAGAGCATTCTGTTGTACTATATCGGGGAAATGTTCTCTGAGAATATAAAATTCACTCAAGTCTAAATTGGAAACTAGCTTTTCCAGGGAAGCATTCAGAAACTGTAGGCTATCAATAAATTGTAAACAGACACGGGGCCCCTCTTTCTTTGAAATCTTAAAAGATATGTATTTTTCAATATTAGTGGCAATCACATCAATTTTATGGTCTTGCAATTTCCCAAAACTCAGCATAATATGATGAGAGTCATAATTTTTTAAATTATGAAACACTACAGGAATATTAATACTTTGTCTATAGTTAAGATTACAGGCATTATGCAGGGCACCTCTATAGGCTCCAGTCACGTGATTGTGATCACGCACACGATCTGTTTTCAGTTCACGATGGCACACGTTGCAATGGGTAGCTCTTTCAAAGTCAACTTCATTCTCTTTAGTCATTCGTAGTGGTTTAACATAACGTAATTTTTCTCCAAGATACTGTTTCTCCATTATCAAGTTGTTAAGAAAATGATTCACAGGGTCGATACCTCGATACACAGTAGCTTGTTTCAGGCATTTTCCATCAGGCCCTATAATAACATAAGCATATCCACAAGGTTCATGAATCGCTAGTCTATGCGTGTAAGATCTAATATTCGAGGGTTTAGTAGTGTCTTCTTTAACGATCAGGGCTTCAAAGTCAGCATAAATGATGAAAGGGATAGAATGCTGATACTGTTTGTTCGTGAATTGGAGATATTTCTGATCTTCCGAGGGCATTTTAATGCGCTGAGGTGCATGTTCTTTGCAATATTGAGCATGATCTTGCAAAAGATCGTCTCTACTGTAACGATGTAAACATCTATAACATATATATTGGGCTCCATTGTGCTTAGTTATATCTCCCAGCAAGCGTGACATATTCCTTATGAGAGTATAGTGTTGCTTATCTTCATCACTAATCAGCAGGAGATTCACACAGTCTTCATCTTCACGTTTGGATATATGCAAAGGAAAAATATCTTCATCTTCGTATCCATATACATTTATTCGTATATTATTCAATTTTTCAATCTGAGGAATCTTCACAACTGAGATAGGGTATTGAATATCTCCAAGTTTAATGTCATTTTCAAAACTTTTATAATGTGACACTCTTTCAGGCTTATATTCACGGGATATATAGTATTTGTGGGCTAATAGGCACCACACCAGGCATTTCTCGTCTTCATTTCGAATATTGAGTAAAGCTTTCTTGGCTGCAAGTTTTGTTGGCAAGGGTATATAGCTAGAAGCTGCAAGAGGCTTATACTTTGCACAGAAAACATCTATCTTTCGCATCTTTTGTAAAGTCCATCCAGAGCCTCGGCTGACAAATTCTTCGAATAACTTCAAGATTTGTGAAAAAGCTTCTTCAGCATTGTTGGGAGGGGTATCATCACGAAGTTCTGTCACAACATCTGTTCTAAAATATGAGCTGGATACCTGTTGGCCATTTGCAACGTCACGAATAAATTGCACATCCGCAATAAGATACCACTTAATAGATCTGTATGCATCAAGTTCGTCTTTTAATATCTTCAATAGCTGAGGGCGAATTTCATCAAAACATAGCATAAGATCCCTCTCTACACTTTCAGTAGGTTCCAGAGTGTGTACAGAGAATACATCTAAACCCTTCTTCTTCTTCGCTGCAATCTTGGGGCGCTTATTAGAAGTTGAGGCTAAAGCAGGAGCTTTTCTCTTTTTAGAACCATGTTCAATACGCTGATGGCGCAGGGCATCACTTTTCTTGCTGAATATAAGTTCACAATGCATGCATTTCACACCATCCTTCAGATGAAGTAACAGGTGGCGCTTCAGGTTATCTCGTCTAGTAAACTGTATGGAGCATTGAGTGCATTCAAACACTTTAACGGGAGAATGCATATTCGCATGTCTAGCCAAGTCTTCCTTACGAACAAATGCACGTTCGCATACTTTACATCGATAAGTCAAGGCATCATCGTCAGAATGAATCTTCATATGTCTTGCTAAGGCATCTTTTCTGGAAAAGTGCTTATTACAAGATAAACACACCTGCAAGAGATAAAAAAATACAAGACCTTAGTATAAACACACTATTCTCGGTAACAATGTAATACATTTCAGATGTATATATATCATTACAAATGTATATAAAGTAATCGCTAATCCATTATACTATCCCCATTAGAAATAATAAAATTCCTGAATTAAAGAATATATCCATACAGGACATTTCATGTAAGATCCCCAAGACATTTCATTAAATTCATAAAAACACTCATTAAAAAGTTGTTACGCATCATAAAAATACAAAGTTTAATAAAATAATAGAATAAAATCACATTAAAACAAGTACTTACATGTCCAATCCTGTTCAAAGAGGGTGTATTACGCATAATAACGTCAGTAACGGTAGGGATAGTACCTCCGATATTACTTTCTAAGGCAAACATATTCGCAGAGCAACTTCAAACACGACTTAACAGCACGAAACTCACAACAGAAATGATAAAATCGCTGCTTAAAGATCACCTACATCCATTCATAAAAAATAGTTCCTGGTGTATCCTTCCGCCAAGGTCACCCCAAGGTTATTCCTAAAGAGTTTTTCGTGTATCCGTAAGCCAAGGGCATGCCAAGGTCACATGATAGTTATATCACGGTTACCGCTAGATTTACAACACGCGAATGTAATTATGCACACATCCGATAAAAAATAAACAATTCATTCAACATCGCAATCGATTATATCCTTTTTTAATAATTGTAATCGATACATTAAATAGATTCACATCTTATAAAATAATAGATTTTAATAAAATAATGAAAGAAAATCCATTTGCGAGACCCCCTAAAACCTCCAATCGTTATGCAATACAACAACGCGCAAGCATAAAAACCCCCCGAATAACATACTCCTCTCTCCCCCTCCCTCCCCGAGACACCAACACTCACTTCACCACACGCCAAACGTAACCCATAGCAACCGGAATCCATAATAAAACATTCACCTTCACCCCCAACGTACATCCAAATACACAGTCATTCAACGTGAAACCCGTATTTTTACAGCAAAAATCACTTTACAGGGATTCATAGAACAAAAATCCCTAAAAAATCAACAAATTCACCCAGAAACTAGCTAAAACCCTCAAATTACTTATAATTATCATCTACATATGCTATATAACCATTTATAACCTTAAAAAGGTGAGTATGCTAGTAGTAAAGGAAGGTGGGTTCGCCAGAATGCAGTTGGAGCAATGCCGCCTAAAATAGTTTCTGGAAAGAAAAAATAAATATTTTTTAGTATTTCCAGAAAGTAACCTCTATGTATTATTTTGGTAAAATTAAAAAAGTTTTTAAAAAATTTTAAAAACTCATTTTTTTATTAATTTTCACAAAATTCCTAATTACCCTATTAGTACCCCTTTAGGCCGCTAGCATGCGGATATTCATTACTTAATTACTTTATTTCATTATCCTCATTAACACCTTTCATTCATTTAAAAAAAAGAAAAATCCCAACTATGAGAAAAATTCCCAGTTTTAATTCTCCTTTCTGTCGCTAGGGGGCGCTGATGGCACTGCTCCGCCTTTGTCGCAGAACCTCAGCCGTTGCCATCCAGAAAAAAGTTTCTTCCGTACTTAGAAAAATCTCATTGAAAAAAATTTATTTCCCCCTCAACCCCTCGTACAAGACTACGACATCGTTGCCACCCAAAAAAAGTTTATCCAAAATTTTTACCCCCACCTTTTTTCATTTCCCCCCCCCCCCTTTTACACCCCCGTCCAGGATTACGGAATTCAAGATGGCGGCCATTTTGCTCCGCGCTCCGCATTGCTCCGCCGCTGGCGGTGAACCGGCCTTCCTTTACTACTAGCATACTCACCTTTTTAAGGTTATAAATGGTTATATAGCATATGTAGATGATAATTATAAGTAATTTGAGGGTTTTAGCTAGTTTCTGGGTGAATTTGTTGATTTTTTAGGGATTTTTGTTCTATGAATCCCTGTAAAGTGATTTTTGCTGTAAAAATACGGGTTTCACGTTGAATGACTGTGTATTTGGATGTACGTTGGGGGTGAAGGTGAATGTTTTATTATGGATTCCGGTTGCTATGGGTTACGTTTGGCGTGTGGTGAAGTGAGTGTTGGTGTCTCGGGGAGGGAGGGGGAGAGAGGAGTATGTTATTCGGGGGGTTTTTATGCTTGCGCGTTGTTGTATTGCATAACGATTGGAGGTTTTAGGGGGTCTCGCAAATGGATTTTCTTTCATTATTTTATTAAAATCTATTATTTTATAAGATGTGAATCTATTTAATGTATCGATTACAATTATTAAAAAAGGATATAATCGATTGCGATGTTGAATGAATTGTTTATTTTTTATCGGATGTGTGCATAATTACATTCGCGTGTTGTAAATCTAGCGGTAACCGTGATATAACTATCATGTGACCTTGGCATGCCCTTGGCTTACGGATACACGAAAAACTCTTTAGGAATAACCTTGGGGTGACCTTGGCGGAAGGATACACCAGGAACTATTTTTTATGAATGGATGTAGGTGATCTTTAAGCAGCGATTTTATCATTTCTGTTGTGAGTTTCGTGCTGTTAAGTCGTGTTTGAAGTTGCTCTGCGAATATGTTTGCCTTAGAAAGTAATATCGGAGGTACTATCCCTACCGTTACTGACGTTATTATGCGTAATACACCCTCTTTGAACAGGATTGGACATGTAAGTACTTGTTTTAATGTGATTTTATTCTATTATTTTATTAAACTTTGTATTTTTATGATGCGTAACAACTTTTTAATGAGTGTTTTTATGAATTTAATGAAATGTCTTGGGGATCTTACATGAAATGTCCTGTATGGATATATTCTTTAATTCAGGAATTTTATTATTTCTAATGGGGATAGTATAATGGATTAGCGATTACTTTATATACATTTGTAATGATATATATACATCTGAAATGTATTACATTGTTACCGAGAATAGCGTGTTTATACTAAGGTCTTGTATTTTTTTATCTCTTGCAGGTGTGTTTATCTTGTAATAAGCACTTTTCCAGAAAAGATGCCTTAGCAAGACATATGAAGATTCATTCTGACGATGATGCCTTGACTTATCGATGTAAAGTATGCGAACGTGCATTTGTTCGTAAGGAAGACTTGGCTAGACATGCGAATATGCATTCTCCCGTTAAAGTGTTTGAATGCACTCAATGCTCCATACAGTTTACTAGACGAGATAACCTGAAGCGCCACCTGTTACTTCATCTGAAGGATGGTGTGAAATGCATGCATTGTGAACTTATATTCAGCAAGAAAAGTGATGCCCTGCGCCATCAGCGTATTGAACATGGTTCTAAAAAGAGAAAAGCTCCTGCTTTAGCCTCAACTTCTAATAAGCGCCCCAAGATTGCAGCGAAGAAGAAGAAGGGTTTAGATGTATTCTCTGTACACACTCTGGAACCTACTGAAAGTGTAGAGAGGGATCTTATGCTATGTTTTGATGAAATTCGCCCTCAGCTATTGAAGATATTAAAAGACGAACTTGATGCATACAGATCTATTAAGTGGTATCTTATTGCGGATGTGCAATTTATTCGTGACGTTGCAAATGGCCAACAGGTATCCAGCTCATATTTTAGAACAGATGTTGTGACAGAACTTCGTGATGATACCCCTCCCAACAATGCTGAAGAAGCTTTTTCACAAATCTTGAAGTTATTCGAAGAATTTGTCAGCCGAGGCTCTGGATGGACTTTACAAAAGATGCGAAAGATAGATGTTTTCTGTGCAAAGTATAAGCCTCTTGCAGCTTCTAGCTATATACCCTTGCCAACAAAACTTGCAGCCAAGAAAGCTTTACTCAATATTCGAAATGAAGACGAGAAATGCCTGGTGTGGTGCCTATTAGCCCACAAATACTATATATCCCGTGAATATAAGCCTGAAAGAGTGTCACATTATAAAAGTTTTGAAAATGACATTAAACTTGGAGATATTCAATACCCTATCTCAGTTGTGAAGATTCCTCAGATTGAAAAATTGAATAATATACGAATAAATGTATATGGATACGAAGATGAAGATATTTTTCCTTTGCATATATCCAAACGTGAAGATGAAGACTGTGTGAATCTCCTGCTGATTAGTGATGAAGATAAGCAACACTATACTCTCATAAGGAATATGTCACGCTTGCTGGGAGATATAACTAAGCACAATGGAGCCCAATATATATGTTATAGATGTTTACATCGTTACAGTAGAGACGATCTTTTGCAAGATCATGCTCAATATTGCAAAGAACATGCACCTCAGCGCATTAAAATGCCCTCGGAAGATCAGAAATATCTCCAATTCACGAACAAACAGTATCAGCATTCTATCCCTTTCATCATTTATGCTGACTTTGAAGCCCTGATCGTTAAAGAAGACACTACTAAACCCTCGAATATTAGATCTTACACGCATAGACTAGCGATTCATGAACCTTGTGGATATGCTTATGTTATTATAGGGCCTGATGGAAAATGCCTGAAACAAGCTACTGTGTATCGAGGTATCGACCCTGTGAATCATTTTCTTAACAACTTGATAATGGAGAAACAGTATCTTGGAGAAAAATTACGTTATGTTAAACCACTACGAATGACTAAAGAGAATGAAGTTGACTTTGAAAGAGCTACCCATTGCAACGTGTGCCATCGTGAACTGAAAACAGATCGTGTGCGTGATCACAATCACGTGACTGGAGCCTATAGAGGTGCCCTGCATAATGCCTGTAATCTTAACTATAGACAAAGTATTAATATTCCTGTAGTGTTTCATAATTTAAAAAATTATGACTCTCATCATATTATGCTGAGTTTTGGGAAATTGCAAGACCATAAAATTGATGTGATTGCCACTAATATTGAAAAATACATATCTTTTAAGATTTCAAAGAAAGAGGGGCCCCGTGTCTGTTTACAATTTATTGATAGCCTACAGTTTCTGAATGCTTCCCTGGAAAAGCTAGTTTCCAATTTAGACTTGAGTGAATTTTATATTCTCAGAGAACATTTCCCCGATATAGTACAACAGAATGCTCTTATTAGGAAAGGAGTATATCCCTATAGCTATATGACATCCTTTCAAAAATTTGATGAAAATGTACTCCCTCCCCCTTCTGCATTTCATAATGATATTAAAGGAGAAGATATTAAGAGTGAAGATTATCGGCATGCCCAAACTGTATGGGATACCTTCAACATAAAGAACTTGGGAGAATATCACGACCTGTATGTGAAAACAGATGTGCTACTATTAGCCGATGTATTTGAGAATTTTCGAAAAATTTGCAAGAAGAACTATGATTTAGACGCCGCTCATATGATGACCGCCCCTGGACTGGCTTGGCAGGCCTCTTTGAAAATGACTGAGCAAACCTTAGAACTACTCACAGATGAAAATATGTTACTGTTTATAGAACGTGGAATCCGCGGTGGCATATGTATGATTAGCCAGCGTAGATCCGAGGCTAATAATCGTTATTTGGAAAATTACGATTCTTCTAAGCCTGATAAGCACATTATCTATCTTGATGCTAATAACCTATATGGTTGGGCCATGTCTCAACCACTGCCCTATGGTGGCTTTGAATGGATATCTACAGAAAATTTGAATGAATTCTGGATAATGAGTCTAAAGGATAATACCCAAGAGGGATATATATTTGAAGTGGATCTGGAGTATCCTGAATCCTTACATGATTATCATAATGAATACCCTCTAGCCCCTGAAAGGGTGAAGATTGAACGAGAAATGCTCTCCCCCTATGCTGAACGACTAGTTCAACAGTTACATCATGGACATTTTGTTAGTACTACGAAATTGGTACCCAATCTGCATGACAAGAAACATTATATTGTTCACTATCGGAACCTTCAGCTATACCTATCATTAGGTTTAAGACTCAAGAAAATTCACAAGACCTTAAAATTTAATCAGAAGCCCTGGTTGGAGAAATACATCCAATTTAACACAGAAGAAAGAAAGAAGGCAAAGACTAATTTTGAGAAAGACTTTTTTAAATTGCTTAATAACGCTGTGTTTGGAAAAACGATGGAGAATCTTCGAAATCGAGTGAATATTGAACTAGTGAATTCTTCAAAGCGGGCCCTGAAGATGGTGGCATCTCCAGCTTTTAGAGCTATCAGGATTTTTAGCGAAGATCTGGTGGGTGTTGAACGTGTAAGGAATTGCATTTTAATGAACCGGCCTATATACGTTGGCTTTGCTATCTTGGAGTTATCTAAACTCCTGATGTATGAGTTTCATTATAAACATATTAAAAGCCAATATGGTGAAAAAGCTTCGCTTCTCTTCACCGATACTGATTCATTGGCTTATGAAATCCAAACTGCTGATATTTATGAAGATATGAACCAGCATAAACACTTGTATGATTTTTCTGACTATCCCAAGGATCATCCCCTCTTCAGTGAAGACAATAAAAAGCGTATTGGATATTTTAAAGATGAACTGAATTCAACCCCCATTCAAGAGTTTATAGGACTTAGACCTAAAATGTACTCTATTCTATCAGCTGCTGGAGAAAAGAAAAGAGCTAAAGGTGTTTCTACACATGTGGTTGCACGGAAAATTACACACAATGACTATAGACAATGCCTGTTGAGTGTTAGACCTACCATGGAAGAACAGATTAGAATTGATAGTAGCCATCATAAACTATTCACTGTATGCCAGAACAAGGTGGCTTTGTCACCCATTGATGACAAAAGATATTTGCTCGAGGACGGTATTACAAGTTATGCCTACGGACACTTTAAAATAAAAAAATAAAAAAAAAAAAAGGAAAAAGAGAAAGAAGGGAAAAAAAGGAGAAAAAAAAAAGAAAAAAAATAGAAATTGTGGCGGTGTATCCTATACACCGGGTGGAGGTGGGACCACAATAAAAAAATAATATATTTTTCTAACAGCATCTAATTTCTTAAAGAGACATTACTACATTTGGATAGTTGAAAACAAGTATCTGCTATTATTTTAAATATTTATGTTTACAAATATTAAAATTTTGAAATCCGAGACCGAAATGGTTGAGGAAACACACCCCTTCTATACACCCAATTCACGCGATTCTGCTACTTTAAAAATACGCTTTTTTGGCCGCATTTTTGCAAAAACGCACATTTTTTTTCAAAAAATTGCAAAAGTGTGAAAACCTATGTTAATTCCCATAGAGAAATCCGACAGTTTGAAAAAAATCGGCCGATTCCGCGTTTTTCAAAAAACACATTTTTGGCCGCTTTTTTGCGAAAAACCACATTTTTTTTACAAAAAATACACAAAAGTGTGAAAACCCATGTTAATTCCCATAGAGAAATCCAACAACTCCAAAACTTCAACTTGTTGAAAAAACGTACATTTTTGTTGTTTTTTTAACGTTTTGAAAACTTTTTGTGAAAAAAACGCTAAAAACGGCACATTCTTAAAATTCATGTTATTTCCCATAGAGAAATCCAACAACCCTCAAAATCCGACTTGTTGAAAAAAAAAAACTTACATTTTAGAAAAATTATAAGAAAAAAACTTGCATTTACGAAATTTTGTTACTAAAAACAAAAAGGAAAAAACAATATACGTCATAAACTCCACTCTCTTCTGTGATGTCACCTTATGGAACTGTGCTGCCTCACACCGACTTCTGAGAACCCCTATGTTAAAGCATGGGACATTACCACCGCCTCTGTTGATGCACTCATTTTCTGGCCACGGAGGGTTCCCCATGTTAAAGTATAGGGATTCACCGCCTCTGAAGTGCCGCTGAACTCTCCCTAATCCCCTACTTACATTACTTTCAATATTTTTGCGATTT
This sequence comes from Amaurobius ferox, assembly GCA_951213105.1. Lineage (NCBI taxonomy): Eukaryota > Metazoa > Arthropoda > Arachnida > Araneae > Amaurobiidae > Amaurobius > Amaurobius ferox. The sequence continues at coordinate 113,343,229 of OX578138.1, forward strand.
ACATTGCCCATTTATCTCCAATAGGTAAATAATTAAAGCGAACTTCAATCTTTTTGGGACACCCTTTATAACTATCCAAGATAACTGAAGAAATTATGGTGAAATAAATATTAAAGTGAAGTAAAGCTTTAAGAAACTTGAATGCATTAAGCGTAAAATTGAAACTTGGCCGCAATTGACTTAAATTATCATTCTTAAATTGCCCGTAAATTAGTATGGCCGTTCTTGCATTAAAACCCTTCATTTATTTTTTGTGCGAGTTCATAGAATATAAGTATATTAACATACTACACATTTAATTTCCACCATTTTAAATTTTTAAATAATCATTATTTATTACATACACACACACACACACACACACACACATACTTTCACACACACACACACACAGACACACACACACACACACACACACACACACACACACACACACACACACACACCTACTTTCACACACACACAGACATCACTTCAAAAATGTTTGATTCGTGATCAGGGATGCTTGAAACGTGCTCTCCCGTCGAAAACTCGATTTCGAATTTTCGACCCCGTCACAATACTTTCCTTATACATTATGTATATAAGGAAAGTAAAAATGCAATAAGTATTTTAGAAATAATTATAGTAAGATAATTTTCGCTCCCTTTTTAAAAAACTTTTCTTTTAATTAGCTGTAATAAGCCCCGTTCTGTCTTACAATATGAATCCCTTTTTAATTACTTAGTAGCGGCTATTACCCGTCGTTGCTCGGAATTTACCATGCAAAACTGTGATAAAAGTTACAACGGAACATGTAGGGCCGTGAATCTTATACATTGTTTTTTCACTGTGAAAGAATTAAATTCATTGCATTATGTAAGAAAAAAAAATCATTGCATTATATAAGTCATAGCTTCATAAATAAGAATCTTCCTCATAAAATGCTGATAATTAAATAACCATTTTTAACACTTTATAACATAGTTGGAAAGTGTTTATGATTTTGTTCATTTTGTCTGTCTGTATGTCCGTTAGCACGATAACTGCCGTACAAATGACTTTATCAAAATGAAATTTTAGTATGTTGTTCAGACGGTCTGTGGAACCTATAGGAATGTAAATGAATAATATCACCCAATTTGTTTGAACCCGGATTAAAAAAGTGAAATACATTGAACCCTATGGAACCTCATTTTTCAAACATTTTTAAGCGAATTTAAAATTAACAAATGGCTTCGAAAGTTTTGCAAAATATTCAAATTATCCCATAAAAAATATAAAAAAATGTTCAGCAAAATATATTCAGTAATTTTTTTAAATAACAATTAAAATAGCAATTAAACCCTTTATATGAAGAGATCACGTGACCCATTTCGAAATAAAATATGGCATCCATCTTGTGTCAAAATCGTGATTTTTAAAGTTAATTTTAATTCATACTTAGTGTGGCATCCGTCCTAAAACCCCTTTATTTTGCTTAATTTCTGTGCATCTGTATTCTGAAACATCACAATTACAATATATTTGAGTTTAAATGATCAATACCATCCATATTGTGTCAAAATTGTGATTTTTAAAGTTCTTGTTAATTTAAATTTAGTGTTGTATCCGTTCTAAAACCGCTTTATTTTTGCTTAATTTCTGTGCATCTGTATTCTGAAACAACACAATTACAATATATTTGAGTTTAAATGATCATCAAACTTTGATTATTTCTACAACGAAACCTAATTTTTACTTATGGAGAATGTAAACCGATTAGGCTGTAAGATAAGTTGTATAAGAATTGCTGAATTTCTTTAATACAAAATTATTTTGCTCAGGAATGTGCAATATAGATGATATGAATGAAACATTCTTTGATTTTACATAGAGAAGTAGACGATTTAATGGCAGACTTTTTCGATGAAGTTTTATGCATAGAGTTAAATTACTTTGGCCTCCATGGTCTTAAGTTTTTAAGTAGAATAAACTATTGTAGTGCTGTGATGAATCAAATAAAAATGTATGAATGAGATATTTACTGCTTTTACACAGAGAACCAGGCGGGGCGCGGTAGCCCATTGGTTAGCGCGCTGGAGTTGCACTCGGTAGGCCCGGGTTCGATTCCAGCCACTGCCAAAACTGCCGCCGTGTTCATGCGGAGTACGATCACGTTAAACATGTGGGTCCGAAAGTCCTTCCGAGAGGTTGGTGATAGGGGAAGGAGGGTACGGTCCCTGTGGATGCCTCCCCCACTGGGTTCCGGTCTAAATTGGGTGGCACTACCCGACCATCCAAACAGTTACCTTACACCTTTCTGGTAGTCTTCTGGACGAGTCGGACGGCCTGGGGTTTCCACACCTTTCTGGTAGGTCGGACGGTCTGGGTTTCAACAACAACAACAACAGAGAACCAGGCGATTTATATTTCGATGACGTCATTTGAATCCAGTTCGTTTTTTTCTATGAAGTCTTAAATTTTCAAATATAATTAATTATTACAGTATTGTGATATATTTTCACGTTTTAAACCAACTATTTCCAATTTTTTTTTGTTGGGAATCATGGAGTTAGATAGTAGAACTCCTAGGATAAAGTTTCGTTTTCCATCAATACTCGACAACCCCAGGTTTTAGAAACTCAAAATTTGGACTAAATTGATGGAGGGCTATTTCAAAGCTACTGACCAAATTTCATTAAATTCGGTTCTGCCGTTCTGCCGTGATGATGAGACAAACGAAAGTGTCGTTTTCACTAATATCTCGAGAACCACTAGTCGTATAAACTCGAAACATGGCCTATATCTTAAGTGGGGCGATTTCAAGACTACCCACCAAATTTCATCAAATTCGGTTCAGCCGTTCTCCAGTTATGGTGGATCATACATACATACATACATACTTTTCTTCTTTATATATATATAGATTTTTATAGGAAAATTAAATGCTCTAACAGGTTTTTTGAAAGCTGAATATTAATTACTTTATTGAATTCATTTTCAGTATCTTTTTTCTAGTAACTTCATTTTTAGTTACTATCATGAGTCCAAATGATTACAATTAAAGCGAGTTACCCCTCAACCATCGCTTGAAAAGATATTTCGATTTATACCATACTTGACAATATACTCCTGGGTGGGGGAGTTATTTGCCCCTGCGAGGGGGGGGGGCAATGACGTCACGAACAGAAATTGTATCGAGGCTATTTTTCACAACAATAATTGAAACTATTAAGTCTCACGATCATTATGCCATAAATAAACCCTTTTATCCATGATTATGCTAAATTTTGCCGTATATGCTGCCATATTAAAAAAATATATAATTTCGAAGTTTTTGTTCGAATTTCAAAATATTCTATCAAGTTTTAGATGTTTTGATAACAAAGGCGGATATGAAGTTTCGTGAAAATCCCTTAATATTTGTGGCCGCTATCGTGCACAAGAAATCCACTACAGACAGACGGACGTCACTCCAAAAATAGTCAAAGCGTGTTCAGGAGATCCTAAAACATATATTGGCAACAAAATAACATATAAAATTTTAACATATATCGGCAACATAATCTCGAATTCAAAATTTTTCTCGAAAGCAATGCTTTCTCTGTACTATATAACATAGTATGAGAGAGTAAATGTACACAATTTGATGGGAGCTGATTAAAAGAGAGAAAACACTTTAGCATTTCATTCCTCTTAGTCTGTTTACTTACTCGACCCAAATTTGGTACATGTTTGTAATGTTTTTGAAACTTTACCCGTGTTGTACGTGTTAGTAAACTTTGTACTATATTGCAACGTCTCTGCACATTTCATAATTCAACATTACGGCAGTTTTAAATACGAATAATTTAAAAATTCAGATTTAAAATCAGATTCAGTGTAATGTGTTACTCTCGTTAGCCTTATAAATGTAAGGGGAAATTTTTCAGTGCTACATCACGCTCCCATTCTCTATGGTTGGCATAAAAACTATTTGGCGCACCGGTCGATGTAGCGATACCAACTTTCTGGGCAACAGCAACCATGGAGGGGTGTTAGATCGGCACAGTATGCAAAATGTAAACAAATCCAGCAATTGTAAGGTGCGAGTTGTATAAGAAGTGCTGAATAATTTCTCACTCAAAATTATTTACTCATGAGTCTGGAATATAAGTGATATTAATGAAATTTTCTTTGATTTTACATAGAGAAGCATACAATTCATATTCCGATGACGTCATTTCTACAGAATTCATTTTGTTTAACTAGCATTTTCTTCTTCGATGAAGTTTAAAGTTTTCAAGTATCCTAAATTACTGTAGTACTGTGATAACTTAAAAATATCAGCGCTGAATGTACCACATTTTAGAGATATTTAAATAAAATTGCATTTCAGCTGGAAAGTGTTGTTGCTGTTGAGACCCAGACCGTCCGACCTACCAGAAAGGTGTAAGGTAACTGCAGTTGGAAAGTGTCGAAAGCCCAGGCCAACCGACTCACCCGAAGATATAGAGTAACAAGATGGATGGCCGGGCAGTTGGAAAGTGTAGCATGGTTGATCTTTCTGGTTTTTTCTAACTTTTATTACATTTTTAGTTTTTGTTATGTAATATTTATTAACTGTTTTTATTGTATTGTTTTTATTTTGATTTCCTTCATTTTGTAATATGTTACAAATTATAGTGGTTATTGCATATAGCTATCTCTTTTTGTGTGTTTCTTATGCTTTCATCATATTTCACTTCTATTTAGTTACCATTTTCGATATTTTGCTATCCGACTGCCTTCGCAAGGGTTTGCTTTTCCTTTTCTGTCCCCCTATTATTTCTAACCATTCTTTTATTCTTGCCAATAATTTAATGGTTTTAATTTTTCTTTCCCAGTTTTATTTTAAAGCTCATATCAATGCAACTTTTTAGACCCATTTCCTTCTCCTGGCATAATATGTGGGCGAGATTGTTGGCCACTTTATCGGCCTGAACACAGAATACCATATTCAGAAGGTTCACTCCCATAGGAAGCTATGGCAACATTGTTAACATTTGATTTCGCATAAACACTAACGTTCGAGGAGCCAACCATCGCAGCTATGACGTAAAAAGAGCTCGACTGCTAGACTTGGCGACTATCGCTCAATTGGCGATTTTATGCTAATGCAGCCAAAAGAAAAAAAAAATACGTAACTGTGCTTTTATAATTTTTTTAAACTATAAACATGATAAGCATTTAAAAATCCTTTTTCTATAATATGTGTAAATTTAAATAAATAAACATAGATATATATTTAATTCATGTAATCATAAATTGAATAAAAAATTGACGCATTACATCACCGTAAATCATTATACACCAAAAATTACAAGCTAACATACCCAAAAGACTGAAATATTATATAATATTTTCAGCCTAAAAAGTATACTAGCGTGTTGTTAAATTGCTGAGTTCTTAATTTATTCTGGGATGCTGTTAATATATATTTTTTTAAATGCACTTATATTCTTATAATAAATAACAAATTTACATAAATGCATTATCAAAGGTATCGAATTTCAATATCAGTATCAATTTTTATACATTTTATATAAATGCGGAAAAGATTTTTTTAACTTAATAATGCCACTGCTTCTTGATAATATTGCACCATTTTCTTATGATGAACACGGGCATAGGATGAAATATGAGATGCAAAGCAAATAATCTTTTTATTTAAATAAAAATAAATTACATACCTTGTAAACGTAATCCCTCTTCTTTTAGTAATCCATAAAAAATAAAATAATTGATTATAAAATACGAAATAGAAGAGAAATGTAGTAACGTATAACCGCGCGATCGATGATAGAACAAAATTATTCAAAGTGTTTCGTTTGGTGCCAAATAGGGTTATCTTAGCAGAACGTCTTGGCAAAAACCGCCACAGACCATCGCCAAGCGTGCCAATCTTGATATTTTATTTAAATTTGGTTGGCGGTTGAGGGCGCTGGGGTAGCAGTGAAACATCTGTATATATTAATCTGTGGGCCTGAGCTGATATGTTTATAGTTGGAGTTTCTATTTCAATGGTTGTTACCAACCGCGAACAAATTCTCGATTTGGGTGTCCCAACTTTGTTCGATTATCTCTTTGCCTGCCGACTCGCAATTGGTATCTTACTTGTTAAGAGCACATTGTTCTTGGTCTGATAAAGAGGACTCATTACGTCTTCGAAACAACTGTAGTCAGCTAATTTTCCTGTTCCCGATTCCTTCAAGGAAGTACTAGAAAGTTCTTTTCTCACAAGCAGTTGTTTCATTTATTGCAATACCTTCATATATTTGTTGTATACGTTTCTTTACAGACGAGGACTTAATTTTTGATTGATTTTCCACTAGAAGTTTTAGCGAATTACTTTATAATATTTAAGGTAATTCGTTACAAGTACATTCGTTAAGGTAATACGTACTTCAAAGTAAAATACAAGTTGAAATGTTTGTCTTCTTCCAAGATTATGTCATTCTGGTTTTCCGGATTAAAATATGTAAAGAACTTTGCTGCCCATCCATGGAATCGAATCAAGGCTAGCCGATGCTCTACCGCTGAGCTACTAAGACGGAATTGCAAGCTCAAAATTAACTGATCATTCTCCTCCCGCTAATGTCAGACTGATGTGCAATTTGGCAATCTGACTGTCCACATCCTGCTATATTAATCTTAGGTTATTCTTCCTCTTGGTGGTTGTTTTCCTCCCGATTTGAAATCAGCGCCCAATATTCCAGCGTCTACTGAGTCTGTACTTATAATACCCAGCATCACTGTACAGTTGACCCATTCGGACGTCACTGTAAAGAACCCTGATACACCAACCAGGAATCGAACCACGAATCTTTGAACTAGTTATTCGGCGCTCTACCATTGAGCTACTAGGCCGGAATTACAAGTTCTTACCATCGAAGTGAACTCTGTAAATATACTAGTTAATGTTTTTCTTTATGAAATTATGTCTTTTTTTATGGATAAGAAAGCCTTTTTTATAAAGTAGGAAATTTTTAATGATTTTTTAATATAAAATAATAAATTTATTATTTGGAGGGAATATATATTTCATAAACGGGAAAAACAGAATTTAGCTAAAAACAATGAAAATCCGGTGAACAATAAAAACTGAATTATACTAATTAACAGGAACACATGCTGTTGATAAACGAGAAAAAGAAAACTAAACGCAAACGTGTTAAAAAGCGAAAAATATGGCGTTGATAAACAAAATAATTATTTTATTTCGTTTTATAAGAAAAAATCATATTATAAGAAGAAAAAAGTTTTTAATGTACTTCCCTATACAACAGCTGCTCACAAAGAATTATAAGATAAATTTTAATCACACATGAACTCGAACCAAATTAATGGTGTAGGTAGATTTAACTGTGTGTGTGTGTGTGTGAAAACAATGCTATACAAGTCATATTATTATCCAAAATTGATATTATGCAAAATTTTGGAAGTGAAACATGAGTGTAGGCAGATAAAAGAGTTTCGACACTTTTATATAATGTCAAGTTTAGATAACAGTAAAATTTATATTGTTTTAAATTAAATCTGCCTACACCATTAATACTCTATTAATTTGGTTTAATTTTGTGTGATTAAAATTTATTTTATAACTAGCAGTGCTGCGTTAACATGCTGCATAGACCAATTTAAATAAAGTAATTAAAATATCAATGTGTAATTACTTTAAAAGTTTAATGAAAAATTATAAAATCAATTACTCCATTCAAATCAAAATCCCTGCAACAAATTTTCACTGATCGGATTCTCATGTCAATCATCTATAGTGATGTAGGCCAATTAAACTAAATAAAGAAAAATATAATATTTTGTGTCGTATAGTGATTACCAGGTATTGATATGAGAACATAAAAATTTTAAATGTAAATAAAATGAATCGTAGCCAAATGTACAATAAAAATCCTCTATTTTTATATGTAAAAAGAAATTGTTTATCAATTATTAAAATATTCATTAGAATATTTTTACTTTCCTTATATACATAATGTATAAGGAAAGTATTGTGACGGGGTCGAAAATTCGAATTCGAGTTTTCGACGGGAGAGCACGTTTCAAGCATCCCTGATCACGAATCAAACATTTTTGAAGTGATGTCTGTGTGTGTGTGTGTCAGTGAGTCTGTGGAGACGATAACTGACGAACGAATGGACCGATTCGAACCAATTGGTACAAAAATCACAATTCGTAAACACTGGAAGCCTATTGTTTTTATACGCAATCGGATGTTCAGAACCCCCCTAAATTTTCGAATGAAATTTTGAAAAAATCGTCAAAAAATCAAAACCGCTAATAAAGTTACGCAAATAGACATTTCTTATGTAATTTTTCATTAGAAAACGATTGGCATAAATTTTAGAACGCTGACATGAACCGTTCTCGAGATATTGTATATTTTTCAAAAAAATTATCAAAAAGTCATATAAAATGAAAAAAAAAATTCCTATTGAGAAACATGTTCACTTTTCATATGTAATACCATACGATAAATTGGGTGACATCATTCTCGTGGATCTAGCTCATTCCATTCAAGGAAAAAGATACTTTGAGTAATACGTTTGTAGTTGAACGCCAATAATCATTTGTCTGCTGTAAGAATAACATATTTCTTCGTCCATAACGCTTGGCGAGATTTTGGCGACGAATTTGGCGGAACGTCGCCAGCTTGGCGACTTTTTGAAATGTTGCCAAATTAACGAAAATCCCGCCAAATGGATAAAAATGACGCTAAATGAATAAAAATGGCGACTAATTGTCGAAAACTCAATATCTTATAAGAAATATTAGTATCTACTGAAAGAAAAACCTATTTTTTGGTGTAAAAGTAGTAAATTCATTACATTATATAAGGAAAGTCGTGTGTTGCCCACATCAGATTTTTTTATATATTATGACAATATTCAATAATTATAAAATATTAGATTTTTCATTTTGCTTTAAGCAACTTCACCAAAGAAATATTATAACATATATATTAGTAAGTATAACATTAATTAATCATTTTTTTGCAATGTAAAGAAAAATATAAGTAAAAGAAATAAAGAACATTTTTCACTCGCATTTTCTTAGTTGAATTCATAGATAAAAATTAATAGATATATTCTTTGTAGCTGGTATCAAAATATGATTTGTCTTTTATTTTTTTAAAACTTCTGTACTATGCATGATGATTGAAGAGGTATGACTTCTTAGTACACATTTTTTTGTTTCTTTCTTAAATAATGTAAATCCCATAAGAAGATTTATTCACAGATAAAAACTAGTGCAATGTTTGCACTTATTAGAATCCCCATGTTGCTCTGGATTCTTTGACTAATATCCAGAAAAGAATTGAATTTCAAGTTTAGGCCTTAACATGAAATTGACGACAGCAGTAACAGCCTATAAAATTTTAGTTCCTCTGAGCTCAGACGAACAGCTTCTCTGTAGTTAGCTTTCTCAATGTTTTCATCCATAATTACTTTTTCTGAAGCACGCACAACATAAAACAATCATATATCTTCATAAACAAGAATGAAATTCACTCTACAAAAAAAAAAAACTCATGCATATTCGTTGACTCTACATTGACAAGGGAACTCTGCACTCGAGTAAAAAAAATATTCTTCTAAAAAAATTTCACACTATTTAAAAACAGAATTCTCCCCCTTCCCAGGGAAGGAGGAGCTCTTGTTTTACTTCTTCAAAACCAATCTCACATGTCGAGCTAAAAGCAATTGACTAAAAAAAAAGAAAAAGAAAAAGGCCAGCTTTACTCTAGGAATGCTGGGAAGATAGGCGTGCTAATACTTGCTATTGGTTATAGACCAAATTATGTCATTTCGATCAACATATGGTATAATAGGGGGTGAAAAGTTTTCTTCCACTGCCCTGAAGAGTTTTCGCCGAAGGCTATTGGATAAGAGAAATATAACGAAAATAACACTGCACAAATGATAGAAAGTGTAAGATGAAAGGCCTTCACGTAAATCCCAGTGAAATTCAGCTTAATTGCTGGTTCTTGACAACTAAATGGTTGCAAAAATGGTGAAAGATTCCCAGATTGTAAAAAGGATATGGGATGTCCTGCCTGCCCTTCTCAAATGCGCATTATTCCAGAGATATAAAATAGGGTATAGAAGGTTTGAGGGAGTGAAATCTGAAGTTTTGATCACTTTTTATAGCTTTGTCTCTGCTCATCCCTTGACCACCTGAAAGTTGAGGGAAAATGCCGTCAGATAGTTTTCTGTGCATGACTAAAAGTGTTATGGTGAGTTTGAAATTCCAAACTCATCACAACATTCCTTCCCTCTTTTGAAACAATTGAACTTATCCTGCCATCAAAACTAGCAATGGCTGAGAAAGAAAACAACTTTTAAAATACTACGAAACTGTGAGTGAAAAAAAAATAAATTAACTGACCTTAAAACAAAAAATTAATACAATATACAAATACAATTATGAATAAACAAGATGCGAACATCAATAAAATATTAAAGGTTTTGAATTATAAAATCTGAATATTATACACATATTAATATAAAGCATGTAAAAAAGTAAATGTAAGTATGTGATTTTAGTACATTTCGCAAGTGAATGAATTCAATATCCAACTCTAATCACACACAATATTAGTTTTAAAAATATTTAAATATTCAATGAAGATTCACAGTAAATACTTGAACCTTAAGTCCATTTTTATTTAAAGTTCATAAATGTCCTTGAACTAAATGTCCATATTTAATAACATAAATTTGCTCATAAATTGTGCTCGCAGACTAAATTTCAATTAGTAGGAAATAATAAAATTTTTGTACATATTAGTAAACATAAAATATTCATATCTATATATCAATTACATAAAATTAAAATAATCTGCTAGCTACATATTTAGTATTTCTCCATTAGCGTTATATCAATGATATTTGTCATTTTAACATCATACACTTATTTCTAAAAAGTGTGAATTTCATTGCAATTTTCTAATATTTGAGTAGATAAAAATACATAGTAATCAATAATAAATGCATACGTATAAAACATCCACATTCTAATATCACCGGCCACACAATTAGCTACCATAAGCCTTCGGGCTGGTCGTGTGGTCTGGGTCTTCAACATTCTAATATCAAATACAATATTTACATTTTTTTTATATCATTTCCAAAAGTGTAGCTAAATTCTCAAAGTGAGCTACATGTGTTTACATAAAGACAATTTGTCTTTTCCTCAGTCAGTAAACTAAATAAACCTTGAATGGTTATGTTCAAAACATGACAACTGTAAATGAATTCTATTATTATTTTTTTATTTTTTTAAATAATGATTAAAATGATTATCTTGTGAAGTAAAAATAAAATAAAATCCTAAAATGTGTTATAAAAATGAATAAAGTGTAATTTTAATTTAGGAAACAAATCCTGATAATCCCAATACTGATTAAGTTTCTACTGCAAATGCGTATGTGAAACAAAGCTATATGTGAACGCCTAAATGACATAATGCACATGAAAAGGTAAATTGCTGATTGAACAAAATAAGAACAAGAAAGATCAATCATGCTTAAAGCATTGGTTATGAAACACTTTCCAACTTCAATGCAATTTTATTTAAAAAAGTCGAAAATGCAATACATTCCTCGGTAATATTTTAAAACTTATCACAATACTACATTGATTTATTATATTTGAAAACTTAAACCTTCATTGAAAAAAATGAACTTCATTCAAATGACGGCATTGAAATATAAATTGCCTGGTTTAAATATCTCTAAAATGCAACACATTCCACGGTAATATTTTTAAAACTATCATAATACTACGATAATTTATTATATTTGAAAACGTCATCGAAAACAACTGAAATAAATTCAAATGACTTCATAGAAAAAATAACACGCCTGGATCTCTCTATAAAAGCAGGATTTCATTCATTTCATTCATCACAATACCATATAATAATTTATTTTATTTAAAAATTAAGACCATGGAGCTACAATTCATAAACTCTATACTTAAAACTTCATCGAAAAAAATCGTCCTTCTGTTTATAAAATCAATTAATATTTCATTCATATCAGCCATGCAGACTCCATGGACTGAATTATTTTGTGTTAAAGAAATACAGGAATTCTAATACAACTCATTCTATATATTTTGCTGTTTACATTTTACATAGGTGAAAAATAGGCTTAGTTGTAGAAATAATCAAATTTAGATGAGCATTTAAACTCAAATATATTGTCATTGCGTTGTTTCAGTATGTAGATGCACAGAATTTAAGCAAAAATAAAGTAATTTTAGGACGGATACAACACTCAATATGAATTAAAAAAAACTTGAAAAAATCCCGATTTTGAAACAAGATGGATGCCACATATCATTTTGAAGTGGGTCATGTGATCGTTTCATATCATGGTCACGTGATCGTTTCAGATAAGAGGTGTAATTATTATTTTAATTTTTATTTAAAAAACTACTGAATATATTTCGCTGAATTTTTTTTTTATATATTTTATGGAACAATTTGAATATTACCTAAAATTTTCGAAGCAATTTGTGAATTTTAAATCCGCTTAAAAAATGCTTGAAAAATTAGGTCCCATAGGGCTCAATGTATTTCATTTTTTCGACAAGGGTACAATCCAAAACTAATTGGGTGATATTATTCATTTATATTCCCATAGGTTCTACAGACCGTCTGAACAACATACTAAAATTTCATTTTGATTAAGTCATTTTTACGGCAGTTATCGTGCTAACGGACGGACAGACAGACAGACAGACAGAATGAACAAAGACATAAACACTTTTCAACTTTGTTGTAAAGTGTTAAAAATGATGATGGAATGAATTCAACAAAGCACAATAAACAGAAAATTCACATGATCAGAAAGGAGTAGGAAATGAGAACAAAAAAAATGTTATTCCTCTCCTGCAACATTATAAAACCTTGGGAAAAAAATTGAAAATACGAGATAATCGAAAAGTTTTTCTGAGAATTGTCACAAGTTTGACGAAAGATTTGCTGCACAGATACTTAACAAGAAATCAAAAGGGGCCTATAAAGGGTCAGAAGAAGTGAATCATTGTCTGACCAGCAGACTAAGAATCCAAAAAAAAGCGTATATATACTAAATTGAAAGAAGTGATATCTCACCAAGAACATCCCAACATAAATTTATCAACAATTTTAAAAGAAATGGAAGTTAAAATTGAATCTATATGAATGAAAGCTATTAAGTAATACATTATATTTTAGAATGAAATTGTAATGAAAACCTATAAATTTATTAAAATAATAACTGAAAATAAAAAATCATAGTGTTTAAATGAAATTATTATTTATTAAATTTAAGAAAAAATTTGATTTATTTTTTTATTTTTTTTTTTTGAAAAATTTAATTACAAGATTATTATAAATGTGATCTTAAGAGTGGAATTCTAAATAGTTTATGAAAGTGAATTTTGATTTCTTTGAGTGATTCAAGATATTTTATCACTGCATTGTCATTCCAAACATTGTGAATAATTTCAGAAGGACTCTGATATTTTGGTCTTAATAAACCTGTGTGTGATAATGCCTTCATGTAAACTTTGTCACCTAAATTTAATTTCTGTCCTTTGCAATTCTTTAATCTTCCCTGAATCTTTTCATTTGCATTATCTAGATTTTGAAAAACCTGATTTTTGATTTCTTCTTTTAATTTATTGTTCTCCTCAATAAATTGTTCAATAAATATAGATGTCTCCCTGATTTTGGAGAACATATCCAATGGTAACCTTAGTTCTCTATTGAAAAAGAGCACGTGTAGAGAAAATTTTGTAATTGAGTGTTCTGACTGATTATAAAATAATTTGAATTTTAGAATTTGATTATGCCAATCAACATGTTCATTACAGAAACAAGCTAGAGTTGTTTTCAAAATACCATGTGAGCGTTCTAGTAATCCATTACTGCTCGGATGAAAGCAAGATGATTTGTGATGATCAATATTTAAATCAGAAAAAAATTTTGAGAATTCCTTAGATGTAAATTGAATACCATTATCTGAAATATCACTTTGCAACATCCATACCGAGAGAAATATTGATTCAAAACATCTATAATAGTTTGCGAAGAAATATTTTTAATTGGAAGAACCTCAAGAAATCTACTAAAATGATCAATTATGGTAATAATGAAGTTATGTTGTTTAGTTGATCGTACAACCTTTCAACAATATCAGTAGAAATAACCTCTCCGATGGACAAAGTCTCTTCGCCTGAAGTTTTACAGGTTGTTTAGCTAATTTTTTAGATTTAAATTTAAGACACTGAGAACAATTCAAAACAAAGTTTTTCGTATCACCAAACACGCCATGCCAGTAATATAATTTTCCTACAAAATTGTATGTCTCCAAAGTGTGCGGCATGTGCTGAGTAAATAACAGCCTTCTGTAATGATTGTGGTAAAACAATTCTGAATTGATTTGCATAATGCTTTTTAGATCTCATTTTCATCATCAATATATTGAAGAATCAATTTTGAAAATTTTGAATTTATTTTTATTTAGATTGTCAATTACTTCTTGTCCCACTTTTGAAATTTTATTATCCTTCAATAATTGTTCAGCCAAAATATTCTCATTAGATAAACATTTATCAGATTGAAAAATGTTGTTCATTAAAAATTTTACATTATTATTGGAAAAAATCACTCTACTGAAATAATCTGAAGGATTTGAAACACATTGTGAATATGTGAAATAGAAAATTTACATTGCTGTAAATATAATAACCATCAACAAGTAATGTCACTCTGAGATTCTAAATTCAGATGAAAAGAAAGTGCCTTGGCATCACTCAAAATTTTAAACTCTGCACCAATAAGATTATGCTTAAAATCTCTAACTGACTCATAAATTGCTAATAGCTTAAGTTTCAAACTGGGATATCTAGTTTCTGCATCTTTCAATTTTCTAGAAAAATATTAAATTGGATGCAAATTCATATTCTTGTGCCAAAATTCCACTTAGAGCTACTTACTCGCATCAGTTATTAGGAAAACAGGCTGGCTGAAATTAGCATTTTTGACAATTGGTTGACCTAAAATAAATAGCTTGTTGCAATTTTAAAAATCTGATGTGGGCAGCACATGACTTTCCCTGCAGACTTATATCCACGTACTCTTTATTTCAATTAAATTTAATTCACTTTTAATTCAATTTTTGTTCTCATTTGATAACTGGACTTATTTTCAAAGGTGGCGTTGAAAAAATATGAAAAAAATTAATATATCGCGAGAACGGCTAGTTCTAGTGAAATGGGGTTGGTCTTATTCTTTTTTTCGTTAAAAATTACGTATTAAACAAGCATTTAATGGATATATTTGACCATACGTAGCTTTTTAGTTTAGATTTTGACAATTTTTGCGGGCCATTCTGCAAAAAAAGGCAGGTTATTTTTTTCTGAATGATACCAAAATCTAATCAGCACCAGGGTGACCTATACGTGACTCATCTACCGAATTTTGTGAAATTCGGTCCATTAGTTTTTCAGCTAGAGTGGATACAAGCTTTTGCGGGCCATTTCGCAAAAAATGGAGGGTTCTTTTATCCCGAATCGTACCCAAAACTAATCAGCACCAGACTCGACCACAAGTGACTTACCTACAAAATTTTGTGAAATTTGGTGTATTAGTTTTTTAGTTAGAGTGGATACAAAATCTGCACAGACAGACAGACACACAGACAGACACACAGACACACACACAGACGTCACGCTAAAGATGGTTTTTTCGTATTCTAGAGGTCTCGAAACGTGTAGATCCGTCGAAAACTCGAGTTGCGATTTTCGACATGATTCCAATACTTTCCCTATACATTACCATGTATTGCAGGGAAAGTAAAAATGAATCTTTACATTCTTCAGTCCATTTGAATTTAGCATTTCTTTGGTTAAATTTACAAGAGCTTCAACAATTTCTGCTTAATCTTTAAAATTTTAAAGTAATTTGCCATGCCTAAAAAGGTTTTTATATGCTTATTGTTTTTGGGAGTAGAAAAAGACTCAATTTTCTGAATATTCTTATCTGAAGAAGAATAACCATGTTTGTCCACTTTAAAACCATGATATTCAATTTCAGATTTAAATAATTAGAGCTTATGAGGATCCAGCGTTAAATTAAACTTGCTTAACCTGTCAAAAATTAATTGTAATTTGTCTAAAACTTCAGAGAAAGAATTGCTTCCTGCAATGATGTCATCAAGAAAAAATTAAATACCTAAATGTTTAATATCTCCCAAATAATTTTGAATAAGTTGAGGAAAATAACTAGTTCTGTTTGTAGTACCCTGGGGCAATCTAGTAAGCCAAAAATTTCCTATTTCTGTGCAGAATGCAAAGAGCTTCGCTTTATCTTCTTTCTTCTCAGTTTTATTCGAAAAAAAAAACTTTTTAAATCTAATACACAATACAAATTTTGACCAGATACGTCTTGCAAAATGTCATGAATATTAGGTACAGAAATCTAAAATGTGTTAAAATGCTATTTAAAATTCTATAAGTAATCACAGGTCTATATTTAATATCTTCAGGTTTTGTCGATTTAATGATTTGTTTCTTTTTTACCATAATGAAAGGAAATGCATTATTTGAATTATATTCTCAATAATACCTGCCTCGAGAAGTTGTTGAATTTCTTTCTGAGCAATAGATTTGACTAAATGTGGAAGCTTATATGGTTTACATTGGACTGGATAATCATGTATCAAATTACTTCAGTCGTTACACCAAGAGTTTTATAATCTTTAGAAAAAACAGCAAAATTTTTCAAAAGCATTTCTTGAACCTGTGTTTTCTGATCAGGATTCAAGTGATCAAGTTTAAAATCATCTTTACTAAGCTGTGGTTTCCTAAGTTCCAAAATTTAAGAGTTTATGTTGCTAATTTTTGCGATGTTTTGTTTTGCCTGTGGCTTGATGTCAAAATTAGATAAAGTAATTTGAGAAAGAGTAATTTAGAATTTTTCTTAATATTTACATTTTGATTTGTATTATTTGAAATTAATATCATTATTCTGTCAACATTATATACTGAACAAATTCCACTATCAATTTGAATGTTAATTTTGTTTTTGGTCGAAATAGCCAAAATTTCAGAATTTAAGTCAGGTTTGTCAACTTTAAGTTCCGCCAACATGGTTTGCATAGGTGCAATATTTAGATTATTAATTGTTCTAGCAAAATTATCTAATTTGTCTTCTTTATTAACATTTTTTTACATTACAATTTTGTTTGCTTACATTTTGTGCTAAAAGTTTGTCATTTGATAAATTTATAATTTCATTATTTTCTAAATTTGGAATGAAAATATCATTTAATTTTGTATCATTGCTGTTGTTTACATTTAAATTTGGATGCTCACTGTTTTCTGAAGAATTAATTTTTGAATTTGAAGTTTCATTGACATTTAATATCAAGTTTTGATCAATATACTCATTGTTTACCTTATTAAATTCAATTTGAACATTACTGTTATGCAAAATCAATTCGTTTTGTGACATATCTAAATTAAACTTGTTTCTTTTAATAAAATCGAAACCAATTATCATTTGATAATCACTAGACCAAGTGTCATTTGTCACAAAGAAAACATTTTTGAAATATTGATTGTTGATTTTAAAACCGAATTCAACAGTATGCTTAAATGGAATAATAGATTGATTTAAAGTTTGAATTGTAACGTTTGTTGTTAAGTAATTGATTTTTGTTTTATCTCTACTTTTTTCAAAAAGTTGATATGAAATGAGAAATAGAGAAGCACCTGAATCGATTAAAGTTAAAAACTGAAAATCATCAACAGAAATCTGTAATCATTGAAGATTAGAACCTAAAATGTCACCGTCTTCAACTAAATTGCATGAAGCAGTGATGTGAAAATGAATAAAACTTGAATTAGAAGAAATAGTAACATTTTGTGAATGTTTTCAAGATTCTCTGACACAATGTTATCATTGGAAACATGAGTGCGGGGAATTTCAAAGGGTAAATGGAAAGTTACAACCGCTTTTGTAGTTAAATCAGTACTGAGATTAACAGTAGTTTCCCTTCCTAGTTTAAATTATTTTGATACTTATATTGAAACCTTAACATGAAATTGACGATAGCAGTAAGAGCCTATAAAATTTTAGCTCCTCAGAGCTCAGACGAGCAGCTTCTCTGTAGTTAGCTTTCTGAATGTTTTCAGGCATAAGTACCTTTTCTGAAGCACGCACAGGAAATAATCTTATATCTTCATAAACAAGATTGAAATTCACTCAATAAAGCATGCGTATTCGTTGACTGTACAATGACAAGGGAACTCTGCACTCGAGTAAAAAAAAATATTCTTCTAAAAAAATTTCACACTATTTAAAAACAAATCCATCCCCCTTCCCAGGGAAGGAGGAGCTACTTTTCACTTCTTCAAAACCAATTTCACATGTCGAGCTAAAAGCAATTGATTTTTAAAAAAATGGTCAACTTTACTGTAGGTATACTGGGAAGATAGGCGTGCCAATACCTGCTATTGGTTATAGACCAAATGATGCCATTTCGATCAACGTATGGTATAATAGGGGTGAAGAGTTTTCTTCTACTGCCCTGAAGTGTTTTCGCTGAAGGCTGTTGAATAAAAAATATAACAAAAATGACACTGCACAAATGGTAGAAAGTGTAAGATGAAAGTCCTTCACATAAATCCCAGTGAAATTGAGCTTAATTGCTGGTTCTTGACAACTAAATGGTTGGAAAAATAGTGAAAGATTCCCAGATTGCAAAAAGGATATGGGAGGTCTTGCCTTCCCCTCTCAAATGCGCATTATTCCAGAGACATAAAATAGACTATGAAAGGTTTGAGGGAGTGAGTGCTGAAGTTTTTATGACTTTTATAGCTTTGTCTCTGCTCAGATCCTGGGAAAATCCCTTTCCCTTAACCACCTGAGAGTTGAGGGAAAATAGCCTCTTTCCAAAAAGATAGTTTTCTGTGCATGATCAAAAGTGTTATAGTGAGTTTGAAATTCTAAACTCATCACAACAAACAGTATACCCGTTCTTCGTACGGAATACTATAGATTGAAAGGAAACTATAGATTAAAATGCACAATCATGTGCACATTCCTATAGTATTCTAATTCAAAATGGCATTATTATTAAAAATATTCTATTAAAATATTTAAATTAATGCTACTAAAAAGAAGTTTAAGAATCTCTTTTCGCTATACAAAATTATCTTCACAGGCATATCTTAAGAATAATACATCCTGATCCCGTTTGTAAACAAATTTTCAAAAAGTATAAAATTGAATCTGTATATGCCAAAATGAAAGCTCTAAAATAGTATGGGAAGTAAATTGTATGGACCCTTACTACTTACATTCTTGTAGATTAGAAGATATGGAAGAATATATGGATAAGATTTATGGTGGAGTGAGCGGCAGCCCGTCAAGGTTGCAAATCTAGTATGTTATTCAGGATGTAAAGTATGTGCTATAATACAAGCTTTCAAAAATCCTTTAAATTTTTCCAAATAAAACTACTTATTGCCTGGACTAGTAGGGAAAAAGTGCGTTAAAAGGTGAAAAACATATTGTATCAATAAACGAAAGAAAACGGAGTTCTGAGTTGCCTGTACCAATGGCGTATGTAGTAAAACGATTTACTAAAGTTCTAGAGTGCTTAAAGCGTGCAAATCAATAGGAAACTCAAATTTCAATTTTACATCTCATTCAATTACTCTTTCTAATATTACCCAAGCTTAACTAATAACAATATTTTTAATTAGTCTTGTACATTGGGAAAACAAAAAATGTACGAAAAATTCGAAAAGTCGTCTGTATTTCCTTCTATGTGCGTCTGTGAGATGCACACACCACAACTCAAGAACGGATGCTTGTAACATGAAAGTTTATGTGTACACATATTATGTAATAACATAATACTGCAACTATATTATATGTATATATATATATATATATATATATATTAGAAAATTGTAATAATAAAAATAATTAATTCAAGTAAACGTGAAATAGTAACATCACCATAGAAGCAAAACTATGGCCATAAAGCCGATAATGGAAAAGAACAGCACAGGCCCAAATTTGAAGATTAATCAGAATTAAATTCATCTTCAGGTCTAAGTATTTAATTCTAATTAACCCAAACAAATGCCTGTTTCAGATTCAGCAATAGTACATCACTATAAATGCTCAAACTCAGACTACGGGTATAAAAGATGAAAAATTGAAGATAAGAAACATTAGGAAAATTAGTATTATCATGAGGCAGGAACCCTTCTTCTTTCACCACGTGTATATGCGATCAACCTCAACAGCATGAAAATATCTAAAACCACCGGAATGAACATGACGAAATACAACCTAGGCGGCAGAACGAACGTTCACAGCGACCCTTCCAGACTCGTCCAGTGAGTCAGAGCAAGAGACAGGACAATTACCCATATAAGTAAAACATAATATGAACATGAAGCACAGATGAAAATTCCTACTAAACAAGTAATTCATATATACACCAATTATAAGGGCGCTCAAATTGTAGTATCAAACTGGCTAAAGTTACAATTTTTTAGCGAAAATAAAAAAATTCAAAGCATTAATATTAATGTATCTTATTTTCCGATTTTTTTAATTTTTTAGTTTATTTTATTATTTTTCATTTTTATTTATTTATATAATTAATAAATAATTATATATATTTTTTAGCCACTATAATTGGAAAAGTTGTCTTGGGTGTTATCGAGTGGAAGTTGATACATTGAGTTGATAATTTTAATAACGAATTTGGGAGGATATGCATTATTAGTCGCTGTACTCAATAATTCCATAAAATGTGCTAATTTATAATTTTCATTACAAATTTTATTGATTTTAAGACACTGGTTTATTATAATATTTCTAAAAACTGATATATGCAAACAAGAATCAAAATATTGAATTTTTGATGTATTAAATTTAAAATCTCGTCTTTTATCATATAAGTTTACAGTCTGATTACAATTTTGTAAATATAAATTTAAATCTAAAAGTTTGCAACATTAGAGTCATTATTACTTGCATTTAATTGTAAATTATTAGAATAAAAGTTAAATACTGTAAGGATATTATTATGTGATACACATAATATGTCATCTAAATATCTAAACATGGCATATTATGCAATCCTGGATTAATGTTCTTTTTATAGAAGAATAAATACAGATTAGCTAAGAATGATGAGGCACCCCCTTGTGGGATACCAACTGTTGCTTAAAAAATGTACCACAGTGTTGAATATAATCCTCATAGAGAGTGAAATTAAGTAATTTATATATATATATATATATATCATATATATTACGATTGGTTACCACCCCATTGAAATCCAGTCTTAATCGGTCTTCCGGCTTTCCAAACAGATACTTTATACCTTCGGGTGGGTCAAACGGCCTGCTTAATACGGTTGACATGCATGTAGCTTATGAGGTTGTCTATAGAAACGGAAGTGGGTTTGTAAGATTGTACCGATACTCTTACACCCCTTTCACCAGTAGTTCTTCTGTTTTACTGGCAGCTCCATACGTTGCATTTGCATGCATATCGGCCATCTTGACATTCGTGAAATGCTCTAGTATTACTTACGAAGTCTATGTTACGAATGATGATGGGCAAAGATAGTCAATTATAACGCCGTCCAATAGCGCCCTCTAGCCGCAAAAAGCTATGTCTGCTGACATAAATTCATATATGGAAGTTGTTTGTTTTAGTGTTTCCCATCTTCCATTTAAGTTTCTACAGAGAGCTTTAAATCACCCTAATACTATACAACCATACGATACAATACCCGACGATTTCTTAGGCTGGCCACACATTGAGGATTCAGGACGCACTACCAAACAGAAGTGGGGACCCGACCTACCTCTCGGTTTACGAGTTCGTCATGCACTGCGTCTCATATATTGCTCAAATATGCACTAGAAATCGATTCTTTTCCCTTGGATTTTTCGTCTATTCAGTGCAGTATGTGGTGATGTGTCTTCATTGTATATGCAGTTTGTACAATACAGTGTTCTTGCTCAATGTGTGACCAGACGCTGACGTGTGAAATCTTTACGCGCGCGTTTATGTATGATAGTTAAGTTAAAAAAAATGATAAATAGAATAGGATAAATGTAATCCTGTAAATTTGAACATGCTGTGCAAGTTTAATAATAGTATATTGATGTTTATATTGAATCACACATTATCGTGAAATAAGATAATTTTTGGATGGCATCACTGTAGCTATCACATGACATCATATTCTCTATCCAATCCCGTTTAAGAAATTTGTTGATTTCTTCTATCATGGCAACCACATCGCAACGTGATGCGTGATAGAGATTCTTTGTTGATTAGTTAGTTTCCTTATGTTGCAGATGTCATGTTATTTTTTAATAACTACTATAGGTTGTACTAAACGTTATGTGTTTAATATTAAATGAAGTTTAACTAAAATTTGCCTTCAAATTGCCCACTGTACTTTTTCAGTTTATCAGTTTCAGATAATATATCATGAGTATGGACCTTTAACTTCCGATGCGTGTTGAATTGCTTTCAAATTAATATTTCAAATTGTTTACATCTTGAAATTGTCGTGAAATTTCGAAATGGTCAAAGTAACTGTAATAGGTGGTGGAAGCTTGGGTGTCAAAATTATAGGTTTGAAGTGTTTATATTTATTTTACTTTATTTATTGTGTTTTTTGCTCGATGTATGCGACAGCTGTTTTGTATAAATTGATTCAATTTATTTTCATATGAAATACTTTCTATATGTGAAAGAAATAGTTATTGTATGTGATTGGGCGAATATTCTAAATTATTCAATTATATATTCTGTAGTATTATTTTGAGTTCAAATATTACCTTTGTTATTAATTTTTATTAAAATTAATAACAAATTAATTAATTTTGTATTAAAAAGGAATCATTATATATTAAATTAGTGAATTTCATATGTAATTAAATTTGCATTATTATTTAATATATAATTTATTAATCAAAATATGTTATAATTGCAGATGCAATATTTATTTGACTTGTGGATATACTTAAATGCTAGATAAGTTGACTTAAATTTAGTGCTTGTTTTATAACAAGTGCTTTTAAGTTTCAGCCTACAATGATTTCATATAGTTATTGTCAGTTGATGTCAATGGTATGAGATGCATAATGCTTTTGTAAGGAAGATTCAATTAAATGACTGGGTACATTAAACTTCCTTTTCTGTGAGTGTAGCAAAATGATGACAAATAGCAAGACATCACATTGAAAGAAAGCATTCTGTGATGGAAGGTTACATTAATATAAAAATTATTTCATGCAGTTACAGAAATATTCTTGGAAACAGTCTTATTAAGATGTGTCTTTTGGAATTTATATATTCTAACAATTTCTAAAAATTTCAACATTTATGTATCCTTTTTAAAACTTTAATCTTATTTTGTAGTTTTTATTTTCAGATTAATCATACTAACATAATTTGTTACACATTCTGATCAGCACATATCCACTTTTAATCTTATTAATGTACTTACTCTTTCTTTGGTTGGATACTTTCTTTAAGGACACAACATTTTGTGTAATAGATCATTTTAAGTTTTAATTCAATATGAAACATTTATCGGAAAATAACTCTAAAGTAAACTACAAATGTTAATCAATAATCTGTTATTAAATAGAAATTTATGAACAGAAATGTTTAAAACAGTAATTGAAATTATCTATATGTACTAATTACCAAGTGTCCTTCTGTCTGTCACACTTTTTTTTTAGGCACTTCCCGAATAGATGAGTCTTGTAATTTGGTACATGGGTCGATCATTCGATAAAACCACATGGAAAAATCGTATTTTCCAAAAATGTTCTGAAGAGTAGGTGCTCTACATCAAAATGTTCGAAATGTGAAATGATAGGAAAGCATGCTTTGCGATGAGATAGAAATTTTAAATTTGGTGTACGGATAAATCGTTCGAAAGGAAGAAAGTGTGCATTTTCAGATTTCCTATATTTTCTACTTAAAGGGGTGCCGCACACCAAAATATTCGATTTGCCGAGTAAATGAGAAATGGCTCTTTTACAATTTGATAGAGGCTTTAAATTTGGTATATGGGCTTATCATTTGATGAAAACACCCAAGACAAATATAGTTTTTCAAAAATGTGCATTTAAGGGAGTGTACCAGAGAAAAACTTTAGAAAGGTGAATTGATAAAAAAGCATGCTTCGGGATGAGATAGAGATTTCAAATTTGGTGTACGTGTAGATAGTTTGGAAGAAAGAACGTGCACAATTTCAGTTTTCCAATATTTTCTAATTTAGGACGTGCTGCACACCAAAATGTTTGATTTTCAATATAAAGGAGAAATGCCCCTTTTAAAACATGATAGTGATTTGATATTTGGTAAATGGGTGAATCATCTGATAGAAAACTCAAGAAGAATAGAGTTTTTTAAAAATGTATATTTAACCCTTTCGGGACGGCAGTATTCCGAAACTGCCGTGGTCCAAAGGACGGAGCATTTCGTTTCCGAATTGTTCCCAAAAGATGGCTAATTTTTTGCGCTAAGCCTAATTCTCGAAAAAAATTCACTAAAAATCACCCGTTCAACACAGCATTCTACTTTTTCAGCAAGAAAGGAAATACTTATTTTCTATTTGATGTATATTTTTTATACAAATTTTCTTTTATCAAAATATTAAAAATTTTAGTGTATATATGTTTTAGGTACAGATGGATAATTCTTTGGCATGTCCTTCCGATTTTTTAAAACTGTACCACAAAAATGCGTATTCTTAGACAAAAAATACTTTGCAAGTACAGGAGAGGTAAAAAATTTATCCAAATACAAAGTATATCCTTTTCCTAAAAATTCGCTTAGAAATGTTTTCACAATGCATTCTCCATACCCACCATCAGAGCTTGATAATTTCGTGTCCTTTCCAGTATACACAAAGAAATTCCATTTATAGCCTGATTCCTATTCTGACGATTTATATATTTTTATTCCATATCTGAACCTTTTCGAGGGAGTTATATTGACGAAATCCCAGCCTTCCTTTCCATGAGAACAAAGATTCATTAATGAACACATTTCTTCTAGGAGTGTATATAGATTTAAATTTTGAAACTAATGCATCTAACACGGGTTTCAATTTATCTAGTTTTGGGGCATTACTATCAAGAGTAAAATGAAGGTAACGTAATATTCCTATAAATCGATCACGACTCATAACTGAATTAAAAAAAGGAGTACTGATAATTGGATTCTTAGAAAAATACATTTTAAGATTTGGTTTTCTGACAATGCTCGTCAAAATTACAAGTGCGAGAAACACACGAAATTCGTTTCCTGTCACAGGTGTAAATACATTTGAAAGAGGTGGAGTCTTCGATGGGGAAGGAGAGAGGAGATTTTTCTCCCATTTTTTCTTTGCAAACTCATTTGCTTTTACGATAAATTCTACTAGTTCATCATCAAAAAATATGCTAGAAAAATCAAGTTCCTTATCTAAATTAGGCGGCATGATATTGTGATTTATTCCAGGTATGTTCAAAAACTCAAAAGAATTCAGATCTTTCAAATCACATGTCCAAACATCATTTGAAAAAACAGCAACTCTGAAGCTGGCGGCGTTGTAATAATAGTACGCTCAGAATCTGAAGAATCAATTGCATTTTCAGATTCATCATCCGAAATAACACTGTTCCACGAATCTTCACTATCTGCTTTGCTTTCATTACTGTCTGGTTCGTTTACCATACGCGTATATTCTTCCACAGAAAGAAAAAGTCTCAAACCAGTCATACTTTTATCCGAAATAGCCTAATCATTTCACTGTCGCACATTCCTTTACCCCCCCCCCTTTCCCCCCCCCCCCCCCCCAAAAAAAAAAATACTCTCTTATATTCCTGTAATTCACCAACGAAATCATTAAAAGCTAAAATCAAAAGGAGACCCGGAACTCAATTATAAAATTGTTGATGCTGCGAGAAGTGCTCTGTTTATTTTACAGAACCATGTGTTTCACCGCTCCAAATGGAGAAATAATTCATTGGATTCTCCTTGTGCCAAGGTCAAACATCTATAAAATACATTTAAGTTGCTTCCACGGGCATTTAACGCCATCTAGTAGACAAATAAATTCAATTGAAAACGTTTCATGTAGAAACACAGATACGTGTCACTCGCCGTTTAGGGTAAAATTCTCTCTGGCACGAGTGCGTGCCGTACGTCCTTGAATGCAAGTTCGCAGCCGGCACGCGGGCGTGCCAACTGTTGCGAAAGGGTTAAGGAGGTGGGTACTCTCCACACAAAACATATATTGGGAGGCACTTCCCGACCGTTCAAACAGTTACCTTACACCTTTCTGGTAGGTCGGACGGTCTGGGTTTCAACAACAACAGCACAAAACATTTGAAAAATGAAATGATAGAAAAAGCATACTTCACGATGCGATAGAGACTTCAAATTTGGTGTACGGGTAAAAAGTTGGAAAAGATGAATGTGGGCAATTTCAGTTTGCCATTATTTGTTATTGTAGGGGGTGCCTTTCACTAAAATATTCAATTTGCCTAACAAAGAAAAATGCCTCCTTTATAATGTGATAGAAGCTTAAAATTTAGTATATGGGCTAACCAATTGATAATAAACCCAAGATGAGTACGGTTTTACAAAAATGTTCATTAAGGGGATGCTACACAGAAAAACATTCGAAAGGTGAAGTGATAGAAAAAACAAGCTTTGTGATAGGATAGAGACTTCAAATTTGGTGTACAAGTAGATAGTTCGAAAGGAAGAGAGTGGAAAATTCCAGATTTCCAATATTTGCTACTTTAAGAGATGCCGCACACTAATATGTTCGATTTCCCAAATAAATGAGGCACGCATCCTTTTAAATGTGATAGAGGCTTGATGTTTGGTATATGGGCCAATCATCTGATAAAAAACCCAAGACGAACAGATTTTTTCAAAAATGTTCAGTTCATTTATGGGTGTGCTTCACAGAAAAATGTTCGAAAAGGGAAATGATAAAATAGCATGTTTCGGGATGAGATAGACTTTAATTTGGCGTATGGGTGAAAGGAGCTTGAAAGTAAGAAGTGCACAACTTAAGTTTTCTAATATTTCTTATTTAGGGGGGTTCTGCACACAGAAATATTCGATTTGCTGAATAAATGTGAAACGCGAATTATTCAAAAATTTACATTATTCAGGGTTGCTTGTTGCGAAACTGTTGATTTTTAATGGGTATTCTGTTAGTTACATAATATTTTTATAACTGTAGTTACATAATATTTTTATAAGTGAAGTGAATCAACAAAAAAATTCAGTATGAAATTTTAAATATATAATTATATCATA
Organism: Amaurobius ferox; assembly: GCA_951213105.1. Taxonomy (NCBI): domain Eukaryota; kingdom Metazoa; phylum Arthropoda; class Arachnida; order Araneae; family Amaurobiidae; genus Amaurobius; species Amaurobius ferox. The sequence continues at coordinate 113,370,616 of OX578138.1, forward strand.
AAATTAACAAGTTCTTGAGCAATACTAGTCAACAAGTATGGCCAAGTATGTATGGTAACTTGAGTTATTAAAGGGTAGGTATATAGTAAAGTGGTCATGTGTTACTACCAGTGACATACAGTTATATTTTGTTGTAAGCAAGCACAATTCAATTATCAGATATAAAAACAAGAAGGAAAATATGTATTATTATAAAATACTTTTGTTGGACCTATTTATATATACAAATTCCAATCTTATATTTTCCTTAGTAAACACATTGACATTTTTATGGAAATTGAAGTTCTTTCTCATATTTGCAAGAAGTTCTTTTTTCTCATATTTGAAGAAAACTTTTTAAGATACAACAACATTTTATATCTATGCTACTAGTTGAGAGCATCATAACATATATATGTAAGCAATTGACAAATTGCTTCTATGATCAGAATTATTTTGTGCTAATTAGACTTAATTAAAATAATTACAATTAAAAATTTATTTAATGCTTAATTTCACTTACTAATAGATCTCCAGGAGAAAACATGAATTTTCAGATGATAAAAATGAGCAAACAATGAATTTATTACAGAGCCAGTACCATGCATTTAAATAACAGACTATGGAAGCAATGCTTATTTTGTTTTAATTCTGATCATGGCTCTTACTGATGTCATATAAACGTCAAGCGACATTGAGATCGGGAAGGTTAATTTGAGCTTGGCAGCCAATGATCTATCATTAATCGCCATTTCACAAATACAAATTTTGCTGAGATTTTATAGTGAAGAAAAATATTTAAAATATTTTGATTTTTTTTAAGCTGATGGTAGGCACACAATTCTTATATTGCTTCTATAGACTGCATGCTACTGGCTACCAGAAGAGACAGATAGTGTCCTTAATGGCAAAATGTGGAAGTTAGCACTCCTGTCTCAGAAACCATGAAAGATACAAAAAAAAAGTTAATTAGAAACATGTAGATCATCATCAAATTAATAAGAAATAGCATTTTTCAGAAATGGATGATGCAATTAGGAAGTTCTAAACGTTACTTTGAGTCAGTGTTCAAGGATACCTCCCCACCCTCGTTGACGAGTATTCACCCTCCTGGAGACATTTTATGTTAACCTCGTTTCTATTTATGTGGCACAGCATTCAGATATATTTATATAGGGAAAATAAAAAATTTGCCCCCCCCCCCCCACTAAAATTTCATCCCCCAGCCAAAATGTCCTAAAAGAAACACTGCTTTGAGTATCATATGAAAATAATGGCTGTGACTCATAAAACTGCTTTTGTAGATAAAATATGCAATAAAATTTGTAAATGGTCATCGATCATCAGATATGTGTACTTTTATGAGCATCATGTCAAAGAAAAAGATCATGATGATGACAGGTTGTTCGAATGATGATTAGTGCGAGATGGTACTGTTATAACACGAATTCACATGAAACATTGTGGAAAGTGTGCAACCTTTAGATTTTCTACTGCTCTATATTCACCCATAATGCTGGCAAATGTATAACAGGAAGTTATTTGCTGCATGCAAACATGTATTAAGATCATTGAACTATAATAGATCTGGAATGTAGACTTCCTATTCTATAACATAGCAGCAACTGAAACAAATATTTTATCCTCGGAAGGATACCCTTTGTAAGCCTGTTAGGTAATTAGGATTAGCACTTTATGTGAAATTATAACGTTAAAGGACTGATAAGTAATAATATGAATAGTTGTTGCTTAACTTTTTAATATTTTGCCTTCGCTGTGTGACTGTTAGATTGAATAAACCCAAACTAGGTGTCAAATATTGGTTTGTTGAGTAAGTATGAAGTTCCTAATAAAACTCCAAATTCTTCTTTTTTTAAATAAGAATTATAATATAATAATTCTTCTTTTTCTAAACCGTGTTAATAAACACGGTTTAGAAAAAAAGACACTTTTACTAAATATCCTGCTTCACTTCTTTCTTTTACACTAATTTTAAATGAAATAGCTCTTCTCATTTTTATAGTTTAAAATATCTGCTAACATTACAAGATGCATTGAAATTGAGTTTTTGCTTAACACATAAGTATAAATAAGTGATTTGGTTGCAGTCAAAATGGTATAAGAAGTCTGCACTCCAGATGCATTATACCTCAGTGATTATGGTAGATTGTGGGTATATTAAACATGCTTTACTTTGAATTTTATGTTATGTAAATAACATTTTTGTATTAAATGAAATGATGTATCCTACGAATTTGGTGATGCTTTACAACTTTCTAATTTTTCTTTTTTTTTCTTTATCTCTCATAGCTTCTAAGTAAGACGTGCTAACTTCCAAATTTTCCCACCAGGGGCACTGTCATCAATCTCATCTGGTAGTTTATGATCACTTTACTGTACCAATACCTCACTTTTGTAACTCTAGTTACCATCGTATAAAACTTATTTGGTCTATTTAGCACCTAATTGGTCGCCTTGTATATGTTTCTGAAAGTTTATATACATGTTGTCATGAGTTTTTATGATACATGTAAAATGGTTATGCACTCATGAGATTGTTCTGTTGGTCAAAAGTTGGAAGATAAAATAATTAGTTTTTTAAATTGTTAATAAATGTACATTTATTAGCATTTTTAATCTATTTCCTGACTTCTCTCTTTCATAACTTGAGTATTTTTTCGTAAAGCAGAGTCAGAATTAATAAAAGTTTGTTGTTGTTGAGACCCAGACCGTCCGACCTACCAGAAAGGTGTAAGGTAACTGTATGGACGGCCGGGAAGTGCCACCCAATTTAGACCGGAACCCAGTGGGGGAGGCATCCACAGGGACCGTACCCTCCTTCCCCTACCACCAACCTCTCGGAAGGACTTACGGACCCACATGTTTAACGTGATCGTACTCTGCATGAACACGGCGGCATTTGTGGTAGCGTGCAAATCTAGCGCGCAAACCACGGGGATACCGCACCCGAGATGGCCAACAGCACGCGGTGTTCCGAGGTGGTCACCCACCAAGTACTAACCGCGCCCGATGCTGCTTGACTTCGGTGATCTAACGAGAACCGGTGTTTTCAGCACGGTACGGCCGTTGGCCCTAATAAAAGTTTGTGTCAAAGATCAAAGAAGAGTTAAAAAAATTAGTCCTGCGATTTTATAACTCTATAGCATTATCCTATATATAAAATTGCAGTTTTCAGCCTTCTCCAACAAATCAGAGCGACTGGATCCTACTCTGTGTGTATAAAAAGCATGTCCAATATTATAGCTAATCATGACCTTAAGCAACAAATCAAACTGAATACCCATAACAAACTGGAATTTTTACTTGTATTACAGGTGCAAGTAATGAGTAGGTAAGGACAGGAATTTCACCAACTCTTGGAGCAAAAAGTTTTAGTGACTTCAAACTGAAGAAGAAGTGACTGTTAAAGATACTTAAATAGAGACAAATAATGAAAATAAACTAGCTCATTTATTACATTAGCTTCCTTGGATCATAGTGTATGCATTTTTAGTTTCCCTGCAATACATGGTAATGTAAAGGGAAAGTATTGGAATCATGCCGAAAATCACAACTCGAGTTTTCGACGGATCTCCACATTTTGGGACCTTTAAAATATGAAAATACTATTTTTAGCATAATGTCTGTGTGTGCAATTTATGTATCCACTCTAACTAAAAAACTAATGGGTCAAATTTCATAAAATTCGGTAGGTAAGTCACTTGGGTGTGAACCTGGTGCTGATTAGTTTTTGGTACAATTTGGAAAAAAACCCCGCCTTTTTTTTTTAAATGACCCTCAAAAATCTCATTTATCCACTCTAGCGGAAATACTAATTGCTCAAATTTCACAAAATTTGGTAGATAAGTTACTCGTGGGATACTCTGGTGCTGATTAGATTGTGGTATGATTCAGAAAATAACAATGTGCTTTTTTATTACAAAATGGCCCACAAAAATTGCCAAAATCTAAAAAAAAGACTGCATATGTTCAAATATTTCAATTAAATACTTGTTTCACACGTAATTTTTGACGAGGAAAAGAATAAGAACAACTCTATTACTCTAAGACCCGTTCTCGAGATATTTGAGATTTTTTTAATTTTTGTTGTACCGCCTTTGGAAAAATGTCGAATTACCAAATAAGAAGAGAAATTGGATTAAAAATGCAAATTTAGTGTTATTTTTTGCAATTAAATTCAATTTAATGGATTATTAAAGAAATAAAGAAAAAATGAATTTGAGTCTGCAGGGAAAGTCATGTGCTGCCCACATCAGATTTTTATTACTTTCTCATATTATTACATAGAGAAATTATTGTTTTTCCGAATATTTTTGATTTCACGATTTTATGGATAAACATGTTTTAAGACTTCAGGAACCTATTTCCACTTTTTTTTTTTATGTAATTCGATAGGCAAACCTACCTGTTTTGCTTAACATGCATTGTCATTGCTTGAGGATGCATTCCCTTATCAAAATATTTTAAAGCAATAGACACCAACTACAATCATATCCCATGCTGTTATGGCCAAGAGAAGCAAGGAGTTTGGTGAGCCATAACAGGCAGTAGCCCTCTACTTATGATATAAATATAACTATGAGTTTTTAATGGGTTGAACTAGATTTTGCATTTTGCTGTTTAAAACAATCCCTGTATGAAAAATAGATATAATATGGCCACATTTTAATTTCTCTACTATATATACAATTTTAAGTACAATTCAGTCAGTTGAAGCCTATTAAAATGAATCCAATAAATATTTTGTTAAAATAGTTTTCTTTGACAGTTTTACGTTTTCTTGAAATTGAATGAATAGTTTAATAGTGATGCTATTTCATCAGTCATATAGACAGGTATTCATATTTATATGAAAGATGTAAAACTGAAACTTAACTAATAAAATAGAAATTCATTTAGGTCCCTTATTTTTAATTTCTGTATACAGTATAGCTGCTGCACATTTATGTTATCATATAAAAATTAACTTAATTAGCTGCATGCCATCTTGGTACTTTCATAATTTTCAAATTAAATTCACATCAAATAATTCATTACATGTTTTGTGTGTGATAAGTTTTCTGAAACAAATACTGTTATTAACATTGTTTTATTTTTCTTTCTTCAATTTTAATTATTGCTTATAAATTTTTAGGAGAATTAGCGTATCGTGGCAATGAAGTACGTGTTTATGATCGTAGCCCTGAAGCTTTAGATAGAATAAAATTACGTATTCAAGAAGAAAAACGTCTACTTGCTGAAGATGGCCTTCTTATGTCTCCTAATTTCCTGGTTTGTTTTGTACTTAATTTTATAATTTTTTTAATAATATATATCTATATGGTTTATGTTGTTTTCAAACTTCCAATATCAGCTGCAACCTTGTTGCTATGCTCAGTTTAAAAAGAATGACCATATACCTTAATAAAGTTACAGATTAAGAATTTTGGCTTCTGGACAGTGGCTAGTAAGTCCCAAAAAGTTATTGGCCAAAACATATTTTCGCTGTTCAAATATTTTTACCATGAATTTAACCTTTTCTGGTGCTTATGGAGATGCATAAAGAAGTGGTGGCTCGTGACTTCAGTTATGGGTGTAGCAGATACAGTCGTGAAACTCCCTCTCCTCTTCCACAACAAACATTATCAAAACATATCATGCTACCAACACAAATGTTGTCAAATATTATCTAAAAATAGTCAAATGAGTCTGAAAAATACACCACATATTAATAATAATAACCTATTCAGTTGGTAACTGTAAGTGAAGTGGTGCTTATCCTGCGTCACCTGATGAGTCACCACTGGCATAAAGTGTACATATATGTTGAATGAATGAATGAAATGAATGTGGGTGGCTCCAGAAGAGCCCAGCACATTGACCAGAGGTCTATTGTACTACCCCAAAAGAGAAAGATCTCTAAGAAAAGAGACCAGTAGCCGATGCAAAAATAAGCAGGCACTTGACAGGTATGTCATTCAGCTCCCAGGGTTCAATCACATGGCGACCAATGTGTTCAAATCTGTGAGCAGAGTAAGCCTCACATTCACAGAGAATGTGAGCAGCAGTTTCTTCGCTGTAATTGCAACCTCTGCAAAGCGAATCTTTAGTGATACCCATAATGTTAAGGTATCTCTTGAGGGGTGCAGTGCCCAGTAAGGAGCCCAACAGCCCTCCTGAGTACATATATGTTATACCACCCACTGAAACATTAAAAATTATTAACTATCAGCATATTATATTTCAAATGTATTATTTATGCATATAATTATTTGTGATTATTAACAAAATTTTACTTTTCATTTTTACATATAATAAGGATTCTGCTATTATATTCCAATTATGGGTTTCTTACACTACAAAATTGTGTTTAATTTTGGTTGAAGCATATTAAAATTGCACTTTTCAATACTCAAATTTCAAATTCAAGACTAGATCTATTACTTAGATTTTTATTTTTAAATTTTCTTTTCTTTATATATTTCCTGTTAGCTTTACAATTTGCTATATTTTATAACCAGCCATTTCCATTTTAGTACCATTTAAAGATGGTGTTTTGGTTTTGCTAGCATTAAAACTGCAGAATACAAATTAATTAACTCACCACTTTTGTTGATAAATTGCGCATTTTCTTACTGGTCATATTTAAAAGTTACTCATCAATTGACTTGTGGCAAGTGCTAATCTGTAGCTCTATACCATATTAGAAGTTTATATCATACTGAATGGGTAAATGTTCTTCTTTTGGTGCAATTGCATTGCGTAAACATCTTAAGAAAAACACATATTTTTCTCTTTGGATTCTATTTGCTTAATCAGTTTTGTAGGAGTTCATAGCAACGTAACTATGCTTGTTCATACGAAAACAGTACAAAATAAAATTGTGTCTGTTATTTCTTAAACTGCATTTTCATGCATTTTCTTGCTTTCATACTTTTTTCACACAAATGCTTATTTAGTAAAATGCTTAATGAGAAGCTGAATGTCAATGGAACAGCCCTTTTTTTGGACAGTTCAAGTAAAGATAAAAAATTAAAACTTTTAAAAAAAACATGCTTTTATTTCAAAATACACTAAAAAATAGAAAAAATATATTTTTTCAGTGCCCCAAAATTTTCATACACATATTGCTAAATAAATGTATAGATACTTATTTTAATAAGATTTTATTACTGTTATTTTTTCAAATTTTTTGTTAATGTTTTTGTAAAAGGGAAATAAATTGCTGTAATATTGTGTAAAAGGGGAAATGATTAGTGGGAATATCTATACAACTTATCCGAAGCCCCTACTTAGATTAGAAGCTTGTTATTTAAAAATTGTAGCTATTAATGTGGAAAAGAGCATGGCCATTTCAAAATTTTGAAACATTTAATAAATATTTAAATATTTGTAAAAAACCTCTTTTCTTTTCTAGAAAATAGTGCAAAACTGTGTATGTTTCTATATCCGCTCTCATCTAAAACCTCTATTTTGCCTAGAAGCTCGCTTTTAAAAAAAATTTAGCTATCAAACCAGAAAAGAGTATGCTCATTTAAGACATTCAAGATTTTTAAATATTTGTAAAAAATTTCTTTTTTGGGGGTAAAACAAGGATCAGGAAAAAGCTGTTTCATAAGTCAAGAGTAAAGTTAGAATCTCTGTTTTTGGTTTGAACAAGAGACAGATAAATTTCAAAAAGCTTCTCTCTTACCAAAATTAACAACTCGAGTTTTCGACGGATCTACATGTTTTGGGACCTCTGGAATACGAAAAAACTATATTTAGTATGACGTCTGTGTGTGTGTCTGTCTGTGCAATGTATGTATCCACTCTAACTCAAAAACTAATGGACCAAATTTCATAAAATTGGTAGGCAAGTCACTTGTAGGTGACCCTGGTGCTGATTAATTTTTGGTTCGATTCGGGATAAAAGAATCTGCCTTTTTTTGCGAAATGGCCCTCAAAAATTGCCTGTATCCACTCTAGCGGCAAAACTAATAAATCAGATTTTAGAAAACTTGGTAGATAAGTCACTTGTGGGTTACCCTGGTGCTGATTAGATTTTGGTATGATTTGGTAAAAAATTACTTGCTTTTTTTTGCGAAATGACCCGCAAAAATCATTAAACTCTAAAATAAAGACTACGTATTCACAAATATATCCATTAAATGCTTGTTTTATACATAATTTTTAACAATAAAACGAATAAGACTAACCCCATTACACTAGAACTAGCCATTCTCGAGATATTTTAGTTTTTTCGTATATTCGCTATGCCACTTTTGAAAATACATTCAGTTGCCAAATGAGAATGAAAATTGAATTAAAATTGAATTAAATTAAATTAAAATAAAGAGAATGTGAATATAAGTCTGCAGGGAAAGTCATGTGCTGCTCACATCAAATTTTTTAATAATTTTTAAAAATAAGTAAAAAGGTAGGAAAATATTTTCGAATATTATCCGTATTGTTATATTAAAACTGTCATTAAAAAAATACTTTTCAAGGTATGGTTTTCCAAAATTTATCATAGTGATCCCTCATTCCTTAACTCTGGAAAATTGCAGCTGTTTTCTTTGCTACCTTATTTGTTAATTTTTTACAATTACATTTAAAATTAAGGATTTCATAGTTTTCATTTCAAAGTCCCATAAGCAGGTGTTTGGAAAAACTCTCTCTTTTAAATCGAGTTTGAGGTGGCCATCTTTTTTAGAATCTTTGATTTCATTTATTTTAGTGACTCTTCCTCCGATTTTGATGTAATTTTTATATTGTATTTTCACTTTACAATGGACCCATTCGACTTGTTCATGCTAAACTACGATGACCTTTGTACCCATGGTGTGGATGCAGAACAAACTAAAACTGTTTTGCTGTAAAACTGGTTGTTATATTTAGTGACCGCTAGTAGTAGGCACTGCAGCTAATGTTTTAATTTGTGTAGTAACAACTCTCTTTGTTAAATTGCATGTAGAATTTACTCTTTGTTTCGAATGTTCTACTGAATGTTTTATCTGTATGTCTCACTTACAGCTGTGCATTGTTTTTTAATTTCATCTTGATATATTCATTATTGTAACAAAAATTCATTTATAGTAAATTTTAGAATTTCTAAAATTATTGGAAGCCAACAGTGATATGTAAGGTAAGATTTTAGTAGTTAAGGGAACAAGTAAAGCACCCATGCTTTTATTTTTAATCATGCGTATATGATATATATATTTTTTTACTTTTAGTAATTTTAGAATAAGAGTGTTTTTTTTCTTTTTTAATTTAATATATTTTTATTTTACATTTTTTAATCTTTGAAAAGCAGAGGATCATAAATTGATACTTAAGGAATTGAAATACTAGAATTAGTTAGTAACCTATTGAAATGGATAGTGCCAGAAATTGACCAGGTGTACAATTTCTTCTTTAAGAAATGTGTGGTGTTCTATCCCTTTATAACAAGAACAATTGAAAATCCAAGGGAGTGAGGGAGCCAACACAAATTTCATAGCATATTGTATTGTCATCAGGAAAACGTTAGTATGCAAAGTTTCAAGTCGGTTGAATATAGGAAATCGGGTTAAAAATTGATCACAAAATTTGAACATAAGAGAGCAAGCTAAGAAAAAGCATATAAGAGGATTATTGTGATATGGAACTCTTTAAAGGGTTAAATAGTGTACATTATAAACACAATACAAAGTGTAGAATAATAGACCATTAAAACTTGCATAAGAACATAAAGGAAAAATATATAACATATTTTGTTTTCAAGACAATATTTGGTCATTTTTTTTAATGAAATGACTAACATTCTGTTTTAAATTAAAAACCACATAAGAATTAAGTATTCATTTGACATTTATTTAAAAAATGCTCAAGAATCTGGATCTTGTAGAAAATAAACTTTTTATGTTTATATATTTAAATAATCCTATGAAATTTCACTGTGTTCAAGAGATATCATATCCTTATAGTCACAGACAAATTGTATAAAAACTCTTGATCAGTAATGTCCAAAAGTGTAAATCCATAAAAATACTGAGTGCTTGATTTTAAATCCCCATCATAACATTTGTTCTTTAGTCTTTATTTATATTATATTATATGAAATATAAAATTTAAACGGAAAGTGCTAACCTTTTATAACAAAATAATATAGTTTTGTATATCTTTTGATAATTCTTTTGCCATGTAAGATCCCCCTTTAAGTTTATTGTATATTTAATATTGCTGTGAAAATTGTTTTGCTATTTTTAGCAATTCTGTTGATTTAGTATTTTAATCATTGTGGTTTATTAAATTAGGGTGATATCTACTATGTTAGCAGATTAGAAGAAGCTGTAAAATCAGCTGATTTTATTTTTGAAGCTGTTCCTGAAGATTTAGCTTTAAAACAAGATTTATTTGAATGTAAGTTTCCTTTGCCATTTACAGTTTTTATATGTACAGCTCAAACTGCTGCTAATGCAAAAAAAAAAAAAAAAAAAAGTTTAACGCATCAAATGCAAAATTCAAAGTGTCAATCAGTTTCAAAAGCAAATTAAAAGAAAAAAAAAACCTGCATCCTTTATTGGAACCATATGCTAACTACTATGGGGGGGGGGGGGGGCACAGGGGTACCAGCCTCCACTAAAATTTTCCAAGAGGGGCAATGCCCTCTTTGAGAAATTTCAAAATTTTTATTTAACTTTAATTTTCAGTTATTAAATATAAATACACACAAAAAATGTGAAAGAAAATTATATAAACCTAAATGTCTTATTTCAATTCAATCTTGTTCATATTTTCCTTACCACAGGGCCATAAATTATTTCATGTACAAACCAAGCTCCTCTTTATCCTGTGAAACATGTTTAGACCAATGACAGAAACACTTAGCTAACAGAACTTTTTTGATTGACCCCTTAGCTCAAAGAGAAAAAGGAATATTTACAGCCGTGGGATCAGCATTCCCCAAAAATAGTCATCTTCAGTGATAACGATAAAGGATAACCATGAAGTAGGGATTGCTTATTTAGTCTACTGTATACCAAAGAGCTCTTATCTGTAATTGTTCCTCGATTCTGTATACCAGTGCTATCTTTCCAAATAGTATTGTGTATATCCATTTGAAACTGCAAATACCCAGGGGGGAGCTTTGTTTCTGTGCGTGCCGGAAGTTAGGCAGCCATTAATCATTTGGGACTGTAATGCTAGAGTTATAAATTATGAGAAAGTAGAAAATATCAGATTCGTAGGAATTTTGTGGGAAAAGTGGTTCCTCTTTGCAGTAGGCCTATAGGCATATGCTCAAATGGTATGGTGTCATGTGTGATGTTTGCACTGTGATGTTTTGGTGCTGTTGGGTTTCAGTTTGATTTGTGATGAAGATAAAGTGCTATTCATAAAGGTTTTGCTTCGTTTTATAATTTTAAAAAACATAATTATTTCTTGTGGATAAATTTAAATTAGAAGAGTAAAAATTTTTTCTTGCATGTGAAATCCCAAAACTGCTGAAAGACCTACCTGCATGTTATATATTATAAATAATGCAGATTTTTATATCTTATTTTGGTAAAAAGTGTCAATAGTCATGTTGCTACCCAAACCCTTCATTTATATGTTTATGTTTTCTTCATGAAACATTTTTTTAGTTATCTTACATAGCTGATAATATGCACATCCAGATCCATATAAATTTATATGTTATGAAATTTTAAGGTTTCCTCACATATCCTAACTCCAACTTTGATTTTATTGTTTTGCAACTTCACCACTTTTTATCTTCAATGGGTGTGGGTCAGACCCAGATATGTATTTTTGTAATTGTATTTTTAGTTATTAAGAATAAAATATCAAGTGTAAGTGCATTTTAATTCTCTTAATTGTCTTTTTCATATTTTTTGTTTTAGGGGTATCACAATGCTGTAGACCTGATACCATCATTGCATCAAATTCAATGAATTTAGATATTGACGACATAGCAGACCGGTCATCCCATAAAGAGGTAATACATAATTGAATACATTATAATAAAAATATTTTATTTTATGACTTCATTCTTTGGCAAAATATTTCTATTGTACTTCATTTAGGAATTAAAATTCAGTGAAATTCAAACACATTTCTTTCAGCTAAATTCTATATAAAATTTAGTATTTGGTTAAATTGCTAACAAATGCAATACATAATATATAGCAACTGTACATTTTTGTAATCGTGTCGAAATTTTGAATAATATTTTTATCCCATTTTACTTGTTGTGAAAAAGTTTATAAATACTGACTTAAATGATCGTGAACTAAAAAGAAATGTGCTGCAAAATCTTTTGCAATTTTCTTAATATTCAAATCCTATTCCTCCTAGCGTTGTCTTGTCGTCAGATTCCTTTTTCCTGTTTATTGTATTCCTGAAGTAGAATTAGTGCTTGGTACTTGTACATCTGTTGCAGTATTAGAAAAAGGTATGTTACAGTAAAAACTTTAATTCATGTTTTGAAATTTTTAATTCGATTTATCCAATTTGAATCAATTTTCTTTAACATTTTAATACAAAATTTCTTTTACCTCTTCACTACCAGCATATATTAGGTATATATGGTGCCATACTAGATTTTTAAACTTTTTTCAGAAACTATATTTTTATTGTAATTGTATTTTAAGACAATTTCATTTCATTTATATACAATATATTATTTATTTTTTTTAAAGAAAAAATGTTTGCTTACAGAGCAGGGATGTGAACCCATATTGGCAACACAGCATAGTTTATAAAGCCAGCACACAATGGCCTTAGATACTAACTAATGTTTTTTTTGTCATTTGCTAAAAAAATTTCTGAAAAATTAAGTTTTATGTGGTATTATATTCTTTTTCAAGCTGTTTCTCGAAAATGATCATAAAAAAAGTGTAGAATAACACATATTCACATACATTACAAACTTTTTCATGATATAAATGATAATAAATATAATAATATATTATAAGTAGACATTGTTATATATGTATAATATAGAGCTGCAGATTAGCACTCGCCACTGGTCAGTTGGTGAGTAACTTTTAAAAAATGACTGGTAAGAAAATAAGCAACATTCGATAAAACTGGCGATTCAATATTTTTGTACTCAACAAATTTTGATGCTAACAAAATTAAATAAGTCACTCTTTTTAAATTGTATTATTATTCACCAGTTGTTATTTCTATAAAATTTGTGTACGCATTGTACCAATGAAGATTTTTTCATGCAGATGCCAATATTTGGAGACTGATATACTATGCACTGAGGCTTTCTTAAATTCTCCAATATGCAGTATTTTCTCTTAGCACTTGATTCATGGAAAAATGAAGAATGCTGAGTTCTTTTACATCATCTTATTTTCTACTAAAAGTGTATATAATATATGTAAAGATATAATACATACTTACACTTTATACATCTCAATAAGCAAGAGAAAAGGCTAAATTCATGGTAAAAATATTTGGGTTTTGAAAATATTTTTGGCGAGTAACTTTTTGGCATCTACTGGCCACTGTCCATTAACCAAATTACTTAATCTGCAGCTTTAGTACAATACAGTGTAACAATAATGCCAAAAGTATGTATAATAGTATTATATGCAAGCATATTCAGAAATGGAAAAAAATAATTTTGAGCATCAGTTATTTCGATGATACTCCACAAAATGTTCCATAGAGCACAAGTCAGGCATTCCTTAATACTGTGTACAACATTTTGTTGTATGCTTCCTAATTCCCAACTATTGGCAAACATGACAGACTTTCCCCTGAACTCTTTTTCCTGCTGTCATTCAGAATTCTGTTTTCCTATGTTCTATCACTGGTCCGGGAAATTTTTCCTGTTTAAGCCTGGACTGTATCTTGGACAGTAAATCAATAAGATGCTATCACATGTTTCAATAAATTTGTTCAGTGAAATGTTTGTCTCTGAAATACTTGTAAAGCACTCTTTCATTTAGCATCATTCTCATGATCATGTAATGACAGTGCCAATATGCCAACAAAATTATTTCTCCAATGTCCCAGGATGGCTACATGACTGTAGCAACCAACACACATCAAGTTAAAAGTTTTTTTTATAACAAAGCTATATTGGTACCATACCATATGTGGTGTGTTTGATAAGGAATGGCAAACCACCATTATCCTATACATGGTGTATGCCTAGGATGTAAGAGTTAAATTCTATTTACTGAGTTATTGAAATATACTTTAACGAGAATAAAAAAGGGAAAATCCATATTGTTATAAAGAAATTGCTTAATTTTACCTAGTTCATAATTGAATATTCTATTTATGAAAACAGTTATTGAAATTAAACCTTTTTTTTTTTTAATTTTGTTGTGTTATAAAAATGTTTGTTTGCTTGACTTAACTGCTTTTGATTTCGGCAGAGTTCGTTATTGTACTTCCAAAGTTTTGTCTATACAAAAGGTGCAACAAATAAATTGTTAATCTAAATCAAATTAAAAAGAGTTTGATATGCATGCAAAATATCTTTTCTGCAAAAAAACTAAAACATATATATTCGACTGCAAAAGGATATTTTGATTACCTAATGCATAGTTCATCCTTGGTGTCGATAATTTAAATCCTTTATCTATTTGATATATGTCTCTTTATTGGAATTTTATGTTAAAACTTTTTTTTTATCCCCCTTGTAGTACGTCTTTTTCTGGCAAGAATGGGTAAAGTTCCTTTTTTTAGATCAGGAAATGATCCTCTTGTACTCAGTCCTGAAGAACGGGAAACAAAAAAGATGAGTAAGTATGTGTTTTATTTTTTTTACTTTGCTATTTATTATCCATAAGTTTAAGTTTTGATGGTGTTTCTGTCTTCAGAAGGATCTCATAATTTGCTTAGCCAAATTTCATAAGTTTAGCACAATTTTCAACCTGCAAATAAATCAAGAAATCATTCATATTTCAATTATAATCATTTATAGATCTCCATATTCTCAGAATTTACTCTTCTTATTTTCATTTTATTTTAATTATTATCGTTTGTTGAATCTACTATATCTACTGAGCCAATTTTTATAATTTTATTTTAAATGAAAGTAATCTTTCATAAAGTAAGTCTATATTTATCACAGCCTCTGTTTAGCCATGCTATGTCACCAGAGTTGACCAAAATGTATAATTATGCATCTGGTATGCATCAAAATACTTTTTACTGTTTCGAATTTTACCTGTGCAGAAAAGTATGCATCATATTTGTAATAATAAAACGTGTTATTTTTTTTAGTTTTCCTACTTTTTTATGTTTTAATTATTGTACATATAAGTTTTGCCCTACCATATGTTATTTCTTTATTAAAAGTTTGCTACAATAAAATTATTATTATTTTAATGAAATGCTTAAGTTTTAATATGTTGTTATGCAGTTTCTTTCCCTCAGCACACATTTGTGATAACTTTTTTGTTAATAAATAATTGATATGTAATCTTATTGTTTATCAATAAAGTTAATTCTTACCATTTTTTCATGCAATATAAATGGAATTGAGATAGCCCAGTGGTTAAGGCATTGGGATCGCACAAGGTAGATCCAAGTTCAATCCCCACCTCACCAAAAACTGCCTCTGTGTCTATTAGGAATATGAGCTCGTTAAACTGGTCCGAAAGTCCATTCTAGAGGTGATGGGTTTGGGGAAGGATGGTACAGTCTCTGTGGTTGCCACCCCCATTTGGTTGGGTTCCAATCTAAATTGGGTGGCACTGTCCCGACCATCCAAACTTTTACCTTACACTTTCGGGTACGTTGCATGGTCTGGGTATGAAAAAACAATGAGAAAGGAAAAAGAAAACAATATAAATGTATGTTATTGATAAATATAGTAATAAAAATTAACTGTTTATAAATAAAATATATTTTTATTTGTGTATCTAAACATTTGTTGATAAAATGCTATAAAACAAAAATATAAAGATATCAAACGGTTTCAGATGCAGCAAAGCAAATGTTCTTCAGAATAAGAGAAATAAAGCAGTCACTCCATAAAATAACATCTATTGACACATGTTTTAATTATTTCCGGCCACACAATTTGCTACCTTAAACCCTTGGGTTGGTCGTGTGGTCTGGGCCTTTAACATGTTTTAATTAGTATCATGTTTGAAAATTATTACATTGTTTAAAAAAATATAAGGAAATGATTTATACTATTACTCATTATTTATTTTTAAATACTTCCCACTTTGTAAAATGATTCTCCAAATTTTAGGTAAAGAATTAAACTACTCTAAAAGAATTCTTTGTGGTGATCTCTGTATGTCACTTGCTGGGCTATTTGAAAATTTAAAAATTGAAATAGTGCCTAAGAGAAATCAGATGCTGAATGTTGTGCATAAATAATTCAAAATAATTATTTACTGCTAGTTGCAAATTTTTTTGCAATGGATTCAGTTGGTCCAATTTAAATATGCCAAGAATTTTGTATATTGTGCCCAGATATACAGAATGTTGGAATATACAAATGGACCATACATGCATAGTTTCAAAGTTATTATCTGATTTTGTAGATACGTGTCGGGTCCAGTAACAGGCAAAATGCAAATCTATGTCATTCATTGCTGCAAATACAATCCTAACATTCTGCTCTTGTCATATTGAAACTTTACTGGCCTGTACCCCCACATTAAAAGGATATCTTAAAATGACAACTATAATATTGAATAGTTTTGATGCATGGTATTTTATTTCTTCATATTTTTACTTATCAGCATTTATCAAGTTTGTTCAGGAGAACAAAGGCAACCTACAGAAACTGAAACGCAGCATTCCTAATTTGGCTGATAAACAGGTTTTATCCCAAGCGATTGACATAGATACAGGTAAGCAACAAATTGTACCCTTTTAAACATGTTTATCTGACTTTTTTGATGATAAGCATTTTTGATAATAAGCAGTTTTTTAAGCATGTTTATCTGACTTTACCGTAAATTAGTAATTATTCTTTTTAGTGATTGTAATAATTGTTCATTTCTAGTTCATTTTATGGTTGAATATCTGATAATGGTCAATTTTGTGTCCCTTAGCTGTAATAATAATAATAATAATAAATAAGATAAATATATTTTGCTTAAATATAAATGTTTTGTTAAAATACTATCTGTTCTACATATTTTTTAATAATATTAAAATGTAGTTTTGACTTCATAAATATGCAATTTTGTCATTTCTGTCACTGTCTCCCCAGTGATGAGCTGAGTTTTCACCTCTTAATTACATCAGTAAAAAACATAAATAATGAAATAAAAGGGTGAAGCTTAAGAAACTATGATTTAAACTTGTATGAAATATGTTTTATTTTTAAAAATGCTAACTATTTGGGAAATTGCTGTGTCTCTGAGAATCTGTGACATTATAATGTCTTCATAAAAATCATATACTAAATGATGACAGCAGTGATTTTAAGTCAGTTGAAGAACACTATTTAGAGTTTTGCTCTACACTTGTTTAAAGTTAACATGCACATAAAACCCATTTTATGACTATTTTTGATGCGTCTATTTATTACTTGTCATTTTGGACATGTAATTAGTTATGAATGAAAATGTAAAGAATAATTTTAATTTAAAGGATTAAAGAACAATTTAACTGTGTCCCCTGTTAGTGTATAAAAGTGAATTGTGTACAGTGCATACTCTGTTTCTCAATATTAGTTTCATGCAGAGCAAAAGCAAATCTGTCATTCATGTCACAGTCATTTCTGTCATGCAAACGTAATGACTATGCATTAAAATTTAATTAATCGTGTGAAACAGCTCTGTCATCTATTAGAAATTTTGAAAAATATTTCCAAGAACTTATTTCAAACAAAAATTTCTAGGTTTTTTTTTTTTAATTTGAAAATTAACAATTATCAAATATTTAGCCCTTGGACTTTTCTGATAAGAGTAACATATTTGTATAAGATATTTTAAATAATCAAAAATATGTTAATCAAATGATTCAGTTATGATACTGAAATATTTGACTATGTATGCATCCAAAACCTAGATATGGAACATAATTCAGTTTTAAACAAATATATTAAGAATTGAAGGGTCTACTGCAAAAAGGAGGTAGCTCCAATTTTTCAGAAAACCATAGAAAACATTTTAAAATTCAAAATTCAAAATTGTGTGAAAATATTCTTTTTGATAAATTTCCTTATTGTTCTTACATATTAGTACAGTATTTTCACTCAAAAATATATCTTCCAAATGATGTGACACTTGTGTAATTGTTGGAGCTACCTCTTTCTTGCCACAAAATGGATGTTCTATCTACTTCTAGGAAAAAGATTTCACAAAAAAATGCAATCTACTATCATAATATTTTATTCAAAGAAAATACAATTACATTTTTCAATCATCACATTCCCCTTCTGTTACATCTGGCTCATCTGGTGCATTGTATGGTTGTAGTCCATCATAAAACCACATATTATTTTGTATGACATATTTGCGGACTAGCTCCATTACATCTTTATATTTTGCAGTCTTTATCGGTAGGGAGTGGGAATATGCTTGCTGAAGGTTGTTTAGCATTAAAGTGGTACTGCTTTGAATGTTGAACATACTTATAGAGTACTTTTGTTATAGAGTACTTTTGTTATACTTTTGTTATAGAGTAGTCCAACACTCTCACTACATAAGATGTTTCCTGCATCGATGTGAGTTTTTTCATAAGTGAAATTCTACATTTCATTATGAAAAACTTTCCGCCTTTTCCTCATGGGAATGCGATTGTTGTTTCCATCATCTTCTCTGGAAGTGATTTCCTCTCCTTCAGCAAGCTTAAATAAATCACTAGACCCAGAGTTAAATAGTCTTTCCTCTTCTGAATCACTCATTATTCTTAAAACAATATACAGTATTATGTTTATTAGAACTGAAAACACAAGACATGACCAAAAACAATCCACTGTTGATAAGTGTTGTGTAACCTTTCTGTAAACAACTACTTCATTGGTTTGAGGGAAAAGGGAGGTAACTCCAGGAGCTACTTCTATCTTGCAACAAACTAACGAGACAGGCAGCTCCATCTGTGAGAAACACAAGAACTAACAATCGGATCTACGTCTTTTTTGCACCAAACGAAAGAGGGGTTTTTTGCTACACGATAGTACATGTAACTTCAAATTCCCCCAGGATGGAGCTACCTCCTTTTTGCAGCAAACCCTTCAATTCTCAAGGTTTTAAATTTTTTGTTAGTGTTACCCACAATAAAATTAGACATGCAATTTTATTGTTATTTTTGTATTTTAATTTGACTGATTGGTCTAATTAATGAAAATTAGTTATAATGCAACACATTTTTTCAAAAGATTTAATTCATTCTTTATATTAATACTAGCAGCGATTATTCGGCGTTGCCCGGGATTTACGATGCAAAACTCTTTCGGTTTAGCCGTTCTTCTGTGATGTTGGATTATACATACATACATACCTTTCTTCTTTATATATATAGATTCAAATTTGTTGAGTAAGCCTGTGAAAAATAAACCATGGTGATAGAGTTTTCATTTAAATTCATATTTCAAACCTGCGATTTTCAAAAAGTGATTGATACGTTGAATAAAAACCTACAAAACTCAGAGATTTAATTGACTTTCACATTTTAAACCAACGATTTCCAAACTTTTTGGTTGGGAATCATGGAGTTAGAGAGTAGAACTCCTAGGAAAAAGTTTAGTTTTCCATAAATATCTCAGCAACCCCTGGTCTTAGAAACTTGAAACTTGGAATAAATTTATGAGGGGGCTATTTCAAAGCTATACACAAAATTTCATTAAATTAAATTTGGTGCAGCTGTTTTCCCATGATGATGAGAAAAACGAAAGTTTCGTTTTGCATTAATATCGTGACAACCCCTGGTGGTAAAAACTCGAAACATGGACTAAATTTTAAGTGAGGCTATTTCAAGACTACCCACCAAATTTCATCAAATTCGGTTTATCTGCTCTTCCCTGATATTGAATCATACATTTATACATACATACTTTTCTTTATATCTATAGATTTAGTACTGATCTAAATATGGTTCATTTCTTATTACCCATATGTGACCAAACAAGCACCATTTTACGATTGATTAGATTGAAAAAAAAAGTTTTACTTTTAGGTTTTGAGTATTCTTTAAAATGAATAAATATTTTAAAATTTTCTACTGGCTAGTTGATTAGTCATAAACTAGGAAAGTACTTTTGAACTGATGATTTGAAGTACAATGGATGTCAGACCTTTGATATTGAATTGGAGGCTTGATGTTTGGCATAGAAAGTTATTGCCTTGAATCTACTTTACCCCCTTAGATTATATAGTCTGATATATCTATAGGCTCGAACTCTGTAGCTTCAATTCATCTAAAATATTTATTGATAAAGCTGATAATATATATTGATTAAGCTTCCATAATATCCTTCATTTCACTTGCGATTTAAACACTAGATTTATATTAAATTTGTGGTTTCCATTTGCTTGCATCTTATGAACTTTTTTTATTTAATGTACTAAAAACAGTATAATGCTCATACGGAGCCTGAAATTTAAAAATTGTGGTTCATGTTAACACCTCTCAAAATGCCATAGTTATAGGATAAATTATGTTAATGCCAACACTCTTGTCTTTATAATGGCCTTATCTGTATTAATAATAAAAGATGTCTGTCCATGTATGCAGGTGTGCATCTGCTAGTGATGTAGTAAATAAAAAATCTAAGCAACCTACAGCTATGAAATTTGGTGTGAGGGTAATTGAGTTTAGGTGGCGATACATCTCAGAGTGATATTTTTAAAATTTGAATTAGTTTTTAAGTTATTTAATGATGAAGTGGAATTTTGAGCAATTTTCATGCAAATCAGTTTCTTAATGGTAAAAAATGTTATCACTTAGTTTCAAACTCAACACTACCAGAAAGATTAAATGCTAGTATTAAATAATGCAAGAAGAAATAAACATGATAACCTTCTTGGAAAAAGTAAGTATTCTTGAACACAAGAATGATTCTGTTTTTTTTTTTTTACATTTAGCATTGTTTAAAAATATTTTTTTTTTTTACTTTTATAACAAGCTGTGCTGGTCACAGCTAGTAGCACTACATCCTAAATGTGCAACTGATGCTTAGCATTGGTACTTAAAATCAACACTGACACTTATCAAAACTGACACTGTATAGATACAACAAAATCAACACTGACACTTAAATCAACACTGTAACACTTAATCAACACTGTAAAATCAACACTGACACTGTATAGACAAACTCATTTTAAGTATTAAAAATAAAAATTACAAGTGTAACCTAAATGATGGCTTGTGAAATACTATAAAGGATTCATACATAAAAAAGTTTGAGTATTACTATAGTGTAGACTTATCTTGTTTTATATTTTGTTAATACAGTTAAACCCCTCTAAACGGTCACCTCGTTTTTACAGTCAGTTATAAATTCCCTAGCAGGAAACTCATTTACAATATGCACTAGGGCGCGGTAGCCCATTGGTTAGCGCGCTGGAGTTGCACTCGGTAGGCCCGGGTTCGATTCCAGCCACTGCCAAAACTGCCGCCGTGTTCACGCGGAGTACGATCACGTTAAACATGTGGGTCCGTAAGTCCTTCAGAGAGGTTGGTGGTAGGGGAAGGAGGGTACGGTCCCTGTGGATGCCTCCCCCACTGGGTTCCGGTCTAAATTGGGTGGCACTTCCCGGCCGTCCAAACAGTTACCTTACACCTTTCTGGTAGGTCGGACGGTCTGGGTCTCAACAAAAACAACAACAATATGCACTTTGAACCCCTGATTAGCGGTCACCCTCAGATACGGATGTGGACACTGTTTTAATGATTCATTCCATTAGACTAAAACCTCTGTATGGACCAATCAAAATTTGAATTTTCTATACCAAAGATAGATTCCTAGAAAAAATTGCAACTCGCCTGAGTAAGAAAAACACCTGCACCTACAACAATGGTCATTCTCTAGGGACATTAAAAACAAGCAATTCAAAAGGGAGATAAGGAGTAACGGGAACTCCCCCACCCCACAGTCACAAAGGAGTGGGATCCACTTCAAGGGAAAAACTCGACTAAGACCACAAAGGGTACAGAAGTGAAGTGCGCATGGTCGTTCGTAGGCATATTATCATCATTCATGGATATGTTATCGTCATTCGTGGGCATATCGTCAAAAGAATATGCTCCTATGAATGCAGATATGAGGATAGAAGTAAACAACAGAGAAATATCCGATATCATCAGGGAATTTGCAACAGAATCATCTGAAGAGGAAGAAAGTGAGGAAGAAGTCGAGTGTGAAGAGCAAGGCATCAGCATTAGAAATTACTCTGAAGTTTTTAAAGCTAAACAGACAGGCTAAAGACATTTTCCTGTAAGCATAATGATGGAAAGGCATTAAATTTAGTCTCACAACTTAAAATACACTTCGAAGGAGAAAGACTGGTGGCTAAAACCCACCAAACATCAGTTGATCAGTTAGTTCTTTCCCCGAAGGTAAATAAATTCAGTGTATACTACTGTACGTTTTTCGTATATGAGCTTACATATTGTGAATTTAATTGTTTTTATGAAACAAATGTGCACGTTCGTTACCAAGATCGCAGCTGGGGGGGGGAGTTAACCCCCCGATGAAAGAAAAATTGAACACTGAAAAGGTACAAAGTAAAGATCTAATCAGATATAGTATCAAAAACAATATTCTAACTCCACCCCAGCCCCACCCCCGAAATCAAATTTCGGCTACGGGTTTGTCCATTACGTTAAAATTGTTTTATGTTCTCAAAAATAGGTATGTTTCAATATGAGGAATTTAAAATGATTAATGTGTAATACTTGATCTAATTTAGAACGATCCCCTCTTTTACGGTCACCCCTCATTTATGGACAAATTTTTCTGCCCAGAAAATGACCGTAAATGAATGGTTCCACTGTACTACTAAAGGTAATAATTTATTTTATGATTTCCTGTCTTAAAGCTTAACTAGTTGCTGTTTAAAATAATATTTGAATTTCTTCTGCTTTGAATATGGTTTATCAGTGATAAAACTGGTTGAATTTTGATTCATTTTAGATAATGTTCCTAGTCGAGAGAAGGACTGTGTAGTTTGCATGGATGAAGAGAGAAATTGTGTATTGCATCCCTGTCATCATTTGTGCACATGCACACCATGTGGTCGTCTGCTTCTAAAGCGACATGACTCGTGTCCCATTTGTAGAAAGCACATATCATCTATATTCAGAGTCTTTCATTCATAAACAGTATTTAGTAAGTGACATATTCTTATTCCGGTTTTTATTTCTTGCAAAGATTCTGAAAAATTTGTTGTTTAAGTTATTTAATTTCTTTTCTCATGCACCTTCAATGAATGTTATTGTAAAAATTGTGTATTTCTTGTATCTCAAATATATGTGTAGACCATTCTAAAAAATCAATTAAATTGATATGTCATGATACATAACACACTGATATAATAAAAAACTGATACATAACACACCGATATATATAGAAAAACTTTAAGCTAGCAATGTTACATTACTAATAACAATCAATACAGTTACAAAGATGGTTCCAGCTGATTATTTTGTATTAATTTAAAAATATTTTCAATAACTTTTAATTAAAAAGTATTAACATAAAGTTTATTTTTTGTGTTATTTGCGGACTCCTTAGAGTCTATCGTGGACCCTACTTTGAGAACTATTAATTTTACTAATTATATGTTACAAAAACAGTATTATGTTTTTCTTTCTTGTTTTCAAAATTAAAAAAATAAACAAATAAACTAAGCTTGTTTTTGTAAAAGATTGAGTCATTTTGTATCAAATTAACATTTTTTTTCTGGTTTGCTTGAATTTTTATTGAACTTTGTTTTATAATATTATGTGTATAGGAATTATAGAATAAATATTTTTAATTTTTATCTGTAAGAGTAGAAATCGCTCTTCAGAGCTCCAGTTAAGTTCGAAATTAAGAGTAAAAAGTGGAACTTTGTTTATTTTTTTATATTTGTTCAAAGAAGTAAATAAGGAACAAATTTAAAATTTAGATTACTGAATATCAGAAAATGTAGAAATTTTTGGCAAAATAATAATTAAAATTTCAGTCATTTTTAAGCAGTTGAAATTTTACAAGAATTTCACTTTTTGAAATTCAGAATTTCTTTTTTCACCAGCATCAAAACATTTAAGACTGTAAACTTTGGCCAACATAAAAAATAGGAACAGTTTTGTACTCATAAGTAATTAATCTTGTAATGTTAACTGACCTTTTAAAATTGTGAACCTTAAAGAAAATCCAAAAGCCATAATAACAATTTCCCGAAGAACATGCATCATTAAAGCATAAGAAGGAATTTCGTGGTATAGACAATTTAGAAGGTTTTATGACTAGTAAAATTATTTTATTGATTAGTCTATCATAAATAGTTTTGGAGATAATATAATTTTTGTAATTGTTGAAAATTGTAAGAATAGAAAAAAATCGAATATGTCATATTGAAAAATAGCTGTAGTAGTAAGAATGGTAAGAATTTTTAAAAAGTCGTATTGAACTGTCAAAACATTCAGGAAACAGGAATTTATTTTCAAAAGGATCAAGCAACTGTCATTGGGTAACTTGACATAGATCTATCAAATATCATGCATTGTCTTTGTTTTTGCACAGGCACATAAGCCACATACTGTATTTTGTGATAAGTTCATTTTAAATGATTGATTAAAATCTTGTAATGAGTTTAATTTTCAATTTCCATAAAATGTCTATTTTGAATATGTGTGCAATGTTTGATTTTGAAATTTAGAATACCTTGAAGGATGGGATTTTGAACCATATAATTTTATAAAGGATTTTTAAAAGAGTCATAGATATAATCTTAATAGCTACTTGCTTACTAAATTCTAATACCAAGCAGAGTTGTAAATCATAAACATGCCAATTCAGGATTTAAAAATAAAATACTTTATTTTCACTGTAGTTTTGGATTTAAAGATATACTATTTTAATCTTAATAATTTTTTTAGATTTCAGGTGTTCTATAATTGGTCAGATTTTCATTGATTCTCATTTGACGAAGATCCATGACAGATTGTTATACGTATCAAACTAATTTTATAATTTTTATTATTGTAAAAAAGATATTGACTGTGATTGTTTTATTGACATTTATTAATTTATGTAATTTTTATCAAATTAAAAATATTTTAATTTCAGTTATTAGCAGAAGTAATTTATTAATGAGTAAGTATATGGGTTTTTTCAGTGAAATTAATCATAGTGCTATTTCACTGAAGTTAATTATAATGCTATCAGGGTTCATACACCTCAGAGAGAATAGGACAAATTTGAAATCCTCAGTGAATTTCAATTGAGTTTCAAAAATGTCAGGGAAAAGTGCAGTTTTTCATTAAAAACTTGAAGGAACTTTTTAAAATTATTATTATTATTTTAATGACTGTACTCCTTAATGTACATGAAATCAATGTTTTAATTTTTAATCATGGTTGTTTCAGCAATAAACTAATTAATTTTTCATGTTTATGTTTCACCAATTGCATAATTTGAATTTTTTCATTAAATAATATCATGTAGAATTAAATGCCACATTTCAAACTGGAAGTTTGCAAAAATTCTTCTGGAAAATTCATGGAATTTAATTTCAAAGTTTGAATATGAACTCTGTGATATGTATATGTGTGTATTAGTTAAATCAACAGTGAATGCCGTAAAGGGGATAGTTTGTCATGACACTGATCCCTGTAATTGAAAAGTTAAATTAGTTCATAGTAGTATATTAGTTCATTAGTTGTATATAATATTATACAACCAGGTTGTGTGACCTCATCACATTAATAGTAGGTCAATTTTCTGCAAAATCAATTTAGAGACTTTGCATATCCAAGGTTAAATATATTTTTTCTTAAACATTTTGTCTGAAAATTCAAAATTAAATGATTCATCATCAAAAGGGATTCATTATCTTCTCTGCCAGAAAAATTTAAAAGAAAAAATCTTTACGTTTACCAACAATGATCATGTTAGTTGTGACCCGTTACTTTGTTTTCTGGTAAAAAGAAAGTCAAATGCCCATGTAGAGCAAAATGATAGTATTCAAATTTATTGGAGGATGGTAGAGAAACATTTTGTATAAAAATTTTAATGTGGTGGTGATGAACATCCATTCATAGATGCATGGGAGTACTAGTTTGACCAATATATGATAGATTACAGATATTACAAGTTAGTTGGTAAATACAGTTATACATTTTGCAGAAAGATAGGTGGCAATTTTGTCTGGCATATATATATATATATATATATATATATATATATATATATATATATATATATAAATATATATAAATATATATAAATATATGTATTATTTTACATCAGATTTACACAAACATGTGGAAACCAACAAGTACAAAAGCCTCCTTAAGATTGTCATATTTGAGAATATTCTATATAATGGAATCGCATTTTATAGACAAATCAAAGGCATCCCAATGGGAGGGGGATGTTCCTTGTTACTTGCGGATTTTTACTTACATCATTATGAGAAAGGCACGCATTTAATTAGTGAAATACCATTCTTTAGATTCGTTGATGACGTCATGATTGGAGTGGATAATCAAAGTACTATATTTGATTTTACATTCTACCCGCCGTGTCTTGAACTAATCGAATCGGAGTCAGCGAATGTAGGAACAGTTGATTTCCTTGACATCACTATTTATTATAATTTGGAACAGAAATTATGTTATAAATTATTTGACAAGAGACATCTATATGACTGCAAGATCAATTATTTTACCCACTGGAATACCAACTTGAGTTTAAACGTACAACGTAATTTAATCGTAAATCACTTGAACAGATACAGATTATTAAACTCATCTATTACAGAATTTAATAAATGCATGATGCATTTAATCAACGGAACTCAGGAACAATCATATCCCTTCCGCTTTGTACAGCACTATTATGATGTTTTTTGCAGAAATTATAGTGATAAAAATTATGTTAATTTATCCGACATCATACAATACAACTCAACTCTTACCTAGGATTATCTGATTGATGCACATCCAGATGGCTCTATAAGTTAGACGCGACTTTTTTATGTATGCTTTCTTATTCGAAGTTTATACGCTTTATGCAACTCTTCCATGATTCTCGTCTTGCTGGTTAGTAAAATTTCCAATTTTTGTTATTTTGATCCTTTTTATGTTGTCTGGGATTCGGCCATTTTTTCCCCACGGGCATGATCGATTGTTGTTTTGGGTGTGCAGAGTCTCTGGGAGCGTTTTCATGAAGTCAAAGCTAGCTTCTAACCAGGAAATAGGGGTCGCAATCCCCCTTGACCTTTCTGCAACCCTGTAAACACAATCATTCCACCTATATATTTTCTTTTTTCATTTTAAATCTTATATATATATATATAGAGAGAGAGAGAGAGAGAGTGTGTAATAAGAAAGAAGAGTTGATTTGTTGGGGTCAAAGGGCCTTAGTCTCAAATGAGAAAGAGAGAAATATGAGTTTTCTTTGCAAGCCTGGATAGCTTTGTCATTTGAGTCCTGATCTTAAGATCCAGATTTTAGAGATTCCAAGCCTTTCCTGGGCATGATTTCTTTCCAATGTACATTAAATCATTGGAAATTATGAAGTCTTGCTCAGGATATCTCTAAAATTCAGGAAGTTGTGATATTGTATTTTATCATCCAGCTTGTGTTGTTCTATGTTATTATCTTTGATTGAAGCTTGTAATTCAGTGCTAATTGTATGCTCAATTTGATTTGAAAATGGAAAATTTTTGACCGAATTTCGACTAAACGTTCCTGACTTTTAATCTAATTTAAATTAAAAACAATATTGCTATGGTACATTGTTGCCCGAGCTCAGGTACTTCCTAATTTCGTGGTTGTCCATAGTTATCAATTTCTCTCTTGCCCAACACACATAGACATGTTCTTTTATTTTTATAAAGCGAATTACTCTGTGTTACAGAGGTCCTAAATAAGCACGTTATGTAAATATATAGACAACACAAAACTTCTAAAAATTCCCTTGTAGAAAAACAAAAACATCCGTTTGCTCAGTTTATTCCATGTCAACCATAACCTCCATAGCAATGGACAGTGTCCCAGTTGTGATGCCACCAATACATGAGAATGAAATGTAGCTCTGATATAACAACTGAACAACAATATTTTTTCTGTACAATGGTATTGGAAGTAAAAATGAGAAAAATGAATACAATTAGAACTGTGATGATAATGGCGTGAATTGAACTTTATCCCACGGGATGCTGTCAGAATCAGTAAATAATGTAGTTAGCAGATAAGTGTTTGATAATGCCTTGTTGATATGCTGGATTTGCTTGATACCAAGAAATCTTAAATAGATGACCTGATAAATAACTGTATGTAATATTGTGTACAAGCAGTAAATAAATAAAACATAATCTAATGTAAAATACTATACAAATAAGTTGCAGAAAGCGAACGATCATTTCGAAAACATGTAATGTGTTTTCTTGTCAAGAAGCAAGTACCTGCCAATCTCCACCCATTTAGTCTAGTAGAATATGGTCATTTCTTACCTGGACCCCCCCAGCAACAAAACAAAATGCTCCAAACTTTTTTTTATTCATCAGATGGCCTTTGAGACCTATTTTTTGCATTCTCTTGGAGTACAAGCTGACATTGTTGGTAGGCACTTCTTAACCTGCTTGCACTGAAGAAGAAAACCCATGTTTTTAAAACAATCGTTTGCTTTCTGCAGGTTGACTCAAAAGAATGAAAAATCGGGAAAATGGTCATCGATATTTGTGCTGTATGTATCATTGCTCCATCTTGTTGGAACTAGGTGTTGTCAATCATTTGTAGAAAATTCGACAGTTGAAACATAACGAAGTTCTCCAGCTAGGTGGATGCACATGGAACACAAGGCATGATAACATAGCATTGACAACATAGGCATTTTCAAAGGCACTATGATTTTCTGCAAAGGCATGATATGCACCACTCCTCTGCTCAGTGAATATTAAATGGCAAGATGTTGTTAGCAGGGTTTTGTATGCTATTCAATGCCACCTACCTCCCACGACTGCCATAATACATATCAAAATTTTACGTTCATTTGAGTCACCCTGTACAGCTTTTTGTCATAGTATTTTACGTTTTGCTCAATTTCTGAAGATATCTTGATATCAAGTGTATACAACTTTTTCTTTCTTTTTATGTTCTATAAATAATAAGTTAAGTGTACAGGATTCCTAATCCTAGGACAGTTTTTAATCACTCCAACAACTTTGGGGTTAAAGGTCCCTTTAAGTGTAGACATTAGGGGCCTATCTGCAGTAAAGTAACCATGCCTAATCGAATGAAGTATTTGCAGTACCCCTAGCCAGAAATTATGAATGCGAACTCGCCAATAAAGCGAGATAGATGAAAAAAGCCAATTATAAAGCTGCTATTTTTTAACGTATTCGGACAAATCAATTAATTATAGTATTACTTTTTAATTCTTCGATTTGATGAATAGTCAACAAACGATTTCGGTATTTGAAACACAATCAAAGTTACCACAGTTGAATCAAAAACAATAAATAAATTTATTAATAATATATAAAAGAATTGTCTGCTGTAACTATAAATTAAAATATCTCAATGGTTGATTGTACACTCCTAGAGTTAATTCAGATAATTCGGGATATATTTTTTCTGTGCAGGATGGAAAAAACAAATGTTGTGTGTCCAGCGATTTGCGAGATATAACTGAAAGAATGTTAGAACAAAATATTCTGCACTTTAGAAATTTATCGAACAAAATTCAAGGATTTTAGATTTTTTTCTCATTATTTAGAAATCAAGTACCACGTGTCTGCAAAGTTTCAAGTTTCTACCTTCCATTAGCAGTTTAAGCTGTGGAAGTGTCCCCCAGTCAGAATTATTCTCATTCAGCTGTTTTACTGGTACATAGAAAACAAACAAACAACAAAAAAAAAATTCCGTGATTTATAAATTTTTGGAACACAATTATATTTTCCCCATCATCCAGAGGTCAAGTCCTATGTTTATGAACAATGCTTTAAGTTTCTTCCTTCAAAAGTTTGGAATGTGGAAGTGTCCCTTAATCAGCCAGTCTCATGGCTGTATATGATATACAGAGTTCCTATTAAAGTCCTTAAGCACTTCAATAACTTTGTACGGTGTCCATGAGTGTAGTTGGGTCTATCTATAGTAAATAGACCCTGCTCAATCGAATAAAAGGGGTTGTATCACCTTTATCAGAGAATTTTAAAAGTTAAGATAAAGAGCTCGGCAACAAAGTGAGATAAACAAAAAATACCAATTTCAAAATTGGGGGCATCTTCTGGATAGGAATTGACACCAGAAACGAATGAAACACATACACGGAAGGCAATAAATACATGTCAAAAATTACAGTAATTCACCAAAAACCATACTGTATCAAATAAATGACTTTTGTAATTGTTTTATTGTCTATTCCTATTAATTAGATAATGCTCTACTGCTCTAATTAGCTATTTTCATCTATTTCGCTTTGCTGCCTAATTCGTTATCCTTGTTAGAAACTTGGTTTTGTTTACATCGCGATTCTCGTTTCGCGGGAGCGTGACGTCATTTTTAAAATGATTATTCCGTTCTCGTGAACGAATCGCGATGTGGACAAAACTTGGCTGATCATGCAAATCACCTTTCTCGCCGCTCACGCATCCTGTTTTGCATATCCAGAGGGCGTTGCCGGCAACGGTTATGTTCCGGAACGCACCCATCTTCGGATATAAAGGCTAGACACTTTTCTGGTTTTATGTCAGATCGCTTTAAAGCAGATCGCTTTGTCAGTAGATCGCTCTGGTTTTAATGTAGATCGTTTTGATCGACGGATCGATCGCTTGGAAAGCTCGTTGGATAGCTTGCTTATACTGATCGATGGAAGGATCTAGATCGGGCAGACGGATCTTCGTAAAGTCATGTTTCGATGTTGTCGAAAGTAACGATAAAGTGTTTATCGGTGAACGCGGATATTTAAACTAAACTTAGTAGTTTTGATGGTTCTCAGTTAAGGAGACCATGTTTCCCGTGTTGTGGACTTTATAGTGCTGATCCGGAAAGTTTAAAGTTTTTGCCATAGCGTGTGCCCAGCTAGTGGTGGCGTCGGAAAGTGCACGTGGTCACGTAAGTGTGAAATGCTTTTTATTCCACTTACTTGTGTAAATAATACGTTAACCAGAAACGTGTCTAGGCATGGAACTTACACTGAAAAACCTTCATATGAGCTGTAGTGCTCATGTTTTGTAAATAGTATGCTTTGGTTATTTGGCTTACCTGTTTTCATGATATATACTGTAAGCAAATACAATGGATTCACTCTTCAATAAAAGTGATTTTGATTTAAACTGGAACTGTTCTCATTTAACACTTCTACAGCTACTTGTATTCCTACAACTACTATCTAACGTTTGTTATAGCTGCAACACTCTGTTTTAAATTTTCAACGAAGTTGTGGAACCAGAATTTCGTGGCTCATAGTTATTCTATCACCAGCTTCATCAGAAATTTAATTATACGTTAATTTTCAATATATAACTTACGGATATGATACATATTTCCGTAACCATTATCCTAACCTTTTAAATTCTGCGCCAGGGTCACTGCAATCCCTTTTATTCAATTGGGCAGAGTCACTTTACTACTGATAGACCTAACATGTACACTCATGGACCTTTCTTTGCAAAGTTATTGGGGTTGCTTTAAGGACTTTCTTGGGAGTTCTGTCTATTAAACACTATTCATAATTAAGAACTAAAATGTATCTGTCTTGAACTGATGGTTCGAGTTCCAATCAATGGACTCCCATCATTTATATGCAAACTTCTATTTACTAGTGAGACCCACCGGCAGACTGCCCCATAAGAAACAAACAAAAAACACATAAGAATATTTCCTGCTTTTGTTGGAAGAAGCTTGAAATATTTTGAATGTTTAATGTCATAGATGTATCCTCTGGAATCGTAGGTGTACTCTCAGGATACAAGAATGAGTCCAAATTTCTAGATAACTAACACGTTTATTTACAAGCGCAACATTAACAATAACAGCAATAACGTAAAACAGCACTTAAATAGTCCACTAATTTCACAACTATTTACTACTCTCAAAACATTGATGAGTATCACAGTTCAATGTAGTTCATATCACGTCAACTGCTCTCCATCCAACTGAGTGATGACTCCTTTTTTTTATAGACTCTCTCTGTAAAACTTTCTAGAAATATCTTCCAGTAGAATATTCATTATTTCGAGACTGTGGGAAAGTCGCCAAATTGGCTATAAATTGCCAAATCTGACAACCCTTCTCCGGAGACTTTGACATATAACAAACCTAGATTCACGTCATAGGAAAGGATGTCTGTACGGGTGTTTTCTCCATCTGGTTTTAAAATAAAGGTTCCAGTGAGGACATTTTACACTTTCGCAACATTAACATGTTAATGAAATGAACATGACACTCTGAATTGCGTGGTATCTCAAATAAAAATTTATAAAATGATAAGAAATAAAATAACATCATGGTCTCACATTCAGTATCTGATTTCATACGCTATGTAAAGCTCCATGGTTACATCAGAATTTCGCTGTGAAAGAAGTATCGTCATTGCATTATGTAGAGAACAGGCAACCAACATCATGGCCTCACTTTTAGTATCTGGTATCATACGCTACATAAGCACCAGAAAAATGCTCTTTTTATATAGTTCTTTTAAATTTCAATAATAAAAGCATTCGAAATGAATATACAAAATGAGTTTTGTTGCTAAGAAAACTATCTAGTCAATGTATGCATAAGGGGCGTATGAAGGCAAAACTGGGCAATTTGTCATTTGGCGTCCACAATGTGTTAACCTTGTTGCGAGTATAAACTAAAAATCTGATGTGGGCAGCACATGACTTTTGCTACAGAACTTATTTTTTTTTTCTTTCATGATTCATTAAATTGAGTTTTAATTGCACAAAATAACGCGCAGATGCTAATTTAAAATTACACAGCATTTGTAGTTTTAATTCCATTTTTAGTTTCCTCATGTTACAAAAATGTAAGAAAACTGAAATATCTCGAGAACGGTTAGCTGTAGAGTAATGTGGTTGGTCTTATTCTTTTGTCGTCAAATATTACGTATAAAACCAACATTCAATTTATACATTTGATCATATGTAGTTTATTATTTCAAATTTTGAGAAATTTCTGTAGTCCATTTCACTAAAAAAGGCATGTTCTTTTTTTCCAATTCATATCAAAATCAAATCAGCACCAGGGTAACCTACATATGATTTATCCACCAAATTTTGTAAAATTGGATCAATTAGTTCTTTAGCTAGAGTAAATATATACCATTTTTTGCTGTCCATTTCGCAAAAAAAAAAGGCAGGTTTTTTTCCCGAATCGTACCAAAATTCCAATCAACACTAAGATAACGGACTTACCTACCAAATTTTATAAAATTTGGTAAATTAGTTCCTGGAACAGATAGATACCTTACATCTTCTGGTAGGTCGGAGTGTCTGGGTCTAGCAAATAAATAATTAGTTAAGTTGTAAAATTTTGTTTCAAAGTTTTAGAGTTAGAGTGGATACATACATTGCACAGACAAGACAGTCACACACACCGATGTCATGGCAAAAATAGTTTTTTTGGATTCTAGAGTACTCAAAACATCTAGATGTGTCGAAAACTAGAGTTACGATTTTCGACACGATTCCAATACTTTCCCTATGTATTATACCATGTATTGGAGGGAAAGTAAAAAGTGGTCTGAACAGATATTTACTTTCTCATGCTATTGAATATAGTATATATAGAGAATGCATTGTTTTCACGAAAATTTTGAGATTTTGATGTCAATATATATTTTAGGATCTTCTGAACATGTTTCGACTCTTTCTGGGGGGAAGTCTGTACGTTTGTGGTCAATTTCCTGTGTAAACGATAGCTGCCACAAATATTAATGAATTTTAACTAAACTTCTATATCCTGCTTTGTTAGTGGAAAATCTAGAACCAGATAGAATTTTTTTTTTTAATTCGAGCGAAAACTTCGAATTTTATATCTTTTTTATTATGACAGAATAAGACAAAATTTGGTATAATTATACGTAAAAGGGCTTATTCATGGCGCAATGATCATGAAAACTCAACAGTTTCATTCATTGTAGCCGCAATACAATTTTTGTATTCGTGACATCATTAGACCTCTTGGGGAGGAAATCAAATAACTCCCCCTCCCGAGGGACTATATTGTTAGACTTGATATCAATCGAAAGATTTTTTTCAAGCTCTTTAAAATGATGTATAACATTCTATAATTTTGATGATTTGGACCAACAATATAGATTTTTCAAAAATTTTCTTAAGGGTGAGCGTCAGTAAATCTTCTGCCCTATCCGCGCTTTGTTAACTTTCGCGACACACATTTTTCTCCGAAATTCTGCTCAAACAGTTGCGAAATATTTCCTGAAAAATAAAATGCAATGCTTAGATTATATTAAAACTAAATTTAATACCCAATAAAACATAGAATATACTTCTTATTTTAATTCAAAATATTTTTGGTGCTGCCATCTGTTGTCGTAGTTTAATTCATACAGACTATTTTTTATTTTTAATGAACATTTTTAAATGTCTATTCCTTCCAATACGCTATTAAATACAACAACAGATCATATATAATAATGCCACAATCACGGAAACATAATTTCTCATTCTGTAAATTTGATAAGGGGATCTAAATGTACATCACTGAGGACTGCTTTGTCTTTAAGTCCAAGTTCAATTACGTTTCCGTGATTGTGGCATTATTATATATGATCTGTTGTTGTATTTAATAGCGTATTGGAAGGAATAGACATTTAAAAATGTTCATTAAAAATAAAAAATAGTCTGTATGAATTAAATTACGACAACAGATGGCAGCACCAGAAATATTTTGAATTAAAATAAAAATATATTCTATGTTTTATTGGGTAATAAATTTAGTTTTAATATAATCTAAGCATTGCATTTTATCTTTCAGAAAATATTTCGCAACTGTTTGAACAGAATTTCGGCGAAAAATGTGTGCCGCGAAAGTTAACA
Source organism: Amaurobius ferox (assembly GCA_951213105.1). Classification (NCBI taxonomy): domain Eukaryota; kingdom Metazoa; phylum Arthropoda; class Arachnida; order Araneae; family Amaurobiidae; genus Amaurobius; species Amaurobius ferox. Next base: position 113,405,727 of record OX578138.1, read on the forward strand.
AAGCGCGGATAGGGCAGAAGATTTACTGACGCTCACCCTTAAATGTGCAAAAAAAAAAAAAAAAAAATCACAAGCTACATAGAAATGGATTTTTATATTGAGAACGTCGAGTTGAGCTACACTCGAGTTACTTCCGGCCGTCCAAACGGTTACCTTACACCTTTCTGGTAGGTCGGACGGTCTGGGTCTCAACACTCCAGTTACTTTTTATTTTATATTGTTGCGAACGAGCAATATTCCGTTTAGTTCCTCCTCTCTCATCTGTCACGAAGGCCAGGCGAAGAAAATACAGTGCATGACGTGAGTCCAGGGTTTCCCGAATTTTCCGTTTAGGAAAAAGGTAGCCAGATTTAGCGATTTATCGCCAATTTGGCGACTTCCGGAATATTCCAGAAACTTCTCGATAGAACGGTTATTCTTTGAGATAAAGAGATTTCCAGAAATTTCTTTGGAGAGGCTGTAAAAAGGACTCGCCCTTTGTTGCAGGGGAGTTGACAAATGGATGTGACGTGAGCTGCATTGGACTGTGATTTTTGTCGATGTTTTGAGAATAGTAGCCGCTGTTTTTTTTAAATTACTTTCGTCAAAATTTTGAGAATAATATCGATTTAACATCGAATAATTAGTGGAGCATAAGTGCTGTTTGATTGTATATTGTTCCTGTTTACTCTCTGCTTGTGAATGAACGTAAGTTATCCAGAAACTTGTATTCGTTCTTGTATCCTGCGTATACACCCACTATTCTAGAGAATACATTCGTTTCAGTATAATGGTCAGTATGAATTTACCTTTCAGGAACTTTGCATTAAGTCTGAAAGAAAATAGCCACATCCTATTTCACAAAGTGTTGAACTCCCATCTGCCGTCCATGATGGGTGGTAGTTGCTCAATGCATTATTATTTTTCCTATGAAATCGATTAACCATCTTCTACTGACATATTTCAATTTTATGTCGACATATCTGTCCAGCAAACAAAAATTAGCCATTTTCTTATAAACTGCTGTTCAATTTTTACTTTCCCTAGATACGTTGTACAATGTATAGGGAAAAAATAGTGAGGGAGCCGAAAGTTCGAGTTTTTGACAGAAGAACACGTTTTAACCATCCATAACCTCGAACCGAACGTTTTTGAGGCGATGTCGTACGAACGAATGAATCGATTCGAATATAATTTGTTACGATTTTTGAAATCGGTTAATACTGGAATCCTATTGATTTTGATTTTAAACGCGATCAAAAGATCCCCCCCCCCCCCCAACTGTTGAATAATTTTTTTAACACACTCAATGATGAAAAACAAATCTTTTTAGTCGTCATTTTTCAAAACGAATGGTATTTTAGGACGATAGCATAATTTGTTCTCGATATATTGCACATTTTTCAAATAAATTTTTCATAAAAGATAAAATTTAAAATAAGTACTAAATATCGTCCAATATGTTTACTTTCCATATGTAACAAATATTATGCAACACCATTCTCGCGGATCTAGATCGTTCCTTTCACGACAGAAGCTGCATTTTGTAATAGTTTTGTATTTTGATGCCCAAGAATTATCCAGTTGACATTTATTTCATGCAATTAATTAAATGGCGATTGCATTTTGACGAGGAGTTTGCACGTAAGTATGAATAGTTAGTTATTCGTTTGAAGTAGAAGGTGACCAAAAGCTTTCAATTTCCATTGATGTGGAGTTAACTCAGTGCTAGCTATCATCATTGTTTTGTGGATCTTGTACACCATTAATTCGTTGTAAAAGAGTAATTTCATTATGTAGCATGAAAAGACATGTGCTTCTCACATAAGATTATTTTAAACTACCGTTTTTGCTTTCTCATATGAACTACAGAGAATAAAGTATTATTTTCACGAAATTTTTTCGATTTCGATATTTTGATGCCAATATAGATTTTGGGATATCCTGAACACGTTTCGACTATTTTTAGAGTGATACCGGTCTGTGGTCGAATTTTTTTTGCGCACGATAGCTACCGCAAATATTAATGGATTTTCACGAAACTTTATATTCAGTTTTGCTGTGGGAAAAATTTAGAAGTAGACTGAATATTTTGAAAACCGAGTGAAAACTTCGAAGTTTTATTTTTGTCTTAACATGGCAGCATAAGACAAAATGTAACATAATCGTGCATAAAAGGGGTTATTTATGCGCAATGATCATGAAGCTTAACAGTTTCAATCACTGTTGTGAAAAATAGCCTCGATATACCATTTTTGTGTTCGTGACGTCATTAGCCTTCTTTGTAAGGAAAGTTACCCCCCCCCCCCCCCTTACAGGGAGGGTACATTGTCAAATTTTGTATCAATCGAAATATCTTTTTCAAACCCTTTAAAGTGAAGGGTGACATGCTATCTATATATGTGATCATTTGAATCTCAATAATACAGATCTTTAAAAAAATGTTCTTGTAAAATTTGCGGAACAAAAAAAACCTCACAAGTTACTTAAAAGTGGATTCTGGCGTGAGAAAGTCAAGTAGAGCCACATTTTTTAATAGTTTGATTTTATAGCAATATTTTTCATATTAATAAACTAAATTTTATATATATATATTTTACACAAAATTTGTTTGATCATGACCTAATTTATGCACGGGTCGGTGGGGCCCTGGTCCCCTTAATTAAGGGGCTCGAAATTTCATCCCAATGACCTAAACCTTCGAAACGTTTTAAAAATAAATGAGAATATCAGTGACGTACGTGTAAGAACATTTCAGCAAAATTATTCAATATTTCATCAAAATCAACGTTTTATGATCCATATTCCTATTATACTATTTGCGCTAAACATTTATTTACTATTGAATGTATTATTATAGTAAATAATAAAATATTTAGTAGACTCCTTCTAAATGCAATTAAGCTCTGGGCCCTACCTACTGTAAGTCAGGCCGTGTATTTGGACAACTAGATTTATAATTTAATTCTACAGTGTTCCTCCGAATGTCCTTAAGCACCCCAAAGCTTTGTAAGGAAAGGTCCGTTGGTATACACGTTATGTCTGTCTATCGTAAAGTGATCATGCACGATCGAGTAAAAGATGCTGCAGCGCCCTTAGCGGAGAATTTTAAATGCTAGGCATTTCGTACTCGGCAACTAAAGCAAGATAGAAGAAAAATGTCACCTACAAAGTTGTAAAGCATTCTATAATTAGTAGAAATTAGCAGAAAGGAATGCACTAAACCAGTGTTTATCAAAAAATTTTGGTCGCGGAACCCCTTTGAAATGCAATTTGTTGACGGTGAAAATGAGAAAAAGTCCATTCTGGTCCAAGTTATGCACTAAAAATTTTAGACGCTTTTTATTATTATTATTTTTTTTATTTATTTATTTTTTTTTTTAAGAAAATTTACACGAAACTATCACGTTGCGGAACTCCTGGAATACTGCCGTGGAACCCCGAGCTTCCGCGGAACACACTTTGGAAAACGCTGCTCTTAATTAGTATATGGAAGTCAAGAAATATATTTTGGGTCTGAAACACTGTGACACCGTTATAAAATGCTTTTCAAAGTGCGAGGTCATATTTTTTATAGAATTCACATATGCAATGTCACTGACGGGGAACGTTATGAACAGACTCGATTCCCGTGAATGTTAAGTGTCTTTATATATATATATATATATATATATATCAGTCCTAAAATACGACAGCAATTCGCCCATAACGCTATTGCTTCATGTTTTTACAACAGTTTCCTTATTAGTTCCTACTCATTATAAACAATGCGCTACGATTTTGTATTTAAATTTAAAAAATTGTATCTCACTTTGTTGCCTAGTTCGCGTTCCTGACTTTTTCAATTCTCCGCTAAGGGCGCTGCAATTCCTTTTACTCGATCGAGTGTGGTGGTTGGTCACTTTACTATAGATAGACGTAACGTGTACGCGATCGGCCAGAGTGTATACGAAGCCAGCATCCTCCGCTCACATTACACGCGGATATTGGCTGCCTTTCGAAGCGATCGCTAAATGTATCACGTGACCCGCGGAGAGACTTTCCTTCTCAAGGTTATTTCGGAGCGAGACACGTGATATTTCTCCCCTTCTGTGCAGTACTTCTTAAAATGCTGAATCGGGATACACTCTGGCCGTTCGCTCTTCTGTGCATTTACTCGCATTTACGTTCAAGTCATAACTCAATAATTTGTTAAAGTTATAGCTCTAAGGCAATGGATTGATTTTGACTTTCATATATATAGGCGAAAATTTGAATTCCGGTTTTTGTCGAGAGAGCATGTTTCAAGCAACCTTGACCACGAATCAGACGTTTTTAAAGTCATGAATGTATGTGTTTGATGTGTGTGCGAGTGCGTGAGTGTGCATGTGTTATTGTTGAAACCCAGACCGTCCGACCTACCAGAAAGGTGTAAGGTAACTGTTTGGACGGTCGGGAAGTGCCACCCAATTTAGACCGGAACCCAGTGGGGGAGGCATCCACAGGGACCGTACCCTCCTTCCCCTACCACCAACCTCTCGGAAGGACTTTCGGACCCACATGTTTAACGTGATCGTACTCCGCATGAACACGGCGGCAGTTTTGGCAGTGGCTGGAATCGAACCCGGGCCTACCGAGTGCAACTCCAGCGCGCTAACCAATGGGCTACCGCGCCCCGAGTGTGAGGGCGTGAGTGTGTCAGTAAATCTGTTGAGATGATATCTCACGAACGAATGAAGCGATTCGAACGAAATTTGGTACAAAATTACAATTAGGGAAAACCGGAAACCTGTTGCTTAATGTTAGAATATATATATATAAGCAAAATGAGATTTCTTTTAGCAAAATGCTAAATAAAACTAACTTAGTTTAAACCTTTATTTGGAACTTGCATCTATCTCCTTCAAGGAAAAAATAACAATTTATAGTTTGCAATTATGAAGACTTCCTGACTTGTCAATATATATATATATATATATATAATTGAAGATTTTTATGATTACTTGTAATATATATACCCGAGAAATACCAATGAAAATTGCTTGTAAACTGAAGGTTTTTTACAAATCAGAAGCCTAGTGTAGCACGATGAGCTATGCAAGAAGTTTGGAAATTGAATAAATGGAATCTAGTGATTATAAAAGGAATAAAATGAATATGAAAAGCATTTCTGAAACCATGTACGTTATCAAGGGCCATACATGTTTCATTAATGCTGATTCTATGTTTCTGTTTACACAACTGTAAAATGTATTACAGAAATAATGTAAATGGCCCGACGTAGAAGAAAAGACAAAGTGGATCAAATACACAAAAATATATATATATATATATATATATATATATATATATATAATATATATATATATATAATATATATATATATATATATAATATATATATATTATATATATATATATATGTATATAATATATATATATATATATAATATATATATATATATATATGTATATAATATATGTATATTATATATATATATAATCCAAGAAAAAGAAGATTTAAAGGAACTTGGGATAACCAAATGCTTTGCATTTAATGGTTGGGGAGGATTGCGACTCCCCCTCCCGTTTAAAGCTGCTTTTCCAGCCTAGGCAAACGCTCACGGTACCAATGCAAAGCAAAGGTTGGTCCCCAATGCGTGCTAATACGAAGGCACCCGGACACGGAAGAACAAGACAACCAAACAGAAGGAAACTGGACCAAAAGTGATTCCTGCCCAACTCGCTTTCATATATATGTTCGATTTACGCATGCGTGCTTTCTTAGCAGGCACGCATAAACTTTATTTACTTGCAAATTGAAGAAGTAAACTGTCAAAATCTTCATGATCCTTGAAAATCGATCTATAGCAATCCTTTAAGAAATAAATAGGATAATGTTTATATAAAGCCTCTGTTATGATTTTAATATTGCTATTATTGCAATCTTTTTTAAACGTGTTGTAAATTTGATTTCTCTTGAAGTGTCCGAGTATGATATTTCTGAAAGTATTTTTGGTAAGATTAGTTTTCCAATCGATGATATGATTTATCTTAATACTATATAATTCTCTTTTGTCATATAACTTTGTATAATGACCATATAATCCATGTTTTTTTATTGAGATGTCCAGAAAATTTACCGCTTCATTTTCTTCTTTACAATTTTCTATTAATTCCAATTCCGGTGGGTAAAATGTGAAATCGAAATTGGTGGTGGTTTCATAACTCCCCAATAGCACGTCGTCAACATACCGGAAATATGGTATTTCCGACAAAATATGGGTTCCTTTTTCATATGTTGAGAGGTAAATATCGGCCAAGATTGATGAGCAGGCTCCTCCCATTGGGATTCCCTTTATTTGTCGGTAATAATTTTTTCCGTTATATAGAATATTTTCTTTTAATACCAGTTCAATAAGATCAAGGTATCTACGATAAGTAATAAAATCCTTCAAATCAAATTCTTCATGTAATTTTTCCAAGATTGAATATAAATTAGTTAAATCAATGTTGTTAAATAGGTCGCGGAAATCAAAGCTTTTAAAACATATATTTTTATTACAATGTTTTAATCGATCGATAACTTCTACTCCATTTTTGATCATGACATGATTCTGTTTTTTGATGTTTTCCATCACAAACTTGAGGATGTTTAATAGTCGTTTATTAGCAATTGTCAGATATGATCCACAGCCAACGGTAACTGTACGGAATTTCACAGGCTCTTTATGCATCTTTGGAATGAGGATTAGATATGGAAATTTAACAGTTTTTATTTCATTACCGATTCGTTTGTACATAGTTAAATAATTTTGAAATGCAGATTTTAGTGGGAAAATTTTACAATTTGTCATTGTTTTTAACGAATTTAGATGTTTTGAGGATTTAGATGTTTACAAAGATATAGTGGCAATATGGATGCAGCATAAAATTACGGAGGAGGTAGGGTTCATGAAGGATTTCCACTTCTTGTTCGGGAGAGAGATGTCACTTCCTATTCAAAAATTTATATTTTCATTTCAACATCTGTTTCTCAGACTTTGCTTTAGGTACAGCTTAGATGAAGATTAAATATTGAATTCCGGAGGGATTGGTAGGGTTCACTAAGGATTTCCTGGTCTGAATATGTAACTTCTGGTTTGTCCAATAATTCATATGACTGTATGAAATAAGTGTGCTAAAAAGTATAGAAATACTTAACAGTTATTTCGAAATTGAAGTGTACACATCACTTTCCATTGCATAAAGGCTTTTTCATATTTTTTTAATTTTTTGTATTAAAAATTTCAATTTTGCCAAACTTAGACGTAAAAATAATTGTAAAATATATTACTAATTTGAATGAACGATTACACGTACGTAATTTGCTGGAAATGTAAGGCCAGGGAATTTTTAAATGCAAAGTGCAATTAATTTTGATATTTGTTTACCATATTTAAATTAGGAAATATTTTTATTTATTTTCCAATAACATTTAAAATTCTTCAATTTAATAATAAAATATTTAAAATTAAAATAATTTAAAAGTATAAAAGCATTAAAACTTTACCCGTTTTTAAATTTTTAAGAAAATTTACTTGAAACTATCACGTCGTAGAACCCCAAGGGTTCCGCAGAACAAACACATCTTGAAAAACGCTGCATTATCCTACGTGTGTCGAAAAAGCAACATTGCTCCCACAAACTGAAAAATGTCAAGCAAATTTCCTTAAAATGTTACAAATTTTGCATTTTAAAATGACAAATATTTTATTATTTCCTCCTTTCATATAATCTTCAAATTTCGTTACGGATTATTGTACTATATAAGAATTGAATATTATACGGATTCTACACATATATTTTCTACGAAATTAGAATCGTTTCATTCAAATAATAAATTATATGTATGTGTGTCGAACATTTCTTTGACTGATTTCAAACAATCCGTATGCAGTACACAAAGTTTTTAAATACATGTATTTTAATAGTATTACTTGAAAACCACATTAGTCGGATTGTTATTTGATTTATAAATAATCAAACCAGTTTTTGAAATACTACTGTATATTTTGATAAGTTTCCTAACATCTTCCCTAATAATCTGATACAAATAATCTTCTAAACAATCTTCTAGATAATCTGTTATAAATAATAGTCTTCTAAGTAATCTGATACAAATGTATCTAACGACATTCTCATACGCAATCTGATATGCAATCAAATTATGAACAATATTCTTTATTAAACAATTCGTCTTTCCCCTCCAATTGCACGTGTAGCGAAAATAAACCAGAACTGGCGATAAAGCGACGTTTGGCGTGTGGCATGAGAGATTACTTCTGAAATTGCTGAATCGGTATACACTCTGGCCGAAGGGCAGCCAATATCCGCGAAATATCCGCCAATATCCGCGCAGCCAATATCCTGGCGAAAGGCAGCCAATATCCGCGTGTAATGTGAGCGGAGGATGCTCTGGCTTCGTATACACTCTGGCCGATCGCGCAAATGATAGCAGCGCTAAAGCGTATTTTAAAGGGTTTAAAAAAATAATTCGTTTAATACCATACTTGACATTGTACCGCACTGGGGGCAGGTAACTTGCCACCTCCCTTCCCGACGTGGCTAATGACGTCACGAGCGAAAAAATTGTATCGCGGCTAATTTTCACAATGATTGAAACTATAAAATTTCGTGATTATTGAGCCATAATAAACCCTTTTATGCAGGATTATACCAAGGGTTATGCAGGGTTGTTTGTTCTATACTGCCATGTTAAAATATATATATATATATATATATATAAAATTTCAAATAAATTTGAAGTTTTCCCTCGAATTAAAAAAAAAAAAATCCTGTCTAGTTTTAGATATTTTGATAACAAAGCCGGATATAATGTTTTGTGAAAAAGCATTAACATAGCTGCCAACTCTGCCAGTTTTACCGGGAGATTCCCGGATCATCGCTATATCTCCCGGTCTCCCGGGTGAGTCGCTCAATCTCTCGGTTTTCATTCAGTTGCCCTTATTTTTCCCCTTTCTAGGCAGAAATCACGCGAATGCAAATCGTGATTTTCAGTTATTTTCCGCGGTGTAGGAATGGATCGCGATTGACGTTTATATTTTTGTATTTGTATCTACAAGTTACAAAAGTAAAAAAAATCAGAAATAGATCACGAATTTTCCAAAAATATTACAAAATGAAAAACGAAGTCACAAATTTTGAAATCGAAGTTTTCCCGTTCTTTCGTTTAAAAATGCATTTCTCAGCTACCGCTCTCGCAAACGGCGATTATTCCCACAGCGTCACGAGAGAGATGACCAATGATTATCTAATTAATGTGGGAAAAACGCATTTGCATCGACTAAAATTTTATTAAATTATTTTGTTTTATATGCAAAACTATTGTCCAAACGTATTATTAATGAAATGACGCGATCCCCCTTATATTTCGTTTTATTATAACATTATTTTTCCACTTTTGCAATCTGTCAGCATCGTAATTTTTTTTTATAATTATTTCGTATATTATACAGAAAAACTATTGTTCAAACGTAATATTAATGAAATAAAAGACTATTTTGCAGCAGTATCCCGAAAAACGGCATTTGTGCGCTATCCTCTTTATATTTCGTTTAATTGTGAAAATAATTTCCACTTTTGCAATCTGTCAGCATCGTCAAATATTTTTATAATTATTTCGAATTTTATACAGAAAAACTATTGTTCAAGCGTAATATTAATGAAATAAAAGACTATTTTGCAGCAGTAGCGCTAAAACGACGTTTGTGCGCGATCCCCCTTATATTTCGTTTTATTATGAAACTATTTTTCCACTTTTGCAATCTGTCAACATCGTAATTTTTTTTTATAATTATTTCGTATTTTATACAGAAAAACTATTGTTCAAACGTAATATTAATGAAATAAAAGACTATTTTGCAGCAGTATCACGGAAAACGGCATTTGTGCGCGATCCTCTTTATATTTCGTTTAATTTTGAAAATAATTTCCACTTTTGCAATCTGTCAGCATCGTCAAATATTTTTATAATTATTTCGAATTTTATACAGAAAAACTATTGTTCAAGCGTAATATTAATGAAATAAAAGACTATTTTGCAGCAGTAGCGCTAAAACGACGTTTGTGCGCGATCCCCCTTATATTTCGTTTTATTATGAAACTATTTTTCCACTTTTGCAATCTGTCAACATCGTAATTTTTTTTTATAATTATTTCGTATTTTATACAGAAAAACTATTGTTCAAACGTAATATTAATGAAATAAAAGACTATTTTGCAGCAGTATCACGGAAAACGGCATTTGTGCGCGATCCTCTTTATATTTCGTTTAATTTTGAAAATAATTTCCACTTTTGCAATCTGTCAGCATCGTCAAATATTTTTAGAATTATTTCGAATTTTATACAGAAAAACTATTGTTCAAACGTAATATTAATGAAATAGACTATTTTGCAGCAGTAGCGCTAAAAACGGCATTTGTGCGCTATCCTCTTTATATTTCGTTTAATTGTGAAACTACTTTTCCACTTTTGCAATCTGTCAGCATCGTAATTTTTTTTTAATAATTATTTCGTATTTTATACAGAAAAACTATTGTTCAAACGTAATATTAATGAAATAAAAGACTATTTTGCAGCAGTATCCCGAAAAACGGCATTTGTGCGCGATCCTCTTTATATTTCGTTTAATTTTGAAAATAATTTCCACTTTTGCAATCTGTCAGCATCGTCAAATATTTTTATAATTATTTCGTATTTTATACAGAAAAACTATTGTTCAAGCGTAATATTAATGAAATAAAAGACTATTTTGCAGCAGTAGCGCTAAAACGACGTTTGTGCGCGATCCCCCTTATATTTCGTTTTATTATGAAACTATTTTTCCACTTTTGCAATCTGTCAACATCGTAATTTTTTTTTATAATTATTTCGTATTTTATACAGAAAAACTATTGTTCAAACGTAATATTAATGAAATAAAAGACTATTTTGCAGCAGTATCACGGAAAACGGCATTTGTGCGCGATCCTCTTTATATTTCGTTTGATTTTGAAAATAATTTCCACTTTTGCAATCTGTCAGCATCGTCAAATATTTTTATAATTATTTCGAATTTTATACAGAAAAACTATTGTTCAAGCGTAATATTAATGAAATAGACTATTTTGCAGCAGTAGCGCTAAAAACGGCATTTGTGCGCTATCCTCTTTATATTTCGTTTAATTGTGAAACTACTTTTCCACTTTTGCAATCTGTCAGCATCGTAATTTTTTTTTTTATAATTATTTCGTATTTTATACAGAAAAACTATTGTTCAAACGTAATATTAATGAAATAAAAGACTATTTTGCAGCAGTATCGCGAAAAACGGCATTTGTGCGCTATCCTCTTTATATTTCGTTTAATTGTGAAAATAATTTCCACTTTTGCAATCTGTCTACATCGTCTAAAATTCGGCTTATCAAAATCTCCCGGTTTTTCATATTTGGAGGTTGGCAGCTATGCATTAATATTGTGGCCGCGATCGTGTACACAAGAAACTGACCACAGACAGATGGACATTTCTCCAAAAATAGTCAAATTGTGTTCAGGAGGTCTTAAAACATATAATGGCATCAGAATCTCGAAATTTTCGGGAAAACAATACTTTCTCAATACTACGCAAAAATATCCATAAATTACAAAGGATTTGCTGCATCCGATTGATAAGATACATCCATTGACTGCACGACAAGGGTTGATAGATTTTTAGGACCGTGTGTTGCGTATATCATGTACTTAAAATTGCGCAGAAAATAATTGGTTATTAATTCCTTAATGGCCGCTGCCGTCAATGCGCCAGGATTAGAAAGCAGCGAAATCGCTGGATCCTATTTTACAGTGCAATTAAGTACGATTTTTTTCTGTAATGATAAAAGAAGCTGACTGTTTGTTTGTATCTCCCTGACAGATTATGGGCGTAAACGCCCAGGTCGTCCATGCCAGAGGAAATTAATTTGTCTGTTTGTATCGTTTGTAGAAAAAAAAATCTAAGCGCCCCATAACCATGAAATTGGGTACAGAGGTTCCTCTACTCCCGTAAGGAAATACTTCGTTGAGAACTTTCTTTTACTTTCCTTATATACATAATGTAGTATAAGAAAAGTATTGTGACGGGGTCGAAAATTCGAATTCGAGTTTTCGCCGGAAGAGCACATTTTAAGCATCCCTGATCACAAATCGAACATTTTTGAGGTGATGTCTGTGTGTGTGAAAGTATGTGTGAGTCTATGGAGACGATATCTCACGAATGAATGGAGCGATTCGAATGAAATTTGGTACAAAGATCACAATCCGTGAATACTGGAAGCTTATTGTTTTAAAACACAATCGAATGTTCAGAACCCCCCCCCCCCCTAAATTTTCGAGTCAAATTTTGAAATAATCTCCAAAGAATCAAAACCTTTAATAAAGTTACGCAAATAGACATTTCTTATGTAATTTTTCCTTAGAAAACGATTGACATAAACTTTGGAACGCTAGCATGAACCGTTCTCGAGATATTGCCCATTTTTCAAATAAATGTATAAAAAAATCCCATAAATGAAAAAAAATATTAACTCCTCTCTTAAGAAACATGTTCACTCTTCATATGTAAATCATGCGATAAATTGGGCGACATTATTCTTGTGGATCTAACCCGTTCCATTCACAAGAAAAGATACTTTGAGTAATACTGTTGTATTTGAACGCCAATAGTCATTTATCTGTTCTAAGAATAACTTATTTCTCCGTCCATAACGCTTGGCGGGATTTTGGATACGAATTTAGTGGAATGTCGCCAACATGGCGACATTTTTAAATGTTGATAAATTAACGAAAATCTCGCCAAATGGATAAAAATGACGCTAAATCAATGAAAATGACGACAAATTGAAGAAAATTCAATATCTTGGAAAGATTATAAGTATCTACTATAAGAATAACATTTTTTTAAACTGTAAAATTAGTAAATTCCTTGCATTATATAGACATGTGCTGCCCACATCAGATTATTTAATTTTAAAAACTAATTTAGTGGGTTTTATCCTAGTCAAAAATTATTTTCCCCATTTTCTTCTCACCTAGAACTAGAGACCCCGTTTCCCCATGACGTCACAACTGGGGACGTGATTCAATGTAGCGTTAGGTTTACTTGTATCAAAATCTATATAAACAAAATTGAAAATCTGTCTGTTTGTATGTTTGTCTCATCATCACGGGAGAACGGTTGAACCGAATTTAATGAAATTTTGTCGGTAGATTGATAAAATGTTGCTAAATTCATCAAAATAACACCGAATCGATGAAAATTCAATATTTTGCACAATTAAGTACGATTTTCTAGATAATCTCTGCCGTTTTGCGAGAATTAAATAATATTTTTTCTAAATTTATTTACAAACCGGAACAGGATGCTTTATTCTTCAGATCTGCCTGTGAAGATAATTTTGTATATCGAGCCCAGAGATTCTGATGCATTTTTAGAAGAATTAAATATTTTAGAATATTTTGAATAACAAAGTCATTTAGAATACTATAGGAATTTACACATAATTGTGAGTGTTAAGTTTCTTTATATTGTAATTTCTGTACGAAGAACGGATATACTGCTAGTTTAAAAATATAATTTTGTCTCGGTTTTCGTCGTAACTTTTATTTTTTCTTCAAGCTACTAGTAGAGTAATTAATCATTAAGCCCAATCAGCCGGTTTCACTTTTAAAGAATTTTTACCTTCTCAAAGAGAGTATTGTTTTCCAGAAAATTTTCGAATTCGATATTTTGATAGAAAAGTACGCTTTGAAACCTCCTGAACCCATTTCGAGCAATTTTGTAAAGATTTTTATCTGTGTGTGTTTTTGAGGTGTGGACATGATAACACAAGAACGAATGCACTATCTGTTATTAAATTTTGCATGTAGATGATACATTATGTGAAATGCTAGAACTCTATAGAATTTTCAGTTATTTTCATAATTTAAACTCGGAATTTTAAGATTTTCGTAATTAAAAAGATTTCATAATTAATAAGATTTTCGTATTATACTGAGTGTTTGAATAAATACTATTCTGACTTATAGCTTTTCAACTGTTAGTACTAGTTAACAAATACAACACAAACTTCGAGTTGGAAAACTGTTTTGAATCGTAACAACTAGTTGCCCAGTACAGACAGTTGTTGTTGAGACCCAGACTGTCCGACCTACCAGAAAGGTGTGAGGTAACTGTTTGGACGGCCGGGAAGTGCCACCCAATTTAGACCGGAACCCAGTGGGGGAGGCATCCACAGGGACCGTACCCTCCTTCCCCTACTACCAACCTCTCGGAAGGACTTACGGATCCACAGGTTTAACATGTACCGCATGAACACGGCGGCAGTTGTGGTAGCGTGCAAATCCAGCGCGCAAACCACTGGGCTACCGCGCCCGAAATATGCCAACACCACGCGGTGTTCCCAGGTGGTCACCCACCCAAGTACTAACCGCGCCCGATGCTGCTTGACTTCGGTGATCTAACGAGAACCGGTGTTTTCAGCACGGTAGGGCCGTTGGCCCCCAGTACAGACAGTGTCATTTTTTATCATAAGCAAAGTAGACAAATACTAGGGGATCAGGTTTTCTAAAATACCCTGAATAATATATGAGGGAGGGGGGAATAATAATTTGAATTACATTACGAGTGTTAATGGTAAATACGTAGTAATGTAAATTATTATTTTTAATAGCACAAATAAATAAGTCACATGCAACCAACTAACTCATCAGCATCACTGAACTGTCACCACTCTTAATAAAGAAACTTTTAAAGAAGTTTTACGAAATACGAGTATTAAAATAAAATAATTTAGATACGAAATTTAGAAAAAATACATTTTATTTTTAATTATTTTTATACAGCAATTATGTTACATATGTTACTAAAGACTGTAATATGATCGAATGAGAAAAGCAACTGGAAGCTTATACTATAAATATTTTATTTACGATTAGGATATTAAATTACATTTGAAACACATTTATATCTCTACCTACGTCAATTGACGTCACGCTAAAAACATAGCCAAGCTATTAGATTTTAATAATTCCGACCGCCCCCCCCCCCCCCCCCTTCTACTTATTACTAGATTGCAACAAGTCCAGCTTTGAAGAAATTACTGTAATAGCTTTGATTTTAATCTCCTTGATGAAGATACATGGTGATTTCCCCCAAAGAGTTGCCTCTTCTCGCTTCCACAAGAAGAAAAAAACCGAAGACGAACGAGGTCCAATCGAATAATTATCGGCAGTCGTTTTCGGACGCTTCACTGCTGCGAGGGCCTCGGGGTGGCCGAAACTACTCAAACAGCATTCCAAAAACAAAATAAGAACTTACGGAACTGAAACTACTTACCGTGGGCTGTAGAGATTACGTATGGGCCAGCATTGGAATCGAGGTGTAGGAATTTAAGCAGGTATCTTCCAAGAGGCAATATCAGATTCACATTTTTTACTAAACTGGGGGAACTTTTACTCTCACTTACGACCGTTTCCGATGCGCGCGCATCAAAATTTCAAACGTGATAAAAGTATTTTATTCTTCACACGATGTGTCTGAGATTTACCAGTTTTCACCAATTAAAATTTATATGGATATCGAATATAACTATAAATTAAAAAAATCTTATGTGGGCAGCATATGACTTTCCTTATATAATGCAATGAATTTACTAATTTTACAGTAAAAACAAATAGGTTATTCTTATAGTAGATACTTATATTCTTTTCAAGATATTGTATTTTCGTCAATGAGTCGTTATTTTCATTGATTTAGCGTCATTTATAGCGTCATTCGACGAATTTGGCGACATTCCGCCAAATTCGTCACCAAATTCACCAAGCGTTATGGACGGAGAAATAAGTTATTCTTATAGCAGATAAATGGTTATTGGCGTTCAAATACAAAAGTATTACTCAAAGTATCTTTTCTCATGAATGGAACGAGCTAGATCCACAAGAATGATGTCACCAAATTTATCGCATGATATTACATATGAAAAGTGAACATGTTTCCGAACAGTTAATATGTTATTTTAATTTATGGGATATTTTGATAAATTTATTTGAAAAATGTACAATATCTCGAGAACGATTCATGCTAGTGTTCTAAAATTTGTTTTAATCTTTTTCTAAGGAAAAATTACATAAGAAATGTCTATTTGCGTAACTTTATTAAAGGTCTTAATTTTTTGATGATTTTTTCAAAATTTCACTCGAAAATTTAGAGGGTTCTGAAGATTCGATTGCGTTTAAAAATAATAGGTTTCCAATATTCACAGATTGGAATTTTTGTACCAAATTTCATTCGAATCGGTCCATTCGTTCATCAGTTATCGTCTCCACAGACCCACTGACACAGACACACATACTTTCACACACACAGACATCACCTCAAAAACGTCTGATTCGTGTTCAGGGATGCTTGAAACGTGCTCTCTCGTCGAAAACTCGAATTCGAATTTTTTAACCCGTCACAATACTTTCCTTATACGTTATATGTATATAAGTAAAGTAATATCAATAAATTTGATTAAAATATCAATCTATTGAATACTATTCGTTTTCTGTCCCCATTTTGAACCTTTTTCAGGTATGTGTTTTTTTAAATACTAGTATTTCCACCACCGACCGCTTCAATGTCTAGTGTCCGCTAAATGTTAATGTCCGCTAATAGTAAGTTCTAAATATAAAAACACGAATCAAATTAACAAATAAAAATGGCGTATATTTTGAAGTTATGTTAATATGGGAAGTGCGGTATGTAAATTAATATTTCATCTCTAATCACTATATGTTACTTTAGTTTCAACGTTTTCAGACATTTTAGTCTGAAAATTAATCATTCATAAAAAATATTTTCGATAGTTTGATCAGAGGAATAGCTAAAAGACGATTTCGGTATTTGAACCAAAATGTAAATGGAATCAAAAACTGCATAAAATATTATATAATATAAAATTATAAAAAATAAAAAAAAATCGTCTGCTATAATTAAAATATCGATTGATTGTACACCAATAGAGTTAATTAGGAAATTAAATATGTATATATATATATATATATATATATTTTTATTTTTATTTTTTTTTCTTGCCCATATTGGTATAAAATAGAATTTTATCTGCCTACCCGCTATTGAGGTCGAGATGTAGCTGAAAAAATATTAGAACAAAAAATTTAAGATTGATAAATTTTTCGAATAAAATTCCAAGATTTTAGATTTTCCCCTACTACTTATTGGTCAAGTTCCACGTGTATGCAAAATTTCAAGTTTCTAACTTTAGCAGTTTGGGCTGTAAATTTATCACTAAGTCTCACTCAGCTGTATGATCTATATAGTTTTATTTATTGTATTCCAGTACCTTAATACATTTTTCAATTTCATTTATAATGTTCTTTTTAATAGACCAGGAGGTTCTGAATTCTACTCACAACATTCACCTACATCTGTTCTCGATTTGGATGTAACAAAATATCATAAGTGATTTTTTTTTCTTTCTTATCTTTATTATTTACGAAGTTATTGAAAAAATTAAGGTTATCGAATTAGGCAACAAAGTACCAAAGTCGATTAAAGCTAATTACAAAGTTGCAAAGAATTAACTAATAAATAGGAATCAACCATAAAATTTTTACAGAAAACATTTATTTCTTACATTATGGCTATTGGCGAATGGCGGAATGAGGAATTCTAAAATAATTGAGGAATTCTAAAATAAACAATGCTTAGATACACGGGAATCTAATGTACAGGCATTGCAGGTGCCACCGTGTTATAGTCTCTTATGATACGACTTTTTGGACAGGCATTTATTGCTTTCCATGTAGCTGGTGTCGATTTTCATTCATTAAACAATCCTCTATAACTTCGTCATAAATATTTTTTTCCTCCTCGCTTTGTTGCCTAGGTCGCCATCCGAACTTTTTAAATTCTCCGCTAGGGAAGCTGTAATCTTTTTTATTTGATGGAGCATAGTCCCTTTACTGTAGATAGACTTAACGTGTACAATCTTAGACCTTTCCCTTAAAAAACAACAGGGTGTTTAAGGATTTCTTTAAGATTCCTGTGGATATTAATGGTATTAAAATAGCTTATATGAACACAGATAAGGTAAATGCATCCATCAACGGTGCTACTTTATTTACAGCTTGAAGAAAGAAACTTTTAAATAATTTTAACGAAATATTTTAAAACTAGTATTAAAGCCTGTCAAAGACATGGATACTAACACTTTTTACAAAATTAAGCTGCAACATTTTTTAATGTTTTATTTTGCGTAATAATGGTGCTTGTCAAAACTAGTTGTCTTAAATTGGAAATTGGCCCAGTTAGATTCTGTAGTCGAGTTTCAGTCTTTTATATCTCTGGTGGAGGTCTTAGAGAGACTTTACCCATCCACCCCTCACCCATTTTGTCCACTTCGGGAGAAATATTGAAAACGCAGTTCCTTTACGTTAGGTCTAGTGGTGGATACTATAAGTATACAAAGATTCTGTAGTCGAGTTTCAGTCTTTTATATCTCTGGTGGAGGTCTTAGAGAGACTTTACCCATCCACCCCTCACCCATTTTGTCCACTTCGGGAGAAATATTGAAAACGCAGTTCCTTTACGTTAGGTCTAGTGGTGGATACTATAAGTATACAAAGATTCTGTAGTCGAGTTTCAGTCTTTTATATCTCTGGTGGAGGTCTTAGAGAGACTTTACCCATCCACCCCTCACCCATTTTGTCCACTTCGGGAGAAATATTGAAAACGCAGTTCCTTTACGTTAGGTCTAGTGGTGGATACTATAAGTATACAAAGATTCTGTAGTCGAGTTTCAGTCTTTTATATCTCTGGTGGAGGTCTTAGAGAGACTTTACCCATCCACCCCTCACCCATTTTGTCCACTTCGGGAGAAATATTGAAAACGCAGTTCCTTTACGTTAGGTCTAGTGGTGGATACTATAAGTATACAAAGATTCAGTCTTCTACTGGAAAGACTTCAACAAAAATCCCCATAATTTCGAATCTAGAGGGGGGGATTCGACAACCTGACTACGTTAAGTTCTGTCCAAGGGTTGATGCTATAAGTGTGCAAAGATTCAACCCTTCTAAGTTATCAGAAGGCTTCTGGGGGGTCTGTAAGGATTTTTCGAATAAAAAAACATTTTCTACGCCCCCGGAAGGAGGGGGAGGGGGTAAATCGAAAATTCGGCTACGTTAAGTTCTGTTCGATGATCGATACTAAAAGTGTGCAAAGATTAAGCGCTTTTTAGGTTGCCAGGGGGGGGAGGGGTTCTGGGGGGTCTGAAAAGATTGTTAGAACTCTCCATCCCCATATTGCCTGACCTCGGGGGAAAAATCAAAAATGACTGTTAGAGACAAAAACACGTTAGACAATTATATATAGTGATAATAACTTGTAAGATATTTTAATAAGATACAGTTTTGTTTATTCTGCAGATGATTGTGGTACTAGTAGAAAGAAAAATAAGTATATGAATGTATGTGAAAATCTACTGGAGAATGCATTCTGCATGCTAAAAACTTTCGGCCCGTTTGGGACTTCAGCTTTATCAAATTTTCTGAATTATCGGAAGTCAAATTAATATGGAGTAAAAATAGTAAAAAAAAATTAAAACAAAATAATAAACAATAAATGTGATTTTTCTTCCTAAAATGTTAACACGGATTACACTGTACAGAATGTGAAAAAAAAAATATTTAAATTAATTTTAAAATTATAAAGGTTGACTTTAATGAACAGAAACCTGCATATAAAAATATCCAATTCATTGCAGTAAGTACCGGAGCAGTTACCCAGTACCGGACTATCGAACATGTCAAACCATTGTATGCCGGATCAACGGGTTTACTGTATTTAATAGTGTCCCCAAAATGTCTTATTTTTCTTTAGTGACTTGCGGGCAGAAAACCCTACCCCTGTTCTAGAAAATTTAGACCAATTGAATGAGGATAACTTATTGAAGGGCAGATTTAAGTTTGAATAGCTTAGCGGCAAGGACTGACATGAGCAAATCTGAGTCTCCGGGCAAAAATTCATTTATGAGCTCCTTGCCATGTAGATCATTTTACAATTACAGATTTGCACAGACATGGGCCAATTTGGGGGCCCTTATAACTTTAGGGCTCTGGTCATGTTAAACGAATGCCATACTGTGAATCAGTCTCTGTTTATGGGATGACTGCTTTCTGTTAAATTACAATTTTAGGCCCCATTTTCTATAATGGAATCTGGTCAGTTGGTTTGTTAAGTTCATATACAAGAATGAAACTTAGCAATGTGTGAGCTATCTGGTCAATGGGTCATGTCGCCATTCTTTGGAATGCAGAGATTGTGGATCCGACTCTACTGCTTTCTTCGATCCATTTTAAAGCTTGTTCTTTTCTGTTTAGGTTATGTGTAAATAAAAAAATCAATCTTTTCAGGTTGTGAACTAGCTGACTTAATCGCCATATCCACTTCCTTCGAATCCTAAGACTGAGTTCGACTCTGCTTTTTGTTATCAATATTAGCACTTTATTTTTTCTGATCAGTTTGTTTTTTAAATTCGAATACAAGAAAAAAAGTTTCGTGTTCTGGGAGCTATTTACCGAGTGGTCATATCAGATCACCTTTCGAATTCGAAGGATGTATGTTTCGATCCTGTTGCCTGCCGTGGTTCATTTAAAAACTTGTTTTTTTTCTGATCAGTTCCATTATGAATACAAGAAAAGAGATCCACAATTTCTGAAATAACTGTCTGAAGGTTTATGTCACCGTCCTTCGAAACCAAAGGCTGTGGGTTCACCCATGGTCTTTTGTGATCCACTTTAACTTTTGTGTTTTTCCCGGCCAGTATGTTAACTTAAAATGCAAGAAAAAAAATTTCCCATCCTGTGAGATCGCTGAGTGATCATATCACCTTCTTTTGTATCCGAAAACTGTGGGCTCCCTCTTTTTTTTTTGTGCTCAGTTTTAGCTCTTTATTTTTTATGGTCAGTTTGTTTGTCAAATTCAATTAGAAGAAGAAAGTTTCTCATCCTGTGATATCGTTGGCCTTCCTTTGAATCCAAAAACCGTGGGTTCGATTTTTATGTGATCAGTTTTAGCAACTTATTTTTTTGGTCAGTTTGTTTGTTAAATTCAAATACAAGAGAAAAGCTTCACGTACGGCGAGCTATCTGACCAAGTGGTGGTATCACCTTTCTTGGAATTCAAAGGTCGTGAGTTCGACTCCTCCTGTTTGTTGTCCATTTTAGCGCTTTTGATTTTTCTGGTCACTTTGTTTGCTAAATTAAAATATAAGAAATAATCTCTTTGGTTTGTCATCTAGTGGTTGTCGCCTTCCTTCAAATGTGACGACTGTGGGTTCTGTCCCTGTTTCCGGGCTATATTTCAACACTTGCATTTTTTCTTCATAGTCGCTTCGTTAGTTTGTTAAGTTCAAATAATAATTTACGCTTCTCAGGTTGTGAGCTTGCTGGCTTAGTGGCCTCTAAATCTGAAGGCTATGGGTTCGGTTCTTACCACAATATGTTTCATGTAATCGTTATAATTTTACTTTTCACCAAGTTATATTGATATCATAGGAAGTGATCTATCGGATATGACGTCACAGGAAACGACCTATCGGAAGTGGCATACCTGATGGTATGTCACTTCCTGTTCGTTTTGGAATTTCTCACTTGGCGCAAAAGATATATTTTTTGCAAAAAATTGAGACTTCGTTAGTGGGAGTCAGGAGATGCAGAACAACCCTGCACGAATTTTGGACGAGGAAAGGTGTGGAAGACACCAAGGCCAGCAGGCCCGAATAGAAAACCCTCCAGCCTCGTGCAGCTTTCACACCGCTCGTCCGCCATCCATGCAGATAAATTAGTAGAAAGTCGGAAATTTAGAAAAGATGAGGGAAAAGTTTACACCACAGTCATCCCCCACTCCAACCCTTGCGCTTCTTAGCTCGTCAATCCCCTACATCTGTTTCTTTAACTACCGTTGAACCCATTTTACAACGATGGTAATCGAACTCGTGCCTACAGCCTTGCAACGTGACGCCGAGCCTCTCGGCCAACCGGAAGACGTCTGAAGTTTCCATTTCGAAATATTTAAGTTTCATATTTTTAAATAGTTTAAATACAATGAAGAAACTCAGCTAAAACTTGCCTGGAACAAGGCTAGAGAATTTATTTGGGTTGATATATTTTAACGAGGGTTGCTAATGCAAAAAAGTAAAAACGATAAAATGAATTAATACAAGCGCGGGAATCGAACCTACAGTCTATGAATTTAACATCGAACGCCATGATCACTGAGTCAGTCAGAACGATACTTTAATTTGTTCATATTTTATTTGAACATAACAAAGAAATATTTATAATATATTTTGTGAATTTAAACTCGATTTTATGAGTTATTGAAGAAATAAAGACAACGTGAATATCGAGTCTGCAGGGAAAGTCGTGTGCTGCCCACATCAGATTTTTTTTTGTATTCTGACACTGATTATAACACAAGTAGACAATAGGGATAAATACTATGGAATATGAAGCTATGAGAAAGTCGAGCGAAAGCTCATATTTCAGATATTTTTTGTTTAAAAAGTATTTTGTGATCTCATTAAATTGGAAAGAAAAACAAATTGTTATACAGGGTGTATCAGCATAGATATATATCGACACAAACTTCCAATTTGAAAGTTTGTTCAAATTAAGTGCGAACTTTTCCAATTTTTTTCCATTGGGTAGCATATTCAATAAAACAGGGGGTTTGCATTTTCATAGGATCTCTTGAGCAGAAAATGTTGAATTAGAAAAAGTTGTGCTCTACAGTAAATAACAAGTCAGATGAAAACAAAAACGGTACAATTATCTACAATATTCATGAAGATATTTACAATAGAAAAATCTGATGTGGGCAGCACATGACTTTCCCTGCAGACTTATATCCACGTTCTCTTTATTTTAATTAAATTTAATTCACTTTTTATTCAATTTTCGTTCTCATTTGGTAACTGAATTTATTTTAAAACGTGGCGTAGAGAAAATACGAAAAAACTAAAATATCTCGAGAACGGCTAGTCCTAGTGCAATGGGGTTGGTCTTATTCTTTTCATCGTTAAAAATTACGTATAAAACAAGCATTTAATGGATATATTTGAACATACGTAGTTTTTTATTTTATATTTTGACGATTTTTGAAGGCCATTTCGCAAAAAAGGCAAGTTATTTTTTTTCGAATCGTACCAAAATTTAATCAGCACTAGGGTGACCCACAAGCGACTTATCTACCGAATTTTGTGAAATTCGGTCCATTAGTTTTTCAGCTAGAGTGGATACAGGCAATTTTTGCGAGCCATTTCGCAAAAAAAGGCGGGTTCTTTTATCCCGAATCGTACCCAAAACTAATCAGCACAAGTGACTTACCTACCAAATTTTATGAAATTCGGTCAATTAGTTTTTTAGTTAGAGTGGATACAAAATCTGCACAGACAGACACACACACAGACGCCACGTTAGAAATGGCTGTATCGTATTCTAGAGGTCTCGAAACGTGTAGATCCGGCGAAAACAGATTGCGACTTTTGACATGATTCCAATACTTACCCTATATATTACCATGTATTGCAGGGAAAGTAAAAATAGGCTTAAAAATTTTTTATTAGTTTCTATACAGCGCAACTTTTTTTCAATTGAATTTTTTACTTTCCCTACAATACATGGTAATGCATAGGGAAAGTATTGACATGGGGTTGAAAAGCGCAACTCGATATTTAGACGAATCTACACGTTTCGAGCACTCTAGAACCTGAAAACACTCTTTTTAACGTGACGTCTGTGTGTGTGTCTGTCTGTCTGTGCAATGTATGTATTCATTTTAACTCAAAAACTAATTGACCGAATTTCATAAAATTTTATAAGTCCCTTGTGGGTGACTAGTGCTTTTTAGATTTTGGTATAATTTGGGATAAAAGGTCCTGCGTTTTTCAGGGAAATGGCCCGCAAAAATTGTCTGTATCCACTCGTCTGTATCCACTATCTTTAGAAACTCAAGTAAGGAACAGGAAGAACAAGTAGAATAATTTTTTATTAATTCTGAATTCATTTTTGAGCATTTGTACAGAAACATAATCTTTGATCTTATGTTTTCATTGATCTCATATTAAAAAGTGCAACGAATATTACAACTGTATAAAGAGTAAACTAATAGATGCGTGAGGGAAAAATATATATATATGAAAAAAAAAGAAACAATACAATTAAAACAACAAATATTCAACAATGTAACTCTGAATAATAATTCAATGCAGTCATTGTTCAATTAAAATCGATGGTGATAAATATCATTCGTTATTGATGGAACTGTTTTTAATAAAATACACATACTATATGTATTCAAAACATTTTTCTCTCAAATAGCTGGAATGTGAATAATAATACTTTTATATATTATGATGGCTGTTTAAAGTTTAAAATATGGAAGGTAAAAGAATGGACTTCTTAAAAATTAAGTAATTTCATCTCTTTTTCTCTTGACCAATATATTGGTCATGCATATTTTGCAACTTTTAATAGCTGTAGGTTACTTTGTTTTTTTAATTTATTTCTCCAACAGAATCGCCAAATACAATCTTTATTTGCCAAGAGCAATCGTCAATCAATAAATTTCAATTTTACAGTACTCTGAGTTGAGAAAGTTTCTTTTTAAAATGAATTTTCTTATTCCAAATGTTAGCCCTTCACAAGCAGAAGCTCACTATCAAATTCTTTTTTTTTATGGAATTCTAATGTTTGTCTTCCCGTATTCTTTTTTATTATTATACTCGGTAATAAGTTTGGGCGCAAAATGTTATAACATATTGAAGAGTTTGATTGTTTATTTTAAAAAAGCTATTTGAAACTTTATGGTAGTTTACATCTTTTCATTTAAAGAAGATTGATAATCACCAAGAATTTTGTCAACTCTTACTAAAAATCGCCAAGAGTTTTTTGCCAAATTATACTAAAAATCGCAAATTATTTTTATTGCAAAATTTAAGAAAATGTGATAGCCAGCGCGATCCCTGCTTAAGTAAATGCTAAGTTATTAGTTTCAAGAGGATAGAGTTCACACAGAAAAATTTTAGTTTTTTTTTTAATCGAATCAGAATATTGCTAACGGTTTTATACTGGTTTTGTCTTTATTGGTAGATTCAAACTAGACTGATAGACCTCAACCTGGAGTGTTCCTGACCAAGAATCATTTTTTTTAACCAATCATTATTGTTTTATATAAGAATAAAATACCAACTGGTTGAGGAAACACAAATTAACATGTTTTACGGGATGATTTTTAGTAGTCTAATTGCTCTCTAGATTTGGGTAAATTTTGGCAGTAGTTTAGATTTAAATCGTGGTATGACCACACATTTTAAAACCGATTGTAAATTCGGAGGGTTCTTTGGAACCGTAGGCATTCTTTCTGCAAGAAGTAAGACTACAAGAATGCAACTATTACGACTCGTTTAACTCATTTGTTGTAATGGAATTCCACAAAATTCTTCGAAATAACATATATTTATATCAATATTTTTATGTCATCAGTGTTATTGAAGATGAGAATCAAATCATACCCGGACTGCATTTGATGTCAACTATGAAACAGATGCAATATTTTCCGCAATAAAGGTGGTCGTCGACCAATAATTAAAAAAAAAAAAAAAACTGCGAAGATCACCAACTTTCAATTTCCCACAGAATTTCCAATTCACTCAAATCGTAAAAGTGATTCAAAATTATAATACATATGAATAATGCCAATGAAACATTGGATGTTGCAGATTACAAAATAATTCTTAATTTTAAAATATGTCCAAATCCTCTTGCACAATATAACAGATTTATATCATTCATTTGGCAAATAATCAAAGTTTATGAGTATGTGCAAAATATATAGGTACTGTTTAAACTAGAATTTTGTAATTCGAGTTCAGGAGTTCGTGCAAATATATATTCACATCGGAAGAAACAGCAATTTTATTGTACAATCTGTTACGAGGACTTCTGGTAAGAGAGAGGATTAGTCAATGGCTGATCAAGACGTAGCAGTCTCATAATGTATACTTTGCCACATATTTTACAAAAGCTCTGCTCCAGAGGTATTTATTCACGCAGAATTTTGTTCCTTATTAACGAGCCGGAAATATACAAAATAAATTTAAAGAAAATAATCAGACTCTAAATACATTCTCTACAATTGCACACCCATAGCGTTCCGTCTCATTCTTTTATGTAATAATCAGCTGCGTCAGACTAGTTATCGTCTCGAATTTCATTCTTAGCTACAAAAATATAGCTGATCCCTGAAGACATGACATTAACGTTTATACAGGTAACGTTCATTCATTTTCAACTGGCTTGGACGGTGGGTCTAAGGCTGGCGGTGGTGTATTCGGTTCGGCTGCCAAGCTGAGCAGACTCTCAACCTCGTTTGGGCCCGGAATGATAAGTGTCTTGGCGAACCCCGCGATGGTGCTTGGTGCCTTCACGGTCACCTCTTTTGTGACCGGATTTGAAAGTGTCACTGAAAGCGATGACGTCTCCACCGAGGACGTCGATGTATTTTCCTGAGCTGTGCTGTAATGTTCTGAAGCATCAGATTCGTTCCCGTTTACCATCTTTTCCATACTGGTCTGAAGAATGGGTTCGTCAATGCTATTTATCTCCTTACTGGTAAAGATGGGTCTGTACAGAGATTGAACGGATATTCTCTCCAGTGACGTTTTACCACCGGTGTCATCGGATGTCATGGTTTTTGTCATCCTCCAACTTTGCTCGAGGCCTGGATGAGTGCTCGCTGGAGGTGGACTGGGTAATTTTTCGTAGTGAGTGAGGTCCGGTTTTATAACCGGTATACTGATAGTGACCGGGGAAAAAATAGTTGCAGAACCACTGCTGGTTTTGACAGAATTCTTTGCAGAGGATTCATCACGACTTTGTTGTTTTAACGAAGCTAAATAAGGAATGTCATCCATTGAATCTTCATCGTCATCGTCATCCTTTGGAAGGTTCTTAACCTCAATGACTTTTTTAACTGGTGTGGAAGTTAAGAGTACTGCCGAGTTTATCGAATTTGGTAACGGTATTTCTCCTATTGGTGAGTCATCTTCAAGCTCAATAGCTGATTTGTCTGTGGAATTCTCTGTTATAATTTCTGTGTCTAATTTATCGATTGTGTCTGTGTGGTTGATCTGAAATTTAACGCCAATTTCAGAAGATTCATTACTCTCTTCGTGATTATTTACATCGTGATGTAACTTTGTGTCTCCGTTCGGCAGTCCAACGAAGATTTTGCCCAAGCCATCCTAGAAATAAATATTGAACGATGTTATTAGTAATGAATCGAAAAATAAAAGGATTAAATATCAAGATTAAATATAAAGAAAATTATGTGAAATTACGCAAGTATGACATTTTAGTTATTGCTGTTTATCCCCAAACATAATGGCCGGAAGTGCTTGAAAGTTAAAGTTACTCATATGTATGTGAATATCCTATATCTGTAACTTTCAATTGTAAGACAGGCGTTTCCAGAGTGCCGTACGCAATCACTCAATTTTATGGAAAAGTTTGGAGAATTTTCAGTTTTTTGTATCAGCTATTATTGCGCTTTTATATTTACCGTTTTTCCGAACTCTAAATACAAAGTATCAGTGGCGGAGGGGGATGAACAATGCTTATGAGATTTAGAACCTATCGTAAGTTTAGGTTATTTATATCCAGTTTGGTGCTTTTATAGCAGTCAAATTAGTAAGAAAATTAAAAAATTAAATCTTTGAGGTGTTTTCTAGAAACTCTGCTTGCATTTTGCAGTTAATTGTTTACTATGTGATTATATTATCTCTTCAGAAATTTTTTTAGAATATTTTTCGATTCTATCAGGACAGTTTTCCTCGTGAGGATAATGTTATATGGAAACATTCTGAGATTCCTTGTAGCCATTGAATGAATACTGTCATGTGAGAGATTCATTATGCCAACATCTTCTCAGAGGACTGGGTCCGGCAGTCGCAGGGGCAGTGTTATCGAGTTCTTATTATAGTACTTCAGTGCGAAGATTGAGGCTAAAGCTTTTGCAGCAATTATGATGCTTATACTAAAAATAATTCCCTTATCCCCATCTTTATACTGTGTGGTGACTTATGATTAAACGAGGGGGGAAGATGATATATGTGACGTAAGATTTTCGGAAAGGAACAGTAACTACTATTTTGCGTTTGGCAATACAATTTTTGGCAATTGTAAGAGTCGAAGATTTTAATGGATTTGCTGAAATGCTTCGCAAACGAATTGCTATCTATAATACCGTCATTAGATTACCTCGAAAGCAGTGGCATATTTTGAAGAGACATTTGCAAAGGGTTTGGGGAATACTTATCTAAAATTAACTAAAATTGCGGATGTTATCTTACAGAAATTCTCCTGAAGATTTTCAGTTTGAGGAGAGGGTTGAACCCTCCCTAGATTCCCCCTTTATCTACGCCTCTGCTAACAAGTTAGCTTCACTAAATCCCTTAAAAAGAGGATTTAGTGAAGTTGCACCACTCACACCACACTCAGGTTGGCCTAAAAATAGCTAACCATCCTTCCGAATCCCACAGGTTCCAATGCTTGATACTGAGACGAAATGACGAGTGCTGTTTTGCGCGTGGTGATGAATCAACAATTTCAGGGGCTCTACGCAAAACCTTAGTCGGGGGCGCTGTATAATGTCGTTTCTATGTATGACGTCATGAATCATATTGTATAATGATAACTATATAATTCAATGACGTCAACCTCACTTGGATCCACGAATGGTGTCATCTACAATGCAAGTAATATCTTTGAAAACGTTCCCTATACGCGGGTTCTGTAATTATGGACTTTGGCATTTCAACCTGATCTCAATGTAAAAACACATGAAGTTTGCTCTCAAAATTCAATCTAGTTTTCTTACGGTCATCGCAGGTATCAGTAATTTCATACTGACAAGCGTATAAGCTCGAAACCGGTCCATGGATGCTGCTATCTGCAATGGGAGCACGATAACTATATTTTAAGGGAATGTATAAATAAAGAATCTGTTGATCTCAGAAATACAGCTTAATGTTTGAACAGATACTTACATCCCACCTCTTCAATCCTGGTGAGCTTATCTCCGAGTGATCTTCTCTATCTTCCTCATAGTCATTTTCAAACGTTGGTGCACGGAGGATCTTCTTTTGTTTGGTGAGATTCTCTCCAGGAAGACTTTGCTGCTGACGATAGTTAAAGATTAATTACTGACAGTCATCTCTCATATTGCTGTTCATGTACATTATATTTAACAGTCATTTGTAATATTATTTTAGATAAAACATCACTCGATTTCCCACACAGCAATATTCTGTTACTGTTCAAATCTACTTACAAAATACACGGGTGTCCAAAACCCAAGGATGAAAACTATTTTTGGATATTATAACTACAAATGCAGACAAATTAGCTTGTGGAAATTTGAGGTATTAACGATTTTGAGATGATTTTGATGAAGAGTCACGTGGTAGCCTTTAAAAGGATAAAAGGCAAAAGGCTGCAGTAAGCGAAATATGGTTAAAGGAAACTATTTCAATAAAGATATAACGTTTTAAATTTGGATGTTTTGTATTGTCTAAAGGACAGCATCTTGATAATTTCACGTGAGGAAGTAGAAGTGCTGTTGGAAAGCTTGAAGAAGGCTGCAGAGTGAACCCACTGAGCAAGATGACAAAGCTTTGGTTATAAATAACAAAACGTAATCGACGCATCACGGTGGGTCAGTTTGCTAGTCGGCTCGTAACCCGTGCAGATACGCAGATATATGTGGAAAACCTGCGGCAAAACGTTTGCGAGAAGTTGGCTGGTGCGTTCAAAGGCGGCTATTGAACACTACACTGGAAACTCGGGTATCTTCTGGGAGCGTGTCTGCTATCGCTCTGCTTCGGCTGCCCATTGACTAATAGGCTTGTGTGAGGGGCTTGGTCATTGACCATATTGCCTATAGCCTGCGGCCTAGGCGACTCTTCATTGGCTGCCTTATTTCACAGCCTCCGGCCCAAAACATCATGTGCCCCTTCTTTGTGTGTGGGACATCTCTGTTGAATCATAAATCGATGTACGACGTTTTTATTGCTTGGTCATAAAACACATGGCATTAAATGACAAGTCTGGCGTCAGCAATTGTTGGAATGAGCTAATTTTTTATGGCTCAGGCCCCGATTTGACGTTTATTTCGTTTGATACCATAGCACTCTAATAAAACATACCACCTGCATATCACAAGATTATCATGATCAATGGCGAAACGTGAAAGGAATCTAGTTAAACAGTACCTACCCAAAAAACTCGCTACCAAAATAAGTGCATAAAATATTTCTGTGAATTGCTTGGTAGCGGGTTGCTCGGGTAGACACTGTCTACCCAGACTTCCTTCAGGCTTCGCCACTGATTATGATGTAAACAGTTCAAATCTGAAATTCTTTACATTTACTCTTGGATCTTGGATTTAATACCAAACAATAAGAGATCAAAATAGTTTCAATCGTACCTGAAAATCGAGTGAGACGGCTCTTTCTAAAATGGCAGAAGAGGCCGAAGTCTTTCTATTAGTGCCGTGCTCCAGTTTTGTCAAATCCCCCAAGGAGGATGCCTTTCGCTTGCCCGGGCTGGTGTTCTGCTCATCTTTATCCGTTTTTGTCGATGAATGATCAGCACTTGCCAGGGATGAGTTGTCAGATGATCCTAACCCAGGGTCTGCAATTTTTTCAGCGGACGAAAATACCGGCAGTTCTTTTTCAGCTGTTTGCAAGTCTTCCCTGACTAGAAAAGGGTCGTTGGTGGATGTTTCG
This sequence comes from Amaurobius ferox, assembly GCA_951213105.1. Taxonomy (NCBI): domain Eukaryota; kingdom Metazoa; phylum Arthropoda; class Arachnida; order Araneae; family Amaurobiidae; genus Amaurobius; species Amaurobius ferox. The sequence goes on from OX578138.1 coordinate 113,436,613, forward strand.
TCTGTCGTCGTGGGTAGTTCACTTATCGGTGGAGGAGGAGGTATTTCTGAGGATTCAGTTCTCTGAGTTGACATTTCCTGCGCATTAACCTAGGGAATGTTAATAAATGTGATTAATCATGGGCTAAATTTAAAAGTTTTCAATTAACAATATGCACATTAAATTTTAATGGTAGAAGTGCATCAAGGACAGAGTCTTCGTAAGTCTTCTACTTAAGAAGAAAACTTCGATGAAGAAGCCTGTGAAACCGTATCGGGTACGGGATCAACGACCCATGAACGTGCTTTACCGTTATCGTTAGAGGACAGACAAATTTATGCAAGTCAGTGGTTGAAGTTCTTGTTTAAAAAAGTTTAAATTCCATTGTTAAATTAATGAGAATAGGAGAGACTTGTACAGTTCGGCAAACAGTGTAAAAAGAATAATTAATTTTATTCTTTTGTGACATAATAGCTAGACTGAATTGTCCAAAAACAAAATCAAAACGAAATAACACAGTAGAAATACATAACTAGCAATCAGTTTATGCATTTCTAATTATCTACATGAATCCAGCCAAACGTGCGCAAACCTATTATTCTCCAACCTGACTTCCTATATCTTAAAAGAAGGTGTTTGTCTGTGCCTTTTATAGCGGGAAAATCTAAGCTTCGGGCAGCCACTAAATTCGGTATTGCATTTACTGAACTTCCGGTACGACAGATCTCGTCTCGAACCATTTCTAAATCCCATATAAACATATCAATATACCTTTTATCTTGCGTACAGGCTGACGCAGCTGCAAACTTCACGTTTCCTTCTCAACTGCCATAGTCACGTTGCTATTGCCAAAAAAAAAAGCAATGTTGCTACCAAAGAGCTTATATACATGGAGACACTACTGCCGCCGGCGCCATAAGTTAAAGCTCTCCCTTGACGTGACGTCACGTACAGTCAACTATCAGCATTGCCACCTCAACTCTGCGATCTTGCTATGTGCTATTGAATGAATTTATTGATATTTTAATTTTATTTCGTATATCTTGTTTTAATTTCATATAATTTGACGTCACAAGCAGCGCGAATGGTGGCTTATTGCAGATAATATTGCCAGAATGGGAGTAGCGTCTCCATGTATATAAACTCGTTGGTTGCTACTGCCTTGCTTAAATACTCGAAAGCTACAAATGTAATTTGCGTAAATAAAAAAAGATGATATTAACAGGCTTTATGCTGGTGGCAGATCTTGAAGCATTATTCCTGTTATTGAAGTATACCACTTATTAAAAATTATTAACCTAACCATTGGACTCTGTAGATTGCCTCAAGCTTATTTTTCGAAAGAAAACAGCAATACCCCAAGCTTCTTACCACCGAAGTATGCAGCAAGCGAAATGACTAGCAAGCATAATAAAGCTAATAAGCTGATACAGGTAGCAAGCTAATAAAGTGAAATTACTAGCACGCTATTCTGGCAGTTCCAGAGAATCAAGTATTTCAGAATTTCTTCATGTAAAGACTTGGTGTATTATACGGATATGCTTATATTTATTTTTGTTATAAATGTGTTGAAGGCCCAGACCACTCGGTTGGCCCTAGGGCTTACAGCAGGAATCTGAGTGGCTCCTTATTAAGAAGATGGCGTGTTTTCATTTAAATATATCTTTAACTTTTATAGGAATATTTTAACGAAGAAAGAAAGCAGCTCATGCTCCAAGATCTACCGGATTGGGGATTTAACAGGGAACAAATTCAAAGTCCCGGAGTATAGAAAGGGGGGATTGACAAGTTTTCAGATTAAAACTTTAAAGGTTACGCATGAAAGAAGCTCAGAATCTTATGTTAATTCATTAATTGCGTCATTAAATAACGTGACATAAACATCATCAACCACAGTCCATTGTTTTTTAATAATGTGACAGCACAATTGCACAATATTTGCTTATAGTTTGCAATGAAAGAAAAACGGGGACGTCACTGCAGCCTTGAATAAAATTTAGTGTAGGAAACGAAGTGAAAGCTGCATTCGAATAAACGACGGTCTTTTTGAAACTCACATTTCGTTATTTTGTTCGTTTCGATTTTTTATGAAACAGACTGCACGAAACCGAAACCATTGTGTTACCGGAACTATCAACAACTGTTTCATACCGTTCAAGTTTCCGTATAATCGCTTTTATGGGGGGTATGACTATCAAATCACTGGCAAGTTGCGCCAGCCAACGATAACGAATGTCTCAACGAAAGCATCAGAATCAGGATCAGAGGTCTCGAGGTTGATTGCATATTGCGTGGTATATTATTAATGCATACAATTCTAGCACGTTGCTCTATTGAAACGAAGGGTGAAATGAATGTGCAGTAAACTTCCAATAATCTGGCATGTTCAAGATTTCAGAGTGCCGGATTATCAAATTTACAGGATTGTCAGATGTCAAACTAAAATGGGAAAAATTAAGTTGAAACTAAATGATCGACAATAAATGGGACATTTATTTGCCCGAAACGTTACACAGATTGTATTAAATTGTACAGTATGTGAAACAAAAAATCGAGTTAAATAAAAAAAAATGTTCAAGACTTCAGGGGTGCCGGATTATCAAATTTACAGAATTGTCAGATGTCAAACTAAAATGCGAAAAATTAAGTTAAAACTAAATGATCGACAATAAATGGGATATTTATTTGCCCGAAACGTTACACAGATTGTATTAAATTGTACAGTATGTGAAACAAAAAATCGAGTTAAATAAAAAAAAATGTTCAAGACTTCAGGGGTGCCGGATTATCAAATTTACAGAATTGTCAGATGTCAAACTAAAATGCGAAAAATTAAGTTAAAACTAAATGATCGACAATAAATGGGACATTTATTTGCCCGAAACGTTACACAGATTGTATTAAATTGTACAGTATGTGAAACAAAAAATCGAGTTAAATAAAAAAAAATGTTCAAGACTTCAGGGGTGCCGGATTATCAAATTTACAGAATTGTCAGATGTCAAACTAAAATGCGAAAAATTAAGTTAAAACTAAATGATCGACAATAAATGGGATATTTATTTGCCCGAAACGTTACACAGATTGTATTAAATTGTACAGTATGTGAAACAAAAAATCGAGTTAAATAAAAAAAAATGTTCAAGACTTCAGGGGTGCCGGATTATCAAATTTACAGAATTGTCAGATGTCAAACTAAAATGCGAAAAATTAAGTTAAAACTAAATGATCGACAATAAATGGGATATTTATTTGCCCGAAACGTTACACAGATTGTATTAAATTGTACAGTATGTGAAACAAAAAATCGAGTTAAATAAAAAAAAATGTTCAAGACTTCAGGGGTGCCGGATTATCAAATTTACAGAATTGTCAGATGTCAAACTAAAATGCGAAAAATTAAGTTAAAACTAAATGATCGACAATAAATGGGACATTTATTTGCCCGAAACGTTACACAGATTGTATTAAATTGTACAGTATGTGAAACAAAAAATCGAGTTAAATAAAAAAAAAAACTACAATATAAACTTCAGCGAACAGAAATTCGCATATAAAATCATTTGCTGTATTACTACAGCCGAACGTACCCTAATGCTGTTCCTGTCGGACCGTTAGCCGTGTAGAATCATTGCATAAATAGGAGGCGCCAGACTTTCACAATTGGGAGTTTTATGTATTGGGCTATCGAGGGGGTGCTGATCTCAAGATTTATAAATTCATAAAACAAATAAATAACGACCTTAAAAAGAGAGAGAGACTGAAAATTGTTGGAATAAGTGGCAGTTAAGTAAAAAGGAGTGTTTGAGCAATTTGTAATGGGGGTGCTAAAGAACCCCTAGCACCCTCGTGGCGCTGCCTGTGATTAGATACCCGATTAATGGAAGTTTAAGAGCTTATTTCCATCTAATGCCGAACAGAAGCATCACTTATAAAAATATGCAAGTACCTCTGATTCTGGAGGCAAATCATCCGCTCTGTGTACCACTGCTGATGTTTCTGTCTTGCTTGCTGGAGTGGGAGGTGGTGCAGGCGCTCTCCGCTTTGGAGTGGCGCTTGTTTTTCGAGGTGGTGCGGTAGGTTTCTCGGCGTCTAATTCGGCTTCTTGTGTGCCCAAAGGATCTGCTGGAAGTATATCAGTTGAAGAGTCGCCCACTAGAATATTGCTTGGTGACACTGTCGTTTTTTCGGAAGAATCTGAAATATTGTGCAAAGCTTAGAAACCAATGTTTCATTAACAACACATATCATTAAAAGAAAATGTAAAAAAAAAAGATTCTAACATAGGCAGCTACTATAAGATCAATACTATAAGTGTGCAAAATTTCAGTCTTCTATGTCACAGGGGACATCTGGAGTGACTGGAAAGACTTTTCGACCTCCCCCCCTTTCCTCCGTCATTTGCCCGGCCACCGGAGAAAACAAAAATCTAGCTCCGCTCCGTTCAAGGTCGTATCCAGAAATTTCATTTTTTTTGGGGGGGGGGGGGGGGATCCGAACCCACCGGACCCCCTCTATGAATACGTCATTGGCTCCGTTAGATTTTGTTCCGTCGTCGATATTACATGTGTGCAAAGATTTAGCTTTATAAGCTAAAATGGAATCTGAAGGGTCTGGAAAGACTTTTCATAAAAATCTCATAAACCTCGTGGAGAGGGGGGGGGGGGGGTTAGAAAATCAGATTCTATAAGGTTTTCCCTATGGTTGATGCTGTAAGTGTACAAAGATTAATATTTTCAGGTCACTGGAGGTGTTTCTGGAAAGTTTAGAATGACTTTTCCGAAAGGAAAAAAAAAACTCCACTTCTCCACCCCAAGGGAATGGGTCTAAAATCCGTCTCAGTTGATTTCAGTTTTCAGCCTTTTACGTTACCGGGGAGGGGGGGGGGGCTTCCAAGAAGACGAAAACACGTTAGACGTTTATATTATATAGATGTTTATAAAATGTCATCATACCACTTTCAGACGATTGTTTATCTTCAGGCAATTCTCTGGCGGGTTTCACGGGAGGAACTGTTTTGTGAGTGGCTTCTGACTTCTGGACGTGTTCGGCGCGGAATCGGGCACTTCTCACTTCTTTTTTAGAGCAAAGAACTTCTTCTCCACTCGAAATATCTACATAAAAGACATAAATGAATTATATACACAAATAGAAGTATATGTATCTGTCGCAATGAACGGCTGTCCTTACCAACTGGAATGGTAAGTCCAGTGCGTCTACCAGAGAAGCAAAAACGAAAAACATCATGAAAATTCGAATTCGAGTTTTCGACGGGAGAGCACGTTTCAAGCATCCTTGATCACGAATCGAACATTTCTGAAGTAATGTCTGTGTGTGTGTGTGTGTGTCAGTGAGTATGTGGAGACGATATCTCACGAACGAATGGACCGATTCGAACGAAATTTGGTACAAAAATCACAATCCGTAAACACTGGAAGCCTATTGTTTTTATACGCAATCGAATGTTCAGAACCCCCCTAAATTTTCGAGTGAAATTTTGAAAAAATCGCCATAAAATCAAAACCGCTAATAAAATTACGCAAATAGACATTTGTTATGTAATTTTTCATTAGAAAACGATTGACATAAATTTTAGAATGCTAACATGAACCGTTCTCGAGATATTGTACATTTTCTAAAAGAATTATCAAAAAGTTATATAAAATAAAAAAAAATATTTCCTATTGAGAAACATGTTCACTTTTTATATGTAAAACCATGCGATAAATTTGGTGACATCATTCTCGTGAATCTAGCTCGTTCCATTCATGAAAAAAGATACTTTGAGTAATACTTTTGTATTTGAACGCCAATAGTCATTTATCTGCTGTAAGAATAACATATTTCTCCATCCATAACGCTTGGCGAGATTTTGGCGACGAATTTGGCGGAATCTCACCAACTTGGCGACATTTTTAATTGTTGCCAAATTAAGAAAAAACTCGCCAAATGGATAAAAATGACGCTAAATCAATGAAAATGACGACTCATTGAAGAAAATTCAATATCTTGGAAAGAATATAAGTATCTACTATAAGAATAACATTTTTACTTTCCTTATATACATAATGTATAAGGAAAGTATTGTGACGGGGTCGAAAATTCGAATTCGAGTTTTCGACCGGAGAGCACGTTTCAAACATCCCTGATCACGAATCAAACATTTTTAAAGTGATGTGTGTGTGTGTGAAAGTATGTGTGTGTGTGTGTGTGTCAATGGGTCTGTGGAGACGATAACTGACGAACGAATGGATCGATTTGAACCAAATTTGGTACAAAAATCAAAATCTGTAAACACTGGAAGCCTATTGTTTTTATACGCAATCGAATGTTCAGAACCCCTCTAAATTTTCGAATAAAATTTTGAAAAAATCGTCAAAAAATCAAAACCACTAATAAAGTTACGCAAATAAACATTTTTTATGTAATTTTTCATTAAAAAACGATTGACATAAATTTTAGAACGCTAACACGAACCGTTCTCGAGATATTGTACATTTTTCAAAAAAAATATCAAAAAGTCATATAAAATAAAAAAAAAAAATTTCCTATTGATAAACATGTTCACTTTTCATATGTAATACCATGCGATAAATTGGGTGACATCCTTCTCGTGGATCTAGATCGTTCCATTCATGAAAAAAGATACTCTGAGTAATACTTTTGTATTTGAACGCCAATAGTCATTTATCTGCTGTAAGAATAACTTATTTCTTAGTGCATAACGCTTGGCGAGATTTTGGCAACGAATTTAGCGGAATGTTGCCAACTTGGCGAGTTTTTTAAATGTTGCCAAATTAACGAAAATCTCGCCAATTGGATAAAAATGACGCTAAATCAATGAAAATGACGACTAATTGTCGAAAATTCAAAGTCTTGGAAAGAATATTAGTATCTACTATAAGAAAACCCTATTTTTTTACTGTAAAAGTAGTAAATTCATTACATTATATAAGGAAAGTCATGTGTTGCCCACATCAGATTTTTTTTAATTGTAAAAGTAGTAAATTCATTGCATTATATAAGGAAAGTCATGTGTTGCCCATATCAGATTTTTTTAAATACATCGAAATATGTATGTTATCGAAATATGTATATATATGTTTAAATACATCGAAATATGTATAGGGTAATCTGATCTCTTATTTCGCTGCATCTGAAAATGGAAAATTAGCACAATTCTATAAGTGGCAAAAATCTGGGTGTATAACTTCTCATTTTTGATAAAATAAAATTTAATTTATCTATTTTCTGAGAATGAAAGAAAAAAAATTTAGAAATTGAGATTTTTAATTGAGGAATTAATTTTCCAGTTCGCTGGTTACTAAGTACTGGGCATCACAACTTGTCGGCCGCTATAAGGGCAGTGGCGTATTTATCATGAAAACGTTGTTGAGTTTTCAGGCAAACAATAAAGATAAAAAAAAAAATACCGTTTTTTATGTGCGGTTTGCACAGCAGTTACTTTTATCTCCGATTTTCACCGATCTTTTTTCAAAATTGAATGAATGAATTCAATTAAATCTCGGGAAAAAGCCTGGTACATTTTCTAGTTAAAAAAAAAAAAAAAAGTCGTGAGTTAAAAATGTAAAAATCCCGTTCTATAGTATTGTTCGTTGTGAATTCTTTATAATGCTTTACCTATATTGAAATGATATCCATCAAAGTATAATGCTACGTATTTTTATAATAAATATAAATAATTTTAGGGGAAAAAAGGTAGAAATGGTTCCAGCATTTCCAGCATTCGTTGCTGAATGCTGGAATAATTACTTCATTACTGCTGGACGTATTTTATTATTTAAAATAATAGGTTAAGATGTAATAAAAATTAATATTTTATAATTTTAGATTATAAAATTGATACTTTTGGAGGGTTTCGGCACATTTTTATTATAATAATTTTTCTTTTGTCAATTGCTTCTATTAAATTTTAACTTGTAAATTAAGCTGAAATTTTAGTCAAATTACAGTCAATAAAGTTCTGGATCAAATACATATATTTTTTTTTAAACATCGTTTTTTTTTAAGTTTAGATAATTCGTTTTTTTTTTTCAGTTTAGACAAAAATTATAGAAGTTTAGATATAGATTTTAAAGTTTAGTTATTTCGTCTTCAGAATAATGACGATAATGTTCCACGTCTATAGCTTTATACGCTTACATTCTAACAGTTTTCGCATCTAATCGTTGCACAACCTTCATCTTATCTCATTCGCAAAGTAGTTTCCTGAGGATGGTGTGTGTGTGAGTGTGGTGGTGGTGCTGGTGTGTGTGTGGTGGTGCTGGTGTGTGTGTAGTGGTGCTGGTGTGTGTGTGTGGTGCTGGCGTGTGTGTGTGTGTGTGTGTGTGGGGGGTTAATAGAGGACTCCAATCGAAAATTATTTGAATGTGACCCACAAAAACGAAACGGTTGTCGACCTCGACTCCTATAGACATGAAGTCGAAAACTCGCTTCATCCGCTTTACTCGCTACATCCAGCTTTAGTCACATCCAGCTTCATGGATATAGAACAGGTGCACAAACTTTTTAAACATCGATCGAAATAGAGAAATATTTTCGTCACGGGTCGGCACAAATAAATAGTTTGGACTAAGAGTATATATAAATCATCAAAATCGAGTATTGCTTTCTCTAAATCATTAAATAGGTCGGATACAATTTAAAAAAAATCTGATGTAGGCAGCACATGACTTTCCTTATATAAACCAATGAATTTAATACTTTTACTGTAAAAAAAATCTGATGTGGGGAACACATGACTTTCCTTATATAATGCAATGAATTTTCTACTTTTACAATAAAAAAAATAGGTTTTTCTTATAGTAGATATTTATATTCTTTCCAAGATATTGAATTTTCGTTAATTAGTCGTCATTTTCATCGATTTCGCATCATTTTTATCCATTTGGCGAGATTTTCGTGATTTGGCAACATTTAAAAAAGTCACCAAGTTGGCGACATTCCGCCAAAATCTAGCCGACCGTTATGGAGAAATAAGTTATTCTTATAGCAGATAAATGACTATTGGCGTTCAAATACAAATGTATTACTCAAAGTATATTTTCTTATGAATGGAACGAGCTAGCTCCACGAGAAGATGTCACCAAATTTATTGCATGACATAACATATGAAAAGTGAACATGTTTCTCAACAGTTAATATATTTTTTTTAATTTATGGGATTTTTGATAAATTTATTTAAAAAATGTGAAATATCTCGAGAATGGTTCATGCTGGCGTTTTAAAGTTTATTTCAATCGTTTTCTAAGAAAAAATTACATAAGAAATGTCTATTTGCGTAACTTTATTAAAGGGTTTGATTTTTTATTGATTTTTTCAAAATTTCACTTGAAAATTTAGGGTGGTTCTGAACATTCAATTACGTATAAAAACAATAGGCTTCCAGTATTCATGGATTGTGATATTTGTACTAAATTTCATTCGAATCTCTATTTGTTCGTGAGATATCGTCTCCGAAGACTCACTGACACACACATATACTTTCACACACACACATAGACATCGCCTCAAAAATGTTTGAAACGTGCTCTCCCGCCGAAAACTCGAATTCGAATTTTCGACCCCGTCACAATACTTTACATTATGTATATAAGGAAAGTAAAAATAGATTATTCTTATAGTAGATATTTATATTCTTTCCAAGATATTGAATATTCATTGATTTAGCGTCATTTTTATCCATTTGGCGAGTTTTTCGTTAATTTAGCAACATTTTAAAAAGTCGCCAAGTTGGCGACATTCCACCAAATTCGTCGCCAAAACCTCGCCAAGCGTTATGGGCGGAGAAATAAGCTATTCCTACAATAGATAAATGACTATTGGCGTTCAAATACAAAAGTATTACTCAAGGTATCTTTTTTCGTGAATGGAATGAGCTAGTTCCACGAGAATGATGTCATCAAATTTATCGCATGGTATTACATATGAAAAGTGAACATGTTTCTCAATAGGAAATTTTTTTTTTTATTTTGTATGATTTTTTGATAATTTTTTTGAAAAATGTGCAATATCTCGAGAACGGTTCATGTTAGTGTTTTAAAATTATATGTTAATCGTTTTCTAATGAAAAATTACATAAGAAATGTCTATTGGCGTAACTTTATTAGAAGTTTTGATGATTTTTTCAAAATTTCACTCGAAAATTTAGGGGGGTTCTGAACATTCGATTGCGTATAAAAATAATAGGCTTCCAGTATTTACGGATTGGAATTTTTGTACCAAATTTCGTTCGAATCGGTTCATTCGTTCATAAGTTATCGTCTTCACAGACTCACTAACACACACACACACACATACATACTTTCATACACACACACAGTCATCATCTCAAAAATGTACGATTCGTGATCAGGGATGCTTGAAACGTGCTCTCCCGTCAAAAATTCGAATTCGAATTTTCGACCCCGTCACAATACTTTCCTTATACATTATTACTTTCCTTATATACAATAATGTATAAGGAAAGTATTGTGACGGGGTCGAAAATTTGAATTCGAGTTTTCGACGAGAGAGTAATAATGTATAAGGAAAGTATTGTGACGGGTTCGAAAATTCGAATTCTCGACCCCGTTACAATACTTTCCTTATATACAATAATGTATAAGGAAAGTATTGTGACGCGGTCGAAAATTCGAATTCGAGTTTGGAGAGCACGTTTCAAGCATCTCTGATCACAAATCGAACATTTTTTAAGTGATGTCTGTGTGTGTGTGTGTCAGTGAGTCTGTGGAGACGATAAATGACAAACGAATGGACCGATTCGAATGAAATTTGGTACAAAAATTACAATCCGTAAACACTGGAAGCCTATTGTTTTTATACGCAATCGAATGTTCAAACTCGCCAAAAAATCAAACCACAGTGTGGTATCGATTGGAAAGCGGGTCGTAGTATGTAATACCTGCCCATTTCCATATACGCTTTGCCCAGGCAAAATGACAAGTGGTTACTCAATGTGACACCTATACACTTAATATAAGCACCTTGATTTATCTGTCTATCTATCTATAAGTAATGCTGCTACAAAATGTTGCTAAACGTGTTTCAATCACGGATAAACATTTCATGAACTCTGGAGCTTTACGAGCGTATGACATCATATACTGAAAGTGAGACCATCATGTTCTTTTATTTCTTATCATTTTATAAATTTTTATTTGAGATATACCACTCAACTCGGCAAACAAACTCAACAAAAGTAGGAAACTTTCTTGCGTGTTTTTTGTTTATTACTTATAGGGCAGAATGCCCGACGGTCTCACTAGTACACTTTATAAAAGTTCTGAATATCAAAAACCGTTTCAAATTGAAGCATAGAAATAGCTCGTGTCTTACAGTTCTATTAAAATGGAAATCGCAGTATTAAAACAATATTTTTTATCTCCGATCGCGATATGTTACCTTATTTTTAATGCTTTCAGGTATTTTAAGCTAAAAATAAAATAATTATGGTGTGTTATTGCTCAATATATATATATATATATAGTAGAATTACTCAATAAAGAACAACTAATAAAAACGGTTTCGGGATTTTAAACTTCATTCGATTTCCACAGGTACCACAATAGAATCAAGAAGAAAATAAATTTATTGATAATATAAAATAAAAAAATCTGATGTGGGCAGCACATGACCTTCCCTGCAGACTTATATCCACGTTCTCTTTATTTTAATTAAAATTTAATTCACTTTTAATTCAATTTTCGTTCTCATTTGGTAACTGGACTTATTTGGTCTTATTCTTTTCTTTGTTAAAATTTACGTATAAAACAAGCATTTAATGGATATATTTGAGCATGCGTAGTTTTTATTTTAGATTTTGACGATTTTTGCCGGCTATTTTGCAAAAAACAGGCAGGTTATTTTTTTCCGAATCGTACTAAAATCTAATTAGCACCAGGGTGACCAACAAGAGACTTATCTACCGAATTTTGTGAAATTCGGTCCATTAGTTTTTCAGCTAGAGTGGATACAAGTTTTGCGGGCCATTTCGCAAAAAAAGGCGGGTTCTTTTATTACGAATCGTACCCAAAACTAATTAGCACCAGATTCGCCCACAAGTGATTTACCTACCAAATTTTATGAAATTCGGTCAATTAGTTTTTTTAGTTAGAGAGGATACAAAATCTGTACAGACAGGCAGACAGACACACACACAGATGTTACGCTAAAAATGTTTTTGCGTATTCTAGAGGTCTCGAAACGTGTAGATCCGTCGAAAACTCGAGTTGTGATTTTCGGTATGATTCCAATATTTTCCCTATACATTACCATGTATTGCAGGGAAAGTAAAAAACTGTCTGCTATAAATATATCTCAAGACCATTTGATTGTGCACTAATAGAGTTAATAATGAAAATTTAGGATATATATTTCTGTGTATGATGGTATAAAAACGAATTTTGTGTGTGTTCTTGAGTTATAGCGGAAACAACAAAAAAAATTCAGCGATTTATAAATTTTCCGATTAAAATTCCAAGATTTAGAATTTTTCTTAATAAGTTAAGTCCTACGTGTATGGAACGTTTCAAGTTTCTACCTTCATCAGTTTAGGTTGCGTAGTGCATATTTCCTTGTGTTAATGCAATCCGTCTCACTCAGCTGTATGCTATAGATAGTAATTAATATAGGAATATTTATTATAGTAGTAATTAATATAGGAATATTTATTACAGTAGTAATGAATATAGGAATATTTATTACAGTAGTAATTAATATAGGAATATATTTATTATATTAGTAATTAATACAGGAATATTTATAGCAGTAATTAACATATAAGACTACTTTAAAATTCATTATTATAATATTTAGTAAAATGCTGTGAAATTTTTCTTAACGAGCATTTCTAAATTGTATATGTCTTTTACTACTAAGCACATCCCAGTTCTCTAATTTTAGTTGTATACGTATTTTAAAAAACTGCGAACTTCTTGAAACACAAGGAAAAACAGTCCAATTTTCCTTATTCGCAGAAGAAGGAAGCTAATTAAACTTTCAAAAACCGGTTAATACCATTGCAATATTTTTTTTCTTCTATTTCCTTGTGAAATTTTATCTCCATAAAGACATCTCTTTCATGCCGTTTTTAAGGGGTTTTATCTTCAAGGATCTACTGATTTCAAAAATGCATAATATTGAAACATATGTAATAAGTCATAAGGAAAAAAAAGTGGTATGAAATAAAATGTAAAATATTTGCCCAGTATAGGATAAATTCTGGAAATAAACGAATTATAGGAGATATAGAACGAAGTAGAAGCTCCGAATATCTGTTTCGACGCAAACTAGAAAATGGGGTGACAGCACATACTTTCTCTACACACAGTAATTCAAATACTACTGATAATCAATAAGTATGGAAACACGCCAATTTACCAAAAACTTTAAAGCGATATAGTAAAGACAACCAAGTTGTTTAGTAAAAAGGTCTTTAATATTAGCACTATCTATATGGCGTGCATTAATTACATATTTAGAGCGCTTTCGGACGTCGCTACGTCATTCATCAGTGCCAATGTAAATTGTTGAAGATGTAACGAACACGAGCTCTTACGCATAGCACGTAACCGTGAGACAAGATTTGCATTTGGATCTTCGGAAAATCCGATACTAATAAAAAAATATATACAAATTACGAAATACATAAATAACTATAGATCATAAAAAAATTCAGGGCCATCAATAAACGCGTCGTTAAAAGCAAAGGAAAATGGACTCTATAACCAGAAAATTTTACAAGGGTTTAACACGCAGAAAGTCGAGAATGAGACGCCAGGCAAAAGTGAAAGAGAGTCTGAACGGGATCGAAATTACAAGTAGAGGCGCGATAAATGTAAATGAAAAAATATTCAAAACAAAAATGCTACGGGGGTTATTGCAGCTAATTAACAAAATTTTTTATCAAAAATAGGGGTTAAATTATCATTAATAGCGAATTGGAAAAGAACACTAGACAATTTTTATTTTTCTTATATACATAATGTATAAGGAGAGTATTGTGACGGGGTCGAAAATTCGAATTCCAGTTTTCGACGGTAGAGCACGTTTCAAGTAACTCTGATCACGAATCGAACATTTTTGAGGTGAGATGTCTGTGTGTGTGTGTGTGTGGGTGTGTGAAAGTATGTGTCAGTGAGTCTGTGGAGACGATATCTCACGAACGAATGGAGCGATTAGAATGAAATTTGGTACAAAAATCACAGTCCATGAATACTGGAAGCCTATTGTTTTAAAACACAATCGAATGTTCAGAACTCTCTAAATTTTCGAGTGAAATTTTGAAAAAAATCATCCAAAAATCAAAACCTTCAATAAAGTTACGCAAATAGACATTTCTCATGTAATTTTTCCTTAGAAAACGATTGAAATAAACTTTAGAACGCCATTTTTCAAATAAATTTATCAAAGAAATTCCATAAATAAAGAAAAAATGTTAACTGTTGAGAAACATATTTATTTTTCATATGTAAAACCATGCGATAAATTTGGTGACATCATTCTCGTGGATATAGCTCATTCCATTCATGAAAAAAGATACTTTAAGTAATACTTTTGTATTTTAACGCCAATAGTTATTTATCTGCTGTAGGAATAACTTATTTCTCCGTTCATAACGCTTGGCGAGATTTTGGCGACGAATTTCGCGGAATGTTGCCAACTTGGCGACATTTTTAAATGTTGCCCAATTAACGAAAATCTCGCCAAATGGATAAAAATGACGCGTAATCAATGAAAATTTAGTGTCATTTAGTGACTAATTGAAGAAAATTCAATATCTTCGAAAGAATATAAGTATCTACTATAAGAATAACATTTTTTTAACTATAAAAGTAGTAAATTCATTCCATTATATAAGGAAAGTCATGTGTTACCCACATCAAATTTTTTATTTTTAGTATCGCGGGCATGTTCAGATAAACAGAAGCAAACGATACGCTTTGTACTACCAATATAGAACTTATATTTATTTTCAGGAGATAAAAAAAAAAATCTGATGTGGTCAACACAAGACTTTCTTTATATAATGTAATGAATTTACTACTTTTACAGTAAAAAAATAGGTTTTTCTTATAGTAGATACTAATATTCTTTCCAAGATATTGAATTTTCGACAATTAGTCGTCATTTTCATTGATTTAGCGTCATCTTTATCCATTTGGCGAGATTTTCGTTAATTTGGCAACATTTCAAAAAGTTGCCAAGTTGGCGATATTCCGCCAAATTCGTCGCCAAAATCTCGCCAAGCGTTATGGACGAAGAAATAAGTTGTTCTTAACAGCAGATAAATGACTATTGGCGTTCAAATATAAAAGTATTACTCAAAGTATCTTTTTTTATGAATGGAACGAGCTAGATCCACGAGAATGATGTCACCCAATTTATCGCATGGTATTACATATGAAAAGTGAACATGTTTCTGAATAGGAAATATTTTTTTTTTATTTTATATGACATTTTGATAATTTTTTTGAAAAATGTACAATATCTCGAGAACGGTTCATGCTAGCGTTCTAAAATTTATATCAATCGTTTTCTAATGAAAAATTACATCAGAAATGTATATTTGCGTAACTTTATTAGCGGTTTTGATTTTTTGACGATTTTTTCAAAATTTCATTCGAAAATTTAGGGGGTTCTGAACATTCGATTGCATATAAAAACAATAGGCTTCCAGTGTTTACAGATTGTGATTTTTGTACCAAATTTTGTTCGAATCGGTCCATTCGTTCGTTAGTTATCGTCTCCACAGCCTCACTGACACCCACACACACATACCTTCACATACTCACACACACAGACATCACTTCAAAAATGTTTGATTCGTGATCAGGGATGCTTGAAACGTGCTCTCCCGTCGAAAACTCGAATTCGAATGTTCGACCCCGTCACAATACTTTCCTTATACATTATGTATATAAGGAAAGTTAAAGGGGAGGGGGCAACGTACTTTATTGGATTGACTATTGAAACTGTTCAGTTTCGTGGGCATTGATGCATAAATATAACCCCCTTTATCCATAAATGCCCTATGCTGACATATTAATAAAATATAAAAATTTCGGACAAATTTCGACGTTTTTCCTTAAATTAAAATAACACTCTATCTAGTTCTAGATTTTTCGTTAACAAAGCCGGAATCGTGAACATTCATTATTATTTGTAGCAGCTGTTATGTACACAAGATTGACCACAGACAGATAGATAAACGGACGGCTGACCATCACTCTGAAAATTGTCAAAAAGTGTTCAGGAGGTTCTGAAAATCATATATTATCATCAAAATCTCGAAATTGAAAATTTTCGTGAAAACAATATTTTATACTATATTCTACAGTAGGAGAACGTAAAAATTTTGAAAGACTTTGTTAAGAAGAAAATCTACTGGTGAATCCTGTTCCATCACTGATATTTAATAAATTATGGAGTGGAAATTGACAGACTTATTTTTTATTTTAATTTTTTGGTGCATTACAGTATAATTCAAGGGAATGCTTTGTACGGCCGGAGTGGTGTAGTTGGTACAAAATCAAGGTTTGATTTTGGAACTTTAGAGTTTTCTATTCTTCAAAGGTTAAAACGTCATATCTTTTATTTAGAGCATTTCAATTGTAACTATGGAATATTTGCATAAAATGAAGTCTTTTGATCTTAAACTCACGAAACCCGCCTAAAAGAAAAGCTAGAATTCAAAATCGCGCTCCCATTGCATATAGCTGCATCCATGGTTCGGTATCACGATTATTATACGTTCTGCTTCATGGAAATCTTATCTTTGCCGTTAAGTTCGATTCCAGTTACATAGTAGAACTGAATCTACTGGTCTCCACATAGATTTGTAAAATTCTGACATATAAATCACAATATATATATATATATATATATATATATAATTAACATTAACGAAGCCTAGGTATCCTTATAAAAAACTCCTATCTGCTATTAAAGAACTACAACAACATTTTGTCATAACTTATGTAGATAAAGCTTCTAATAATTATGCCATCATTTGTAAAAAATATTATGTTTCTCTGTTACAGAATTACTTAAAAAATAATCAAATTTTTAAACCCATTAATAATCAGTCTATCAAAATTAAAACTAAAATGCTAAAATTATATACACAATTAAATATTAATTGCAAGTTTTTTAAATTTCCTTATGTTACTTTGGTTCCTAAATTCCATAAATCACCTCTCAGTTTTAGAACAGTCACTTGTGTGGACATAATACCTTTACCACTACAGCTAGTAAGTACTTGCTTAACTGTTTAAATAGAATTAATGAATCTCTTAAATTTAGGAATTCAGGATATTTCATTTTGAACAATAGTTTTGATTTAGTAAATCACCTTAGCAAGCTTCCACACATTCTTGGTTTCCATACCTTTGATTTTAAAGACCTATACATGGATACTTATGCATGGAATGGCCTTAATACCATCAATTACCGAACAGCAAAAACCCACAGCAAAAATTCAAAAACACTATTTGGATGACACACGAAAAAACTATTCACTCAATGTGCCTACAAATGAACGTGCCGATATAACTCGTCTCAACAAATTCCAAAAATCTTACCAAAACTGTCCGATGTATAAAACTCCAACTTGTAGTTCACTTCACAAATAACCATACTTAATACTCGCGAGTCGTCGCTATTCAATGACAATGTTTCAACTGTTTAAATATTTGCCTTTACATTCAGTTACAGTTAACCCAGTGAATTCTGAAAGTATTTTAATTACAAAACCCATGGGGTAACCGTGTTTTACAGCTTCATTTATAAACTCTGTATCGTGATGCTTTTGATCATACTCTCTACTATTCAAACGTTTATTTCTAGTTAATTGGTTAATGATAATATTACGAAAAACATTTTTATGTAAATTACTTGACCAAGGTGTAATGAAGTTTATTTTAAATTTAAAATCTTTTCTTTTATCAAAAATTCTGAAATAAGTTTTATTATTGTCTTTAACTATACATAAGTCCAAATAATTTAAACTTTCATCTGAATTGCTAGGAGTTTCTATTAGGTTTAAAGTTTGTGGATAAAAACTAAAATCCATTTTGAAATCTGCAACACTACAACACAAAATCACATCATCGACGTATCTCATGTAGACCATTTCATTTAATATATGGGTTTAATATATTGAATCTTTTAAAAGTTTTTTACAGGATGTTTATAGATTTGATACACACAAAGCTGATATCATACGTATTTATGTTCTGAGTATACGTAAAAAATATATGCAAACCCTTTGGTCCAAACAAATTAAAATTTGGCAAACTAAAGAATCAACTTTATTCCAAAAACTTAATTTTGCCACCCTCAGTGATTGGTTAAAAAAACGATCAAAATTTCTTAATCTTAAATTGAAAAATGAAGAAGTGGATCAATTTAAATCTTCTGCATATCTTAATATCCTGTTTCAAAACAAAACCTTCAATCATATTCCTTTTAGAAGAATTTTGAAACAACATCATCTTCCTATACTTAACCTAAAAATCAAGACAACCTACAGATATGAAATTCCATTGGGAAGAAGAATTTTTAACTATAACTTCTTAAGTAAAAATCTACAAACTGAAAATATAACAGCATGTAGTTGTGAAAATAATCCATATTCTGATCCTTTGATAGTACATATAGTCACTGGTGATAGTGCTGTCCTGGAGGATAGTAATTTAATAAGGGCCTTTCAACTTGGTACAAAATATCGTAATCCTCATATAGGCAATTCATATGAAACTTTTCAGCAAGATATTGATAAATTTATCTATGATCTGTCAATTCGATTCAGTATACCTGACTTCACCTTCAAACAATGGCGTTACAGGATATGCAACGACTTCAAGTTTTTTTATAAAAATTTATATCAACCACATGACATTTGCAAACTGAACTTTAAGTATCTCAAGACCATTCAAGATAAGTTCATAATTACATACACTGATAAAGTTTCAAGCAATTACGCATTTACCTGCAAATTCTACTATATTCAAACCTTAAAAGAAAAATATGAAAATGTTATGCTATATCGAAAAGTTAACCTTCCCCACCAAGAAATTACTAATAGGATTAAAGCCTTATATCAACAAGAAAGATCAATCATGCATAAGCATTGATTATGAAACACTTTCCAACTGAAATGTAATTTCATTTAAAAATTTCTAAAATGTGATTCATTCAGTGGTAATATCTTTTACATTATCACAGTACTACAGTAATTTATTATACTTAAATATTTAAAACTGTATCGAAATATAAATCATCTGATTCTTTATGCAAAATCAATTAATATTTCATTCATATAACTTGTATTCCAGACTCCAGAGCTAAATAATTTTGTGTGAAAAAAATTCAGCAATTCTTATGTAATTCATCTTACAATCGCTTGAGATATTTGCATTCTGCATATGTTAAAATTAGGCTTCCTTGAAGAAATAATAAAAGTTTAGGGATCATTTAAAATCACAACTATTGTAATTGCATAGGCACGGAATTTAGATACACAGATAATACACAGATAATATATATGTGTATGTGCATGTACTCAAAGTATTGGAATCGTGCCGAAGATCGGAACTCGAATTTTCAAAGTATCTACACGTTTTGGGACTTCTAGAACACGAAAAAACTACTTTTAGGAAGACGTCTGTGTGTTGAAGACCCAGACCGTCCGACTCGTCCAGAGGACTAAGAGCAGCTATTTGGACGGCCGGGAAGACAGACGTCTGTGTGTGTAAGGATGTATCTGTGTATGTTTCTGTGTGTCTGTGTGGATATTACATCCACTCTAATTGAAAAACTAATGGACCGAATTTCATACAATTTGGTAGGTATGTTTTTTGTGGGAAATCCTGATGTTCATTAGATTATAGTACGATTCGTAATAAAAGAATCTGCCTTCTTTGCGAAATGGCCGCAGAAATTGCCTTTATCCACTCTAGCTAAAAACTAATGAACCAAATTTAACAAAATTTGGAGTATAATATTTCAATAACCTACAAGGGATTTATATACCAAATTTAACAAAATTTTGTATATAAATCATTTGTAGGTTATTCTACTACGATTCGGGAAAAAGGAACGGGCTATTTTTGCGAAATGGCCAACAAAAATCGTTATATATAAAAATAAAAGACTACGTGTGCTCAATTATATCAATTAAATTCCTATTTTATATGTGATTTTTGACAACAAAAAGAATAAGACTAACCCCATTACTCTAGGACTAGCCGTTCTTGAGATATTCTAGTTTTTTCGCGTTTTCGCTACGCCACCTTTGACAATAAGTCCAGTTATCAAATGAGAACCAAATTTAAGTTTAACGTGTAAATTCAATGTCATTTAAAATACTTATGTTGTGCAGATAAACTCAAATTATCATTGAATAAATAAAGAGAACGAATATGAGTCTGTAGGGAAAGACATGTGCTGTCCACATCAGAATTTTTAACAATATTACAACAATGATTTATAAAAGTGAACGGGGATTAATTGCGGGTCATTTCGAAAAAAATGTATGATCTATATTTAAAGATCCACCAAATTGCTGTAGAATAAAATGTTCTACAAATTTAAGCTGTGTACCAAATTTTAACTCTCTAGGACGTAGGAAAGTGCATTTAAAATGCCATCAATTAAATTTATCATGAAGAGTTATATAAAATTTAAAAAAAATGAAAAATTGTTATCTACCAAATTATTTTAAAATATGAAGCCACTCCCATATGCAAAACGTTTTAACAAATGGAGAGATATTTATTATATAATATCTCTCTCTTTTCTTTCTGGAAGATATCCCAAAGTCAGAATTTAATTGAATTTGTTTTTTTCCCTATATTAAATAATTTTTTTAATTAAAAAACTACTTAACATATTTTACTGAATTTTTTTTTATATATTCTATGGGATAATGTGAATATTTCCTAAAAATTTCGAAGCAATTCGTGAATTTTAAATTTACTTAAAAAATGTTTGAAAAATTAGGTCCCATAGGGTTCAATGTATTTCATTTTTTCAACCCGGGTTCAATAAAAAACTAATTGGGTGATATTATTTATTTATATTCCCATAGGTCCTACAGACCGTCTGAACAACATACTAAAATTTCATTTTGATAAACTCATTTTTACGGCAGTTATCGTGCTAACGGACAGACAGACAGACAGACAGACAGACAGACAGACAGACAGACAGACAGACAGACAGACAGAATGAACAAAGTCATAAACACTTTTCAACTTTGTTGTAAAGTGTTAAAAAACAGGTATTAAATACAATGGCATAATTAAGTACCCATACTTAATTAATATTCCTAAATTGCATAAGCGCCCTACTAGTTTCAGACCAGTTACAGTCGGCTGTAATAATTATCTTACAAAAGCTAATTCTATTCTACTAAAACTTTTAAAACCTCTGTTGCATCAAATCAATAATAAAGGTAGTTACATCATCAAGAACAGTCAAGAAGTTATAAGGTCTGTAAAATATCACAAAAATCCATTATACTTTAAAACCTATGACTTTCAGGAACTCTTCAACAATATTGATCTTGAAGACTTATCTAATATCCTAAACCTTTTATATGAAGAATACGACTTGAAGAAAACCATAGAATTCATTAAATATAAGACTTTAATTAATATTGTCATTAAAGAAAACTACCTTTTTAACGGTATTTCTATATATCAGCAAATTAAAGGCATCCCCATGGGAGGGGGGTGTTCTTCTATACTTGTTGATCTGTACCTCAATTTTTATGAAAGCCAATCACATCTTAATAATGAAATCATATACCTACGTTTTGTGGATGATTTGATAGTCGGATATGAAAATGAAGATTATAGTATGAATTTTGATTTCTACCCACCAAACTTAATTTTGAAAGAAAATCCTGCTGCACTTAAAAATGTAGTGGAATTTTTAGATTTAAGTATAGATTTCAGTACAATACCTGTAAGTTTTACTATCTATGATAAAAGAAAAAGTTTTAATATACCTATAAACGGTCTGATCAATTGGAATTCCAATCTTCACTTGAATATATTTAGGAATGTATTCTTGGGGGGATTGGCTAGAATTCAGAGAATTATCTACAGTGAAGACATCCGTATTGACTTTGATCGGACATTTCTACAGCAAGCATATCTACAGCAATACCCCATTCCTTTTATGCTACATTATATTGATAATTTATACAGTAACAATAATGCTTATTGTTCAAAGTTAAAATCTATTTTATATCATTTGGCATATGAAGGTCCGCATACTATGCATAACAGGACCGCAGAACGATAACACGAAGTTATATACAGGTCATTGTGGTCTAAAGGACTAGTTGCTCATCCTGTGATGGTCTTCATATTACCATTGGACTTTTCTTACTTAACAGTCTTGTGATAATTGTTATTGTCACTCCGGGGGTTGGCTTCATCCAGGGCTGGCGTCCAGGAGTGCAATGCCGCGGCATTTATGACAAGCTTGTTGACAACTGGGGTGTAAGGTCACAACCCCTTACCGCCATTAAGTAAGCTTCTTGCTAAGCCTTCCTTCTTTTTTCAATTCTAAAATTCTTTTTATACTATTTATATATATATATATATATATATATATATATATATATATATATATATATATATATATATATGTATATATATATATATATATATATATATATATATATGCTTGCATATGTGCTATGTTAGGCGAATTCTTACTATATACAGAGTTCCTAGGATAGTCCTTAAGCACTTCAATAACTTTGTAAGGAAATGGCCATGAGTGTGCACTGTACATTTTAGGTCTATCTATAATAAAGTGATTATGTCAGGTTGAATAAAAGGGATTGCAACGCTCTAAGTGGAACATTTAAGAAGTTAGAAACATGAACTCGGCAACAAAGAGAGATAGAAAAAAATGTCAATTATAAAGTTATAAAACATTGTATAATTAGAAAGAACCGACAAAATAATGCACGCAAAGAGTATATGGACGGCATATTTGATATTTGTGACAGGATGACACATGCAATGCTTGGCAAAGTCTGCTGTATTATTTTTTTTTATTTGGAATTCAAATATGTATTGTAACTAATGGGGAACCTTTTGAACGGATTCTAGACTAGATTCCCGTGAATGTAAGAGTTATTTATGGAATCAGTTCAGAATACGATACGGCAGCCATTTATCTATAACCTTATTGTGTCAAATAAATACATTCTGCAACAGATTAGTGTCAATCCATACTCATTAAAGAATGCTCTACGATTTTATAATTCAAAATTTCCTTCTATCTCGCTTTGTTGTCCAGTTCGTGGTCCTAACCTCATCAATTTTCCGCTAGGGACGCTGCAATAGCTTTCATAATATCGGACTTGGTCACTTTACTGTGGATAATCCCAGTGGCGGCTCGTGACTTCACGAATGGGATGAAGCAGATTCAGTGGAGGGATTATCCCCTCCTCCTCGACAACGAACGTCATCAAAACACATCGCGCTACTGGCGCAAGTGTTGTCAAATCATATTTCAAAATAGCCAAAACGAGTCTGAAAAATTTGCCAAAGAATAAGAATAACTCATTCAACCGATAACATCAGATGACGCAGGGTGAAGCGCTGCTTCATCTGCGTCATGTGACGAGCCGCAGCCCCCACTGGATAGACCTAACTTTGCAATTAAACTCACGGACTTTATATTCCGAAACTTTTGAGGTGCTGAAGGTGCTTAGGGACCTTGCTGCCATTGTAGATATCGAAAATTTCATGAAGATGTACAATAATCGCGAAACTGTTCCATGGGCGTTGCTATGTATAATGGGAGCGTGATCCTCTTTATGATTTTACTTACCTGGGATTGTCTTTTCTGTAGGAGTCACCGCTTTGGCGGTGGACTCACAACTGGATGTGCTCGATTTACGGCTCCCCTTGTTGCTGGACGTTTTTGACTCGTCTGTCTTTACGATGAAGGCGGGTCGTGTCTTTAGACCACCGTTGCTTGCTTCGACGCTTTGAGATCGTTTGGGGGTGGCTGATGAGGTCGACTCTCGTTGACTACCTTTAAAATGGAAGAAAATATGACTAAGATGCACATGCACGATATTAATATGCATTAAAAACTCGTAGATGTAGAACATTGGACAAATGGTCCAATGTTCTATTTGGATTATTAGTTCAATAGAGGGATTCAAATTAAACGTGAGCTATTTAGACCTCTCTAAAGGAAAAACTGCTGGGAGAATCACAACCAAATTTCATACATTCGGTTTCGATTTCTGAAGAAAGTTATAATTCAAATTTCGGCCGCTAGAGGTGAAATATGGCGCTGCTTCCCCGTAATTTGCATATTGCGAAGTGTATCTTACAATTGCCGCCTATATAAAAACAAAATATAATAAACAATTCTGTGATTTTCTTTAAGATACTAAGCTCTGTTCTAATTATCTGATTTCAGACCCTTAGGGAACTAATGACAATATTCCTACTAGCCTTCTATCAGATACAGGTTCCCAGAAACCAATAGGAAAGCTCGGTGTGGCAGGATTCCTGCCCCACCAATCAGATCATATCTACTCTCGGAAACACATAAAGTAATGTTTAGCACTATTTAAATATACCCAGGATATACAGCCTCTGAGGCTAGGAGCTCCAATCAATGTGAAACACGACCACGACGTAAAAGGAGTCACAAAGCCTTTTTTCACGACTAGCAAAGGGTCATGAAGTTCACCTTATCAGATAGCCTTACCGTTGCTTGTTAAACTCTTCTATCAAGGAAACAGCAACGCTTCTGCTACACTTACGGCATTTCGACAGTTAAAAGATTTACGTAGAAGTCCACTTACCATTTTTAATCTTCGGAACTCTTTTTTGCCGATATTTGTTAGATAAGTTAGACAATATAAAAGATGCGGGGCGGCAAATTTCCCCCCTGGTGGCAGATATTTGAACTATCTTTTTTTTCCTTTAAAAATTGAAACCGCATACTCAGGAAAGTATGTGTACGAAATTTAGTTGCGATTCGCCCAGTAGTTTGTCCTATAGAAAGAGGTACACCTCAGATATAATTTGAATCACCCTGTAAAACTAATATATCCAATATATTGGAATAATAGTCCAACTATTATGTTATTAGTACAATTATTATGTTATTAATCAAATTATTTTGGACTATTAGTCCAATTATATGGGACTAAATTAGTCCATATATAATAAAAATGTCCCAATTAGGACATTGGAATAATTGGAACATTTCACTAAAAATTACAATCGGTATGAATCGGGAATCGGACATTTTTTTGTCTAAGACGATACTTCAACTAACTTTTAACTAACTTATGTCTTTAGAAAAACATGTAAATATGTCATGCGCTCGTACGAGATTTTTAGGATTTAAAGTAAAAATCAAGTAAAAATTCTTGCAATTGATGATTAATAACCCATTGTCTATAATTAAATATGACGAGTGGAAAGTATTATCTTCCATTCCCCCCCCCCTGCTTGCATTATGTACATCATTAATTATTATATGATTCCCTAACAAAACATTGTTATGCCATGTCCTAACAAAACGCAATTAATTTACAACGCTCTAGACCTCCTAATAGAACGTACCTATTCCATGAACAGTGAAAGTGAAACCCTCTACATATTGAATCAAGAATATATTATATTAATAATTCCCACATCAAAGAAATTTCATTCAAAGTTTATCAATGTAAATCTTTTGAAGCATATAATTTTCGTCGATTTGGCTCCATTTTTTTGTCAATTTCCAAAGGTCGCCATATTGGTGGTATTATGTCAATATTCTCGGCAAGTGGCGAGATAAGACAAAGAGAATGGATTTTTTTTTTATGGTATCATTCAACAAGATTCAATTGTAAATAAGAATTTGAATTAGAATTAACATTAACATTGAATTAGAATTAACATTAACATAACACATTGAAGGGGGGATTAATTCATATTTGAGGGGATTTAAGAGCCCTCTAAAATGATAAAGACCCAAAATATTAAAGACAGCTTTGATTATGAGGGGTGAGATAGTATATAACAGTGGCGGCTCGGGACTTTAGGAATGGGTGAAGCAGATTCAGTGGTGGGATTCACTCCCCTCCTCGATAATGAACATTATTAAACACATCACGCTACTGGCACACGTGTTGTCAAATATTACATAGAATTAGCCAAAGGAGTCTGAAAAATTCAGCAAATAATAATAATAATAACCCATTCAGTCGATAACTTTAAATGAAGCAGCGCTTATCCTGCGTCACCTGACGAACCGCCATTAGTATACAGGGTGAATTGCACCTAATCTGCCAAATGAAAGGGGGTGATACAAGAGCCCATGTGCAGTATAAAACATAGTAACCCTGTCCTGTCTCTAACCATTTCGGAGTTATGGTGGATAGAAGGAAAGTGCGTTAAGTCTGAAAAAACCCAAATTTGTGAGGTTTCTGAAAGGTCTACACGCAAAATAAGCACATAATTGGAAAGAGCAGAAAAAATCCTATATGACGACACTATTTTCATCAGGATATCTGGATTTAACACTCGCGAAGTGCCATGCTTGACACTCATTTCAATTTCCTGTCCGCCTTCAGCCTGCTGTTTTGTGAGGTGCAAGAACTAGGTGCTACTTCGACGAACGCCGATTTCAGTGATGTATTGCAAACAAAAAGCTAAATTTCTTCTGAACCGAAACACCGATATGGTTTATTGTAGGCTCATTCGAAAGCTGGTGGAATGGAAAAGTTTTTGGTAAATTTGACCGATTGTAGCTAGAAGGGTTTTTTTGCGATATAGCCGGTTACAGATTTTGGCAACATTTCGATTTTGCACTTCGCCAATGTTTCATCACTTGTAGCTCGCCATTAAATCCAGATGTCCTGATGGAAATGGAGTCATCTTAAAGGATTTATTATCATCTTATAGGATTTATTTAGAGATAGGGCAGGGTTTCTATGGTGTTTTATACTGCACATGAGCTCTTCTATCACTCCCTTTCGTTTGGCAGATTAGGTGCAATTCACCCTGTATAGTAGTATAAGTTGTTAAAGGGAGAGAGAATTGGTGTTGATATAGTGTAGCATACTACGTTATATATAAAATGTCGATTGCGTGACAGTTCTGCATTTCCTTCTTTGTGAAATAATTAGTGTACGTTCAGGAGAAATTATGTTTGACTTTTAAAAGAAGTTAGGAAGTGAAGTGAACTGAGAGATTCTAAAAAAAATGTTTTTAAGTTTGGAGAGTTGGATTGGAAAGAAGAGATGGAAGAATGTGATTCCAGATAGTATTTTATGTGCCGACAGGCAAGTTATAGATTCACCAGAATCTTTTAATTCTCGTCAGAGAATGTATGTTTTAATTATATGTCGCCAGGCAGGTTAATAAAATAATATTTTATGCGTGTTACTACGTTACAGTTTATATTGGTGGCAGCGGTGAAAGATATTTAAATTATTATATTTCTAAAAGTTGGTACGTAGTACTCATATTTTTTCATGAATTTTCGTAAAAAGTACGCCAATACTATAAGGTGCGTCAGGTGTTTTGGAATTTCTCATTACTCCTTTTAAAATTTTGTTTTGGCTAAAAGCACGCCAGGTGCATAAGATATTGAAATCAAATGTAGTTTCAACGAATTTTATTGGCTAAAAGGACGTCAAAGTTTATTAGAGAGCCAAGTTCTTATGATCTAAAACCATTGTTTTATTAAACTGACGACAGTTTTGCTTAGTATTTAGCTTTTATTAGACGTGATACATAATATTGGGTTGTCCGGAAACTACTTTCGGCTTTTCCATAAGGTAGCTGGGCATTATCCCAAAGACCGGTACAGTCTCTAATTTGGCGACTTATTTGGCTCCAATTCTCTTACGGCGATCGATGTTTTTAAGAGCATGAGCACGATTGTAAACAATCTGCGTAGTAGAATGCGCAGAAACGTAAGTGCAAAGGGATATTATTTTACTATAGCGCATAATGGTAAACTGACGATGATGTCAAATAAATATTGAAATTAAACCCATTAAACATCGAATTTATCTTTGTGATGAACATTAGTTATTTAGAATACATTAATAACAATATATATTTAAAGATTTCATTTGCTAAAGTGCATTTTAAGTGAATATACACTACTACTCACTTTTACCATAGTCACTAAGTAGCGTTCAGATGTATACATTTACTAGCAAATTCTGCAATGTATATGCGAGTGAGCGGAAATATATATAACGATTTTTCGTAAAAAAACTCGTGTATATATTTTAATGAAAGTTAATATTTTATTTTCCGGAGTAATTAAAAATATCCATCAAAGAAGATAAATTTAGATATATCCTACTAAAATTAGAAGTTAAACGAATGTAAGTTCCTAAAGTAATGTATATGTCGTGTATATATATACGTATGTATATATCGTAATTTAATGTATATGTCAGAGATCGCACATAGCAACAGCTGTTTGTGCAACGGGTGTTCTGTGGCTCATAGAGTGATATAGCAATTAGAGCATGGATCTACGCCCGCTTCGCGAGCTAATCTCGCTACGCTCGCCTGCTAAAAAAACATCACTGAATCCGGTCCCGCTGGCTGTCGGAGGTCGCACGCAGCAACAGCTGTTTGTGCAACGGGTGTTCTGTGACTCATAGAGTGATAGCAATTAGAACATGGATCTAAGCCAGCTTCGCGAGCTAATACAATGTTCTTGAATAGAGTGATGTAGCAATTAGAGCATGGATCTACGCCCGCTAAAATGAATCACAGAATCCGGTCCCGCTGGCTGTCAGAGGTCGCTCGTAGTAACAGCTGTTTGTGCAACGGGTGTTCTGTGGCTCATAGAGTGATAGCAATTAGAACATGGATCTAAGCCAGCTTCGCGAGCTAACCTCGCTACGCTCGCCCGCTAAAAAAACATCACAGAATCCGGTCCCGCTGCCTGTCGGAGGTCGCACATAGCAAAAGCAATTTGTGCAACAGGTGTTCCATAGCTCATTGAGTGATTTTCATGTTACGTCCGCCGCGCGAACGTAAGCCTGTGCTCTGTGAACCATTGAACACCTATTTCACAAACAGATTTTGCTACGGGCGAACTTCAACATTCAGCGGGGCTGGATTCTGTGTTTTTTTAGCGGGAAAGGTAAGACCGCGAAGCGGTCGTGGATCCATGTTTGAATTGCTACGGACCAACTGTTGCACACAAATCTATTGCCATTTTGTGGCCAAATCTGACTGTCGTCCCGTTAACCGAGAAATATCGAACTTTGATTAAAAAACGATACCACGTTAACCAAAAAGTACCGAAATTTGATAAAAAACGATACTTAGAAATTCGATAAAACACTTCTCACCTTCTACTTTCCCCCTCTTTTTTTAAGGCGTCTTTCCTCTTCTTTTGCTCGTCAGGAGGTGGATCCATCATGTCAGGAGGATAAATTTTTATTATAGCTTCCAAAAACGACTTAAATAGCTCTTGATAATTTCCTTTGTGGTAACGACGCTACATGAAATCGGCCAGGTAGGAATCAAACTGATCCGATCCCACTCAACGCCGGTTACAACGCTGCTGTCGTTTAATCCAACTCCACGTTCCTTCGATAGTATTTGTGTGCGCCCCTGTTACCGGGACCTTAAACGTCAGACTATGATTTACTGACTGGTGTACGAACACTTCATCTGAAAGGTAATCGTACGCCTTCCAGCAGTCTGATATTATTGTTGTCCCCGGTTCAACATACTTTTTTATAACATTCAACAACACATCCTTACTTCTGTTTTCAACCACTTAAACAAATCACAGACCCCCTTTTAATTCCTCCAAATACCCAATTACCTTTCACTTGCTTGCCCCTATTATATTTTCTTTTGCCAAACATGCTCTCATCAATCTCAACAATCTTACCAGGTCCACCAAGCATTCTACTTTCACTCACAATCACTTCCACACACACCTCCCTGCAAAAACTCTTCCAATTCGTTATCGTGTTTTTAGACATATTCATCTCATCCACCATCCAATCATGCGGAGTCTTTTACACACACAACCATATCATTTTCAAAATCTCAATCAAACTCAATCTGGAATACTCAAACCACGTACCATTCCTTATACTCCTTTTCACATAATGCGCATTCGCTCCAAAAACACGTATAACCATCACACTCTTTCTTCCGTACTATCATTTCTCTCACACAATCGCAAAGGCGATTCACATTTAGGACATTCGTACCCACTTGCAATCAACCCCTGATTGATACACCATTTAATCACATTCATTTTACCACTATCTATCAAACGATCAAACAAAACAATACTATATCTTTCACTCTTCACAGCCATTTAGCACACACAAAACAAATCAAAGAAACTTCACCAATACCTATTCCTTCAAATTACGCCACCTCTGAGATCAGCACCATATTAATGAAATAAATATAGAAAAAGTTTCAATTCATCCAAATTATTTACTTTTAAAAGATCAGCAGATTTATAAAATAACAATAGAATAAATTCCAATTAGACATCCAATTCTTAACATCCAATTTTAAAAGACCAGCATAAGAATTAAATAAGTATAGAATAACACAAGTTTAGACAGTTGCCATAGTAACCAACTCGCAAGGTTACAATGATTATGAAGAGTTAGAGAGTTCACGCACAATATGGCACTCCGCTTATCGCCGATTTGGCGCGATAAAAAAAAACGACCATACCAGTCTCTGAGATATAGCCGGTAGCTGTTGTAGCGTGTAGATGTTTTTAATGTTATTTGAAAAAAAAAAAAAATTGAGGATGAGTTGTGGCAACTGACACATCAGCGTGAGTTTTAAATAAAAGTTATCAAAACCGTGGAATGTTTACGTAGGCATTTTATGTTGAAGGACGATGGAAGATAAAAATCAACCTTTTCGGCACATTTTACTTTTTCTTTTCGTAAAGGTAATATAGCTGCAGATGCACACAAGAAGATTTGTGCAGTGTATGGTGGTGATGTATTAACAAAACGCACATGCCAGAATTAGTTTGCTAAAATTTCGTTTTGGTGATTTTTCAGTTCAAGATGCACCACGTTCTGGTAGACCAACTGAGATTGATGATGGCAAATTAAAAGCACTGATTGAAGCTAATCGTCACATAACTGTACATGAGCTTGCTGAGAATTTAAAATCATCTAAAACAACCATTGATGACCATTTGGAAAAGCTTGGTTACAAAAAAAGAAAAAGTCTAATGTTTAGATTCCACATGAAATTTATATAACACAACGTATCAGCATGTGTGATTTGCTTTTAAAACGTAACCAAAATGATCCATTTTTAAAACGATTGATAACTAGTGATTAAAAATGGATTGTTACAGTAACATTAAATGTAAAAGATCATGGTTCAAGCCTGGTGAACCAGCTCAAACAACATTCCTTTATTTTAATGAAAAACGAAACGAAAGTAGTTTTCGAGTAACCCAATATTAGCAAAAGTTTTAACCATGGAGGTAAAAGTAGGGAGTTAAAACTTCATATTAAGAAAATACCAATATCGTTTGAGATAATCATTCGGGTGGCGCTGGGATAAGATAAGTAGTCCTGCATTGTATGCATTTCTATGACGAAAGACCTAAAATAGTTATTAAAACGGTCAATTTTGCAAGAATAAATTATTAGTGCAATGCAAAGTAGAATTAAAACAATAAAGAATATTCCTACGTATTCAAAAGTATTTTACCTTTCAATTTATTTTTATCTCCCTATATTCTGTACTCTATCCTGCAACTATGCAAAAATACTGGTTAATTATACTCATAATTAGAAAACCCTTAATTTAAAAATAATCAAAATTGCATATAAATATTACGTCATTCTATTGTGTCAACTAACAATAGCAGCTACTTTACTAACACTAGCGACACCTACATATAATTCTCAAAGCATTATGTCATTTTCAAGCGTTTTATCCATGGGGGGGGGGGGGGGTTATCTCTTATATCTCCTTTATTCTATTTATATCTCCTTCTTTCTAAATCCATGATTTTAACTATGGCTTTTCTTGGGAAAGCGAAAAAATGTGAT
This sequence comes from Amaurobius ferox, assembly GCA_951213105.1. Lineage (NCBI taxonomy): Eukaryota > Metazoa > Arthropoda > Arachnida > Araneae > Amaurobiidae > Amaurobius > Amaurobius ferox. Next base: position 113,468,702 of record OX578138.1, read on the forward strand.
CTCATACTCTTAGCAGAAGAATTAATGAAAGGTGTAAATAAAGATTTAAAAGTTACAAAACTGAAAAATGTAGTTTTAAAAAGTAAGTACGTAACATGAGGAGAGTTTTGTGCAAAATCTTCTAGAAACTATTGTGGAAATTATTGTGATTTCTAAAAAAAAGGGAAGAGAAAATTAGAGAGGTAGAAAGATTAGAAAAATTTAGAGAAGAAGAAAGGTTAGAGAAAATTAGAGAGGTAGAAAGATTAGAAAAATTTAGAGAAGAAGAAAGGTTAGAAAAAATTAGAGAATAGGAAGTGTTAGAAAAAATTAGGCAGGAAAAAATCTTAGAAAGAATTCGTGTAGAAGAGAGGAAATTCGAGCTGCAAAAGCTAAAACTGCAAATGTTGGTTAAATCTAATTCAGAGGAATTGCCTGATAGGAAGAAAAAAAGAAAATTTATAATTTACAAAATCTTATGCAAAAGTTTGATCCTAAAATAAACAACATTTGTTTATATTTAGTACTATTTGAAAGACAAGCTAAACATACGAATGTTGAGTTTCGCACTTGGGTTTCTAACTTGATAGAACTTTTGACTCCTAAAATTGTTCAATTCATTGCTAGAGAATCGGAAGAAAAAAATTGATGATTATGACTACATAAAAGATTCTTTGCTGAAGAGGTTTAAACTGAGTCCCGAAAAATTTCGAATAAAATTTTTGCAACATCAACGGTGTAGAGATAATTTTTGGCGCGATTTTGTATATGAACTAGAAAACTACTTCAACGAATAGATCGAAGGCTTAAACGTTACGGAATATGATACATTAAAAGACTTTATAGTTAAGGATCATTTGAAACGGCTTGTACCTACTGAGGTCCCAGAACATTTCATAGATGTATGGCCAAATTTCATTTCATCAACAAAACTAGCTGATATGCTTGAGGGCTGTGAAAATCTAGGAGCAAATTGGGAAGTAATTTCAGGCGAAAATCAAGAGTAAGGGAAGAACAAAGAATAGGGTGATGCATATCAAAATAAAATTAAAAATTCTCAATATGATTTTGATAAGATACGATTGTTTCAAACCAGCAATCTAATTGAACACAACTATGATGAGAAGTTTGAAAGAAGAAAAATACTTCGTTGTTTTGAATGTGGATCCTCTAATCATTTAAGACCACGATGTCTAAATTTAGAGAAAAACCAAAATTCAATCGAAATAGCAAATAGAATTATCAAGAAAACAAGTAATGAATTGCTGTATCCATATGTTACGAAAGGAAAAGTGAATGGAATTTATATGTCAATTTTGTGAGATACTGTATATACTATAGATATTGTTAACAGAAAATATGTTACTCCAGCGATGATGACTCGTGAAACAGTTTGGGTACAGCAAACTTTTGATATGGAACCTACTTGTTTGCCACTTGTACATGTAAAATTGTCTGGAACATTTGAAAATATAATTACTCAAGCTGCTGTTGTTAACAGTGGATTAGAAGAAGGGTAATACTTGCTTGGAAATTGGACTGCAAATATGCTGTTGAATTCTGATCAGTCGTGTTCACATCATAAAAATTTAAGTGCAGTACAATGTAAAGAACAGAAAAAAAGCAGCGATAAAGACAATTTCAAATTATCAAAAAAGATCTTTAGAATATGTTAATGATAACTTCCAATAGCCTGTTCATACAGAAAGAAAGAACTTTAAGCCCTATGAAATTTTATACAATTAAAAGTAGACCCATCCGAACTTCATGGCCTAGTAAAGTTCCATTTCTAAGAAAACTTAGAGTTGGGAAGATCTTTATTAAGAATTTAGATAAAAGCATTGACAACAAAGCCTGCATTATGATGCATTCTCTTCATTTGGCCCCATTTTTTCGTGTAACAATGCAACCGATGAAGAAAGCATATCAAAAGGGTATGGATTCGTGACGTACACACAGACATCACCTCAAAAATATTCGATTCGAGTTCAGAGATGTTTGAAACGTGCTCCTCTATATAAAACTCGAATTCGAATTTTTGACCAGGTCACATTAATTTCCCTATACATTATACTATGTATGTAAGGGAAGTAACACATTATACTATGTATATAAGGGAAGTAACACATTATACTATGTATATAAAGTTAAAAGTCCCAAACTTTTGCTCTTTTTGCTTTTTTCCGAATAGATGTTGAGAGAAAGTGGAAATGTATTTAAAAAAATCGATAAAATAATTCGAAATATTTCTAATATTAGAAAATGCACCCGACATTGCCCGGGATTTAAAATACAAACCTCTGATAGATTGATAGATACTACACAGGAACTCACAGCGAATTTCTGAAAACCAAATAACATTTTAACAATAGTTGTCTTATAATAAAAATGTAATAAAAAAACTGCTGTGCGGATGTACACACGGCTATGTGGCGTAGCTTATTTTAAATCGATGTTCTCGTCGTAACCAATACGGTCACCCCATTTTGATTGCAGTTTTTACTAAAAGCTCCAAACTGCATCAGCTCTGAGTGAGGTTAGTACTTGGGAGGGTGGCACCTCCCTCCTTTCTGCGCTATGAGTGCATTAATTTTTATATTTTAAATGCTCGCATCGAAAGAATCTTCGAAGCGTTAATTTTTTAAATTCTATATTTTATTTTTCATACTTCTAAACCTACGTTAAAATATTTAATTGCTATAAAATATTGAATTGCCGTGTTAAAATATTTATTGTTATATTAAGTCCAATCTGTTCTGCTCAAATAATGCCATGTTTTCAAATACTGGCATATACCGGAGATTGAAGTATTCAAGCTGGGTATTCCTCGTAAAGTGATATCGCCACGAGCCTCAGGAACAATTGTTTTTTTAATATCATGAAGATTGTGAGTTCCTATATCTGAATTTTCTGGAACTTGAAAATAGATGGTGCTACCAGCAACTCTAAAGGTTCCAAATTACAGCAACTCTGAGCGCGGTTAGTAATTGGGTGGGTGACACTCGTCTCCTCCTTCCTTTCCGTGTGATAACTGAGTTAATTTTAAAATTTTAAATGCGCGCATCGAAGGAATCTTCGAAAAATTTACTTTTTTAAATTCTGTATATTATTTTTCATACCTTAAAGCTCAAGTTAAAATGTTTAATTAATTTTTTTAAAGTCCAACCTGTTCTGCTCAAATAATGTCATATTTTCAAATACTTGACACACATCGGAGGTCCCGGCCACACATCAAACTGCCGTTAACCTCAGGGTTGGCTGTGTGGTCTGGGCCTTCAACACACCGGAGGTCGAAGCCATTGATTTAGGCAGGGTACAAGAGGTTTAAGACTATTTGGACGTTGCCGGCATTCTACTATAGATTTCTCGGGACATCCTGGATTGGCAAGCGCAAGATGAAAATAAATTGCAGGTCAGTTGGCCATTTGTATAGATACATAGAAATAATTGCCCTCTGACGCAAGCATAATTGAAAGAAATTTAAACTTTAAAGTTTTTCTGTGTTATGCTTATTGATTTATATTAATTAGACGTATGGCGAAAGTGCGATGTTGAATCGTATTTAACAGAAAAGCATACTTGGGGAACTTCATTTACAACCTAAACTAAACATGACTAAAACTGTGCTACATTATACCGCGCGTACCACGTAGCCATCAGGAATAAGAATGAACTGAAAATGTTCTGGGCTTGCTTTTATGTGGCTTCGCGAGGCGTTGCGCATGCGTCGTATGTAAATTTCAGAGTCTGTCAAGTTCAAGAAAGTTTTATGTTCCTCAATTTATCTGAAGGAGTGCCGTCATAGACGATTCAGGTAAAACCAACTTACCGGATGTGTTCACAACACCGAATCCATCTTTTCCGATCTGCGTCAAATCATCGATCGACTGGCTCCTGTACAGGGGGTGGAACAGTCTTCTTTGTCCATTACTTCTGAAGCTTATGGAGGCACCAATGCGCTTGGGAGAGGAAGGAGGTAGATGTGGAGCCCCGACTGACGTTGCCGGTGCTTTCTCGACTTCCAGACGGACATCGTATGGAGAAGCGTAGGAAAGGATGGTGAGTGCATCTTCGTACACCATGGCACCGAAAGACACGGTCACACCAACTATGCGGTCACCTGCGCAAAGGGATACGTCAAACGGCATGAACTTAATCTTATGTGTGGATTTCAAATATTTAGAATGCATATACTAAATGTACAGAGTGGATCAAAAGTCCTTGACAAATAAAAAAAAAATGCTCCGAATATCATTTGACAGCAAGATTCGTCACAGTCACATTGAGGGAAAATTGCATTGTACAATCTAACGGCAGCATTCTCAAACAGATGGATTGAACAAATTGGGCCAAGACCTACTATAACTTCTAGCAGGCCCTGCGTTGGATTTAGAATTTCTTGGAGTTTAATGTCTAGTATTAAACCTCAGTTGGGTCAATTTCATGGTATGCCCCTTCTTCAGGGATTTTCCCCTTACACTATTTCTATGGAATATATAAGTCAAATACAAAGTGCGAAGGAGCAAAAGCAACATCTATTGACAGAATTGTTTTAGAACTACAAATGGGGTCTAAAAATTAAATATTGCTAGGGTGCCAGGACGTGCTTCTGGCAACATTTCACACTGTTTGGCTAAGACTTTGTCATTTAGCCTACAAAATACGCAAACACTATTTTAAGTGTGCTAAAATCGACAAGGAACTTATGGAACAATAAAGAGATAGGCTGTAAGTCCACAAAATAAATTGGACAGGTTTGTGGTGTTTTATTTCACGACTATTTATAAGGAATAATACCGATTCTAGCAAATTGTTACTGAACAAACCAGATGCAGATGTATGCAGACGATTAGTCACAGATCATTACAACCAACTAGGCAAACCTTCGTTACAGCTAATTCAACGAATCAGAGCAAGGAGAGACATCAAAAACTCCGCCTATCACAAAATTTTGCTGAGGGAAAAAAATTAAGATTGAAATTTAGAGATGGTTGATAAAGATGCATAAACTGAAAAAAATTTTCGGCAAATAAGCCTAAAAAATTATGTGTGAAATCTGAATAAAGATATCCACTTGGTGCAAACCTTAGGCTAATCTTGCCCAGTGTTAAGAATGGCCCCATTTTCCGCAGTCAAAAATTTAGTTATGTGCATATTTCTCTATAATAGAACTGACATATGATATAGAGTCAAATAGCTTTGACATATTGAACACTATTGTGTTTACTAATGATTTGAACACAAGCAAATGGCTCGACACGCTATGCAGTTCACAACGCATTTGTTTATTAAAATTCCATACGATACTGATTATACATAATCTCCGTAATATATGTAAATAAATGTATTTATTCAGAAAACTTACCTAATGTTTGGTTGTTTTCTGGACCCTTATTTGTTTATTTCAGAAATTTCACATTTTATTTCAGCGGGCCTATGATGTAATAAAGATATAGCTTCCTAAGACACTTTAGGGCAAATGAAAGCACTAAAAATACTTTTAACTCCCCAGTTTCTCGCTCCTGTGGGGACTAGAAAATCCAGCTCTGTTAAGTTCTGTCCCGTAAACGGTACTATAAGTATGTAAATATTCATCCTTCTAGGTCACCTGGAGCTTCTAGAGCGTCTGGAACATATATATCCTTAAGAGGAATAGAATATCTACGGTCTGGAAAAACTTTCCGGCTCACTCTTTTCTCTGTCCCGGTAGTAAAAGAATAAGACCAACATAAGAATAGTAATAAAGATATAGCTTCCTAAGACACTTTGGGGCAAATGAAAGCACTAAAAATACTTTTAACTCCCCAGTTTCTCGCTCCTGTGGGGACTAGAAAATCTAGCTCTGTTATAAGTTCTGTCCCGTAAACGGTACTATAAGTATGTAAATATTCATCCTTCTAGGTCACCTGGAGCTTCTAGAGCGTCTGGAACATATATATCCTTAAGAGGAATAGAATATCTACGGTCTGGAAAAACTTTCCAGCTCACTCTTTTCTCTGTCCCGGGAGAGGAATTGGTAAATTCATATATATATATATATATATATATATATATATATATATATACTGACCAACCTAGGCAAAGGGAGTTTGTGAATTCCATAAGTCAAGTTTTATAAAGTCCCTTATATTATCCTAAAATACATTGCAGCGTTAGCTTCATTTAGTTATGAACAAAAAAGAAAAATCTGATGTGGGCAGCGCATGACTTTACCTGCAAATTTATATCCACGGTCTCTTTATTTCAATTAAATTTATTCCACTTTTAATTCAATTTTCGTTCTCATTCGGTAACCGGATTTATTTTCAAAGGTGGCGTAGAGAAAATACGAAAAACTAAAATATCTCGAGAACGGCTAGTCCTGCAATGGGGTTGGTCTTATTCTTTTCTTCGTTAAAAATTACTTATTAAAAAAGCATTAAATGGATATATTTAAGCATACGTAGTTCTTTAGTTTAGATTTTGACAATATTTGAGGGCCATTTTGCAAAAACAGACAGGTTATTTTTTTTTAATCATACCAAAATCTAATCAGAACCAGAATGACCCACAAGTGACTCATCTACTGAATATTGTGAAATTCTGTCCTTTAGTTTTTCAGTTAGAGTGGATACAAGCTTTTGCGGGCCATTTCGCAAAAATAGGCGAGTTCTTTTATTCTAAAATGTACCCAAAACTAATCAGCACCAGATTCGCCCACAAGTGACTTACCTACCAAATTTTGTGAAATTCAGTCCATTGGTTTTTTAGTTAGAGTGAATACAAAATCTGCACACACAGACACGCACACAGACGTCACGCTAAAAATGGTTTTTTCGTATTCTAGAGGTCTCGAAACGTGTAGATCCGTCGAAAACTCGAGTTGCGATTTTCGACCTGATTCCAATACTTTCCCTATACATTACCATGTATTGCAGGGAAAGTAAAAAAATAGTCGAGCCTGTTATGAAAGTTGTATCCTTCTCACATCCTACTATGCACTCGTGTAAAGGTACATTATTTAAAGGTGGCTCAACTGGACTTTCTCATACTGGACTTTCTCATTTAAGTAGCTTGTGATTTTTTTTTTTTTTTTTTTTTTTTTTTGCAAGAAATTTTTTGGAAGAATCTGTATTGTTGGTCCAAATGAGCACAATTATAGTATGTTACCCTTCACTTTCAAGGGCTTGCAAAAAATCTTTGGATGGATACCAAGCTTAACAATGTACCCCCACAGTTTTAATCTCCCCCCCCCCCCCCCGAGAGGGGCTAATAACGTCATGAAAACAAGAATAGTATCGCGGCTGTTCTTCACTACAAAGATCGAAACGGTTAAGTTTCATGATCATGGATCCACAAATAGCCCCTTTTATGTATAATTATGTCAGATATTGTCCTATGCTGCCACGTTAAGGAAATATAAAAATTCGAAATTTTAGCTCGGAATTAAAAAAAAAATCTATCTAGTTCTAGATTTTTCGATAACAAAGCCGGATATGTTTCGTGAGAATCCATTAATATGTGTGGCAGCTATCGTGTAGACAATAAATCAATCACAGACAGACAGAAAAGACACATTTTAAAAATTATCAAAAAGTGTTCAGAAGGTCCTAAAACATACGTTGTCATCAAAATCTCGAAATCGAAAATTTTCGTGAAACCAATATTTTTTTTTCTATACTATATTCTATAGATATACATACTATATAGAATATAGTATAGAAATATATACTATATATACAATTTAAAGTTACATAAATACCGAAATTCGAATCTACTCCTTTGATATTTGTTGATTAACTTTAGCTTGATGACTGGAAATTTTCATTTTATTTTCCTCATGATTAATTATTTTTTTTTTTTATATATTTAATACTCTTTTTTTTTTCTTTTTTTTTCTTTTTTGTAGGCATATTTTACAGTTAAGGGGGTTTTGAGTTACAATTTCTCTCTATTCTACTATTGGATTTTCAAATTATATTTTTATTATACAGGGTATCCCAAAAACATTGACCTCGGCTTTTATTCCTTAAATATTGATCTTAGACATATATAATAAATTACAAAGTTGCGTAAAAAAAGGTACAGAATTTTATGAAATCAATAAAAATTTTCAGGGGATTAAATTTAAAGAAATACAAAATTTAAATTTTTATACAGTCCCCGTACAAAAACATTTCCAATGAGTAAAATGTGCCCCATACACTAATAAGGTGATGTACAAAATTTCAGCATTTTATTGTAAAAAGTCCCAAAGATAGTTTTAAACAAAGTTGTTGAGGGATTCATCACAAATTAAAATGTAAATATTTACAGGTGCGAGTGCAAAGGACGCAACGCAGAAATGCATCATAGGCTTGGTATCAGGTGAATGCAGCTCTGTATTGGCATGAATGGAAAACATTTTGAACAAGCTTTGTAATCTTGTGTAATCTTTGTAATCACGTGTAAAGTTATTATTTCTAGACAATGTAGATATTTTATTTTATCAATAAATAGCAAAATTATTATTTATTTATGTAATCATTGCTTCCTTTCGTAATTTGTGTAGGACCCCTGACACGCGATCTGCCGACATGATATTTCCCCTCTGAGAACTCATGTCGATGCACCGAAAAGTGGTTTAAGTCAGCATTTCTGTCTTTTCATATCTCTGGGGCTTTTTATGATAAAATGCTGAAATTTCGTACATCACCTTATTAATGTATGGGGCACATTTTACTCATTGGAAATGTTTTTGTACGGGGCCGTATAAAAATTTAAATTTTGTATTTCTTCAAATTTAATCCTCTGAAATTTTTTATCGATTTCATAAAATTCTGTACCTTTTTTTAGGCAATTTTGTAATTTATTATATATGTTTAAGATCAATATTTAAGGAATAAAAGCCGAGGTCAATATTTTGGGACGCCCTATGTATATATATATATGTGTGTAAATAAAAAAGAAATGTACGTATGTATGGTCCAACATCACGGGAGACCGGTTGAACCAAAATTAATGAAATTTGGTGAGTAGTCTTGAAATAGTCCCCCTTAAAATTTAGTCCATGTTTCGAATTCCTAACACCAGGGGTTGTCGCGATATTAATGGAAACCGAAACTTTCGTTTGTCTCATCATCACGGGAGAACAGCTACACCGAATTTAATGAAATTTTGTGGGTAGCTTTGAAATAGCCTTCCATAAATTTAGTCTAAGTTTCGAGTTTCTAAGACTAGGGGTTGTCGAGATATTAGTGGAAAACGAAACTTTTTCCTAGGAGTTCTACTTTTTAACTCCATGATTCCCAACGAAAAAGGTTGGAAATCGTTGGTTTAAAACGTGAAAGTCAATTAAATCTCTGAGTTTTGTGGGAGTTTGTTGAACGTATTAGTCACTTTTGAAAATCATAGGTTTGAAATATGAATTTAAATGGAAACTCTATCATCATGGTTTATTTTTGACAGGATTACTCAACGAATTTTATTAATTTGAATAATAAATAAATTAATATAAAAATATCCATCTATCTATCTTTCTCTCTATATATATATAAAGAAGAAAAGTATGTAATGTATGTATGTATGATCCAATGGATCTGATTGGTCAAAGAGTGGCCAATCAGATCCATTTTTTTTCCTTACATAATGCAATGAATTTACTTCTTTCATAGTGAAAAAACAGTGTATAAGAGTCACGACCATGTTCCGCTGTAATTTTTATCAGAGTTTTGCATCGTAAATCTCGAGCAACGCCGTGTAATCGCTGCTAGTACAATATATTATAGAAATATATACCATATATATGCAATACTCTTTAGATATACACTAGTACATTCTTTAGAATATACTATATTTTAAAGTAAAAATAGATCCAGATGAATAAAGAACCCATTTTAAACAGGATGAGTGCTAGAAAATGAAGCTGTCCTGACCTGCTTTGATTTTTCCGGATTCTGAGGCGGGCCCCCTGTGCAAGACGTCCTTCACGAAGATGCCGTCTCGCATGTTGCCGCAGATGTTGAATCCGAGCCCAGTGAAGTCGTGCCCTCGCAAGGGGACGGTGATGCGTTCCAGGTGCTGAAACAGAGATATGAAAGTCACTCAGAAAACAGAATGGAACAGCCGTTATTCCAAACATGTAAAAAATTCCAATTTATTCTATCAAAGACCAGAAGAATCGTAAACGGTATTTAAAAACATCATCTTGGCGTGCAGGGAGATTTTTAAATTTTAAAGTGCCAAAGCGCTGTCAGACATCATAATGCCCATCATCAGCGGCAATGTTAAGGAACATTGCCATTACCTGTCCTTAAACAACACACACCTGTCCTTAGCATTGCCACTGATGATGGATATTATAATGTCTGATATCGCTATGACACTTTAAAATGTAAAAAAATTCCTGCACGGCAAGATGGTGTTTTTAAATAAAACCCGTTTACAGATCTTGTATAGTCATTGATAGAAAATATTTGAAATATTTTAGACGTGTTTACCATATTTATGAATGTAAAAATTCGCTTTAACTGTAATTTGAATCAAGCTGACAAAATAAATACTACATTAGTAAACAGCATACAAGGTTGAATAAGCGCATTAATTGGTTTCGGAGTCAAGAACCAGCCTCCTTCGCCAAGATAAAAAAAAAAAAAAAATAGAGCACCAGCGACACGTTGTTGCCTTTCTGGGTGCTGTGCGGGTGTTTTTTCTGTTTTTCTTTTTCTCTGAGTAGGAGGCTGTTTTTTGCCTCCGAGACGGGCCACCTTTAATCAATCTTTTGATCAACCTTGTATGTTGTTTGCTATTTATTTTATATTTATTTACTTTTTCAAATTATTTCAAAAGTATTTATCTTTGACAATTATTTAAAAAATTGTGAAGTTCTTTTACGCAGCCCAAACAGCTCCGCTTGGTAGAATGTTCTTTTTTTCTTTTTTACGCAAACTAGCCGACCTACCCTTAGGTGTAAGGTTTGGACGACTGGGAAAGTGCCACTTAATTTAGAACGGAAAACAATGGATTGACAACCATCGGGACCGTAAACATCCTTCCCTAACCCATCACCTCTTGGATATCGGGTCACCAAAATTAATCTGCCCATATACTCGGTGTAGATACGGAGATCATTTTGGGCGACGTCGAGAATCGAACACGGAATTACCGCGTGCGATCCTCTCGCCTTAGCTCAAATCACTTTTCAAAATTATCGAACAATCAATAAAATTTTCTAATGTACTTCCTTAAAGAAAGCAGGTATATGAAAATTAGATTCGGTTTTCCGATAATTATTCTCACAAGCTGCAGTTCTATTTATTGTGACTTCCAATCAAGCCATGATCACATTCGATCCGTCTCAGCTTCCAGGTCAACAGAAATATCCAATATTTCGAAAATTCGAATGAGTGGTGACGATGCAAAGGAATAATAGCAAATAAAAAGACTCATAAAAACTTTGCTTAATTATCGGGCATTTCCACTGCAGCTAAAGTTATGATTTTGGTGTCACTTGATCCATCCTAGCTTCTAGATCAACGCAAAAAATTTATTAATTCGAAAATTCGAATTAGAAAGGATGATGCTGGAGGATATTAAAACAATATCAAAATTATTTAGTTCTTACACATTAGCCAGAATCTTTAGTTTTGAGTTCGTTTGATCGATCTCAGCTTCCATAAAATCCGTCTCAGCTTCAATCGAAAATTTAGGAAATCCAAATTAAACGTTGATGGAACAAAGGGATTTTCAAAAAACTTACATCACTTTCCCTTTCAGAAGTAATAAAAGCACAATGCGATATCCTTTCGCTGCTAATCGGAAAAAATAAACAAGTCATTCATTTTGTCGTTCGCGGAAATAAGATTCAATGTATTTTCCGATTGAATATGCTAACAGAATTATGAAATGTGCGCCATTTTTATGCTTGAATCTGAAAGGGTTTTTGATATTCAGAAAAGTTGCCAATAACCTTTATGAAGTGGGTAGGTGTCACATTTATCAACCATTAGCCATTGTCGAACGCGCAAAGAGTGAGTGTAAATGGTTAGCATTTTTAATATATATATATATATATATATATATATATATATATATATATATATATATAATAATAGAAGTTTGAAAATCCAATGAACGAAAAGTAAGAAGATGTAACACGATAAACCTAACTTTTTAAAACACCCACAGAATAAAATATAATACAGCAAATCATCAATCAAATGGATAAAAAATACAAAACACAAGCTAAAAACTTAAACTAAATTCAACTATCTAACTGGCTTACAAAACCAAAGTAAAAATCAACTAATCCTCAAGCAAATGGAAAAAAATAAATAAAATAAATATCGAATCAACAAGTCAATGAAAAATATGTAATACAAAGGTATGGAATCGAAATAAGTATAACAAACGAAATCAAGCACAAACGCCATACACGTGGACGAGGCTCTAAGCCTAAATCATGAATTGTTAACCTCTACAAAAATCTAATCATGTCCAAGTTTTTTGTAGAAGCAAACACAAAAATGTATGTTTCTGAAGAAATAGATAGATTAAATCTATAAACTATTTCTACTTGAACGACATACATAAAGAAGGAATAAAAAAGAAAAAATGAATACCTGGAAAAAGCACAGCGTATGTACAATCAATTCAATACAGGGATCACTGATAGAAGAGACCAGTGTTGCCATTCGTAAAAAAAAAAATAAAAAACCATTTACTGTTGCCATTCATAAGAATTGAAAAACTGTGAAGCGAAATGTTAAGAAAAAGTATTAATATACAAAAAGAGCTACTAAAAAGAGGAGCAAATAATAGTAATGCTGAAGTGGGAAGTGAATGTAAAAAAAAAAAAGAGAATGGAGATGTCTGGCTAATATAAGATACTATGAATAGAATTATATGATACTATGAAAAGAATTATAAAAATCCAGCTATTTTAAATTTTTTAACAATACTATTTACTAAATAAGAGGGATATTTATATAAATTACTAGTAATTTTGAGATTATTGATATGCATAGCATGAAATTTTTTATCAGATAATCTATAAATTCTAAAAAGCTGATTGAGTATAATATTTCTAAACAAATGAATCGAGTTACAGGAATTAAAAGGTAAGATTTTATTAATATTAAAATTATAAAAGTCCTTTTTATCATATAAATTTGTAACAATTCTATTAGAAGGATCAATAAAAAGATTTAAATCCAAAAAATTAACATTTTTACTAATAGTAGCTTCATTAGGAATTAATTCCAAATTGTCTGGATAGTAATCTATATCTATAAGATAATTTTCTGTATGTACTAAGCAAATCAGATCATCAACATATCTGTAAAAAGTATAATCTATTGAAGTAAATGACTTTTCATAATGATAAAGGTATAAATTAGCTAGCATACTGCTACTGCAGCCACCCTGTGGAACTCCTGAGACTTGTAAGTATAATTTATTTCCTTGAAAAATATAATTATTGAAAATAACAAAGTGAAGAAGTTTAGGAAAATTTATAAATTTAATTTGATTTGAAAGAGGTGTAGTATAAGCATTATATAGAGCTAAAATTACATCATATAGATCAGATATCTTAATATTATTAAAAAGATCTTTAAAATCAAAAGTTTGAAATCCTATTATTTTTCTAAGAGATGTTAATTTATTCTTTAATTCTTTACTATTATTTAGAATATGGTAATTATTGCTAGTCTGGCTTAAACTATTATTTATTAGATTTAAAGAATTTAGTAATAATTTACTCGCAGTAGTAAAGTATTATGGCCACTAGTAACTGTTCTAAATTTAATAGGATTTTTATGAAATTTTGGAATAAGCACTATATAAGGAAATTTAAGATATTTATATTTAATATTTAAATCACTATACATATTGATAATTTTCAATTTAATACTATTGATGGAATGTAAATCAGGTTTAAAAAGACTATTATTTTTTAAATAATCTAACAGAAATTGAATATAAAATTTTTTACAGATAATAGCATAAGTATTAGAGGCTTTATCAACATAGGTGATAACAAAGGATCTTTGCAAATCATTAATGGAATGTTTAATATTATCAATATTATATAAAGATCTAGACAATTTAATATCTCTAATAGCATTTTAAATTGATTCTAATATAGTAAATTTTAACATATTAAATGCCTCTAATGGCAGAGTGTATTTACAAGCTAATTTATATATATATTTATCAAGATCTAGATTAATTGATTTTAAAACTTTAAAAGAATTATTACAAGAAGGTATCCCAAATTTAGTGCCAAATGACATAATGGTTCTTAACACATTGTCACTAACAATGTCTAAATCTCCTGTAACTATATGTCCCAAGTCTGGATTTAGAAATTTAGCAAATTTATTTAATTTACAAATACATTCACTATCTACAATTGACTGAGAAGAATGATCAATAGAGAGCGATTGTGAAACTTCATTATAATTAAATATAGACCTACCAATAGGCTTATTGTATTTGAATGTCTTTGAAACAAATAAATCACCAATAGGCAATAAATGTTTAAACTTGTTAAACAGATGTCCAAAATTTATAGAATTATATATAGGATGTTTGAAAGAGATAACACAATAAGAATTAGTAGTTGTATTATCATAATGAAATTGATTTAGTTTTAAATTTAAAAACTGTGATCTTGTAATAAGCAAATCAAAGAAAATATGATTAAAATGTTCATTAGCAAGATTTAATTTTAAAAAAATGGCATAAACCTTATTTAAATGTTTTTTCTTTACCGCAAAAACCCAGGATCTTATGAATTTCCATTGAAAAGTTCTATTAAATTGATTATGTAGAGTTATAATCTCAGATTTATGATCATTAAGTATGGAATTTCCCTTTCCTCGTTTAAATCTTTTGAGTTTGATTGATTCACTATCATTTAAATGGGGTTTCAAAAAAAGGTGATTAAAAATAGAATATTTATTATCTACAAAATTATTATATATATATCACCATTTATATACAAAATAACTCATTCAATACTACTATTTATGATAAGAGACATACATCAATTCAAATTTAATGTTGTTGTTGAGACCCAGATCGTCCGACCTACCAGAAAGGTTTAAGGTAACAGTTTGGACGACCGGGAAGTGCCACCCAATTTAGACCGGAACCCAGTGGGGGAGGCATCCACAGGGACCGTACCCTCCGTCCCCTACCACCAACCTCTCGGAAGGACTTACGGACCCACATGTTTAACTTGATCGTACTCCGCATGAACACGGCGGCAGTTGTGGCAGCGTGCAAATCCAGCGCGCAAACCACCGAGCTACGGCGCCCGAAATGTGCCAACAGCACGCGGTGTTCCCAGGTGGTCCCACCCAAGTACTAACCGCGCCCGATGCTGCCTGACTTCGGTGATCTAACGAGAACCGGTGTTTTCAGCACGGTACGGCCGTTGGCTTCAAATTTAATGTAAAATTAATGGCTTCAAATTTAATGTAAAATTCTTCCCTCATTATTATTCTTGCCTTAGTAACCAAGTTTTTAAAAATCTAATGATTAGCTATTTGCTCAGAATCAAACGCCTGTATAGTAATAAGTGTACACTATCACATATTAACCGTCTCAAAAGTCTAACAAAAAATAACAAGAAAGATCAACCATGCATAAAGCATTGATTACGAAACACTTTCCAACTTCAATGCAATTTTATTTAAACATCTATAAAATGCGAAACATTCCTCGGTAATATTTTTAAAATTATCACAATACTACATTGATTTATTATATTTGAAAACTTCATCGAAGAAAATGAACTTCACTCAAATGACGGCATTGCAATATAAATTGCCTGGTTTAAACCGTCTCTAAAATGCGATACATTCCTCGGAAATATTTTTAAAATTATCATAACGCTACAATAATTTATTATATTTGAAAACTTCTTCGAAAATAAATGAACTTTATTCAAATGACGTCATCGAAATATAAATCCCCTCTATATAAAAGCAGCATTTCATTCATAAACTTTTTTCCATTCCTCGCAATACTATAATAGTTTATTTTATTTAAAAACTTAAAGCCATGGAGGTACAAGTAATTTAACTCCATGCTTGAAATTTAGAAAAAATCGTCTGGTTCTCTGTGTAAAATCAATGAATGTTTCATTCGTATCAGCTATATTGCAGACTCCATGAGCTAAATAATTTTTCGTTAAAAAATGCAGCAATTCTTATACAACTCATTCTATATCTTTTGGTGTTTACATTATCCATAAGTGAAAATTAGTCTTTGTTGTAGAAATAATCAAAGTTTGATAATCATTTAAACTCAAATATATTGTAATTGCGTTGTTTCAGTATGTAGATGTACAGAATTTAAGCAAAAATAAAGCGGTTTTAGGACGGATACAACACTCAATATGAATTAAAAAGAACTTTAAAAATCTCGATTTTGACACAAGATGGATGCCATATTTTATTTTGAAGTGGGTCACGTGATCTCTTTATATAATGGTAACGTGATCTCTTCATATAAAGGGTGTAATTATTATTTTAATTTTTATTTAAAAAGCTGCTGAATATATTTTGCTGAAATTTTTTTTATATATTTTATGGGATAATTTGAATATTTCCTAAAACTTTCGAAGCAATTTGTGAATTTTAAATCCGCTTAAAAAATGTTTGAAAAATTAGGTCCCATAGGGTTCAATATATTTCATTTTTTCAAACCCTGTTCAATCCACAACTAATTGGGTGATATTATTCATTTATATTCCCATAGGTGCCACAAACCGTCTGAACAACACACTAAAATTTCATTTTGATAAAGTCATTTTTACGGCAGTTATCGTGCTAACGGACAGACAGACAGAATGAACAAAGTCATAAATACTTTTCAACTATGTTGTAAAGTGTTAATGACACTGAATTGAAACTTTTATATTAATTTTCGTTTTCATTTGGTAGCTGGACGTATTCTCAAGACCGGTGTAGCAAAAATGCGAAAAACACTAAATTAACTCGAGAACGGCTAGTCCTAGAGTTATTGGGGTTGGTCTCATTCTTTTCATCATCACAAATTACGTATAAAATAAGCATTTATTTAATACATTTGAATGTACGTACTCTTTTATTTTAGATTTTAACGATTTTTGTCGGACATTTCGCAAAACAGGCAGGTTATTTTTCCCCGAATCGTACCAAAATCTTGTCAACACCAGGGTAACCTACAAGGAACTTATCTACTAAATTCTGTGAAATTGGGTCAATTAGATTTTTTCTTTAGCTAGTGTGGATATATGTGATTTTTGCGGGTCATATCGGAAGAAAAAGCCTGTTTTTTTTTTTTTATCTCAAATCGTACCAAAATTTAATCAGTATCAGGGACAGCCATAATTGACGTACCTATAAAATTTTATGAAATTTGGTCCATTAGTTTTTGAGTTAGAGTGGATACATACATTGCACCGACAGACGTGCACACAGACACACACACACATCACGCTAAAAATAGTTCTTTCTTGTTCTAGATATCCCAAAACGTGTAGATCCGTCGAAAACTCAAGTTGCGATTATCGACATGATTCCAATACTTTCCCTATACATTACCATGTACTGCAGGGAAAGAAATATTCATACGAAAGCGACGCAGGGGAGGAACGGATACTTTCGGCACTATCGATCCGATTTCTGCAATCTAATCACCTACCGTTAGCTATAACCTCTGGCTGCGAACACCATAACCAGCAGTCACGGTAATAGTAATTAAAATTGTGATATCACCCCGTGGTGTGTAGGCAAAACAAAAGAAAATATTTCAAAAGGGAAGATATGAACCAAATAGAAACGCAACAGGTATTCCCCTAAAATGATAAACGTTTGGAGAATAACATATGTGCGATTATGAAAGTGATATTTTTTTTTTTAGAGTTGCTTGATCCTTCTGTGTTGTACATCCTATACCTCACCCCGAAATTATCACAAGAGAGATAACCCCTTTCCCTAAGTCACGCGATAGCATTCCAGCACTATCTCTATTGTTGTGCTCGAGATACGTGTACCTGTTTCCAATTCCCATCTCTATTTTTTATCAGCTTACATTTTTTCGACGTTGAATCGTCTGGTAAGATCCATAAAAATTACTTTAATTATACGATACATAAAGATTGTGTGTGTGGGGGGGGGGGGGGGAGGGGGAAATCTCCATTGACAGGGAATTACCATGTTTTGAATAAAAAATATTACATTAATTATTCCCACAAAGTTGGCTGAGTTTATGAAACAAGGTGAATTTAATCTTCACATCTTGTTTAAACATTCGGCAACTTAACGATATTTCCCACAAGTTGCCAAGTTGGCGATATTGCGAAAATTTTATCGCCAAGTTCGTCAAATGTGTCGAAATTATTAAAAAGTAAACCGGGGATATTGTTATTTTAAATTGTGAAAAAGTAAGTAAAATGTTTTAAAAATTTAAATTATTTAAAAGTAAACAAAATAAATAAATATATATATATATATATATATATATATATATATATATTATTTAATCCATTGAAAAGCAAATAAAAGTTTTCACAATTTAAATTATCGTAATGTAAATAGAAGATATTTGAAAGTCAAGCTGTTGAACAGTAAACAAAAGCTTTTAAAATTATAATTTTAATCTAATTAAATGTTTGTATCATCATCATTTTGTACTTTGTTACTTATTATTTACACCGTGCTTAGTCACGTTTTTCTGACAACCATGGACTTTCTAATCGGGAGAAAGAGAGAAAGTTAAAATGCCGTGAATTTTTAAGCGTGCCAAAAAAGGTTGGTGTATTATAAAATTAGTCATTTGTCTCACAACTCTATAGGCTGTGTAGTCTAAAACTGTATAGTCATTTTCATGCACAATATGCGCAAGCTAAATGACTATAATGGTCACTAACTGTGACACCTACACACTTCTGCATATCAAAATCCAACCCGTTTTACAAATTCAAGCGTAAAATTGGTGCGCACTTTTATACTTCTGTTAACATGGAAATTGCGGTGTGTAAAAGAATATTTCATCTCCAATCACTGCATGGTGCCTTATTTTCAACGTTTTCAGGTATTTTAAGCTAAAAATTTACCTATTATAACATTAATTTTTTAATAATTCCATTTAAAAAGAGTAACCAATAAACGGTATCAGTATTTAAAACATAACTCGGTTACCCTAGTGACACCAGAATGGAATAAAAAGAAATTAAATAATTTTTTTGATAAAAAATAATAAAAAATCGTCTGCTATAACTACCTGTATAAATTGCAATTTCTCAACGGTTGATTTTACATCCATAGAGTTAATTAAGTAAATTTCGACTATTTTTCTGGTAAAATCCATAAAAATTACATTAATTACACGATACGTAAGAATTGTAGGGTAGGGGGGGGGGGTGCAATCTCCATTGACAAAGAATCAAACAACTCACCTTATTTTGAATCAAAAATATTAAATTAATTATTTCCACAAGTTAACTGAGTTTATGACACAAGGTGAATTTAATCTTCACAGATGTTTAAACATTCGGCAACCTAGCAATATTCCCCAAAAGTTGTCAAGTTGGCGATATTGTGAAAATTCTATAGCCAATTTCATCAAATTTGTCGAAATTACTAAAAAGTAAACGGGGATATTTTTATTTTAAATTGTGTGTGTAAGCAATTCTTTTTAAAAATTTAAACCATTTAAAAGTAAACAAAATAAATATATATATTTTTTTATTTAATCCATTGAAAAGCAAATAAAAGTTAACACAATTTAAATTATCATAATGTTAATAGAAGATATTTGAAAGTTAAACTGTTGAAAAGTAAACAAAAGCTTTTAAAATTATAATTTTAATCTAATTAAATTTTTGTAGCACCATCATTTTGTATGCCATTATTTACACCGTGCTTCGTCACGTTTTTCTGACAACCATGGACTTTCTAATCGAGAGAAAGAGAGAATATCAAAATGCCACCAATTTTTAAGTGCGCCAAATTACAAAATTACTCATTTGTCTCACAACTGTATAGGCTGTTTTCCTTTAAAACTGTTTTTAAAGCAGTAAAATACAGATAGCAAGTAACTGCAACAATATGGGCATGACAGAAACGTAACATTTCCCTCCCCCCCCCCCCTCCACCCGAAATCGATAAAGGGTTTGTAGATAAACCATGCACAATTGCGACGATACATTTTTTAACATTCCTGGATAACTTTGATATCGTGCGTCTCAGGTCTCTCCCCGAAATATCCCAAACAGAGATAGCTGCTGCTCTAGTCACGCGATAGCATTCTGGTATTATCTCTTATTGTTCTGACATCGACGTGATTCCGTTACTAATAATTCTCATCGAATTTTCACGATTATAATCAACTTTCATTCTTTCGACGTTGAATCATCGGGGCGAGATAATAGGATTCGATATTTTGAAGTAATACGACGAATTGAGAATGGAACAATATTTTCATCTACAGCCATTTTCACGCACGATATGCGCAGACTATAGTGGTCACTAAGTGTGACACCTACACACTTCTGCATATCAAAATCCAATCCGTTTTACAAATTTAAGCGTAAAATTTCCACACATTTGTTAAAATGGAAATTGCGACATGTAAAAAAATATTTCATCTCCAATCACTGCATGGTGCCTTATTTTCAACGTTTTCAGGTATTTTAAGCTAAAAATTTACCTATTATAACATTCATTTTTTAATAATTCCATTTAAAAAGAGTAACCAACAAACGGTATCGGTACTTGAGACGTAATTCGGTTGGTTACCCTAGTGACGGACCACAATGGAATAAAAAACAATAAATAAATTTTTTAATAAAAATATAATTAAAAATCGTCTGCTTGTAACTAGACATTAAAATTTCTCAAAAACGGTTGATTTTACACCCATAGAGTTAATTAAGTAAATTTAGGCTAATTTTTTTTTCTGTGCAGGATGGTATAAAAAGGAATTTTCTGGGTCTATAACGATTTTCGAGTTATAGCTGAGAAAAATTCCGACTTTCTGGTAGGTCGGACGATCTGGGTCTCAACAACAACAACAACAAAAAATTCCGCAATTTACAAATTTTTCGAACAAAATTCCAAATTTTTTTATTTTTCTCATTTTTTATAGGTCAAGTTCCATATGTAACAAGCATGCAAAGTTTCAAGTTTCTAACATCAACAGTTTGTGCACACAGCTGTATGATATGGATTCCTCATACATCCAATTCATCGACGTCACTAAGCTGTTACCAACTCGACAAAAGGAAATTTTAAGAATTGTTATGAATAACTTAAAAGAATAATGTACGAATGGAATCTCAAGATGTTGTATATGGAGATCGTAATAATAATAATAAAAAAAGAATTAAACTATGTTGAATAATGAATGTGTGACAAAATCCAGTGGAGACTGACATTCCCAGATACTGCTTATGGATTTAAAAATCTGATGTGGGCAGCACATGACTTTCCCTGCAGACATATCCACGTTCTCTTTATTTTAATTAAATTTAATTCACTTTTAATTCAATTTTCGTTCGCATTTGCTAACTGGACTTATTTTCAAAGGTGGCGTAGAGAAAATACTAAAATATCTCGAGAACGGCTAGTCCTAGTATAACGGGATTCGTCTTATTCTTTTCTTTGTTAAAATTTACGTATAAAACAAGCATTTAATGGATATATTTGAGCATGCGTAGTTTTCTATTTTAGATTTTGACGATTTTTGAAGGGCCATTTTCCAAAAAAAAGGCAGGTTATTTTTTCCAAATCGTACCAAAATCTAATCAACACCAGGGTGACCCACGAGAGACTTATCTACCGAATTTTGTGAAATTCGGTCCATTAGTTTTTCAGCTAGAGTGGATACAAGCTTTTGCGGGTCATTTCGCAAAAAAAAAGGCGGGTTCTTTTATCCCGAATCGTACCCAAAACTAATCAGCACCCGATTCGTCCACAAGTGAACCACATTTTATAAAATTCTGTCAATTAGTTTTTTAGTTAGAGTAGATATAAAATCTGCACAGACAGACAGACAAACAGACAGACACACACAGACGTCACGCTAAAAATAGTTTTTTCGTATTCTAGAGGTCTCGAAACGTGTAGATCCATCGAAAACTCGAGTTGCGATTTTCGGCATGATTCAATACTTTCCCTATACATTGCCATGTATTGCAGGGAAAGTAAAAATACTTATAAAGGTGGGATTGTTGAATTAAGAGCATTTTCTTTGTATCGTTTCTTTGAATTCGATATATTTTTTCTCATTCTGTCACAACGGTTGACAAAAGATCCCGGTCTTTAACTGTTCCGTGCATTCCCTATCTGTGTGTTCACCTGTTATAACAGCCTTGAAGAACAAAACTTTCATATTGCAGTTCTAACCTTCAACGTAAACGAAGCGAAGTGAGTTGATACGGAGAAGAAAATAAACTATAGCTTCCATTTTTAAAACAACATTTTTATAATTACAAAAGTTTATAAAGATATGACTTCTCACTTATATAATTTTTTGGCTGGAAAATTTTTACTTGGAACAGAATTTATTTTTACAGAACCGGATATTTGTGTTTCTGTGTTTAAAAATTTGATGTACCTAATTAATGAATTTCTGTATAAGTTGATACATTTTGGCTTTGGGAAAAATTAGGCAAACTGAAATTTTATTATTACATAATACAGCGCATGAAAAAAAATTGTTTATTGTAGTGGCCCATTAAATTACCATAGCAAATTTAATGAAAATTGCTCAATTCTTCGAGCGATATTGCGCCTTCTCTGAAAAGAGTGAAAACTACAATATAGCGAGAACGGCTCTAATAACGGCTTTAAGAAATATTGTCTATCTATATCTGATCACAAGTTTCCTTTAGTGGTACCTTTAGTGGTACTTGATGCTAAATCTATATCAGTCATCATTTAAATTTTAAGCTCTATCTATAGCTAATTCTGAGATATAGCTGCTTCAAGGAAATTTTTGAATCGGCAGTAGAAATCCTTAATGAACTGAACCATCTTACGTTCTCCAGAAATTGATGTTGAATTATTGTCTAAGCTCTATAGCTAATCTTCAGAAATAGATGCTGAAATAATTTTATTTTTGAACCTAAAATGGAGATCTTTAGTAAAATATTCTACCTTCCCTTGAATTTGATGTTAAATTCAAATTATTTATCATTATGCTCTATTTATAGCCAATCTCGAGAAATAAATGTTTCAAAATGAAAATTTTTAAACCGTAAGTGAAAATCCTCTTGATGAGAAATAAATGTTTCAAAATGAAAATTTTTAAATCGTAAATGAAAATCCTCTTGATGAACTCCCTATTTCCTCCAGAATTTGAAACTAAATCTGTATCAGTCAACATCTATAATTTCTATCTATAGTAGATTCTGAGAAATAGATGCTTCAAGGAAGACCTTTTAGTAAAAACTACAGTACGGCAGACTTTTTGCCACCAACGGAACATTTTCAAAAGTATTTGGTTCATTATTTTAATTCGGTTTTTTAAAAATTTCAACAAACTACACCGCAGTCGTTTGCGCATGCGCGTAAAGCGACGTTAATTAGCTGCTTCTGACGGACACTTTTAAAGCAACCTGAATCCTTCTGGCATCCAGAAATCTTCTGAATGCAAAAATCAGTTCATTAGCTGGATCGTTAAACAGCATGATATGCACCTGTTCTTTGCAAATTAGTTAAGAAGTAAGAAAGATGGAAAGAAAAAATGCAGACAGACCTTGGAGATGTAGGTGTCGTCCATCGTTGCCCTCTGTTGCTTCTTGCCGGAAGGATGGAACACGGCGTGGAAGGGCAGGCTTGAGAAGGGCCGGCTCTTCTTGTGATGGTGGTTGCCCGTGGTACCGTTGGATGTCTGGAATGATGTGAAAAAAAAAAGAATTATATTTATATTGTGTTACTTAATGCTCTAATAAAAATAGTTAAACGTAAAGAAAACAAGGAAGATCAATCATGCATAAAGCATTGATTATGAAACACTTTCCAACAGCAATGCAATTTTATTGAAACATCTCTAAAATGCGATACATTCAGCGGTGATGTTTTTAAAATTATCACAATATTACAATATTTTATTATATTTGAAAACTTAAAACTTTATAGCAATGCAATTTTATTGAAACATCTCTAAAATGCGATACATTCAGCGGTGATGTTTTTAAAATTATCACAATATTACAATATTTTATTATATTTGAAAACTTAAAACTTTATAGTAAAAGAAATTAACCTTCTACAAATGACGTCATTAAAATATAAATCGCCTGGCTCTCTATGTAAAAGCAGTAAATATTTCATTCATACACTTTTATTTCATTCCTTTCATTCATAACAAAACAATAATAATTTGTTTTACTTAAGAGCTTAAAACCATGAAGGTAAAATTATTTAACTCTATGCTTCATCGAAAACGTCCGCTATAAAATCGTCTGCTTCTCTATGTAACATCAATGGATGTTTCTTTCATATCAGCTATATTGCAGACTCTAGAGCTAAATAATTTTGCATTAAAGAAAGAAATTCAGCAATTCTTATACAACTCATCTTAAAGCTTTATGTGTTATCTCCATAAGTGAAAATCAGACTTCGTTGTAGAAATAATCAAAGTTTGATGACCATTTAAACTCAAATATATTGTAATTGCGTTGTTTCAGAATATAGATGCACAGAAATTAAGCAAATATAAAGCGGTTTTAGAACGGATACAACACTAAATATAAATTAAAAAAACTTTAAAAATCACGATTTTGACACAAAATGGTTGGCATTGATCATTTATTTTCTCAAATATATCGTAATTGCGTTATTTTAGAATATAGATGCACAGAAATTAAGCAAAAATAAAGCGGTTTTAAGACGGATACAACACTAAATATAAATTAAAAAGACTTTAAAAATCACGATTTTGACACAAGATGGATGCCATATTTAATTTTAAAGTGGGTCACGTGATCTCTTCATATAATATGGGTGTAATTATTATTTTAATTATTATTTATAAAACTACCGAATATATTTTGCTGGAATTTTTTCCAAATTTTTTATGAGATAATTTGAATATTTACTAAAACTTTCGAAGCAATTTGTGAATTTTAAATTTGCTTAAAAAATGTTTGAAAAATTAGGTTCCATGGGGTTCAATGTATTTCATTTATTCAACTCGGGTTCAATCCAAAACTAATTGGGCGATATTATTCATTTATATTCCCATATGTCCCACAGACCGTCCGAACAACATACTAAAATTTCATTATGATAAAGTCATTTTTACGGCAATTATCGTGCGAACGGACAGACAGACAGAATGAACAAAGTCATAAACACTTTTCAACTATGTTGTAAAGTGTTAATACAAAATATAAGGCTCCAATCGAATTTTTCATGCACTGTAAACAGGGATTATTAATATCCATATAGCTGTTATGCATTAATATTAATATATAATCATTACAATTAATTTTAATGTAAGCATTAACAAGTAATAAAGCTGTTAATAATTTGTAGAAACATTCTAAAAGTTAATACACGTTAATGCTTAATATTAACTCGTCCCTACTTATACATTACAGAGTCCAAATCACTTGATAACTGTGAACCCCATAATAATGCAAAAGTATCCTAAATACTATTGTCATAATTTTTAAATATTTTTAAATTAAATATGTAAATAAATGGATCATTAGTATAATCACAAATTCTGCTGAATTAAAAAATCTTTGAAACGAATGAATTCATAAAAAAAATCGAAAAGAAATTTTTTATTCAAAATTTGAATGACATTTTATATGAAATTTCATATCGCTGCTAAAAATTTAATATTTATCAGGGGGGCTGAATATACCTCTTGGGGGGCTAGCCCCTCAGGTAGCTGCCCCTGGCCACGGCTCTGTTTCAGGGAAATCAGCTGTCCATTAATGGTTCTTAATAGTTATGATATATAAAAGTACAAAAATAATATTTTGACAGACGATAATTAGCTGAATATTTGAGAAATGAAGCTAGAATTTTCATGAACGCCTGTAATTACGGCTTTTTTGATAGTTTGCGGAAATTATCAACAAAGTAGCTGAAAGAAATGTGCAAAGGTAGCAAAATGTTTTACAGTGTACGTTCTTATTCCGGACTAGAAAGAATTACTCGGCGTTTTCCGAGTCCCAAATAAACGCCCACTACGTAAATAATACAGATAAAATCACTCGATTTCTAAATCGCCTGTTTTGAATCAAAATCAATCCAGTGGTTCGTTTTTTACATGCGGAAACAATGGCAATTGTGCAACGCGGGGTATTACACCTTAAATACGCTCCTTTGATAAGCATTAAATAAGAGAATTGAAAATAATTGGAAATCGTAAACAAGAAAAAAAAATCATTATAGTTAGAAAAGTTATATTTTTGTTTTTTAGTTTAGTTTTCATATTTAAAAAGTTTGGTATTAAAGTTTGATTTTTGCATTTTATGATTTAGTTCGGGTCCTGCAATGTTTAGTGATTACAGTTAATAAATTAATTTCGAAGCCGAAAGTGAAAAAAAAAATTATTTGCTATTTTCAAAAGTTTACGTTCGATTTAAGAACATTTTCGGAGCACATTATTACATAGAAATAATTCTATATACCAAAATGTGAAGATTTATCTTTAAAATCCGCGTAAAATTTATAACACTCAAAGTCTAGACCAAAAGTTTGAGATAGTGTTTGCAAAACACCTGCAAAAGAAAATGCTCGCATTCGAGCAGAATCATCTATCTGTTCGATAAATTGAATTCAAAAATGACAAAATTTTAACTTTTTTACATTTTTAAGTTCATAAACTTTAAACTATTTCAAATTTAAAAAAAAAATCGAAGTCTGTTATCAGTTAGAAATTTAGCTACCCCTGTAACGAATTTTGCGGTGGTCAGAAGCTTGCCCCGATTTTTTGCTTCAGACGACACAGATAAAAAATCTGATATGATCAACACATGACTTTCCTTATATAATGCAATGAATTTACTACTTTTACAGTTAAAAAAAATGTTATTCTTATAGTAGATACTTATATTCTTTCCAAGATATTGAATTTTCTTCAATGAGTCGTCA
Organism: Amaurobius ferox; assembly: GCA_951213105.1. Taxonomy (NCBI): domain Eukaryota; kingdom Metazoa; phylum Arthropoda; class Arachnida; order Araneae; family Amaurobiidae; genus Amaurobius; species Amaurobius ferox. The sequence continues at coordinate 113,495,755 of OX578138.1, forward strand.
TTTTCATTGATTTAGCGTCATTTTTATCCATTTGGCGAGATTTTTGTTAATTTGGCAACATTTCAAAAAGTCGCCAAGTTAGCGACATTCCACCAAATTCGTCGTCAAAATCTCGCCAAGCGTTATGGACGAAGAAATAAGTTGTTCTTACAGCAGATAAATGACTATTGGCGTTCAAATACAAAAGTATTACTCAAAGTATCTTTTTTCATGAATGGAACGAGCTAGATCCACGAGAATTATGTCACCCAATTTATTGCATGGTATTACATATGAAAAGTGAACATGTTTCTTAATAGGAAATATTTTTTTTTCACTTTATATGACTTTTTAATATTTTTTTTAAAAATGTGCAATATCTCGAGAACGGTTCATATTAGCGTTCTAAAATTTATGTCAATCGTTTTCTAATGAAAAATTACATAAAAAATGTCTATTTTCGTAACTTTATTAGTGGTTTTGATTTTTTGACGATTTTTTCAAAATTTTATTCGAAAATTTAGGGGGGTTCTGAACATTCAATTACGTATAAAAACAACAGGCTTCCAGTGTTTACGGATTGTGATTTTTGCACCAAATTTGGTTCAAATCGGTTAATTCGTTCGTCAGTTATCGTCTCCACAGACTCACTGACACACACACACACACACTGACATCACTTCAAAAATGTTTGATTCGTGATCAGGGATGCTTGAAACGTGCTCTCCCGTCGAAAACTCGAATTCTAATTTTCGACACCGTCACAATACTTTTCTTATACATTATGTATATAAGGAAAGTAACAAACAATGTTTCTTACATACAGGGTGTCCAGTGCTATCGGTGCCTAATAGCTATTTCCTCAACCGTTAGTCACAGAGATGCACTTCCAATTGCAAAAATGTTTTAAATTTTAAAATCTATTATCTTAGAAACAGTTTGAATCAATAAATGCATTTCTGAAAGAAATACGAAATATAAATTTTTATACGGTCCCCCGGTCCTACCAATTATATTTAGGAAAATCATCCTCATACAATTTCATGCAAAATAAAAAATAAAAACCTTCCATTTACGACCAAAATTTACCGAGTTATGAAGCATTAAACTTTATGACTTAAGTCGCTTTTTCGCGTATAAAAATGCCCTGTTTCAGGCAACCAACCAATCAGGGACCGTATTGACCATTTCTCAGCACAAAAAGTGCTCTACTTTAAACAGCTATAAGTCGGACAATTTTGGTCGTAAAAGGATGATTTTTTTTAATTTTGCATAAAATTGTATGAAGATGATTTTCCTAAATATAATTGGTAGGACCTGGGTACTGTTTAAAAATTTATATTTCGTATTTCTTTCAGAAATGCATTTGTTGATTTAAACTCTTTCTAAGATAATAGATTTCAAACTTTAAAACATTTTTACTTTCTTTATATACATAATGTATAAGGAAAGTATTGTGACGGGGTCGGAAATTCGAATTCGAGTTTTCGACGGGAGAGCACGTTTCAAGCATCCCTGATCACGAGTCAAACATTTTTGAAGTGATGTCTGTGTGTGTGTGTGTGTGTGTGTCAGTGAGTCTGTGGAGACGATAACTGACGAACGAATGGACCGATTTGAACAAAATTTGGTACAAAAATCACAATCCGTAAACACTGGAAGCCTATTGTTTTTATACGCAATCGAATGTTCAGAACTCTAAATTTTCGAATGAAATTTTGAAAAAATCGTCAAAAAATCAAAACCACTAATAGTTACGCAAATAGACATTTTTTATGTAATTTTTCATTAGAAAACGATTGACATAAATTTTAGAACGCTAACGTGAACCGTTCTCGAGATATAGCACAATTTTCAAAAAAATTATCAAAAAGTCATAAAAATAGAAAAAAAAAATATTTCCTATTAAGAAACATGTTCACTTTTCATATGTAATATCATGCGATAAATTGGGTGGCATCATTTTCGTGGATCTAGCTCGTTCCATTCATGAAAACAGGTACTTTGAGTAATACTTTTGTATTTGAACGCCAATAGTCATGTATCTGCTGTAAGAATAACTCATTTCTTCGTCCATAACGCTTGGCGAGATTTAGGCGACGAAATTGGCGAAATGTCGCCAACTTGGCGACTTTTGAAATGTTGCCAAATTAACGAAAATCTCGCTAAATGTATAAAAATGACGCTAAATGAATGAAAATGACGACTAATTGTCGAAAATTCAATATCTTGAAAAGAATATTAGTATCTACTATAAGAAAAACCTATTTTTACTTTCCTTATATACATAATGTATAAGGAAAGTATTGTGACGGGAATTCGAATTCGAGTTTTCGACGGGAGAGCACGTTTCAAGCATCCCTGATCACGAATCAAACATTTTTGAAGTGATGTCTGTGTGTGTGTGTGTGTGCGTCAGTGAGTCTGTGGAGACAATAACCGACGAACGAATGGACCGATTCGAACCAAATTTGGTCCAAAAATCACAATCTGTAAACGCTGGAAGCCAATTGTTTTTATTCGCAATCGAATGTTCAGAACCCCCCTAAATTTTCGAATGAAATTTTGAAAAAATCGTCAAAAAATCAAAACCACTAATAAAGTTACGCAAATAGACATTTCTTATGTAATTTTTCATTAGAAAACGATTGGTATAAATTTTAGAACGCTAACATGAACCGTTCTCGAGATATTGCACATTTATTAAAAAAAATTATCAAAAAGTCATAAAAAATAAAAAAAAATATTTCTTATTGAGAAATATGTTCACTTTTCCTGTGTAATATCATGCGATAAATTGGGTGACATCATTCTCGTGGATCTAGCTCGTTCCATTCATGAGAAAAGATACTTTGAGTAATACTTTTGTATTTGAACGCCAATAGTCATTTATTTATATGCTGTAAGAATAACTTATTTCTTAGTGCATAACGCTTGGCGAGATTTTGGCGACGAATTTGGCGGAATGTCGCCAACTTGGCGATTTTTTTAAATGTTGCCAAATTAACGAAAATTTCGCCAAATGGATAAAAATGACGCTAAATCAATGAAAATGACGACTAATTGTCGAAAATTCAATATCTTGAAAAGAATATTAGTATCTACTATAAGAAAAACCCATTTTTTTTACTGTAAAAGAACATTCATTACATTATATAAGGAAAGTCATGTGTTGCCCACATCAGATTTTTGCAATTGGAATTGTATCTCTGTGACTAACGGTTGAGGAAATAGCCATTGGGCACCGATAGCACTGGACAAGCCGCTTATAGGGGTGGTTCTCAAAATTAGATCCCACCCTCCCATTACAGTTAACAGTATGAATGGGCCAGTTTTGCATTTTTTATCCAAATTTTAGCATGAAATAGGCGATACGTGCAATGGCGCGAGCCATTGCACTTATTGGCTGTTTCGAGAACCGCAGTTGCCCAGTTTTGCTATAAAAATAAAAGCTCTTCTCTCGGCCTGTCTGACCACGTCGAAGAAAAGGGACGACATTAGCGACAAATGCGATGAAATATTGCCAACTTGGCGACTTCTGGTAAATGTTTCCGTATGGACGAGAATTTAATATATCGTAAAATTAAGTCTGTATGTCCTTGATAATAAATCTTTGTCGCTTTGTAGCAATTATTAATTAAATATTCTTGTTTCAAAATATAGAGAGATTTCCTGTGCCCGTTTTCCAGGCCCGTTTCGTTAAGAGGTCTGTGGTGTCGCAAATTAACTGCATTTTCATCGGGTAGTAATTATGTTTTGCTAGGGAGGTCGTATGGCAATAAATAGTATTGTTTGGGAGAGATGCGCAGAATCGTTTTTAAAATTGGGAAACTTTACCAAACTTAAAATGTGTGTCGTGTTATATCAAACACGCTTCTTGGAGAGACGCCAGTCATGAGCTAGTAGCCATGCACGGCCACGAAAATTTAATTGAAAAAGACAAATTGAACGAAAATGCAAATTAAACAATTACACAATCGGAAATGAGACGCGCTGCACGCCAAGCTTCTATCTCTGCCCTCCAGAAAACCCAATACGACGGAACTCCTCGAGTTGTAAGTTTCGTTTGTCGTTGGGTTTGTTTTTAGATACAAGTCCGTGAAGGTCGGGGAAGGACAATGAAAAATTTCTGAATGAATGACGACATTCAATTGAGTTAGAGACGCAAAAACTGAAGGAATTTCTGAGGTTTGAAGGTCACGCAGTAGACAATAAGGGAAAGACATCGGGCATGGTACGGATCAAGTCTTTCTCAATAAGAAGCTCGCTCTGCCTGTATACGACAGAGAATAAATATGCAGCTGAATATGTCGATATGGAAAAAAGAAATAATTAGAAATTTGTATTTCGACAACAAATCAGGTGAAATGTCGCTAATTTGGCGAACTTGGTGAATTTGGTAATCTAATCGACTTTATGCTCTTATCGAACATATCTTATCTTTTATATATCGAATTTTATACTGTTTTGCACATTTATTTCTTACAACCATGCGAAATTCTGGAAAAACCGGAAGTTGAAATTCTTAGTGAACTTAACGACTCTCTTATCGAAATTCAATGCTGAATCCATATCAGTCATCCTCTGTGCTCTGTCTGTAGCCGATTCTGAATTTAAAAAATATGACGGTTTACGGGAAATTTTTGCACTGGAAATGTAAAGGAATCGGAAGTGGAAATCCTTAGCGAATCCCCGATAACCTCTTAAAGAACGTAATACTGAATTTATATTAGTCATCATCTAAGCTCTATTTATAACCGATTCTCAGAAATAGCTGGTTCAAGGTAAATGGACATTATTGAACCTGAATTAGGGAAAGAACAGGAAATAGAAATTCTTAGCGAATCTCCCCCCCCCCCCTCCTACCCTTCAGAAATTCGATGCTGAATCTATAACAGTCATCATCTAAGTTCTATTTATAGGCCATCCTGATAAATGCATGTTCAAAAAAAAATAAATAAATAAACCGGAAGTGGAAACCAGAAGTAGACATTTTTAGTAGATCCCCCAACATCCTCTATAGAATATTATGCTGAATCCATATCAGTTATCATCTAAGCTCCATTTACAGTCTACTTTAAAAATATATGTTTCAGGGGAAAATGAAATGTTTGAACCTGAAATGGAAAAAACCGGAAGTGAAAATCCTTAGTAAATCCTCCGACTTTCTCCATAATTTGCTACTGAACTCATATCATTCATTATTTAAGCTCTTATCTGTAGTAGATTTTGAGAAATAGATGCTTCACCTGTTCTTGGTGAAAACAATCTATATATACTAATTGCCAAGTGTCCGTCTGTCTGTCCGTCTGTCTGTCTGTCTGTCTGTCTGTCTGTCACGCTTTTTTTAGGCACTTCCCGAATAGATAGAGACTTGAAAAATGGTACACGGCTCGGTCGTTCGATAAAACCCCCTGGAAAAATCGAATTTTTCGAAAACGTTCTATAGAGGGGGTGCCCCACACCAAAACGTTCGAAAAGTGAAATGACAGGAAAGCATGCTTTGCGATGAGATAGAGACTTCAAATTTGGTGTATGGGTAAATCGTTCGAAAGGAAGAAAGTGTGCAATTTCAGATTTCCAATATTTTCTACTTAAGGGGGGTGCAGCACACCAAAACGTTCGAAAAGTGAAATGATAAGAGAGCATGCTTTGCGATGAGGTAGAGACTTCAAATTTGGTGTATGGGTAAACCGTTCGAAAGGCAGAAAGTGTGCATTTTCAGATTTCCAATATTTTCTACTCAAGGGGGTGCCGCACACCAAAACGTTCGAAAAGTGAAATGACAGGAAAGCCTGCTTTGCGATAAGATAGGGACTTCAAATTTGGTATATAGGTAAACCGTTAGAAAGGAAGAAAGTGTGCAATTTCAGATTTCCAATATTTTCTGCTTAAGGGGGGGTGCTCCACACCAAAACGTTCGAAAAGTGAAATGATAGGAAAGCATGCTTTGCGATGAGATAGTGACTTCAGATTTGGTGTATGGGTAAATCGTTCGAAAGGCAGACAGTGTGCATTTTCAGATTTCCAATATTTTCTACTCAAGGGGGTGCCGCACACCAAAACGTTCGAAAAGTGAAATGATAGGAAAGCCTGCTTTGCGATAAGATAGGGACTTCAAATTTGGTATATAGGTAAACCGTTCGAAAGGAAGAAAGTGTGTAATTTCAGATTTCCAATATTTCCTACTTAAGGGGGTGCCGCACACAAAAATGTTCGATTTTCCGAATAAATGAGAAACGGCCCCTTTATAATTTGATAGAGGCTCAAAATTTTATATATAGACTAATCATTTGATGAAAACACCCAAAACGAATATAATTTTTCAAAAATGTTCGTTTAAGGGGGTTCTCCAGAGGAAAACGTTCGAAATGTGAATTGATAAAAAAAACATGCTTCGAAATAAGATACAGACTTCAAATTCGGTGTACAGGTAGATAGTTCGAAAGGAAGAACATGTGCAATTTCAGTTTTCCGATATTTTGAACTTTTGGGGGTGCCTCAAAACTAAATGTTCGATTTGTCGAATAAATAAGAAACGCGAATTATTAAAAAAATTACATTATTCAGGGGTTGCTTAATGTGGGGCCGTTGATTTTCAACGGGTATGCGGCTAGTGGTATTACAAAATCTTTGCTGTTTATTAATAATCAAAATATTATTTATTTTTAAGCATACCTGTTGTATAGCATTTTAAACAAGCATCAGTATTAGGTTTGAATGATGGGACTCATATGAATGTTTACTGTGTGTTCAGATACGGTGTCATTTTCATTGCAAAATGCCAAATTTATCTATTTTGAAGTAAAGTCAACATTTTTTAAGAAAACTTGCTTTCTAACTTTTTTCATTAGAGAAAATTTTCCGCTACATTTTTCCGGAAAATTGTCCACTCTTTTTTTTTCTTTTTAATTATTTTGAAAATATAATATTCTTTCCAAATTGTTCTTCTGAAAAACAAGTAGCTTTACAAGAAGTTTTTGATCCAGTTTTTTAATTTTGAAAAGGAAAATGAAGGAGGGCAGGGGGCAAATATGTGTATGTGCGCTTAATTTTAAAGAAAAAGACCAGATGTCAACCAAAAGAATACAAGTGACATTTCACTCATTCTCATAAAAAGGCAAATAAAGTTTTAAGAAACATCTTCTTTCAGTATTAAGTTCTTCAAAATTTATAAAAATGTTAAAAAATATGAAAAAAAAATGGAATGTTTTCGCCAGTTCTGCTGAGGGATGCTTAATTTATCTTGCAAATTGCCTCTTCATTTGCATTATACTCACTCGTTCAATTACAAACAGGTATTTTTAAAACAATTTTAATATTTTTAAAAATGCTTTTAATTACAATCATTTTTTTTTTCTTTTTTTGCCGTGTAACATGTTTATATATTTAAAATTTTTTACTTTCCTTATATACATAATGTATAAGGAAAGTTTTGTGACGGGGTCGAAAATTCGAATACGAGCTTTCGACGAGAGAGCACGTTTCAAGCATCCCTGAACACGAATCAGACGTTTTTAAGGTGATGTCTGTGTGTGTGTGTGAAAGTATGTGTGTGTGTGTGTGTATGAAAGTATAAGGAGACGATATCTCACGAACGAATGGAGCGATTCGAATAATGAAATTTGGTACAAAAATCACAATCCATGAATACTGGAATGTGTGTGTATGTGTGTCAGTGAGACTGTGGAGACGATATTTCACAAACGAATGGAGCGATTCGAATGAAATTTGGTACAAAAATCACGATCCGTGAATACTGGAAGCCTATTGTTATAAAACACAACCGAATGTTCAGAAACTCCCTAAATTTTCGAGTGAAATTTTGAAAACATCATCAAAAATCAAAATCTTTAATAAAGTTACGTAAATAGACATTTCTTATACAATTTTTCCTTAAAAAACGATTGACATAAACTTTAGAACGCTAGCATGGACCGTTCTCGAGATATTGCCCATTTTTCAAATAAATTTATCAAAAAATCTCATAAATTAAAAAAAAATATCAACTCTTATGAAACGTGTTCACTTTTCATATATAATATCATGCGATAAATTGGGTGACATCATTCTCGTGGATCTAACTCGTTCCATTCACGAGAAAAGATACTTTAAGTAATACTTTTGTATTTTAACGCCAATAGTCATTTATCTGCTGTAAGAATAACATATTTCTCCATCCATAACGCTTGGCGAGATTTTGGCGACAAATTTGGCGGAATGACGCCAATTTGGCGACTCTTTTAAATGTTGCCAAATTAACGAAAATTTCGCCAAATGGATAAAAATGACGCTAAATCAATGAAAATAACGACTCATTGAAGAAAATTCAATATCTTGGAAAGAATATAAGTATCTACTATAAAAATAACATTTTTAACACTTTACAACAAAGTTGAAAAGTGTTTATGACTTTGTTCATTCTGTCTGTCTGTCTGTCTGTCTGTCTGTCCGTTAGCACGATAACTGCCGTAAAAATGACTTAATCAAAATGAAATTTTAGTATGTTGTTCAGACGGTCTGTAGGACCTATGGGAATATAAATGAATAATATCACACAATTAGTTTTGGATTGAACCCGGGTTGAAAAAATGAAATACATTGAGCCCTATGGGACCTAATTTTTCTAACATTTTTTAAGCGGATTTAAAATTCACAAATTGCTTCGAAAATTTTAGGTAATAGTCAAATTGTTCCATAAAATATATAAAAAAAAATTCAGCTAAATATATTCAGTAGTTTTTTAAATAAAAATTAAAATAATAATTACACATCTTATATGAAACGATCACGTGACCATGATATGAAACGATCACATGACCCACTTCAAAATGAGATATGGCATCCATCTTGTTTCAAATTCGTGATTTTTTAAAGTTCTTTTTAATTCATATTGAGTGTTGTATCCATCCTAAAACTACTTTATTTCTGCTTAAATTCTGTGCATCTACATACTAAAACAACACAGTGACAATATATTTGAGTTTAAATTCTCATTCAAATTTGATTATTTCTACAATTAAGCCTATTTTTCACCTATGTAAAATGTAAACAGCAAAATATGTAGAATGAGTTGTATTAGAATTACTGTATTTCTTTAACACAAAATAATTCAGTCCATGGAGTCTGCATGGCTGATATGAATGAAATATTAATTGATTTTATAAACAGAAGGACGATATTTTTCGATGAAGTTTTAAGCATAAAGTTTATGAATTGTAGCTCCATGGTCTTAATTTTTAAATAAAATAAATTATTATAGTATTGTGATGAATGAAATGGAGAAAGTTATGAATGAAATCCTGCTTTTATGGAGAGATCCAGGCGTGTTATTTTTTCTATGACGTCATTTGAATTAATTTCAGTTGTTTTCGATGAAGTTTTCAAATATAATAAATTATCGTAGTATTATGATAGATTTAAAAATATTACCGTGGAATGTATTGTATTTTAGAGATATTTAAACCACGCAATTTATATTTCAATGCCGTCTTTTGAATGAAGTTCATTTTTTTCAATGAAGGTTTAAGTTTTCAAATATAATAAATCAATGTAGTATCGTGATAAGTTTTAAAATATTACCGAGGAATGTATTGCATTTTCGACTTTTTTAAATAAAAGTGCATTGAAGTTGGAAAGTGTTTCATAATCAATGCTTTAAGCATGATTGATCTTTCTTGTTTTAACTATAAAAGTAGTAAATTCATTGCATTATATAAGGAAAGACATGTGCTGCCCACATCAGATTTTTTTTATAGTAAACTAGTAATTTATTTTTTATTTTTGTTATTTCTTAAGAAGATGACAGAATATTTCCCTTTGAATTATCAGTAGGTATTGAAGGAAATGCAATATAATATTTAATGTATGTTTCAATTTTAATCAGTTTTCAATTTTTTTTTTTTTTTAGAATATTGTATTTTTATACCTATAATAAACAGTAAATTATTTATGATTCTGATAAGGTTTTACAGTTTTAAATTATTTCTCATGCTATTCCGTTTGTGCACTGCTTTAAAACTGGAATTTTGGAGATAAAAAAACATTATTATAGATGAAATAGAATTTTTTATAAGCATTCAAAAGCTAGCGTATTTAAGGAAAATAATAAATTGCAGCTGCTAACTGCAGTATACAGTATAAAAAATTTTCATGCATAACATTCTTTTACATATTTCTAGATACAAACTTGCTTTCAGACTTGTTGTATAATATATGTTTGCCTGTAGATGTAATATAAGAATAAATACTTTTAAAAGCCACCGAGCATATTATTCCTACTGAAATGTAATATAGAGAATTATTTCAAAATTTTCCCACTGTGGAAAATTTTCTGTTTCAAAATTTTTCGGAAAATCCACATCTCTATTTTTTATGTAGAAGTTATTCATGTAAAAAGTCATGTAAAATATTTACGCCTATTCACATACCTGCAGAATTCTTCTGAAATCTCTGGGCACCCATGAACCACATACCTCTTCTCTCGAACATCATTATTACTTTCTCCCTAACAAAATAATAATTCATATTTGACCCCCCCTAGCAAAACGCAATTGCCTTTCGACCCCTAGACCACTCCCTTAACAAAACGCAATTACTTTTTGATTCCTTACAGCACCCCCCCTAACAAAATGTAAATTCTGTATAACCCCCAAACAAAATGTAAATATTATATAACCCCCAAACAAAATGTAAATTTTATATAACCCCCTAACAAAATGTAAATATTATATAACCCCCTAACAAAATGTAAATATTATATAACCCCCAAGCAAAATGTAAATTTTATATAACCCCCTAACAAAATGTAAATATTATATAACCCCCAAACAAAATGTAAATTTTATATAACCCCCTAACAAAATATACCTGTTCCACGAACAATGCAGCTCGCTCTGTTTTGAAGCATACCAATAATTCTATCTGAGAAAAAAATGCATTTAATTTTCAGATATTGAATATGGCTAACTTGGGGGGACATTTTCCAAAAGTTGGCACGTTGGCTAAATTTGTCGCCAAGCGTGACAGATTTATGACACTTTATCAAATATTTTGAAACCCTTGTGAAAACGTCCTGGGTTACGCCTCTCTCTAACCTACTTTAAATAATCTCTCCGCTATTTGAAGTTTTCAATTTTTCCAAAACACTTCTTTTTCTTTCTTTGACCCAGACCGCCAGGCCTACCAGAGGGTGCAAGGTAAATGTCCGAAGGCACATCGGTCTTCATTAGTTCCCATAATCGAGTTCTACCGCAGTTAAAATCCTAATGAATTCATTATCAAAAAGTACAGCATTCGAGGTGTGCCGAGCTTCAACAAAGCCAGACGAAGATATATTCCTTTCCACCCAGCTCAATTATAATTCGCAGCCCATAACACCCTATATCCTGCTCCGCTCGTTCCTTTCAAATATGCATATACTCCCTAGGTTTGTCAAATAGGCGTGGCATAGCGGAAGTCACCTTTGCCACAACTTCCTGTCCCGGGCACAGAAGAATCCGTAACAGGTATTGCAGGATGTGTTTTAGTGTGGTACTATTTACCTAGTGCGGCTGATGAAACGCGTGAAATACGCTTGGAGACGCGGTAAATCGAATGACGACCAGAAGTAGGTCGTGTCCGGTATTGCCAGGCGTAAGAAATTTTGATAAATGCTTAATATAACGGTTTGTACTGAAGAAAACATCCAGAAAGAATGAGCGAGGACAACAAATTTCCTGATTGGAAAAAAAAAAATCTGATGTGGGCAGCATATGACTTTCCCTGCAGAATTAATTTCATATTTTCTATTATTCGTTGGATTGAGTTTTATTGCACTAAATAACACTAAATTTGCATTTTTAATTCAATTTTTGTTTTTATTTGGTAATTGGACATTTTCCCGAAATCGGCGTAAAAAAATGCAAGAAATCTCAAATATCTTGAGAACGGTTAGTCCTAAAGTATAATGGAGTGTGTTATATTCTTTATCCTCGTCAAAAATTGCGTATAAAACAAAAATTCATGTGATATATTTGAGCATATATAGTCTTTTTTTTTCGATTTTGGCTATTTTTGCGGACCATTTCGTAAAAAAAGGCGGGTTGTTGTTCTCCGAATTGTACCAAAATCTAATCAGCACCAGAGTATCCCCCAACTAACTTATCTACCAATTTTTGTGAAATTGGGTCAATTAGTATTTTAGCTAATCTGGATACATGAAATTTTTGCGGGCCATTTCGGAAAAAAATGCAAATTGTTCTTTTCCGAATCGTACCAAAATCTAATCAGCACCAGGGTTGACCACAAATGACGTATCTACCAAATTTTATGAAATTTAATCGATTAGATGCTTTAGAGTAGAAATATATAATTTTTGCTGGCCATTTCGTAAAAAAAGGCAGGTTGTTCTTTTCCGAATCATATCAAAATCTAATCAGCACCAGGGTGACCTACAAGTGACTTATGTACCAAATTTTGTAAAATTTGATCAATTAGTTTTTCAGTTAAATGGGATACAGGCAATTTTTGAGGGCCATTTCGCAAAAAAAGGCGGGTTGGTTTATTCCAAATAGTATCCAAAACTAATCAGCACCAGGGTCACATACAAGTGACTTATCTACCAAATTTTATGAAATTCGGTCCATTAGTTTTTGAGTTAGAGTGGATACACACATTGCACAGACAGACAGACACACAGAAAGACAAACAAACGTCACGCTAAAAATAGTTTTTTCGTATTCTAGAGGTCTCGAAACGTGAAGATCCGTCGAAAACTCGAGTTGCGATTTTCGACATGATTCCAATACTTTCCCTATACATTACCATGTATTGCAGGGAAAGTAAAAAGGCAAACCATTCGATTTTTTTTTTTTTACAATGTAGGTAGATGAAAGATTTGAGGAGAAAGACCATAACTTATAGGTATCAATTATATTAAAAACTAGCAGCATACCCGTTCTTCGTACGGAGTATATAACGTAAAGAAACTTAAAATTCACAATCATGTGCAAATTCCTATAGTATACTAAATGACATTTTTAATCAAAATATTTTGCTAAAATATTTAACACAATGCTCCTAAAAATAAGTTAAGGAATATCTGTTCTCGCTATTCAAAATTATCTTCACGGGCAGATCTGAAGAATAAAACATCCTGGCCTCTTTTGTAAGCAAATTTACAAAAAATATGGAATTGAATCAATATATGCAAAATAAGAGCGTTAAAATTGTAGGGGATCCGTACTACTTATATACGCGAATATTAGAAGATATAATCTGTATTAATAGATTAAATGTATAAATTGAAAATATCAATAAATCCGTAATCTTTAAACCAGAAGGCAGTAATTGATTTCAATATGTGCCGAAATGAAAGTGCTAAAATTATATCCGTAGTACTTATGTCGATAGTCGATATACCCGTACTACTTATAATGTCGTAGATTAGAAGATATGTCCTAGTGTTAGTAAAAGATTACCCGTATTATAATATGAGTCTCAAAAATCTTTGCAAAAATAAAACAGATTACTTAATAAATTAAAAATATCAATAATCCCAGTAATCTTCATACCAGAAGGCCGTACTTGATTCCAATATATACCAATTTATGTCATAATATATGCCAATACACCTGCACTACTCATAGATTAGAAGATATAGTCTATTCTCATAGATTAGAAAATATAGCCGAGCATTTGTAGAAGATTACTCTTACAAAGTACAATATATGAGTTTCAACAATTTTTGCCGCAATAAAACATTGGAATAAGAAATTGAAAATATCAATAATCTCTGAATCAATAATCCCCGAAAACATCAATAATAATAATGTTTAAACCTGGAGATCGTAATTGATGTTATCCAGTCAAAAATACGATGGCAATGAAATTTATTTTATATACATATCTTCATTATTAAAATCGGAAAAGATTTAATAAAAATCTTCTTCCTCATAACCACACTGGATTTAAATCCGTTGCTAAGCGACATGTTATGATTTGCTTCAAATAAATTGGTGGTCAAAATATCGTCTGAATAATGCTATCTCTAATGAAGGTTTGGCGACATTTTAAAAAATCGCCAAATTCATCGCCAAGTGAGACTGTAGAACTGGCAGTCCCACTTGGAGATAAATCGACGAACCATCATCAAAATATTATTCCCGAAAAAAAAAAACACAATTTCATTTATTTAGCGCAATTTTATCAATTTCAAGATATTTTTATGGATTTATAAACATTTTTATCAATTTGGTGATATTTTAAAAATTCGCTAAATGTGTTACGGACGGTTGGACTGACAGACAAATGCTAACGAAACACCATTTCAGTACTTTCTTCTAGCAAAACAAAATAAATTTCATTGATTTACGTCGTTTTTATCAATTTGGGGACATTTTAATCAATTTGGCAACGTTTAAGAAATTTGCCAAGTTAGCGATATCCAGCCAAATTCGCAGCTCTAAATTTGCAGATCTGAATAAAATATCGTGATCCAGTTTGTATATACTAATGAAAACACTAAAATAAATGAAAACACTAAATATTATTAAAAGATATACCCGTTCTACTCTTTTTCTCTTTCAACAATCGGATAAATGAATTTATTGGGTAGACAGAATATATGAGTTTATTAGCTAAACACAATATATAAGCTTGAAACCTCGTTGCCAAAATAAATGAAAGTGATGTACGCAGTTCGCAATTAATATAATTAGAAGAAAAATCAAAGCGTTCATTTATAAGATATATTTTAATATCCATTTATTTATTATTCAAATCGAAAAAAAAATAATAATCATTAACAAACACATTTAATTTCATTGCGTTGCCGAGCAACATGATATAAGATAGAATTTTCCTCATAAACTGCGAAATTAAATAACCATTTTAATTTCTTTATACTTTTCATCGTTGAGTAAAAGCTTGAAATAAACCATGGAGGTATATTTTTCTATTTAAATTCATGCTTCAAACAATTCATGCTTTCAGATAGTGACTAATTAGCGCAAAAGGTCTCCACCAAACTCATAAATAAAGTTTTATTTCACTTTGACGTTTTAAGCAAACGATTTTCATCCTTTCCGTTTGGATAAACCACGGAGTTAAAGAGTAGAACTCCCAGGGAAAAGTTCCGTTTTTCCTTAATATCTCGACAACCCCTGGTCTTAGAAACTCGAAACTTAGACAAAATTTATGGGGGGCTATTTTAAGGCTATCTACAAAATTTCATTAAATTCGATTCAGCCGTTCTCTCGTGATGATGAGACAAACGAAAGTTTCGTTTTTTACTAATATCTCGAGAACCACTGGCCGTAGAAACTGCAAACATAGACTAAATTTTAAGTGGGTCTATTTCCAGGCTACCCACAAAATTTCATCAAATTCGGTTCAGCCGTTCTCTCGTGATGATGGGACAAACAAACAAACAGACAGACAGACAGATTTTCAATTTTATTTATATAGACTAGCAGCATACCCGTTCTTCGTACGGAGTATATAATATAAAGAAATTTATAATTCGCAATCATGTGCAAATTCTGTTGAAATATTAAATTTATTGCTATAAAGAGAAGTTTAAGAATATCTCTTCTCCCTATGCAAAATTATCTCCATGGGCAGATCTGAAGAATAAAACATCCTGGCCCCTTTTGTAAGCAAATTTACAAAAAAAAGGAATTGAATCAATATATGCAACCTCGTACTACTTATATTGTCGCAGATTAGAAAATATGCCAGTGTGTTAGTAGAAGCTTACTCGTATTGCAATATGAGTCTCAAAAATATTTTCCAAAATAAAAGAGATGACGTAATAAATTGAAAGTATCAAAAATACCCGTAATCTTAATACCAGAAGGTCGTAATTGATTCCAATATATGCCAATATATATCAAAATATATGCCAATGTACCTGTACTACTTATATTCTCGTAGATTAGAAAATATACCCATGCATTTGTAGAAGATTACTCGAACAACGTACTATGTATGAGTTTCAACAATTTTCGTCATAATAAAACAGTTCCATAATAATTTGAAAATATCAATAATCCCTGAATCAACAGTCTCCGAAAATATCAATAATAATGATATTTAAACCTGAAGACCGTAATTGATATTATCCAGTCAAAAATTCAATGTCAATGAAATTTATTTTATACTAGCAGCATACCCGTTCTTCGTACGGAGTATATAATATAAAGAAACTTGAAATTCATAATCATGCCCAAATTCTTATAGTATACTAAATGACATGTTTAATCAAAATATTCAGTTAAAATATTTAATATAATGCTCCTAAAAAGAAGTTTAAGAATCTCTGTTCTCGCTATATAAAATTATCTTCATGGACATATCTGAAGAATAAAACATCTTGGACCCCTTATGTAAGCAAATATAAAAAAAAATATGGAATTGAATCAATATATGCAAAATAAAAGCGTTAAAATTGTATGGGACCCGTACTAATTATATACGCGAATATTAGAAAATATAACCTGTATTAGTAGATTACATGTATAAATTGAAAATACCAATAAACCCGTAATCTTTAAATCTGAAGACAGTCATTTATTCCAATATATGTCAAAATTAAAGTGCTAAAATTATATGGGAAGATATACACGTACTACTTATAATGTCCGATTATTAGTAGAAGATTACCCGTTTTGCAATATGAGTCACAAATGTTTTTTGGTAAAATACAACAGACGACGTAATAAATTGAATATATAATTAATCCCCTTAATCTTCATACCAGAAGACTGTACTTGATTCCAATATATATGCCAATATACCTGTACTACTTATATTCTCGTAGGTTAGAAGAAATACCCGTGCATTCCTAGAAGATTACTCGTACAACGTACAATATGCGTGTGTCAGCAATTTTTGCCGCAATAAAACAATGGCGTAATAACTTAAAAATATCAATAATCCCTGAATCAATAATTCCGGAAAATATCAATAATAATAATGTTTAAACCTGAAGAGTATAATTGATATTATCCAGTCCAAAATGAAATGGCAATGAAATTTATTTTATATACATATCTTCATTATTCAAATCGGAAAGGATTTAATAAAAATCGTCTGCCGCATAAACACATTGGATTTAAATCCGTTGCTAAGCGACATGATATCATTTGCTTCAAATAAATTGGTAGAAAAAATATCGTCTAAATAGTTATATTTCTATGGAATATTTGGCGACAGTTTCGTCAAATTAGCGACATTTTAAAAAATCGCCAAATTTATCGCCAAGTGGGACTGTAGAACTGACAGTTCCACTTTGCGACAAATTGACGAAATATCATCACAATACTATCCCCTAACAAAAAACAATTAATATCATTTATGTAGCGCAATTTTATCAATTTCAAGATATTTTTATAGATTTGAAAACATTTTTATCAATTTGGTGACATTTTAAAAATTCGCTAAATGTATTACTAAGTAGGATGGTTGGTCTGACAGATAAATGCTAACCAAACATCATTTCAGTACTCTCTTCTAACAAAACAAAAAAAAATTTCATTGATATGTAGAAGACCCAAGCCACACGACCAACCCGAAGGTTTATGGCAGCTGTTTGTGTGTCGTTTATATCAATTTGGCGACATTTCCGCCAATTTGGCAAAGTTTAAGAAAAGTTGTCAAATTAGCGATATCCCTCCAAATTCGTAGCTTTGAATTTGCAGATCTAAATGAAACATTCTTATCCCGTTTCAATATACTAAATGAAAACACTACAATTGTATTAGAAGATATGCCCGCTCTACTCTTTTTCTGTTTCAACAATCGGCTATATGAATTTATTGGCTAAACACAATATATGAGTTTAGTAGCCAAATACGATATAAGCTTGAAAACTCTTTGCCAAAATAAATGAAATTGATCGCAGTCAGCAATTAATATAATTAAAAGAAAAATCAAACCGTCCATTCATAAGATATACTTTTATATCCATTTATTTATTATTTCAATCGAAAAAAAATAATAAAAACATTAACAAACACATTTAATTTAATTGCGATGCCGAGCAACATGATATATCCTCCTAAAATGTTAAAATTTATTAACCACTAACAGCACACCCGTTATTCGTACGGAGTGTATAATTTAAAGAAACTTAAAGTTCGCAATCATGTGCAAATTCTGTTAAAATATTAAATTTATTGCTCCTAAAGAGAAGTTTAAGAATATATGTTCTCACTATGCAAAATTATCTTCACGATCAGATCTGAAGAATAAAACATCCTGGCCCCTTTTGTAAGCAAATTTACAGAAGAAAAAATAGGAATTGAATGAATATATGCAACCCCGTACTAATTATATTGTCGCAGATCAGAAAATATGCCAATGTGTTAGTAGAAGATTACCCGTATTACAATATGCGTCTCAAAAATATTTGCCAAAATAAAAGAGATGACGTAATAAATTGAAAACATCAATAATATCCGTACTCTTTATACCAGAAGGTCGTAATTGATTCCAATATATGCCAATATATATCAAAACATATGTCAATAAACCTGTACTACTTATATTCTCGTAGATTAAAAGATATACACGTGTATTTGTAGAAGATTCGTACAACATACAATATATGAGTTTAAACAATTTTTGTTATAATAAAATAATTGCATAATAACTTGAAAATATCAATAATCCTTGAATCAATAATCCCCGAAAATATAAATAATAATAATTTTTAAACCTGAAGACCGTAATTGATATTATCCAGTCAAAAATTCTATAAGAAAAATCAAATCGTTCTTTTCTAAAATATATTTTTATATCCATTTATTTATTATTCAAATCGAAAAAATAATTATTAAAATTAACAGACAGATTTAATTTAATTGCGTTTCTGAGTAACATAATATAAGATAGAATCTTATAACATGTTAAATATGTCATGTCTTATAACATAAACTGCGAAATTAAATAACGATTTTGATTTCTCTATACTTCTCATTGTTCCGTAAAAGCTTGTTTTAAATAAACCATGAACCATGGAGATAGATTTCCCCTTTAAATCATGTTTCAAACAATTCATGTTTTCAGAAAGTGACTAATTAACGCAAAAAATCTCCCATCAAACTCAGAGATTAAATTTTAATTCACTTTCAAACGATTTTCAAGCTTTTCGTTTGGATAAACCACGGAGTTAGGGAGTAGAACTCCTAGGAAAAAGTTCCGTTTTTCATTAATATCTCGACAACCCCAGGTCTTAGAAACTCGAAACTTGGACAAAATTTATGGGGGGATATTTCAAGGCTATTCACCAAATTTCATTAAATTCGGTTCAGCCGTTTTTCCGTGATGATGAGACAAACGAAAATTTCGTTTTTTACTAATATCTCGAGAACCACTGGCCGTAGAAACTCAAAACACGGATATAATTTTAAGTGGGGCTATTTCTGGGCTACCCACGAAATTTCATCAAATTCGGTTCAGCCGTTCTCCCGTGATGGTGTGACAAACAGACAGACAGACAGACAGACAGACAGATTTTCATTTTTATTTATATAGATAAATATTTTTATTATTCAAATCGGAAAAGATTTAATAAAAATCGTATACCGCATAACATATTGGATCCGTTGCTAAGCGACATGATATCATTTGCTTCAAATAAATTGATGGAAATCATATCATCTGAATAATGCAATCTCCATGGAAGGTTTGGCGACATTTTCGTCAATTTAGCGATAACTTAAAAAATCGCTAAATTTATCGCCATGTGGGATTGTAGAACTGATAGTCCCATTTTGCGACAAACTGACGAAACATCATCACAATACTATCCCCTAACAAAACACAATTAATTTCATTTATTAAGCGCGATTTTATCAATTTCATGATATTTTTATGGATTTAGAAATATTTTTATCAATTTAGTGATATTAAAAAAATTCCTTAAATGTGTTACTAAGTAGGATGGATGGACTAACCGACAAATGCCACAGAAACATCATTTCAGTACTTTATTCTAAAAAAACAAATTTTATTTCATTGATTCGGGTCATTTTTATCAATTTGGAGACATTTCCACTAATTTGGTAAAGTTTAAGAAAAGTTACCAAGTTATTTAGAGATATTCCTCTAAATTCATAGATCTGAATTTGCAGATCTGAATAATAAAATATCCTGATCCCGTTTGTATATACAAAATGAAAACACTAAAATTGTATTAGAAGATACATACACCCGTTCTACTCTTTTTCTGTTTCAACAATCGGCTAAATGAATTTATTGGGTAAACACAATATATGAGTTTATTAGCTAAACACAATATATGAGCTTGAAACCTCCTTGCTAAAATAAATGAAAGTGAAGTACGCAGTCCGCAATTTATATACTTAAAAGAACAATCAAACCGTTCATTTATAAAATATATTTTTACATCCATTTATTTATTATACAAATAGAAAAAATAATAAATATTAACAACACATTTAATTTCATTCCGTTGCCGAGCAACATGATATAAGGTAGCATCTTCCTCATAAAATGCGAAATTAAATAGCCATTTTGATTTCTTTATACTTTTCATCGTTGAGTAAAAACTTGTGAAACACGAACCATGGAGGTAGATTTTTCCATTTAAATTCATGTTTCAAACAATTCATGTCTTCGTATAGTGACTAATTAATGCAAAAATCCTGCACCAAACTCGGAAATAAAGTTTTATTTCATTTTGGCGTTTTAAACAAACGATTTTCATCCTTTCCGTTTGGATAAACCACGGAGTTGGAGAGTAGATCTCCTAAGAAAAAGTTCCGTTTTTCATAAATATCTCGACAACCCCTGGTATTAGAAACTTGAAACTTGGACTAAATTTATGGGGGGCTATTTCAAGGCTATCCACGAAATTTCATTAAATTCGGTTCATCCGTTTTCTCGTGATGACGAGACAAACGAAAATTTTGTTTTGTACTAATATCTCGAGAACCACTGGTCATAGAAACTTAAAACACGGACTAAATTTTAAGTGGGGCTATTTCTAGGCTACCTACAAAATTTCATCAAATTCGGTTCAGCCGTTCTCCCGTGATGAAGGGACAAACAGACAGACAGACAGACAGATTTTCAATTTTATTTATATAGATTTGCGCAGAGTTAAAAAATGTGAATAGAATACGTGGTAAATACTCTTATTCATTTTATGATTTTGGTTTCAAACCTGCCCACTCTAATGTTATTACTTTATTCAATCGTATTCGTTTCGATAAATTTAGGGATATTGATGACTTTAAGAGCTATGTTGGGGTGTTTGTGGTTGGTTCTCTTGTTGACTCCTGAAGGTGACTATAAATTTTACATCGGCAGCACTAAACGTAATGTCGGTCCGTTTAGCGGAATACGCTTCTGATGTCAGGAATGGTAAATTTTCTACTGCTCTTGCTCAATGTCTGGCTAGTGATAATTTCCTGCCCATCTTTGAAAAAACTTTCCTCTTAATTCGTTGTAATAACCCTCGTAACCTGTATGAATACCTTTTTATTTATATTTACCGTTCGTCGATTTGTAATTCTGATCATGTTCAAATTCTAAGTTATGCTTGGCGACTCGTTCTTGACTCTATTCAATTCAAGTCTCTTCATAGTTATATGTGCGTCATCCTTGTGAAATGTTTGTCCCCTTGACTGTTTTTTCGAATTTGTACTTTTCTGGTAATGTTCTTAAGATATGTTTTTTAAAGGATTTTGTACCTATTTTTTTAGGTTTATTTGTATTAATTAATAGCCTATTCAACTTACTAATTTCAGATTATATTTTATATTTGTTTGTGCAAATTTGCTACGTATATGGTCTATATATAAATGATCCATATTTGCTTTTCATGTAGCCACTGATGAAGGGTGTACTAACGCGCGAAAGCGCTCTGGCCATGTTTTTTAAAACTCTGTACGTCTTTGGGATACTTTTATTAAACGACCTTGTCTGACGATGTTGTGTCCTTAATTTATTTAGTTGAAACAGACGTGATGCCAATTTGATTATTATTCTTATTCATGCATATTCTATATACTGTTTAATTCAACTATACTTTCTAATTCATTCACATTCCAAATACTGTTTAATTAAACTCTATAATTCATTCGCAATTCCATATATAGTTTAATTCAACTCTACTATCTAATTCATTCACATTCCATTAATTAAACTCTACTTTCTAATTCATTCACAATTTCGCATATAATTTAATTCAACTCTACTTTATAATTCATTCACCTTCCATATACTGTTTGTTATAGCGTATATGGAAAGCAATAAATACCGGTCAAACTTCACAGACCGGACACGTAGCGCGCGATCTGGAAACGTGATGAATACGTCATTTATAGCATGCCAATTAGCCGTTCTGCTACTGCTGCTGCTGCCATTTATCTCACAAATGGTTACTATGTCACAGACATTTTTTTCATGCGCCCCCTTAAACGTTCGACAACTTTTAACAGTATTTTGAAGTGGCTGCGCATGTAGAAGCCAATTAAGTATGATTGGTATGTATTGCCTTTGGTTAGGCGTTTCATTCGTTTTTGGCTTTGATTCCCATTAATTAGGCAATAGGGGGTAACTCTACAACTCAGTAATTGACTTTTTTCGTCTATCTAGCTTTATTGCCGAGTACGTTATACTAACTCTTTAAATTCTTCATTAAGAGAGCTGCAATCCTTTTTATTCCATCGGGAAAGCTCATATTACTATAGATGGACGTAACATGAACCTGTCCTTTCAAAGTTAATAGGGGGGGGGGGGGGGGTGCGAAGACTTTCCTATGTGATTCTTCTTCGGCTTTTTCAAAGAAAGTTTAATTTTTCCAAATTAGTTTATTATTGATTATTGTATGTTATTGAACATTCCGTTAAACATAGTTTTTAATGACATTTTAATTTGCTTCAAATTTTCTGAAATGTTTCTATGGAATAGGGGAGGCGGGGGCCTCGACGTTTAAAATTTCACTTAAGGAGAACGGGGATCACGTGAAGGTCGGTAAGCACTAAATTAACTGGAGGTGTTTGTTCTCAATAGATGTTTAGCAAAATAAGCATAGAAGCTCACCTTGGCGTTTTGCAGGGGCGTAACATTTCCGTTGTCAGCACGAAATCCGGATTCTCCTGGAAAAAACAAATGAAACATGATTTAGTAATTTGTGACAGGAAATTATACATACACTAAATATGAAGTCCATTATATATGACGTAAACATTAGGTTATGCAAAAGCTTTTTTCAACCACTCACGTGCAGCGCTTGTGGTTCTAAAGCCCCCAGGACACACCGCGTCCGATCGATAATATTAATAACTGCACAACGCTTTAACTAAACGGAAATGAATTTGAGGCCCTTTAACTAAATGAGGCTACTTTACGATCCTTAGATATACCCCTAACGAAACGCAAATTCTAAATGGCTCCAAACAAATTGCGTCTGTTCTACGAACAGTGAGACTCGCAGTATAACTCCCACAAGACGGCAGAGATTATTAAATAAATAAAGCTTAAATTTTGATCAAATAGTTATAATTGTTGAAATAATAGCTACGTTTTTTTTTTTAAGAAAACAAACATTTACTTTTCAAAATAAGCATGTTAAACATTTTATAAATGAATAAAAAGAGCGCAGCATAAAAGGCTGCATAAATAAAATGTACAAAGCAGACGATCGTTTCGAAAACATTTTGTGGATTTTCATCATCAGTGTGATCAAGCCAAATACTACAAGCCAAATTTGCTTAAAGATAGCTGGCTGGCGACTGCTAAATTACAGCAGTTGTAGTGCAACTTTTATTTATATAGATAAGCTTTTTTTATTTTATTTTTTTTTCTTTCAAATATGCAATTTTAGAATTCCAGTAAAAGTGCTTTTACAACTGAAAGTGCTGCAGTTTTTCTTCCATAACCGTGTGTGTGTGGGTGAAGGAGTGGGGGTACAGCGATTGACTTATACACGGGTATATTATATACAGTACTATGCATCGCAGTGAAAGTAAAAATTAAAAATATATATGCCCATATACAAATATTATGATTTATTATATTTTGCTAATCATTCCCAGTAAAAACAAGAACTTGTTTTTCCTAACTGGCCATTCAGGCATTCCCAGCGGGAGTTCCCACATTTAATTAACCGATTTCGCCACAGTAAAACCGGAAGAGAACAAACAGTAACCAAAAACCAGAGGACGCAATCGCTCTTCTCTGTTGACCGAAAAAGCCGGCCAGGTTTTCATTCATTCGCCAACAGCGGGCCAGCACTGGCATTTTTCCGTCAACCAACAGCCGTCCTTGCCCAGCCCGGGGCCTTTTATCTTTTTTTTACCAGTTTTGCACTTTGTTGCGATTCCGTCTCATTGTTGTTGCTTTGATCCATGTGATTGATAAATGCAGCTGGAGAACGTGATGAATGGCAAAGTTTTACGCACGACGGCGATGATGATGTGTTGGTTGGTCAGTTGGTTTCGGTTAAAGTCAAGGATATCCCTACGACGCCAGACGATCCTCCAATGTGCTTTTAGATACTATGAATGGGTATTAAATGGAGGAATACGGGGGGCTTGCCTTCTGTTCCAATGAGAGTTGAAAGGAATTAATTAGTACATGGGTAGTGATTAGGAAGCGAATCTTCATTGATTAATTTTGCTTGATTTATTTGTAAATATATACATCATGGAGTTAGAAAGAAAGAGATAAAATTCCTATGGTTGAAACGCTTGAAAATGCCATAATGTTTTGAGAATTATATCTAGGTGTCGCTAGTGTTAGTAAAGTAGCCGCTATTGTTAGATGACACAACAGAAAGGCTTAGTATTTAGTGCATGTATTTTTGATTATTTTTCAATTAAGGGTTCCCTAATGATGAGTATAATTAACGATCTTTTTTCATAGTTGTAGGATAAGAGTATAGAATATAAGATAAAAATAAATCGAAAGGTGAAATAATTTTAAATACGTAGGAATATTCTTCATTGCTTCAGTTCTACTTTGCATTGCGTTCATAATTTGTTTTTACAAAATTGACAGTATAAGAATTTCAGGCCTTTCGCCATAGAAATGCATACAATGCATATTACTTATCTTATCCCAGCGCCACCTGAATGATTGTCTTAAACGATATTGGCGTTTTCTTAGTATGGAGTTTTAACTCTTTACTTTTGCCTCCGTGATATACATGGTAAAAAGTCGGAGAATGGTGATCACCTAACAGAAAACGTTCATTGAAATAAAATATGCGTATATAGTATAGGGTTCCTAGAAAAGACCCCAGTAACTTTGTCTGGAAAGATCTATCAGTGGAAATGTTAGGTGTATCTGTAGTAAAGTAACAGTGCTTGATCGAATAAAAGGGATTTCAGCGCTTCTAGCGGAAAATGAACTGACAATAAAGCGAGACTGACGAAGAAAACACGTAGAAAGTTATAGAGCAATTGTCGAATGCGTATATTTATCGACCATAAAGATGTTACAGAAGACATTTATTTGGCAGAATAAGGTTAAAGATGAATGACAGTTCTGTTCAGGAATGCTAAAATTAACAATATTTGCATGCACGGGAATCTAATGTACATTCTGTTAAAAATGCTCTCCATCAGCAACAATGCACATTTGAACTCGAGAAAGAACTTTACTGCGTACTTTGACAAGCATTGCGGGTGTCACCGTGTTACAGTCCCTGAGGATACGATTTTGACAGATATATATTGAACTCCATACGTGTGCTTTGTGCGTTTCTGATGTCGAACCTTACGCATAAGATAATCTTGACATTTTTATTCTATCTCACTTTGTCACAAAGTTTTTTAGTCTAGCTTTTTAAATTCTACCCTAGGAATGCTGGAATCCCATTGATTCGATATATATATATATATATATATATATGTGTGTGTGTGTGTGTGTGTGTGTATATATACCGGTGTGGATAGTCATAGTTTTTTTTTGCCTACCAGTGTGGATATAGTATTTAAGCTTGTTGGTACGATTTTCATATAATGCCACTGAGGAAGGGTATAATGATGCTCGAAAGCGCTCTGGCTTTTAATCTATATGTACTTCTATAGGATATTTAATAAATGACTTTTAAAATCTAAAGATTTCGTCTTTAATTTATTTAAATCAATTTACAATTATAACGTGTTACCACTCTAAGTATTAATTTCCACGGAATGTTAATAGCTTGAAAGGTTACCCTCCTTTCCGCAGAGCCATTCTTGAGATGTTTCCTGTTCCCGAACACACGTATGCTAAAATTCGATTACGCCTATATATGGAATTGGATCAGCCTATGCGGCCGTAAATGCCCCAATCACCCTTTGTTCCACCACGTGCTAAAAGTGCAACAGAATGGGCATTCTCTCGGCAACAGGCATTAGACGGCTCATTAGGTCACGGGGATTGTCCTAATGAAGTTTTTGGTGGTTCCATTGTTGTTAACGGTAAACTGCTTAGTGTGAAAACGACACCGTTCGGTAATTTGAGCTCCAAAAAGAAATCTCATTAAAGGTGTTCCGAATAGGTGGCGATTTTTCATCACTGGACACAATGTACTTTGGCGCAAACCAGGTCCTCATAAGCGAGAGTTGAGGTAATGGCTGCTCCTGAATTTTGACGTGAGCTTAATGTTTATAGCTTGAATGGCGTCTATTCTTTTATCTCAATTTGTTCGAAAGATATCCACAGCCTCGCAGACAGACACACAGACATCGAATTTTTGACCCCATCACTATCAGGGCCTGACTAACGCAGGGGCAGGCTGGGTTAGCTGTCCCAGGCTCCCGCATCAGAGGAGACACAAATTAAACAATTGCAACATCGAAAAATTAACGGCTGCTTTCTCAAAAAAAAATTACTATGCCGTCGAAATAGATTTGCCCAGCGGATAGATTCATTTTGGGGATATATAGGAATTAACCGCACTAATTTAGTATGTTGGAATCTTGGCCATGGTAAGAAAGTCGCCAATAATTTAAATTCAATTAAAATATAAAACCACAATTTGTATATATTTTTCTAGAATGCAGTTATGTTTTTGAAAAATACTTTTGTTCGTTTTATATATATCGAGAGGTGAAAGGGGGATCCCGAAGGAATGTCTGCTCCAGGCTTCAGTTAGACTAAGTCGGGCCCTGATCACAATACTTGTCCTTTAAGTGAGTTATTTGAAAAGTAAAAATGTATTTTTCTATGGGTTCGCAAGTGATGATTTTATATATATATATTTTTTTCTTACAAAATCTTTAAACATTTCGTTTTACGAAATGGCAACAGGTCTGTGTGACATGCACTGTCACACAAACAATAACGTGCTTTAATAACTATTTTTACACCATTTGAATCGATAATGCATCCTCGAATGATCCTTTTTTCGAATAATCGCGGCAAAACTAACTTTAATACACTGTGAACGCTATGACCGGCTAGTAACCCAGTTCTGATCTTCATACTTCCATTGATTAAGTAAAGATAAGGGGCATGGCGGCATAATTCTTACGGAATCCTGAGCTAATTTGTATATGCATTTTTTGCCAACCACGTGGAAGGGCTGAAATTGTCACGTTTCTGAAATAAAAACTAAGCTATAAAAGACAGATATAAACAGTAAGCAATAAAAATGTGAAGCAAGAAATCTAGTTTCTAT
The DNA here is from genome assembly GCA_951213105.1 of Amaurobius ferox. Lineage (NCBI taxonomy): Eukaryota > Metazoa > Arthropoda > Arachnida > Araneae > Amaurobiidae > Amaurobius > Amaurobius ferox. The sequence goes on from OX578138.1 coordinate 113,523,359, forward strand.
ATCATTAGTATTTTTTTCACAAAGCTCTTATAGTTTTAGAGCAATCGTCTTATCAAATGAAATAAAATTTTAAAATGTAATTAAAACATTGTAATGCGTATATCCCAGTGGTCATTCAGTAATGCGTGAAGCATATTCATCGGCGGGATTCTCCCTCCTAGACAACGAACATCATCAAAACACACCACGCTACTGGCACACGTGTTATCGAATATTATCTAAAAATAGCCAAACGAGCATAAAAATTCGCCAAATAATAATAATAACCCATTCAGCCGATAACTTTAAGTGAAGAAGCGCTTATCCCACGTCACCCCATGAGCCGCCACTGGTATATACCGAAAATTGCTATAGTTACAAACAGCAAGGAAGTAATATATAGCCCTTTGAAAGCCCTACAAGAATGCATAATTGGAGTTCAAAACGAGAATTTTCGAAATGTAGTTGTTGTAATAGCGAAGAACTTCAGCTAACCGATTATCTCTATCGACATTTTAACGTAGACATCAACCCATCGAGAAATGGTTAAGATATTATACTTTTTGCAGACGATGTACAATTTAAAACTATGGCATTAGGTTCTGAAAAATTCACTACGCGCTGTCAACTTGCATGCACTTGATATTCCGCTAGTAACATGGAAAAATGATGTTGCTTCAATTGTGTGTCTAACTTTAGTTACCGCAAGCCTATATTATCTGTCGTAAAAGAAACAAATTAGACTGAAAATAACGAATAAACGGAAATTGAACTTGATTGAAGTTTTATTTTCTAAGACGGTATTCTCACAAAGAAAATATTATTAATTTTAAGCTGTTTCTACTGTATGGAATTGTAGCCACCGCCGATATTTTTAAGAAGACATTTCCTAATACAATCGCACTTCCATTGCAAATCACGACATTCATAGTCAGGTTCTATGTGCTTTGCAGCATGGTATAACCAATGCCAGCATTAATGCAACAGTAGCAAGAAAACTTGTTATGTGCCACAATTTTGTGATCCTCTGCGGAGACCGACGTAAAAAAATAGTGTTGCTACGTAAAAAAAAAATAGTGTTGCTACGTGAAAAATTGTGGCTACGTGAAAAATAGTGTTGCTAAGTGAAAAATTGTGGCTACGTGAAAAATAGTGTTGCTAAGTGAAAAATTGTGGCTACGTGAAAAATATTATTGCTACGTAAAAAATTGTGGCCATAGCAAGTATTCTAGCTGCTGTTATAAGTATCTTCAGTATGAGATAGCCGAAGAAGCGTGGAGTTGGGACACAAAGGAGCGTGAAACCAGCTCATTGATATCGTTATTTGGATATCTTAAAGTAACGGCACATAACAATGTTTTTTACTGCCATTGCAGGTATTGTCTTTTCCATGCTGAAGCAGTAAAAACAAAAAAAGAAACATGTCCATGGGTGTTGTTATCTACAATGGTGTCATGATGCCCCCCCCCCCTTCCACACCCGGGGACATGTTTCCAAAAGCGTTCGAACCTGCTCTAGAAAGTTTAAAATATGTTCAAATCTTGAATTCACAAATTTTCAGGAAATCAATACTTTATACTAGCAATCCAACCAAGGTTCTGGGGATCCCTGGGGGCTAGAATAATGTGCAAAAGCTTGAAGAAAAACAAAAAAAAAAAAAAAAGTACAACTTGTCATCTTTGTAACTGAGTACAAAAATTAAATTATAAAGATTTTGACGAAACAATTATAATAGCACAGAATCATTATTACAAAATATATACACGTAATATTTGTTTGTGAATAAACAGTAACCCAGATGCAAAGTGAAAATATTTGCCACTGCTTTATTAATAGTTGGCTTAATAATAATAAACAAGTAAGATTAATCATGCATACAGCATAGATAATGAAACATTTTCCAACTGAAACGCAATTTTATTTAAACAGCTCTAAAATGTAATACATTCAGCACTGATATTTTTTTAATTATCACAATACTACAATCATTTGTTATACTTGGAAACTTAAAACTTCATCAAAAAAGGCAATGCTATAAAATCACCTGCTTCTCTATGTAAAATCAATGAATATTTTATTCATATCACTTATATTCCAAGCTCCAGAGCTAAGTAATTTGGTGTTAAAAAAATTTAGTAATTATTATACAACTCATCTTACAATCGCTTGATTTGCTTACATTCTGCACACATTAAAATTGGACTTTGTTGTAGAAATAATCAAAGTTTGGTGATCATTTAAAATAAAAAATATTGTAATTGAGTAGGCACAGAATTTAGATGCACAGATAATATGCAAAAATAAAGCGGTTTTAGGACGGATGCAACACTAAATATAGATATTAATGTTCCTTAAAAATCACGATTTTCAAACGAAAATAGAAAATAAAATGGATGCAAATCAAGAAAGATCGATCATGCATAAAGCATTGATTATGAAACACTTTCCAACTTCAATGCAATTTTATTTAAACATCTCTAAAATGCGATACATTCCTCGGTAATATTTTTAAATTTATCACAATACTACATTAATTTATTATATTTGAAAACTTAAAACTTCATCGAAAAAAATGAACTTCATTCAAATGACGGCATTGAAATATAAATTGCCTGGTTTAAACATCTCTAAAATGCGCATCGAAAAAAATGAACTTCATTCAAATGATGGCATTGAAATATAAATTGCCTGGTTTAAACATCTCTAAAATGCGATACATTCCTCGGTAATATTTTTAAAATTATCGTAATACTACAATAATTTATTATATTTGAAAACGTCACTGAAAACAAATGAACTTTATTCAAATGACGTCATCGAAATATAACACGCCTGGCTCTCTCTATAAAAGCAGCATTTTATTCACAAACTTTTTTCCATTCATTTCATTCATCATAATACTATAAAAATTTATTTTATTTAAAAACTTAAGACCATGGAGGTACAGGTAATTAAACTCTATACCCAAGACTAATTAAGTAATTAGTCTTTTTCCAATTGGTATTATTTTTGTTAAATAAATTTAAAACTGATACACCCTGTTTGCTTTACTAAGATATGGGGAATTCTATTTACGTTACGAATATCTATCTCCCCATATTATTCATTTATATTCCCATAGGTCCCACAGACCGTCTGAACAACATACTAAAATTTTATTTTGATAAAATCATTTTTACGGCAGTTATCGTGCTAACGGGTAGACAGACAGACAGAATGGCCAAAGTCATAAACACTTTTCAATTATGCTGTAATGTGTTAATAAAATGGATGCCATATTTTATTTTACAGTGAGTCACGTGATATCTTCATATAATAAGAGGGTAATTATTATTTCAATTTTTATTTAAAAAACTAATTAACATGTTTTGATGACTTTTTTTTTTCATATTTTACGTGGTAATTAGAATATTTCCTAAAATTTTCGAAGCAATTTGTGAATTTTAACTCCGCTTAACAAATATTTGAAACATTATGGCCCATAGGGTTCAAGGTATTTCATTTGTTCAATCCCTGTTAAATCCAAAACTATTTGGGTGGTATTATTCATTTTCATTTCCATATGTCCCATAGACCATCTCAACAAATATACTAAAATGTCACTTCGATAAAGTCATTTTTGCGGCGGTTATCGTGCGAACGAACAGACAGACAGACAGAATGAACAAAGCCATTAACACTTTACAACTATGTTGGAAAGTGTTAAAAAGGGGCAATGAATGTACTTGTTATATTTTATTCAACATATAAATTAATAATAATTTGTTAACCCTACCGCTTCGCATGTGCATTTTGTAACATACCCCTTTAAATTTCAATACAGTCACTCAGGTTAGCTTGGTCACTCAGGCGAGATCTGCCGGAATATTTCAAGGATTTCTCCAAATAAATAATAAAAATCTGATGTGGGCAACACATGACTTTCCTTATACAATGCAATGAATTTACTACTTTTACAGTAAAAAAAAAAAAAAAGGGTTTTCTTATAGTAGTTACTTATATTCTTTCCAAGCCATTGAATTTTCGACAATGAGTCGTCATTTTCATTGATTTAGCGTCATTTTTATCCATTTGGCGAGATTTTCGTTAATTTGACAACATTTCAAAAAGTGGCCAAGTTGGCGACATTCCGCCAAATTCGTCGCCAGAATCTCGCCAAGCTTTACTGACGGAGAAATAAGTTATTCTTGTAGCAGATAAATGACTATTGGCGTTCAAATACAAAAGTATTACTCAAAGTATCTTTTCTCATGAATGGAACGAGCTAAATCCACGAGAATGATGTCACCCAATTTATCGCATGGTATTACATATGAAAAGTGAACATGTTTCTCAATAGGAAATATATTTTTTTTTATTTCATATGACTTTTTGATAATTTTTTTTGAAAAATGTGCAATATCTCGAGAACGGTTCATGTTAGCGTTCTAAAATTTATGTTAATCGTTTTCTAATGAAAAATTACATACGAAATGTCTATTTGCGTAACTTTATTAGCGGTTTTCATTTTTTGACAATTTTTTCAAAATTTCACACGAAAATTTAGGGGGGTTCTGAACATTCGATTACGTTTAAAAACAATAGGCTTCCAGTGTTTACGGATTGTGATTTTTGTACCAAATTTCGTTCGAATCGGTCCATTCATTCGTCAGTTATCGTCTCCACAGACTCACTGACACACACACACACACAGACAGACATCACTTCAAAAATGTTTGATTCGTGATGCTTGAAACGTGCTCTCCCGTCGAAAACTCGAATTCGAATTTTCGACCCCGTCACAATACTTTCCTTATACATTATGTATATAAGGAAAGTAATAATAATAATAATATAAAAAAAAATAAAAAATAAAAAAATAAATAAGATATAATTAAAAACAGATTGGTAATCACTGTTCTATTCAATAGTGTAAGAAAGTAGAAACAAGTAAAACTGTGGATTGACCGTATGGCTGCTTAATCTTCCAATGTTTAAACAACACAATGGCCATGAATGAACTCAGCTGCTTGCCTCTCTGATACTCTTGCTAGAACAAACACGAACGAAAAACTTGAGTGCGTGAAACGATGTACGGAGAAATCTTCATTTTACATGATAATAATGAGGAGCATAATTTACTATTTTCGCATACTTTTTGTATTTCTTTGGTTTTTGGACATTCGCCAGGTAAGGCGACGACAGGTGTGTGCGCAGGGGCGGCAAGGAGATGGAAATTCTTGGGGTGTCGTAAGACGGGATGTCGCAAACACCTGCATACGTTCCAGCCCAATAGAAGAATTTTTTTAAGACAGTGGCGTGATTTCGATTGCAGGAAAAAGTCCCATGACGTGAAAGGAAAAAGCGTGTTGCGCAAATATTTCTTGTTCACAGTTACAAAACTCACCGATAGATGGCGATTTCAACATCAGTCGACTGATTGGCTGCTCTTTATTACTAAATAACCAATAACTGCAGTTGAAATAAGAAAAATTGCCATGTGTTACAATTATGAAAATCTGCCTGGTGACCTATGACGTCAGACATAACACAACGTAGCTGATTTCAAACAAAGGAGATTGCGATCTTCTTTGAAAAAATACTTTGTAAAAGTATTTTTTCAAAGTAAAAAATACTTGTAAAGTAAAAAATACTTTGTGCAAAAGGTAAGGGAAACTTGAGTAAAGTATTTAAGCACAGAGTAACAATGCAACATACAGCTGTTTCCGGGATGCGCGGTATTCCTTCGTCACTTCTAGAGAAACTGCAAATTCGTAGTCAAATGGGTACCGGTCTAAGTTGGATGGCACTTCCCGGCCGTCCAAACAAATACCTAACACTTTGGGGTAGGTCGGACGGCCTGGGTCGAAGAAGAAGAAGAAACTCGTAGTCAAAATGACGAAATGGGCCAAACGTAAACTAAGGAAGGGGGAGGGTCTAACGTATGCTAGTAACAGCTATATGCTGCATTATTATTCAATTTGTGCTTAAATACGTTTATAGTTTTCCTTTGAGATCAGAGAGAGAGAGAAGTTACAACGGCTGTAGTTTTGTCTACATCTTGCGATTTCGAATCCGATGATACTTGCAGTTCCTTTTTAAAGCAGTCGCTTATTGCCTATATTAAATACATTAAAATTAACAGAATGCAATGGACAGGACATTTGCTAAGGATGAATAACCAAAGAATCACAAAGAAAATTTTTATGTCCACACCGATAGAGAGAAGACCTAGGAGACGACCGAAGGATGGATCGATTGTGTGGACAAGTACTTTCAGATGTTTGAGATTCAAAATTGGAGAATCACTGTTTCAATGGGGACAGCTTGGAAGAACATTTTAAGGAATGCCAAGGCCCACAGTAGACGGTCGAGTCATTGATGACGTTTATTGCCTTTTGAAGGGAAAACGAAGTAGACGATGAGAGAGATTTTGAATGTGTTGCGATTTGGGGCATCGAGATAATTAGAGATTTCCTGCGGAGGGTTAGTTTTGACTAATTAGATATTTCGTCGGATAGTTGACATTCGTATATATGTTACCGTTAAAGTGCAGAAATCAGTTATTCTACAGATTACCTAGGTAATGTGCAGATTAACTAGAGTGATCCGTTAAAGTTCCGAAAATTGTTTCATTTCTCAAACTACCTAGGTAATCTGCAAATTACCTAGATAATCTGCACATTACCTACTAGGCACTCGTTTAAGTGAAAATAAGATCTTTGCTGGAACTCTAAAGAGGTTTGCGAAGAATCTTTTCTTCATTTTACTCACCAATTCGGTGCTTGCTTGCATACTAGGAGCTACATTTATCTGCTTTAAAAAAATCACGACGCAAATTCACGCGCTAACAGGCAGAAACGCATTTGAAAACAGAATTAGCTATGCTACGCACTGGCAGCCGACGCAAATTATGAGAAATAAAAACAACCGGCGACGACAAGACGCTGGCGAAACCAAACTAAAAGTGGAGGGAGAGGTAGGAGGAGTAGGGAAAGGAAATGAGAGAAACAAACTTTTGATCTTTAACGATACGGAAGCCGTTAATGTGTACATTACCTAGGTAAAATGCGGAACTCTTGATTCCGGACTTGATCGACTCGTGATTAACGGAGCAAATCAGTTAATCTGCAGATTAGCTAGGTAATGTGCACGTTAACGTCTTTCGAGCTTTAGCGGTAACATATACATGGTTTGAAAATACCGAGCATTTTAGGTTGATGATTCATTTTCTTCCTTCTGAGCCCCGAACTCCACCCAGAACCTATTAGAATAGGTGATTGATTAAGAGTTGCAAACGAGCGATCTAATTGCGAAGGGTTTTTATTATGGTTGCTTTAGGTTTGATTAAATTGTGCCTACAGTTAGATAGTGTATATACTATTTAAGTTTTTATTTATAGAAGCAGACAATTTCTAAATTTGAAAAACGATATGACTGACTTCATCAGTCGCTGCAGAGATTTGCAAAATTGAGGTACCTGGCAAGTTTTCTTATTGCCGGTGCAGTTTATTGACTATCCAGTGTTACAGAATGCTTAAAATCACGAAACCAGTCCATGATACCATTCTTTACACTCACTGAAAGCGTGATTGCAATCTATTTTTCCCAACTTGTTTTTAACACTCTTTAAAAAAAAATTCTTATACAATCAGCAACAGAATCTACCGGCCTGAAAAAAAAATAAAAAAAAATCTTCAGCTACCCCTTGCTGCCAATTAATAATTGTGGGAGCCCAGCTTCAAGATGACCACATGGGAAGTTCAAACCATGTAAGATATCCTTTAAATGGCCTAAATTGCTCTTTTCAGCCTACGGCCAGTAATTCAGCTGCCAAAATGATTGTCTTAGACCCGTGGTTATAGATGTGATTATTGCGGTTTTATAGGAGGAAAGGGGAATATAGTACAAGCTTATTATCATACTTGCCTAAATCTTTCTGCTCAGTCGTTTTCAACTATCTACACTACATTATTAAAACGCATCTATTTATGTGTCTGTGTCAGTCCATGGATGTAAAATGCGGCTATTAAACTATTAAAATAATTAATAAATAACTATTAAACTATTGAAATAATTAATCGATTTTTAAATATTTACAAAAAACAGCCCCAAAACAAGAAAAAAAAATCCGTAACTTTGCGTTGTACAGAGATTTAAAACGTGAATTTTCGCCGTAAAAAAAAAAAAAAAAAAAAATCTGATGTGGGCAGCATGACTTTCGCTGTAGACTCATATTCACGTTCTCTTTATTTCTTCAATACTTCATGAGTTTAATTGCGCGAAATAATAGCCATAATTATTTTAAATTACACCGAATTTGCACTTTTAATTCAATTTTCGTTTTCATTTGATAACTGGCGTAGCGAAAATACAAAAGAACTAAAATATCTCGAGAACGATTAGTCCTAGAGTAATGGCGTTTGTATTATTCTTTCAGTATAAAAACTCGTATAATAAATTCGAAATTTCGTATAATAAATTACGTATAAAAAAGCATTTAATTGATATATTTCAGCATACGGAGTCTTTCACTTTTAAATGTAACGATTTTTGCGGGCCATTTCGCAAAAAAAAAAGGCAGGTCCTTCTATCCCGAATCGTACCAAAATCTAATCAGCACCAGGGTCACTCACAAGGTCCTTACCTACCATATTTTATAAAATTCAGTTAATTAGTTTTTCAGTTAGAATGGATATAAAATTTGCACAGACAGACACACACACACACAGACGTCACGCTAAAAATAGTTTTTTTGCGTTCTAGATGTCCCAAAACGTGTAGATCCGTCGAAAACTCGAGTTGCAATTTTCTGCACGATTCCCAATACTTTCCCTATATGTTACCATGTATTGCTGAGAAAGTAAAAATCGAGATTTGTCTTAAATGGAAGGTACAGATGTCTATGGTGTATAAGAAAATATATAAAAAATTATTTTTAATTTTCATAGAATAATAATATTTAGTAATAATTTTTACTTTCCCTAATCTCCCCATTGACAATTTAACAATCCTTTTATTTTGCTTCCAAATATAATATCCTTTATTGTTATTAATAGAACAGTAGCGTAATTCATGGAAATAAAAAGAAAAGAAATATCTAAATAAATATCATGCAATCAAGAACATGTTAGAGTTCTTAAATGTATACAGAACTTTCAATGAATTGTTACTTCGAAGAGAAATGGCTTTTGTTCTTACGAACTCTGAAAAATATAAAAAAAAAAAAAAATAATAAATAAATAAATAAATAAAACTTTTACTATTATCCTTTCCATCACCCTCTTTTAGAAACGGTCCAATTAGTGAACAATGAAATGTACGTTAGAAACTTTCAGTGACTTTTAACAAGATAATAACAGACTTTACAATAAGCTTGTTATACCAAATGAAGCTCTCTCTCTCTTGAAGAAATGCATGCTGGGAATGATGTTTAAGACGCAGATCATTGAAAAAGATTATGATTGAGTATCGTCAGGTTCTTAAATTAATCGGAAACATTTTGAATGGCGCGAATACAAAAAGGAAGAGAAGCGAAATAAACGGGAATTCGATAGATTGGGAGTCGGTAATGGGGCTTCTTTCACCATATAATTAGAACGTCAGCTTCAGAGATGGGTTTAATTGGCATTTTATTTTGCCAAATTGGTATGAGACGGAAATTGACATGGTCATGTTATTGACTGGGTATTGTTTTAAATCCGACTTTAATTGGCAAAATTACGTTATTGAATCGTCGTATGTAAACTTGCAGGGATTAAGGAAGTTCTTTATGAAGTTGTCATGGAATAAAGAGTTTATGATCGATGTATGTGTTTTGGATATCTCCGAACACGAATCAACCGTTTTGTAATTGTGTCTGTGGAAACGATATCTCTGTTGAAAACAAAATATAGAGACAGCACATAATATTCCTTACAGATTCAAAGTCATTTTTCTCTTTCATAATTCATGAAATTGAGTTTAATTGCCCAAAGTGATACGGAATTATTTATTTACTTAAGTGTCAGAGAGGGAGCTGGTCCAAAGACTTTTCAACCTGACAAAACCTCGCCTCGGAAATATCAACAATGAATTGGTGTGAATGAACTTAATATCGATGAATGGCTGTTGCTTTCTAAGATGGTATTTTAAGATACATGTTCATAATATTAACATTAAAAATGTTAGGGAGGGGGCCGTGAAAGGGGGGGGGGGCAAAAACATTTTAAAAACTTTATAATATGAATGTTAAAGTAAGTATGCATCTGCTGTTTGGGACATAAAAATTCTATGAAATTATAGAAGATAAGAAAAAATACACTTGCTACATACTACCGGCCACACAACTTGATACCATAAACCCCCTGGGTTGGTCGTGTGGTCTGGGCCTTCAACTTGCTACATACTAAAACCCTGTTAGAACAAGCAGTGTAAATATAGAACTAAATTTGATGATGCGTAACACCTGATACTTGATTCATTTTGCAGTTAGTTTCAATGCAGCTTTTTACTTTCCTTATTTACATTCGAGTTTTCGACGGAAGAGCACATTTCAAGCATCCCTAATAACGAATCGAACATTTTTGAGGTCATGTCTGTGTGTGTGTGAGAAAGTATGTGTGTGTCTGTGTGTGCGTGAAAGTATGTGTGTGTGTGTGTGTGCGTGAAAGTATGTGTGTGTGTGTGAGTGAAAGTATGTGTGTGTGTGTGTGTGTGTGTGTGTGTGTCAGTGAGTTTGTGGAAACGATATCTCACGAACGAATAGAGGGATTCGAATGAAATTTGGTACAAAAATCACAATCCGTGAATACTGAAAGTCTATTGTTTTTAAACACAATCGAATGTTCAGAACCCTCCTAAAATTTCGAGTGAAATTTTGAAAAAATCATCAAAAAATCGAAACCTTTAATACAGTTACGTAAATAGACATTTCTTATGCAATTTTTCCTTAGAAAACGATTGCCATAAACTTTAGAACGCTAGCATGAACCGTTCTCGAGATATTGAACATTTTTCAAATAAATTTATCAAAAAATTCCATAAATTAAAAAAAATATTAACTGTTAAGAAAAATGTTCACTTTTCACAAGTAATATCATGCGATAAATTTGGTGATATTATTCTCGTGGATCTAACTCCTTCCATTCACGAGAAAAGATACTTTGAGTAATACTTTTGTATTTGAACGCCAAGTGTATCTGACGTGTAGATCCATCGAAAGAGGAGATTTTCGACCCCATTTTAATATTTTCCTTATACATGTGATGTGGGCAGCACTTTTCCTACAGACTAAAATTCATTTTCTCTTCCTTTCTTCCATAACGCATTCAATTGAATTTAATTGCACAAAATAGCACGGATACTTATTCGAAATAGCACCGAATTTGCTGTTTTAATTCGATTGTTATTACTTTCTCATGCGTAGTATTGACAAAGTATTGTTTCCACGAAAACTTTCGATTTAGAGGCCAATATATGTTTTAAGACCTCCTGAACACGTTTTGACTATTTTTGGAGTGATGTCCGTTGTCGATTTCTTGCGTGCACAGTAACAGCCACAAATATGAATGGATTTTTACGAAACTATATATCCGGCTTTGTTATCGAAAAATCTAGAATTAGATAGAATTTTTTTTTTTTAAATTCGAGCGAAAACTTCGAAATTTTATATATTTTTTAACATGGCAGCATAGGACAAAATTTGATATAATCATGCATAAAAGAGTTTATTTGTAGCCCAATGACCACGAGACTTAATAGTTTCAATCATTGCTGTGAAAAGTAGCCGTGTGATACATTTATTTTGGTCGTGACGTCATTAACTCCCATTGGCGAGCCAGTTAACCCCTCTCCCCAGGGGTACACTGTCAGGTATGGTATCAATTGAAAGGTTTTTTTTCAAGCGTTTTAAAGTGAAGGATGACACGCTACATTTGTAAAAATCTGATGTGGGCAACACATGACTTTCCTTATATAATGTAATGAATTTACTACTTTTACAGTAAAATAATAGGTTTTTCTTATTGTAGATACCAATATTCTTTCCAAGATATTGAATTTTCGACAATTAGTCGTCATTTTCATTGATTTAGCGTCATTTTTATCCATTTGACGAGATTTTCGTTAATTTGGCAATCTTTCAAAAAGTCGACAAATTGGCGACATTCCGCCAAATTCGTCGCCAAAATCTCGCCAAGCGTTATGGACGGAGAAATAAGTTATTCTTACAGCAGATAAATTACTATTGGCGTTCAAATTCAAAAGTATTACTCGAAGTATCTTTTTTCATGAATGGAACGAGCTAGATCCACGAGAATGATGTCACCCAATTTATCGCAATATATTACATATGAAAAGTGAACATGTTTCTCAATAGGAAATATTTTTTTTTATTTTAAATGACTTTTTGATAATTTTTTTTAAAAATGTACAATATCTTGTGAACGGTTCATGTTAGCGTTCTAAAATTTGTGTCAATCGTTTTCTAATGAAAAATTACATAAGAAATGTCTATTTGCGTAACTTTATTAGCGGTTTTGATTTTTTAACGATTTTTTCAAAATTTCATTCGAAAATTTAGGGGGGTTCTGAACATTCGATTGCGAATAAAAACAATAGGCTTCCAGTGTTTACAGATTGTGATTTTTGTACCAAATTTGGTTCGAATCGGTCCATTCGTTCGTCAGTTATCGTCTCCACAGACTCACTGACACACACACACAGACATCACTTCAAAAATGTTTGATTCGTGATCAGGAATGCTTGAAACGTGCTCTCCCGTCGAAAACTCGAATTCGAATTTTCAACTTCGTCACAATACTTTCCTTATACATTATGTATATAAGGAAAGTAATAATTTGGACCTACGATACGATTTTTTTTAATTCTGTGTGCGTGTGTGTGTGTAAAATTGGGGGGGGGGGGGGGGATTTTGGTATGAGAAAGTCGAGTTGAGCCATACTCTAGTAAAACCGGTCACCCAAACTGCTGCTGTAAACCTTTGAGTCAGTCGGGTGGTCTGGGTTTTCAACACTCCTCCAGTAAACTTTCATTTAGCAACTGGATGTTTTTTAAAATGCCGCTTTGCAAAAAAAGTGAAAAACCTAAATATTTCGAGAACACTTCGTCCTGGAATAAAAGGGTTGGTCTTATTATTTTTATCGTCAGAGATTATGTATGATACGAGCATTTAATAAATACATTAAACATATTTAGTCTTTTGTTTTAGATTTCGTCAATTTTTTAGATCCACTTCGCAAGAAAAAGCCGTTTCTATATTTTCGAACCCTGCCGAAATCGCCAAGGTACTCACAGGGAATTTGTCTGCCAAATTTTGTGAAATTTCGTCGAATAGTCTTTGAACTAGAGTATACGTATTTTGCACGGACACACAGATAGATACACACACAGAGAGAAACATTACGATAAAAGTGGTGTACTCGTGTTCTAGAGCAACGATCCCCAAAGTGTGGTACACGTACTCCAGGGGGTATGCAAATCGACACGTGGGGGTACGCCAAGAAATTTTATTATTTCCTTTCTCTCTCTCTCTATATATATATTTTTCTGAAGACAAGTTTCATATTGACAGAAGAAAAAAAAAAATCTGGAATCTGTATTCACCATAGGGATATGCGATATAAAAATAAGGGTCATAAGGGTATGCTATCAAAAATATTTAGAGACCGCACTGTTCTAGAGTGCCCGAAACGTGTAGATCCGTCGAAAACTCGAGTTTTGATTTTTGACAACGTTTCGAATGTTTCCCCTATACATTACCATGTATTGTAGCGAAAGTAAAAATGCCAGACGTAGATGCGCACCACATGCAATCCCCAAAAAACACTCCCAACGCTTAAAGAAGCACCTTTAAACGTTCACGGATTGAATGTCGACGTGAACACATTCCATCATTTAATCAGGAGATGGCAGTGAAATGTGTTCAGTGAAAAGGTTTATTTATATTCGTGGCACGTTTTGTGATACCGCAGAAAAGTAGAATTCTTCATAAACAAGGTCACTGTTTTTTGTTTTGTTTTTTATCCGTTGATATACCCATGAAAGCGACCGGAAAATGCATTATTCGTATTTACAGCCCTGAAATCGCATCTAAAGTAACGCCGACTTGTTATGCAAGCGCGTTACGTCATGGATCTCATCCATGTTTACACGAAGTTTGGATTAAGTTGAAAAGAATTCTTTTGAATGGGTTCATTAATCAAATTTAATGAGAACAAATTCTGACATTTCGCTCAGACAAAAGGACTTTATTTTGTCACCCTTGATTGTTAGAATAGGCTTGTCCTTTTCTTTCCCAACAATGCAGGAATGCGATCCATCTTAACAAAACATAATTACTGTACGATTCCGAAGAAAATATAATTTATTGTCAATGCATATATTACAACTATCCTGAATATTTTGTAAATAATATTATTAATAATTTCAAATGTTTATCATCGTAATTTTGAAATTACATTCTTTATCCTTCGCTGGAGATAACGTTTTTACAAATATCACACATTATTTTCTCCGTGTCTCTCCCCACGTCCTGAATCTTATTACTTTCCTTATATACATAATGTATAAGGAAAGTATTGTGACAGGGTCGAGAATTCGAATTCGAGTTTTCGACGGGAGAGCACGTTTCAAGCATCCCTGATCACGAATCGAACATTTTTGAAGTGATGTCTGTGTGTGTGTGTGTGTGTGTCAGTGAGTCTGTGGAGACGATAACTGACCAACGAATGGACCGATTCGAACGAAATTTGGTACAAAAATCACAATTCATAAACACTGGAAGTTTATTGTTTTTATACCCAATCGAATGGTCAGAACCCCCCTTAAATTTTCGAGTGAAATTTTGAAAAAATCGTCAAAAAAACAAAACCGCTAATAAAGTTACGCAAATAGACATTTCTTATGTAATTTTTCATTAGAAAACGATTGACATAAATTTTAGAACGGTAACATGAACCGTGCTGGAGATATTGCACATTTTTCAAAAAAATTATCAAAAAGTCATATAAAATAAAAAAAAACTTCTATTGAGATTGAGAAACATGTTCACTTTTCATATATAATACCATGCGATAAATTGGGTGACATTATTCTCGTGGATCTAGCTCGTTCCATTCATGAAAACAGATACTTTGAGTAATACTTTTGTATTTGAAAGCCAATAGTCATTTATCTGCTGTAAGAATAACGTATTTCTTCGTCCATAACGCTTGGCGGGATTTGGGTGACAAATTTGATGGAATGTCGCCAACTTGGCGACTTTTTAAAATGTTGCTACATTAACGAAAAACTCGTCAAATGGATAAAAATGACGCTAAATCAATGACGACTGGTTGATGATGACGATATGGAAAATGACGACTCATTGACGAAAATTCAATATCTTGGAAAGAATATAAATAACTACTATAAAAATAATCTATTTTTTTTACTGTAACAGTAGTAAATTCATTGCATTATATAAGGAAAGTCACGTGCTGCCCACATCAGATTTTTTTTAATCGTCAACTGTCATATCTTTCCCGTCCACTCTATAGTACAATCCGATTACAGTTCATTCCAGAAAGTTTGTGTATTGCAGGCCTGTTTGAACTTCGTCTCTTCCGCCTCTCTTCAGATTTTTACCACACGTGGAGATGGCACATGTATGAATCTATTTTGAATACACTTTCATTTTGATTTTATTTATGTCATTCTATTAGCTAGTATACTGTACCTATGGGATTTAAAGTTATGTGGCGGGGCTGCATTGCATCACTCACTGCTATGAAAGTCATCCCCGATCATACCCTCGAACCCGAAGAATTCTTTTGGGCCTAATGGTATAGCAGAGGATCCGCAAGCTTTAGGTTCCGAGTTCGAACCTATCCCCCACCATCGGGGATCTGCAGATATACTATCGCCATTGTTAGAAATTGGCTATTATATCGGTTTTAATTTAGAATGTACGTACAGTCCTGAGGACAAGTGCAGTTCTAAATTGACCTCCATTTTTTAAACTGTTTACTCTCATTGTTTCTTGACGTGGTATTTCCTCCATATATAGGTATCTACTGTTTGTTACTCTGTGTTTTGATGTATTTTTCAGGCACATATTGTTATTGCTTTTTTCAATTTTGTCGCTTCTATTTTAATTACTGATCAGTTTGTGTGATGTTGGGGATGGGCTCTTTTCGCTTTGCGGGTATTTTTTTACTCATGAATTTAACATGAATTATTCGAAATTTAAGGTAATTAATTGTAGGGCATGTATCCCCGGTCGGATCGCAAATAAATGTGAAATACTTGCTCTTTCACTTTAACAAAGCATCGCATATAACATACGATCCGTGGACTACAGGTTAGACACCACTATTTTAAAACGCCCAAAGCGGGTAGATCCTTCGAATTACAAGTTTCGACCCCAATCCAATACCTATCCTTCTACTATATATTCGCCGTAGGCACATAAATCCGTACTTAAATTTTATACTTCTCTTCACACCTCATCAATCATTAAACAATCGTAAGGTTCACTTCACTTCCTAAAATGTCCCTTGCTTAAAGCAGGAAATACATTGAGTTGTAACACTCGTGAGATTTTAAATATCACAGTATTCATTCCCATCGGAAAACTTAAACAGGTCAAAAATAAAATATTGAAATTATAGCCATTATAGTTCGAAAACTAAGAACTCGATCTGAAATCCAATTATGTATCCTTGTAGGGTTTTTCAAAAGGCTACAAATTACTTGCTTAAGGTTCATAGCTAACACTTTTAGTTTTCGGGATAAAAGCATTACAAACTTGAGAAACGGAAAATGTACAATCTTCTTCAACTTGACAAGACGATTGCTCAAAATTTATAACAGCTTTGCAATAAAAAAAAAAAAAAAATCTTGAAATTGAATTTCCTATTATACGATTTTGTTGCTTACTGTTTCTAGCTATATTTTAATGTTTAAAAGATATTCAGATGAAAGTAAGCAAAGAGAAATAAAAACTCGCTCGGACAAAAACTTTTTAGTTTTATCGAGAAAAAACAATAGGTCTAAATATAAAAATATTGAATTAATTTTTGTATATTCATAGATGACCAACAAAATAAGTATAAATTATAATAAGTGTAAATTATTTACATTTCTATCAATTAGATTCGGAGATATAAGATTCCAAAGTGTTTATATTTTTCGTAACGCTCCGACTTTAGCCAGAGATACTCCCCCCACCCCCCGATCATAGATGTTAATCACATCAAAAGCTCTTAAAAGTACATTTTATTTCTTTACACTCAACAACTATATGCGAAACTATATGCAACTATATACAACTATATGCGACACGGCAATAAGTATGGTCAAGTCATAGCTCAGCAATATAGGGTCATACGCAAAGTATTAACCATGTTATTGGAATTTTTATCAATGCTAAAAGCTTCAAAAAAAGTCCAGGTCAAAAAGCTAACGTTACATTTTGACTACTAATGTAGATTTAAAAAATCTGATGTGGGCAACATATGATTTTCCTTATATAATGTAATGAATTTACTACTTTTACAGTAAAAAAATAGGTTTTTCTTATAGTAGATACTAATATTCTGTCCAAGATATTGAATTTTCGCCAATTGAATGTCGTCATTTTCATTGATTTAGCGTCATTTTTATCCATTTGGCGAGATTTTCGTTAATTTGGCAACATTTCAAAAAGTCGCCAAGTTGGCGACATTCCACCAAATTCGTCGCCAAAATCTCGCCAAGCGTTATGGACGAAGAAATAAGTTGTTCTTACAGCAGATAAATAACTATTGACGTTCAAATACAAAAGTATTACTCAAAGTATCTTTTTTCATAAATGGAACGAGCTAGATCCACGAGAATTATGTCACCCAATTTATTGCATGGTATTACATATGAAAAGTGAACATGTTTCTTAATAGGAAATATTTTTTTTCACTTTATATGACTTTTTAATATTTTTTTTTAAAAATGTGCAATATCTCGAGAACGGTTCATGTTAGCGTTCTAAAATTTATGTCAATTGTTTTCTAATGAAAAATTACATAAGAAATGTCTATTTTCGTAACTTTATTAGTGGTTTTGATTTTATGACGTTTTTTTCAAATTTTTATTCGAAAATTTAGGGGGGTTCTGAATATTCAATTACGTATAAAAACAATAGGCTTCCAGTGTTTACGGATTGTGATTTTTGTACCAAATTTGGTTCAGATCGGTTCATTCGTTCGTCAGTTATCGTCTCCATAGACTCACTGACACACACACACATACTTTCACACACACACACACAGGCATCACTTCAAAAATGTTTGATTCGTGATCAGGGATGCTTGAAACGTGCTCTCCCGTCGAAAACTCGATTTCGAATTTTCGACCCCGTCACAATACTTTCCTTATACATTATGTATATAAGGAAAGTAAAAAAATCAAATCGATGGCTGACCATCCAGCAGTGATTTGTTATAAAAGATTCACTAATCTTTTTACATAATCAACTTTATGCTTTTTATGGATAATACTTTAAAACATAGCCTATATAAATCCAATATAGCCTACATTGACAAGAAATTTTACCTATATACGATAGCCTACATTAACAAGAAATTGTTCGCACTAGCAACAATATTTGGTTCTCCCTGTTTTATCCCCCCTTCATTTTTCATGCCCATATATCCTGGGGTTTTCATTGTAATTTTCGTGTTCATTTTTTCTACTTTAATATAGATATATATACTCAGCTGAGTACTCATAATTGTCAATTTTGCTTCCCTTGAGCATTTAAAAAAGATAAAAAAAATCTGATGTGGGCAGCACATGACTTTCCCTGCAGACTTATATCCATGTTCTCTTTATTTTAATTAAATTTATTTCACTTTTAATTCAATTTTCGTTCTCATTCGGTAACCGGACTTATTTTCAAAGGTGGCGTAGAGAAAATACGAAAAACTAAAATATCTCGAGAACGGCTAGTCCTAATGTCCGGTTACCGAATGAGAACGAAAATTGAATTAAAAGTGAAATAAATTTAAAAATAAATAAAGAGAACGTGATTATAAACGTCTGCAGGGAAAGTCATGTGCTGCCCACATCAGATTTTTTAAATTGTACGAAGACTTTTGTGAAGTAACTTTTTGGTTACTTTTTGATTATTAATTTTTCAAAAAAAGAAAAAGTTTACTATGTTTTTAAAATATTTTATGTAGTTTTGTTTAGAACAAGTTGTAAATATTATTAAAAAATTCCCATTCCGAAATATTAGTTTTTATTAATGGATAGAGCAGTATTTCATTGAAATTCGTAAGTGTACGAACACTTTTGCGAGCCTTATGGTTGGTCTTATTCTTTTCTGCGCTAAAAATTACGTAATAAACAAGTATTTAATGGATATATTTGAGCATACGTAGTTCTTTAGTTTAGATTTGGACGATTTTTGCGGGCCATTCTGCAAAAAAAGGCAGGTTATTTTTTTCTGAATCGTACCAAAATCTAATCAGCACCAGGGTGACCTATACGTGACTTATCTACCGAATTTTGTGAAATTCGGTCCATTAGTTCTTCAGCTACAGTGGATACAAGCTTTTGCGGGCCATTTCACAAAAAAGGCGGGTTCTTTTATTCCGAATCGTACCCAAAACTAATCAGCACCAGCCCCGCCCACAAGTGACTTACCTACAAAATTTTGTGAAATTCGGTCCATTAGTTTTTTAGTTAGAGTGGATACAAAATCTGCACAGACAGACACACAGACGTCTCGCTAAAAATGGTTTTTTCGTATTCTAGAGGTCTCGAAACGTGTAGATCCGTCGAAAACTCGAGTTGTGATTTTCGGCATGATTCCAATACTTTCCCTATACATTACCATGTATTGCAGGGAAAGTAATAACTAAGATAGATATATTTTACAGTATTTGTTTTAAAATATATCTTCTACATAGTATTAACATTATTTAAGAAATTACTATTTTTGACAATATTACTTGGTGAAATTGTTGATACGCGTTTGGGCCTTGAGAATCAGTGATATGCCAATGTCGACCCCAAAATCATCCTTTTCTTCCACCAGATGGCAACAGCAGTGATTTTAAGGCTGTTGAAGAGCACTATTTAGAATAATTTTCCGCATTTGTTTGAAGTTTTGGAACTTTGCCATTAACAGGTAAGTGAAAACACAATGTTATTACTCACGTTTGATGAAAATATTTATTACCTGCCATTCCTGACACACATTTAGTTATTATTAATATTAATGAAAAATAAAAAATACTAAATCTCCTGTTAGTGCATAAAAGAGGATTGGACACAGTGCATTTCGCAATCTTAGTTTCGATTTTCAAGCGGAACAAAAACAAACACATATACAGTGGCTCGCAAAAGTGTTCGTACACTTACGAATTTCAATGAAATACTGCTCTATCCATTAATAAAAACTAATATTTCGGAATGGGAATTTTTTAATAATATTTACAACTTGTTCTAAACAAAACTACATAAAATATTTTAAAAACATAGTAAACTTTTTCTTTTTTTGAAAAATTAATAATCAAAAAGTTACTCCACAAAAGTCTTCGTACAATTTAAAAAATCTGATGTGGGCAGCACATGACTTTCCCTGCAGACGTTTATAATCACGTTCTCTTTATTTATTTTTAAATTTATTTCACTTTTAATTCAATTTTCGTTCTCATTCGGTAACCGGACTTATTATTAAAGGTGGCGTAGAGAAAATACGAAAAACTAAAATATCTCGATAACGGCTAGTCCTAGTGTAATGGGGTTGATCTTTTTATTTTCGTCGTTAAAAATTACGTATTAAACGAGCATTTAATGGATATATTTGAGTATATCTAGTTCATTAGTTTAGATTTTGACGATTTTTGCTGGCCATTTTGCAAAAAAAAAAGGCAGGTTATTTTTTTTCGAATCGTACCAAAATCTAATCAGCACCAGGGTAATCCACAAGTGACTCATCTACCAAATTTTGTGAAATTCGGTTCATTAGTTTTTCAGTTACAGTGGATACAAGCTTTTGCGGGCCATTTCGCAAAAAAAAGGCGGGTTCTTTTATAACGAACCGTACCCAAAACTAATCAGCACCAGATTCGTCCACAAGTGACTTACCTACCAAATTTTATGAAATTCGGTCGATTACTTTTTTAATTAGAGTGGATACAAAATCTGCACAGACAGACACACACACAGACGTCACGCTAAAAATGGTTTTTTCGTATTCTACAGATCTCGAAACGTGTAGATCCGTCGAAAACTCGAGTTGTGATTTTCGGCGTAATTCCAATACTTTCCCTATACATTACCATGTATTGCAGGGAAAGTAAAAAAATATCTACATAGAGTAAATATTGTAATATTTCGGTAAATTAGTACTTAGTAGGATATCCTCTAGCATCCACAACAGCTTTTAAACGTCTGGGAATAGAGTTTACTTTTTTTTATAATTTCTGTATCAATGTTCTTCCATTCTTCGATCATTACTGTTTTTAGTTCGCTTTTCATTTTAATGTCGTATCTTCGTACTCAAACCTCCAGTTCTCTCCAAATGTCTTCTATTGGGTTTAAATCCGGCGACTTAGGTGGTGTTTTCAGAACTTGTGGACAATTATGGAGACACCAGAGGTGAACATTGAGAGCTGTGTGCTTAGGATCGTTATCTTGATAAAAAAACAAAGTTGTTTCCAATACCCAAATTTTGGGCTCATAATTTTAAATTGCCTTTTCAAATATTTAAATAAAAAGAATGATTCATTATGCCATCAATAAATGTCAAATTACCTAGTCATGATGCTGACATGCACCCCCACACAAGGGCACCTCTACCACCATAATGTTCCAACTAAGTTCTTGGGATTAATTTCCTCATTTTTTATACGCCCATCGGAACCAAAAATGTTAAATTTGCTTTCATCTGCAAATAAGACATGATTTCAATACGTTACAGGCTTATTTATCATTGATTTTGCGAAAGAAAACGAAAGCTTTCTATATTTCGCACTTTACAAAAAATTTTCTTCGGGCAGAACGCCTATATAATCCAGCTGATCTGAGCACTCGTCGAGCAGTTTCGGGTTTAATTGAAGTAGGAAAGTTTTTAGTAAATTCTGTAGAAATTTTTACAGCATTCAAACGTGGATTTTTCACACATTTTCTAACTACAAATCTCTGATCACGTTGAATTAACTTTGCCGGATGACCTTTCCTTACCTTGTTTTCGATTCGATTTTCTTCTTTAAAGCGTTTTATTACATACTGCACCGTAGAATGGGATAAATTTACTAATTTAGCGGTATTACGAACTGATTTACCACTACTGTGATGAAAAATAATCCATTTTCGAATGCTGTCCGTTGTTTCCTTACGACTACGAGCCATTGTTAAATGATACTAAATATTACGAAGTAAGCAAGCAAAGATTAACGCGAAACGCTTTTTTAAATGTCACCAATGCAAAAATTAAAAAAAGCGACAGAGGATAATTTTATTTATGAATTCATCCGAAAATGTTTCGGTATACGATCACTTTTGTGACGTGTTCTTTCTCTGCCTCCTTGCATTTTCATTTTTATAAAAAAAAAAAAAAAGTTAGATTCTACTCAGGAGGAACTTTCTTCACATGGAGATGATTTGAAAAAATATTGAACTTTATATTCGAATTCAATTCCAGGCGACAGCGCTTTTTCTATAAATTTTTAAAGTGTACGAACACTTTTGGGAGCCACTGTATGTCATTTCTGTCAGTCACATTTCTGACGCGGGAACATATTGAATACGCATTAAAATCCCATTAATCATGTTAAACACCTCTATTAAAATCTTAGAACTTATTCCATAAAACAAATTTCTAGAAAATATAAAATTTAAAAAATGGGAGGGGGGGGGGACCTGAAAATCGATAATTATTAGTATTCAGTCATACAACACTGCTTTTTATCAATTACTTGCATAACATTCCTTTTGGCAATCTGTATAGAGTTTGAGATTACTCTTAAATTTTGTAAAATCCCGCGTTGTCCCAACCGGGAATCGAACCACGGATGTTCGTACGGGTCAGCCAACGCTCTATCGTTGAGCTACTGAGACATAAATGCAAGCTCTTATAGCTTTAAGTGGACTCTGCATTATCCACCCTCTAATGTCAGATTGGCGTGCAACTGACAATCTGACTAACACCATCTCCCGATATTTTTTACCTCAGGTTAGCCTTTAGCTGCTATTTTTATGCTCCAAATTAACTTAGTGACGTTGACTTTCCGATTTTAAATCGGTGCTCAATATACTAGTCCACCGAATCTAGGCTAATCGTACCAGGGTCACTTTCAGACGTCCGGCATCTTTGTACTGAGACACAGGGTGGATTTGTTTGAGCGCCATTGTAAAGTCCCTTGCTGTCCCAACCGGGAATCAAACCACGGTTCTTCGTACTTGCCAACTGGCACTCTAACGGTGAACTACTGGGGCGGAATTGCAAGCTCTTAAAATCGAAGTGGACGCTCCAATTTAACTTCATTTCTCCTTAATCGTCGAATCTTCGTATAGGGATGCGTCCGAGCCCCGCCTTGGCCATCACCTTGACCGCGCCTTATTCGTTTCTTCTCACCTTCAGCATTACATCATTCCCATTCAGCATGTAATACACACACACAAAAAAACAAGCGATCCAGGCAATTGTTTGCACCTCCAGTCTCGCCACGCTTCGGCGCCCTGGATGACCTTAGCAGGGAAAGTGTGCAAGCGTTTGGCCACTCACTACAAATGGGCGGATTGCTCAGACTAAGATGACAATGTTAAGTAATTTGTAATTGTGTTCAGCTGGTTATGTGCGAGGAATTCAAAAACGCCTCTTAGATTATTAGATGAGATACTGCAATGCGAAGCTTTTTATACGCGGGACTTCGACTCTGACGTTCTTAGCTGTGGAAAAGAGAAATATCTGGAGTGAGAGATCCTCCACTGTATCGAATGTTCCACATTGTTTTGATTCACTTATATCGTGATTAATATTAAAAAAATCTGATGTGGGCGACACATGACTTTCCTTATATAATGCAATGAATTTACTACTTTAACAGTAAAAACAATAGGTTATTCTTATGGTAGATATATTCTTTCCAAGATATTGATAATTTTCGTCAATGAGTCGTCATTTTCATTGATTTAGCCTCATTTTTATCCATTTGGCGAGATATTCGTTAATTTAGCAACATTTAAACAAGTCGCCAAGTTGGCGACATTCTACCAAATTCGTCGCCAAAATCTCGCCAAGCGTTATGGATGGAGAAATAATTTATTCTTACAGCAGATAAATGACTATTGGCGTTCAAATACAAAAGTATTACTCAAAGTATTTTTTTTCATGAATGGAACGAGCTAGATCCACGAGAATGAAGTCACCCAATTTATCGCATGATATTACATATGAAAAGTGAACATGTTTCTCAATAGGTAATACTTTTTTTTATTTTACAGGATTTTTTGATAATTCTTTTAAAAAATGTACAATATCTCTAGAACGGTTCATGTTAGCGTTCTAAAAATTGTGTCAATCATTTTCTAATGAAAAATTACATAAGAAAAGTCTATTTGCTTAACTTTATTAAAGGTTTTGATTTTTTAATGATTTTTTCAAAATTTCACTCGAAAATTTAGGGAGTTCTGAACATTCGATTGCATATAAAAACAATAAGCTTCCAGTATTCACGGATTGTGATTTTTGTACCAAATTTCGTTCGAATCGGTCCATTCATTCGTCAGTTATCGTCTCCACAGACTCACTGACACACACACATACAGACATCACCTCAAAAATGTTTGATTCGTGATCAGGAATGCTTGAAACGTGCTCTCCCGTCGAAAACTCGAATTCGAATTTTCGACCCCGTCACAATACTTTCCTTATACATATGTATATAAGGAAAGTAATAAAAGTGACTGTAGTGGTGACTCGACTAAACAGCGTATTCATTCCGTTTCCTTTTTCTATATTTTTAAAAATTTGGAGAACTTAATACAGAAAGAAGAGGCTTCCTAACACATTATTTGCTTTTTTCTGAGAATGAGTAAAATGTCACTTGTACCCTTTTGGTTGTCATCCAGTCTTTTTCTTTAAAATAAAGCACACATACACACATTTGTCCCCTCCCCCGATCTCCTCCATTTCCCTTTTTCAAAGTTAGAAAACTCAATGATCAAATATTGAGAAACATGTTCACTTTTCATATGTCATACCATGCGATAAATCGGGTGACATCATTCTCGTGGATCTAGCTCGTTCCATTCATGAAAAAAAATACTTTGAGTAATACTTTTGTATTTGAACGCCAATAGTCATTTATCTGCTATAAGAATAACTTATTTCTCCGTCCATAAAGCTTGGCGAGATTTTGGCGACGAATTAGGCGAAATGTCGCCAACTTGGCGACTTTTTGAAATATTGCGAAATTAACGAAAATCTCGCCAAATGGATAAAAGTGACGCTAAATCAAATAAAATGACGACTAATTGTCGAAAATTCAATATCTTGGGAAGAATATAAGTATCTACTATAAGAATAACATTTTTTTAACTGTAAAAGTAGTAAATTCATTGCATTATATAAGGAAAGTCAGGTGTTGCCCACATCAGATTCAGAAAAGGAGTTTGGAAAGAGTATTACATTTTACTTTCAAATTAATTAAAAAAAAAAAAAAAAAGTGGAAAATTTTCCGACCCACATCTCTAATTGTAGTGATAATATTGAATATATTTATTTTTCTTATGATTTTACCATTTTAGTTTTAAAATGGAAATTCTGTAAATTACGATTTGTAAATTAAATTTGTTCTGTAAACAAAGTCCGTTTTGAAAATGACGTCATTCGCTTTTAAATTAGAAAGTATATATATATATATATATATATATATATATATATATATATATATATATATATATATAATGGGCTATTTTCGTTTAACATATCTTATTTTTTCTCATGTCTTTCGATTTTGGAAAAATATTCGCAAAACTGAGGGCCATCCCCTTGTTCAACAATCTTGAAAATCAATAACCTTTTGACATGACTGAGTGAAATAACAATGAAAACTTTCATTGTGGTATCTAAATCCGTTTGAGAGATATCCAATAACTCACACATAGACATCGCATTTTTGACTCCATCACAAGACTTTGTCTTTCCATATACAGCGATGTTAGCTACCATTTAAGGATTTACAGCACCTTTGGGAGCAGATAAAATGCTATTTGAGTTTAGGTCTATAAGGTTTAGAAGTGACTCATAGGGAAATTTTTAACAAACTACATTTTGTTTTCTAGCTTGTATGAATTAAATGTTTCCTAGCATAAAATATACAAATCAACAAGAAAGATCAATCATGCATAAAGCATTCATTATGAACCATTTTCCAACTCAAATGCAATTTTATTTAAACATCTCTAAAATGCGTTACATTCAGCGATAACATATTTTAAATTATCACAGTACTACAATAATTTATTATATTTGAAAACTTAAAACTTCATCCAACAACAAAAAAAAAATGAATTTTATCCAAATGACGTCATCAAAATATAAATCGTCTGGCTCTCTATGTAATAGTAGTGAATATTTTATTCATACATTTTTATTCCAGACTCCAGAGTTAAATAATTTTGCATGAAAAAAATTCAGCAATTCTTATACAGCTCATCTTATAGTCACTTGTTTATATCCTGCATACATTAAAATTAGGCTTCGTTGTAGAAATAATCAAAGTTTGATCATCGTTTAAACTAAAAAATATTACAATTGCGTTGGCACAGAATATACATGCACAGAAAATACGCAAAAATAAAGCGGTTTTAGGACGGATACAACGACTAAATATGAATTAAAAAGAATTTTAAAAATCACAATTTTGACACTACGAAAAAAAGATGGATGCCATATTTATTCTGAAGTGGGACACGAGATCTCTTCCTATTATATGGGTGTAATTATTATTTTAATTTTTATTTAAAAAACTACCGAACATATTTTGCTGAATTTTTTTTATATATATTTTATGGGATAATTTGAGTATTTCCTAAAATTTTCGATGCAGTGTGTGAATTTTAACTTCACTTAAAAGTGTTTGAAAAATTAGGTCCCATAGAGTTCAATGTATTTCATTTTTTCAACCGGAGTTCAATCCAAAACTAATTGGGTGATATTATCCATTTATATTCCCATAGGTTCCACAGACCGTCTGAACAACATACTAAAATTTCATTTTAATAAAGTCCTTTTTACGGCAGTTATCGTGCGAACGGACAGACAGACAGAATGAACAAAGCCATAAACACTTTTCAACTATGTTGTATAGTGTTAAAAAATAAAAATAAAACACAAATTACATTTTCTAATGCAGGGATGGATTTATATGTCGAGGGTGGCCGTAAGAGGGTTACTTTCTGGGGGCACCATTGACATTACTATATTTTGCGTCCTTATGGTAAAGTTTTAATTATTTAAGTTTGCACAAATGAAATAAATAAAAATATTCATTTGAAAAGGAAACACCAGCACTGTCTTTGATTTTTTATTTTTTAACTTTTAATTTTTTAACATTTTCTAAAATTAATGGTCGCTAACATTTTCTAACATTTTCTAGAGGTCCTGTAAATTGAAATTGCTTTTTTAGATATCAGTTTTTCAGCATCTTATCTGCGAGAATATAGAAAATAATTATTCCCCTAATTAAGTAAAAAATTGGTAATAATTTTAAATTAGAAATTGTGAAATTTGGGAGCCTTCTCTGAAGTAAAGATCCTAAACAGTTATTTAGTTAAAACATGTGAATACTAAATACGATTACAATGGATTAATACTCCGGAATTAATTCTTATCTGTAATAAGAAAATAAAATAAAATAATGATCATAAAATATGTTATCTTAGAAAAATGTTTAAGCTGAGCAAAAAAATAAAAGTTCACCGCTGACGACCTAAAATTATAAATTTCATGTTTTGGAGTAGGATGGGAGCACATTTCTTAAGGAAACCTGTTTCGGAGCAGTTTGGAGCAGTTCGGAGCGATGGGAAAATAATTAACATCACTTCATATATTATGCGTTGTAGGGAAAGTATAAGTATATCTTTTTATGGGATTTCATTTTACAAAAATTGAACTGGCGCAAAAACCGGAAAAACATGGAGAAAAAAACAAAATCATGATAAAGAAAACAAAAGGATATAATAAAGAGGGCAAAACAGACATGGAAGACAAAGCAATCAAACGAAATAAAAATTGGTAGACAAAAAAAAATCTGGTAGGTAAAACAAAAAAAAGTCTAGGAAGAAACAAAAAGCACATGGTAGAGAAAACAAAAGGAACATGGTGGAGAAAATAAAAAACCGACATGGTGGAGAAAACAAAAAACCGACATGGTGGAGAATAACTATATGATTGAGAACATGATAGATAAAATAATGGTAGATAAATTCAAAACATGGTGGTAAAAATAAAAAGACCAAACTGAAAAAAGAACATGATGTAGAAAACAAATTCAATATCGTGGAGAATAACAACAAGAACACGATAAAAAATGGTAAAGAAAATAAAAAAACATGGTGGTGAAAATAAAAAGACCATTGTAGAGAAAAAAAAAAGAACAAATGTTTTATGCCAAACAAAAGTTTGGCATAAGATGTCCCTCCAAAGAAGGAATACGTTTGTTCTGCCTTCCTGGAGCGACTGCTCTGTTTTTCAAATCCTGAAGAAAAAGATTCAATTTGCCTCCGAAACCGGTTGATGCTATTTCATCAAAGAATATATTTTTAAATACAGGAAATTAAAAATAATAATTAAGAAAAATATGTTAATCTCATTTAAAATTAATTTTCACCACCAATAGCCATCAAACGAATAATTTTAATGAACAAAGACTGGAGGGGGATTCGTACTCTTTCCAAAGCTAAAATTCCAAGTAATCGTCTGGTATTCATTGCAACGTAAAAATGAACTACGTCTCGTATATCGGAGGCGTGTTCATCTTTAGAAGACGCAAACACTACCACGTTTGTTTTGCAACAAAAGTCGAACAGAGTGTATATGCCGGTGTTTTTCTTTTTATACCTTTCCGGTTTTGAGATGACTTATAAGGTATGAGAGGACTCTGGGGTGACCTTGGCATTCCTTGGCGATCTATCCTTCGAAATGAGTGGCGCGAGCATTCTGACACTTGATTTATCGCCTAACGGATTTAAGGAGATATTTTTTTTTTATTTATATATATATATTTTCTATGCGTGGGTGAATTTCAGGATCGAATTTTGCGATCCAGCTGATAAATGTTGTAAACACGAATGTCCTTCCTTTTACAAACTCTACCCTCGTAATGCCTAGTAGCATACAGAGGTACACTTTCTGTATACCTGTACCGACCTTAAGAGGATATACCTCAACCTCGACCCTATAAGAGCTCTTGTAAGGTCGATGGGGTATAGTGACAGAGAGGCAAAGCCTAAAAAGGAACTTCAAAACTAATAGTTACTTCAATGACTCCACTTAGCACAACTTTGAGCAAGCATACAGAGAGCAATCATACAAAGGTAGAATACATGTTACATAACCTTGGCAGCAAATTCTCAGCATAAATATAGCACAGGAAAACGTTAGGGCATTCCAATATATATGACATCTGGATATTTGTTTCTTCAATGTGAGAAATTCTCTTAAAGAATGAGTGGGCAAAGACTAATTCTGCATATTTGGGACTTTGTGTGGTTCATTGCATGACGAATTTAGGTTATCTTATTGAAAATATAATTAATAATTTAATTTTTTTCAACTACGATCGACTTGTTAATTGTATATAGAAGACAGAACGATGACTGGAACGAACACCGTTTATGCAAATTTTGGGTTATGTAGTTATTTTTGAAGATAAGCTATTTGATAAAATGTTAGTGAGAGTTAGCTTTGTTGATCCGTTTATAGTATAATGTGGGTGTGAAATGATAAGACATCGTAAAAGAATTAGCAAGTCACTTTATTCAGCCACTTCAGGTATACATTTTTTCTCGAGTCAAACGTTTCACATTTTTCTGCGTTGCCAGATTCTGTCTCGTGTTTTACACAGGAAACAGAAAACCATGGGGTTCTTTCGTTGCAATTACATGGCTATCCGTGACATCCTCCCCACTCTGACCAACCTTCAATGGTACTAGTCTATAAATCAGTTGTAGTCGTCCACAAATTTTTTTATTGTCTTTTATTCTTAAAATGCGGGTACGACACTTATTATCCCGTCCTCAAACAAGTTTATCTATTCGAGCTTTGTTCCACATGTGATGGAATAATTGTTCATCTTGTAGCACAATATCATTAATCTGTATCGCTGACGTTCCACGTGCATTTCCAACTTCGTGGAATGTTCTCAAATTAAGTAAATATTCTCGTCCTCAGATTACCGACTTTGTCAGCTGCTTCATACATTCTTTGCCGCAACGCATTCAAGAAGTTGGTGACAAGAATGGACATCTTACGTCTTATTGAATTGTAATGTTTTATGTATATATTAGCTATTATAGTATGCTGTACCAAATTAAATAATATTAAACTTCTCTGTATATGATAGTATTTTTTTTTAAGTTATGTCTTTTAGTTACTAAGTTTGAAGCAAATTGTGCCAAGCACAAAAAAATAAATAAATATATAAACAGAAAAAGAAATAAATTAATTTTTTAAAAAATGCGATGCGCATATGTGCTAAAAATCAAAATCAAATAGTCAAAGAAACACCATAGAATTTCAAATTAAATCAGTCTAAGTAGAAATTGAAAATGCATTGGTTTGAATAAAATGCCGATGATTTTCCCAATTTCGTAAGGGGGATTAATTTTTGGCTTCAATACACCTCATTTAATATTAACATACATACATACATACAACTTGATACGTCAGTTCGGCGCATTAGCGGTCGATTTCACGATGTCTTCTACAGACTAAAAAAGTAATACATAATATTAATATATTAGTGGTTAAAAATGTTATTTATGTATCCGTATTACGTATAAAAGCTGCCCACATTGCTGCCGTCGAAAAAAATTTAGCCATGACCTACTTAACTATAAATAAAATAAAATGAAAATTTAGATTTGATTTGGCTAGTCATTATGAAATCCTCGCTGAAACGCTATATCAATTTCCCTATTTTATCTCGTTCACTGTAGCATCGGCGGAAATAGTGATTTGGAATCAAACCATGCGTTTAAATTTCTTCCACCTCTTACATATTTATTAAAAATCAAACACTATTAGAATGTTCCACGAGAGCTCGGAATATGAAAAATGTGAATCGTCAAACGTGGGTGTGATCATATACACTAACTATATAATAGGCATTGAACTAGCTGATTAACTAAGTGAGTGAGTGAGGGGGGCCATTTCCACTAATCTAAAATCTTGGTTTGTGTTCTATTCGATGCGTCTCAGTTTCTTGATCTGGGGAAAAATATAAAATTTTACAAATTTGAATTAAAGGTGTCGGTGTAGAGAAATTAAAAATCTGATGTAGGCAACACATGACTTTCCCTGCAGACTCAAATCCATATTTTTTTTTCTTTAATAATTCATTAAATTGAGTTTAATTGCACAAAATGACACTAAATTTACAATTTTTAATTCAATTTCTTTTTTTATTTGGTAATTAGACATTTTTCTAAAAGTGGCATAACTAAATTCGAAAAATCTCAAATATCTCGACAATGGTTAGTCCTAGAGTAATAGAGTTTGTTCTTATTATTTTCCTCATCAAAAATTACTTATATAGCAACCATTTAATTGATATATTTGAACATACGTAGGTTTTTTTTAGATTTTGCGATTTTTGAGGGTCATTTCGTAAAAAAAGGCAGGTTGTTCTTTTCCGATTAATACCAAAATCTAATCAGCACCACAGTATCGTACAAGTAACTTATCTACGTGGGTGCGGTAGCTCACTGGTCAGCGCGCGAGAATTGCACTCGGTAGACCCGGGTTCGATTCCCTCCGCTGGAAAAAGAAAAAACTGCCGCCGTGTTCACGCGGAGTACGATCACGCTAAACATGTGGGTCCGTAAGTTCTCAGGGGTGCGGAACTAAACCTGTAAACCGAAAGGTAGGCCAGGTCCGTACTGCTGTCTCCAAGTAACTTATCTACCAAATTTTGTGAAATTTGGTCAATTAGTATTTTAGCTAAAGTGGATACATGAAATTTTTACGGGTCATTTCGCAACAAAAAAAAAAGAGGGTTCTGTTTTTACGAATCGTACCAAAAACTAGTCAGCACCAGGGTCATACCCAAGTGACTTACCTACCAAATTTTATGGAATTCGGTCCATTAGTTTTTGAGTTAGAGTGGATACATACATTGCACAGACAGACCGATAGACACACGCAGACAGACAGACACACACACAGACGTCACGTTAAAAATAGTTTTTTCGTATTCTAGAGGTCTCGAAACGTGTAGATCCGTCGAAAACTCGAGTTGCGATTTTCGACATGATTCCAATACTTTCCCTATACATTACCATGTATTGCAGGGAAAGTAAAAACAAATATATATATCAGTATGTAGATGCACAGAATTTAAGCAAAAATAAAGTGGTTTTAGGACGGATACAACACTCAATATGAATTAAAAAGAACTTAAAAAATCACAATTTTGAGACAAGATGGATGCCATATATCATTTTGAAGTGGGTCATGTGATCTTTTCATATCATGGTCACGTGATCGCTTCATATAAGAGGTGTAATTATTATTTTAATTTTTATTTAAAAAACTACTGAATATATTTCGCTGAATTTTTTTTATATATTTTATGGAACAATTTGAATATTACCTAAAACTTTCGAAGCAATTTGTGAATTTTAAATCCCCTTAAAAAATGTTTGAAAAATTAGGTCCCATAGGGTTCAATGTATTTCATTTTTTCAACCCGGGTTCAATCCAAAACTAATTGGGTGATATTATTCATTTATATTCCCATAGGTCCTACAGACCGTCTGAACAACATACTAAAATTTCATTTCGATTAAGTCATTTTTACGGCAGTTATCGTACTAACGGACAGACAGACAGAATGAACAAAGTCATAAACACTTTTCAACTTTGTTGTAAAGTGTTAAAAAATGAGCACCGGAACAGATTGAAAAGAGTTTGCTTTGCGGTCCGCATGGACTCCATCGTAACAATTAAGGGTTAAGGGGACAGCAAAGCTATTTCAAAAAATTATATAAAATGTTCATCGGGTGAAAGAAATAGGCTCTTGAATAATTGCGGCCCGCAGCATTCGCTTACTTTGCCTATAGTAAAAGATGGTCCTGGGTAAGCTTGGCTGTATGAATTATTTCATGTATTGCTACAAAAAGGAAGACCAGGTGCTTAAGCCTTGTCCGTTATGTATGAGAGCCAAGACTACTTGTATTGTTTAAATTGCCCCGTGTTCACGCGAAGTACGGGCACGTTAAATTTGTGGGTCCATAAGTCCTTCCGAGAGATTCGTGGTAGGGGAAGGAGGGTACGGCCCCTGTGGCTGCCGCCCCCACTGGGTTCCGGTCTAAATTGGGTAGCACTCCCCGTCCATCCAAACAGATACTTTACACTTTTGGGTGCGTCGGCCAGTCTGGGTCGAAGACGAAGTCTACTTGTATGAGGTTGATGCTCCTGCCTTCTGGTAGTGTATATTAAAATCTAAAGAGAGGTTTCTAAAAATTGAACTGGACAACACAAGGTGTTTGAGTGTGTGTGGAGGGCCAATTTCGTTTAAAAATAAGATAGTGTGGCGCTTTTGCGTCGCCGGGCCCCGAACCAGGGACCTGATGCATTGTAGACCGACATTATAATCACTGAGCAAAAGCTAGCTCCTCCTCTGTTCTTATAATTCGGGTTTGGCTCCTGTGGCATCTTTGATAGATGTCTTTGCTGCCGCACACTCCCCTCGCTGATGAGGAGGCCGAGAGGCGTGTCGCCTCGGCGTGACGTCAGAGCCGGGAGGCGTGTTGCCTCGGCGTGACGGACAGTTGTGGTCAACCAGGAAGGGAGTGTCAAGGCTTCTGACTCCTTGTGGTGCTGCCATCTCGTGCTGAGAGGCGAAGTCGTTGGAGAAGGTTGCGTCTTTCAAACGTCCAGTCATCATTGTGGCGATTGTGCGTCGCCGTGGTCCCGAACCAGGGACCTGATGCATTGTAGACCGACATTATAATCACTGAGCAAAAGCTAGCTCCTCCTCTGTTCTTATAATGTCGGTCTACGAAACAACAGGTCCCTGGTTCGGGACCACGGCGACGCTCAATCACCACAATAGCATGAAGTGTAAGAGAAGAAACTGAGACATTCTTACCCTTTTCTGCCGTATCGGGATTCCCAGCATCCGTCTCGTCGTCTTTGAAGTAAGGGTTGTCGAAGGCGTAATCGTTCGACTCGCGAATGATCATCTGTTTGTCCGGCGACATGGGCGGACACACTATGGGCTTTTCCAGGGATTTGGTATCCGAGTAGCCAACTAAACAGAAGAAAAGGAAATATACAATCACAAACGAGTATAAATTATAATGGACATGGTCAACAACTGTGGAGATAAAGAAGGAATACTGGCGAATTAGTTTACATATTTATCATTTCTGGACTATGATATTCTGACCTGGACAGAACAATGTGTAGAGAACTGACTTTTTTTTTCGTGAACATTACTCTCTAAGGGTAACATTATAACCCAGTTAAAAAACACAGGAATGTATAACTAATAAAGCATTGATAAAACAAAAGGAATGTATAACTAACAGAGCAGAGAATACACAGATATCTCATACAGTTTTCCAATTATCTGTATAAGGAGGAACGAGAAATTTTATTGGCGTCTGAGCAATTTAAGAGGAATGACTCTCAGACGACTTTCGTGTCGCGTCGTGATTTTAGAATCTCCAGTCCACGGAAAAGATTATATAATATATAACTTTCTAATCCTTCCTTAAAGCAGCAGAAAGTTATATTTTCGCAAGCAGTAGTTTTATTTATTGTGATTGATTGTATATTATATACTTGTTTTTTCGTCTTTCAAATTTTCTTTCATGCTCTTAACGTCATTTTCTGATTCAGTTCTCGAACTTCTAGCTTCAATTCTTGAAAAGTCATGTAGTTGGCGATATTTTTTCCAAATGTATTGTCGGAGTTGTAACATTTGTGATCAAGGTCATGTGATCCTACCCTCACGACAATGACAATTGGAATAAAATCTATAAAAGTTGTTTTTCCCCTTTTGATAAAGAGCAAGTAAAAATAAATACCAAGAAATTACAACAGCAAAAATTCCTTTTATGTCAGTATCTTCGTGAGTCGACTTCACTAAGCAATCACGAAACTTTTCGTAAATCGCGTAATTCTAGTAAATCGCGTAATTTTCGTAAATTTCGTAATTCTAGTCACGGCACCAATCTGTCGGAAAGAAATGCAATACATAAAAGAAATACAAAAATTTGTTCTTCTGACAATTAATACTAAAAACGAATTACATAAAAACATTAAAAACTTAAGATCCCAAAACCTAAAATCTGGTATCTGATCAGCATTCTAACACTTAAATGCCACCATAAAAAATATAATTCCAATAAGTAAAGGTTAAATTTGATAAAATGGTTAACATTAATTTTTAAATATCTACTTTGGGTTTTACATTGCAGCAACAAAAATTTACAACATCTCCAATCACAACCCATATCCACGGGCGAGCTTTCTGATAAGCCAGTTAAGCGTTCTCCCTTAGGATCCCCATATCGGTAAGTCGGTAAAGTATTACGAATCTTCCAATATTATTAAATTGGAAATTATTACAAAATTGTACTCAATCATGTAAATAGAAATAATTTAAAGGAATAATAACATTTAAAAATACTTAAGCAGTTAAAAAGCGCCACAACTCTGGGTCCCCTTTGAAATTTAAAGATGAAATAATAAACATTAAATTTGAAGGAATGAATGTATGCCTAAAAACAGTCTTTCTCTGTATTAAAAGTAAGTGTCAAAAGTAGTGTTGAATTAATTTTTCTGGAGGGCCCTGGGCAATAAAGCATCGGGCCCCCACATTTGGGGGGGGGGATTATTTTGTAGACGTTGTGCATATCATCTGAAGCCTAGGTCAGGTCTATAGAATAATTAAGGATCCACATGGGGGCTATCTTGTACGAGTTGTGGATAATACGATCTGGAGCACAGGGCAGGAATTGGAGCTTCACATGGGGACTACGGCAGTTGTCGTTCTCGATCCGCTGTTTCTTTTCATTATGGGTCCAGGATCCATTTTTTATAATTTTATACTTTATGCTTAAAAAAATAATATATTTTAATTATTAGTTTCACGTAAACTACAATAATGTATTAAATGTGTCATAAACGATAAAACTCGCAATAGGAGAGATGACCGATGACATAATTATAAACGTAGCGAGTGAAGTAAAACAAGAGAATGAAGGCACAATGTTGCATGCTGAATGTCTAAATGCGATTAAGACCGCACTGCGATACACCGCACTTCAGAATGAGAATACGCCGAGTATGTATAGTATGTGCTAAACAAATAAACACATAATTGCATATGTATTTATTCTATATACTCAATAAATATTGTACAACGATCTTTGTGCGATATAAATACAACATTTTACAGTACATACTCTAGAGTACAGTAGTATATAGGGTGTCCCAAAAACGTTGACCTCGTTTTTTCCCCCTTAAATATTGATCTTAGACAATATAATAAATTACAAAGTTGCGTAAAAAAAAGGTACAGAATTTTATGAAATCGATAAAAAAATTTTCAGGGGATTAAATTTGAAGAAATACAAAATTTAAATTTTTATACGGCCCCGGTACAAAAACATTTCCAATGAGTAAACTGTGCCCCATACACTAATAAAGTGATGTACAAAATTTCAGCATTTTATCATAAAAAGTCCCAGAGATATGTTTAAACAAAGTTGGTGAGGGATTAAAATGTAAAATGCACAAATTAAAATGTAAATGTTTACAGCAAGAGTGCGAATGACGCAACGCAGAAATGCATCATAGGCAAATAATATCTGCCTCTTATCTTTAATGCATTTTTGGCATGGATGGAAAACATTTTGAACAAGCTTTGTGTGATATAAATACAACATTTTACAGTACATACTCTAGAGTACAGTAGTATACAGGGTGTCCCAAAAACAATTAGACATTTTTATTTTTATTTGTCTGTATTATTTTTCGTGATTTGCTTTTGATTTTTTTCGCGAATAAAGTTATTATTTCTACACAGTGTAGATACTTTTGTACCAATAAATAACAAAATTATTATTTATTTATGTAATCATCGTTTTCTTTCGTAATTTGTGTATGACCCCTGAAACGCGATCTTCCGACATGATTTTTCCCCTCTGAGAACCCATGTCGATGCATCGAAAAGTGATTTAAGTCAGCATTTTTGTCTTTTCATATCTCTGGGACTTTTTATGATAAAATTCTGAAATTTTGTACATCACCTTATTAGTGTATGGGGCACATTTTACTCACTGGAAATGTTTTTGTACGGGGGCCGTATAGAAATTTTGTATTTTTAAAAATTTAATTACCTTGAAAATTTTAATCGATTTCATGAAATTCTGTACCTTTTTTTACGCAACTTTGTAATTTATTATATATGTCTAAGAACAATATTTAGGGAATAAAAGCCAAGGTCAATCAATGTTTTTGGGACACCCTGTATAGAGTACAATACTATATACTTTTTTTTCTTACAGTACATGTGGCAACCGAAAAGAAATAAAGTTTAACTTTATAATTAACATTAATTATTAATAATCATCATATCTTAACATTGCTGTAAATTCTCGTATTAGTGGACTTATTATTGAAATCGTACATTGCTAGTTGTGCCGCTATATAAAACCCTCCAATTATTTAACTTTCGTGTGAATCCTGTAAAGGAATTATTAATTATTGTAATACTCATTGACTGCACCATTTAAACTTTAACAATAAAACATTTATTAACAACATAAATCTTAATTAAATTCAGTTACACTATTTAATTATATTATTTCGGCGGAGGGGACATATGTGACCAAAACGGAAAATCCTAAATAGTGGTTATGACCAGATATCATTTTCAATGAGCACATACCTTCAAGTCTGTCTTGGACTTTGTCAGCATCTGTATTTAATGTCGTTCATTTACCGCATTAACTCTTGGTGTAATGCTCCGCCACGTAAATCCGTTGACATATTGTACTGCTTAACTCTGAACTCTCACTTATTTCATTCTCTTAGTATATCAAGTCATCGCTGTAGTATCTGCACAAGTCATAATGTCGAAGTTATCTGTTCCAAGTCCTGTTAGTATCCCTTAAGTCATGTTGTCAAAAATCTCTCTGTGCACAAGTTATTTTCTTGTCGTCCTCGGGTCACAGTCTGTGGTTCCCTCGTTGGGGGGGGGGGGGACTCCCCCTTTTTTTCATTTGTCGCATTGAGTTTGACGTAACAATCTTCTTTTTTTTATTGGTTACTCATTTAACCAATGGAACCATTCCACATCTCGTAAGGCCCATCTCGGCCCCCTCTGTCACGGCACCCCTAAATTTGTGGTCTTCTGACCTTTAGGTTCACGGGGATATAAAACTCGGTGCCAGCCAGACTACAAGTATTGTTCGCCGTTTTGGCCACCATAAATTTGTACATAAAAGTGTCTCATCAAATGTGAGATCTATTTCTGGTCTCACATATATCCTGAATGGCAAGAGTGGTAGAGATCCTAGAGGGGAGGAGAACATTGCCGCAAATGGCAGCATTAAATTATAACGGAACTTTTTGCGTGTTAATTAAGTTTGACCATATCCGAATTGTTCTCCACATTAGCGGAGATAATCCACATTAATGCGGATAATCAGAATTTTGGTGTTTGCTCTGTCATCTTAAAACGTTTTACATAAAAAAAAACTTTTATATAGGTTATAAAACTCTTAACCAAACGTGGAATTCACGATGAAAGCTATCAAATATGCATTAGGAAATCAAAATAGGTTATCGGTAAACCACTGAATGGATGTGGCACAGTTCGGACGATGCTATTCAAAATGCCATTGGAATGCTTCAAGTATGCATTAGATTTTAGATTAGAGAAAGGTACTGCAAGATTTTAGATCTGACAACCATTTTCGCTCACAACCCAAAATTTCATAAATTATTTGTTTGAAAACCCAATATATTATAAGACACACTTCAGATATCATTGTCTCAGTAATTCAGTATATATAAAACGTTAGTCAACTGTGGGAGGGGGGGAAGAGTTAGGTGGTTTTAAATTCCGGTGAGGCATGAGTGGCCTACAGTGATTCCCGGACATGGACAATCTTGTTACATGAAATTTCGCTGTGAGCAGCACATGACTTTCCTTATATAATGCAATGAATTTACTACTTTTACAGTTAGAAAATATTATTCTTATAGTAGATACTTATTTTCTTTCCAAGATAATGACTTTTCTTCATTTAGTCGTCATTTTCATTGATTTAGCGTCATTTTTATCCATTTGATGAAATTTTCTTAAATTTGGCAACGTTTAAAAAGTCGCCAAGTTGGCGACATTCCGCCAAATTCGTCGCCAAAATTTCGTCAAGCGTTAAGGACGGAGAAATAAGTTATTCTTACAGCAGATTAAACAGCAGACTATTGGGGTTCAAATACAAGAGTATTACTCAAAGTATCTTTTCTCATGAATGGAATGAGCTAGATCCACGACAGTGATGTCACCAAATTTATCGCATGATATTACATTATATATGAAAAGTGAACGTGTTTCTTAATAGTTAAATTTTTTTTTTTATTTTGCTTGATGTTTTGAAAAATTTATTTGAAAAATGTGCAATATTATATATGTCAATCGTTTTCTAAGGAAAAATTACATAAGAAATGTCTATTTGCGTAACTTTATAAAAGGTATTGATTTTTTGATGATTTTTCAAAATTTCACTCGAAAATTGAGGGAGGGGGGGGGTTCTGAACATTCAATTCTGTTTAAAAACAATAGGCTTCCAGTATTCATAGATTGTGATTTTTGTACCAAATTTCATTCGAATCGCTCCATTTGTTCGTGAGATATCGTCTCCACAGACTGACACACACACACACACAGACATCACCTCAAAAATGCTCGATTCGTGATCAGGGATGCTTGAAATGTGCTCTTCCGTCGAAAACTCGAATTCGAATTTTCGACCCCCGTCACAATACTTTCCTTATACGTTATGTATATAAGGAAAGTAATACTTGGTTAATAACGTCATAAAAAGTTGATAAAAATTACCAACCGTTTTCAAAGACAAAAAAATCGGTAGTGGCTCTAGTCCGATGGAGTCGAAAAGGTTTGGCGTGAATAACATATTTCTTTGTGGACGGTAGAAAATGCTGAAAATCTTAAAACTATCGAAATTAGAACCAGCTTTTCAAAATAATTCAAAATATTAAAATGTCCAAATTATAACCATTCTATTTCAAAAATTAAGAATGTGTTTTAAATTCAATTATGCATCCTTATAGGACTTTCAAAGGACTACAAATCATTTCTTATAGTACTTGAAAAACGAAATTTTTTCAAACTTGACAGGACAAGTCCCCGAAAACTGTAGCAGCTTTGTAGAAACAAATTATTAATCAAGAGACTGTGTTTCTTATTGAACAATTTTATACCTTACTATTTATATCAACTTTCAATAGAAGACATTTCGAGTGAAAGTAAGAAACGTGAGGCAAACACTCGCCCGAGAAAAAAAGCTTTGTAGTTTATGGGGGAAAAAATATCAAAATATTAAAATATTGAAATTATTTTTATACATTCATAAATTTTTAGAAGAAAATAACTTTATTTCCGATAAAACAAGTAAAATATGTTTACATTTTCATCTATTAGGTTAAGATATAAGCGTTTATATTTTTCGTGATCCAAATTCATTCAGAGATGTTATTAACATGAAAAGGTCATTAGAATAGGGAGACAGAGCAACAACACTAACAAAAAGCAAGAACGTGTCAATAAATAGTTATATCATGTGAGCCGAGAGAAAAATGTCTGCCAAACGAAAAAAAAAAAAACTTACTGTTCTTTTAATTCATCTTACTGTTATTTAATTATTATTTTCTTCTGTTCTTTTTTTTTTAAATGAACTTATTATTTAATGTTTTCCTTTCCTCTTGGTTTATTCCTTCGTTTTTTCCAATTTTCGTTTGGAAACGATTTTTACTTTCCTTATACACTATAATGTATAAGGAAAGTATTGTGACGGGGTCGAAAATTCGAATTCGAGTTTCGACGTGAGAGCACGTTTCAAGCATCCCTAGTCACGAATCGAACATTTTTGAAGTGATGTCTGTGTGTGTGTGTGTGTGTGTCAGCGAGTTTGTAGAGACGATAACTGACGAACGAATGGACCGATTCGAACGAAATTTGGTACAAAAATTACAATCCATAAACACTGGAAGCCTATTGTTTTTATACGCAATCGAATGCTCAAAACCTCCCTAAATTTTGGAGTGAAATTTTGAAAAAATTGTCAAAAAATCACAACCTTTAAAAAAATTACGCAAATAGACATTTCTTATGTAATTTTTCATTAGAAAACGATTGACAGAAATTTTAGAACGCTAATATGAACCGTTCTCGAGATATTGCACATTTTTCAAAAAAAAATATCAAAAAGTCATATAAAGTAAAAAAAATATTTCCTATTGAGAAACATGTTCACTTTTCATATGTAATACCATGCGATAAATTTGATGACATCATTCTCGTGGAACTAGCTCATTCCATTCATGAAAAAAGATACTTTGAGTAATACTTTTGTATTTGAACGCCAATAGTCATTTATCTGCTGTAAGAATAACTTATTTCTCCGTCCATAACGCTTGGCGAGATTTTGCCGACAAATTTGGTGGAATGTCGCCAACTTGGCTACTTTTTTAAATGTTGCCAAATTAACGAAAATTTCGCCAAATTGATAAAAATGACGCTAAATCAATGAAAATGACGACTCATTGACGAAAATTCAATATCTTGGAAAAAATATAAGTATCTACTATAATAATAATCTATTTTTTTTTTTGCTGTAAAAGTAGTAAATTCATTGCATTATATAAGAAAAGTCATGTACTGCCCACATCAGACTTTTTTTTTGCATTATATAACTATTTATTGGCAGGTGCGTTCTTGAACTTTACTGGTGCCGTTTCTCTGTATATTCATCCTAATGAAACTTTTTTTTTTACATTGTCGCATTTCGTAACTCTTAAAAGATCCAAATTTGGATCGCGATTCAGGGGTATATTATCCAAGGGGTTAA
Organism: Amaurobius ferox; assembly: GCA_951213105.1. Taxonomy (NCBI): domain Eukaryota; kingdom Metazoa; phylum Arthropoda; class Arachnida; order Araneae; family Amaurobiidae; genus Amaurobius; species Amaurobius ferox. Next base: position 113,565,686 of record OX578138.1, read on the forward strand.
ATCTGTAATACCTCTCAGAGTTGAGAAAATTCTCCGAAGAGAGAATTGCAATCTCGAAGCATCAAAATCAAATTACACTTTGAAATTTTTGTTCAATGATTCATAAATTGTTTCGGTTACTACTTCGAGCTCTGCAAAAGCATTGTCGTCTAATGGTTGTTCACAAGCATCGCGGTGTAAGATAACGCACCACCTAATGGTCACGATCCAGGATTCCAAAATATGCGCTTTCCATAACAAGAAAGCTGCTTGTTTCAGCCCCAATAAAACGTGAAAGAGATGTGTTTCTTTTCCTCGCTTGACCAACTCCGAATAGCTGCTTGGTTCTCCGATTTAAACCCCATCACGATAATTATAAACCACCGACGATGGAGTGGGGAACAATTGCGCATCATTTGACAGCACTTTGGACACATTTTTGAGGTTTGATATATGGTTTAGCCGCGGTGGGACAATGAGACAGCCTGTCAATGCACGCATTCTCCATTTTCTCAGCAATGCATCCGAAACAACGAAAATCGTTCCGAGGAATTTCGAGGAACGAGGTGAATCACTCATGAGTCGGACTATCAGAAGGGAAAAAAATCTGATGTGGACAGCACATGGTTTTCCCTGCAGACTTATATCCACATTCTCTTTATTTTAATTAAATTTAATTCATTTTTCATTCAATTTTCGTTCTCATTTGATAACTGGATTTATTTTCAAAGATGGCGTAGAGAAAATACGAAGAAACTAAAATATCTCGAGAACGGCTGGTCCTAGTGTAATGGGATTGGTCTTATTATTTTCTTCGCTAAAAATTACATATAACACAAGAATTTATTGGATATATTTAAGCATACATAGTTTTTATTTTAGATTTTGAAGATTTTTGCGATCCATTTTGCAAAAACAGGCAGGCTATTTTTCTTCGAAACGTACCAAAATCTAATTAGCACCAGGGTAACCCACAAGCGACGTATCTACCGAATTGTGTGAAATTCGGTCCATTAGTTTTTTAGTTAGAGTGGATACAAAATCTGCACAGACAGACACACATATACACACACAGACGTCACGCTAAATATAGTTTTTTCGTGTTCTAGAGGTCTCGAAACGTGTAGATCCTGGAGTTGCGATTTTCGGCATGATTTCAATACTTTCCCTATACATTACCATGTATTGCAGGGAAAGTAGTAAAAAGTGAAGTTCTGTCGTCCATAATTTCTCTTGAAACCCACTTCATTAAACTGTATTACTTTCCATTCTATATATTGTAATGTACAATGTAAAACATTCCGCAACCGTTGCTCATTTTTTTTTCAGCTACTTTGTCGAGCATTTCGGCAAACTATCAGAAAAACCGCAATGACAGGCGTTCATAAAAATTCCAGCTTCATTTCTGAAATATTCAGCTAATTTCTCGTCTTCCGAAGCGTTATTTTTATATTTTTACTTTCTCTGCAATACATGGTAATGTATAGGGAAAGTATTGGAATCATGTCGAAAATCGCAACTCGAGTTTTCGACGGATCTACACGTTTCGAGACCTCTAGAACACGAAAAAACTATATTTAGCGTGACGTCTGTGTGTGTGTCTGTGCAGATTTTGTATCCACTCTAACTAAAAACTAATGGACCGAATTTCATAAAATTCGGTAGGTAAATCACTTGTGGGCGAATCTGGTGCTGATTAGTTTTGGGTACGGTTCGGAATAAAAGAACCCGCCTTTTTTGCGAAATAGCCCGCAAAAGCTTGTATCCACTCTAGCTGAAAATTTAATGGACCGAATTTCACAAAATTTGGAAGATAAATCGCTTGTAGGTTACCCTAGTGCTGATTAGATTTTGGTACGATTCGGAAAAAAACAACCTGCCCTTTTTGCAAAATGACCCTCAAAAATCGACAAAATCTAAAATAGAAAACTACGTATGCTGAAATATATCCATTAAATGCTTGTATTATACGTAATTTTTAACGAAGAGAATAATAAGACCAGCCCCATTATACTAGGACTAGCCGTTCTCGAGATATTTTGATTTTTTCGTTTTTTCTCTAAGCCACCTTTGAAAATAAGTCCAGTTATCAAATGAGAACGAAAATTGTATTGAAAGTGAATTAAATGTAATTAAGATAAAGAGAACATGAATATAAGTCTGCAGGGAAAGTCATGTGCTGCCGATATCAGATTTTTATATATCATAACTATCAGGAACCTTACTCCCCATTGTGGACAGCTGATTCCCCTGAAACTTTCAGTAACATGCTTGCAAATGTTTTACAGTGAGGAAAAGTATAAGAAAAGATTCGAAAATTAGGATTCGAGTTTTTGACGGATTTACACATTTTGAGCAATCTAGACTACGAATGAAATGCTTACGACCTACCACGTCCGACCTACCAAAAAGGTGTAAGGTAACTGTTTGGACGCCCGGGAAGTGCCACCCAATTTAGACCGGAACCCAGTGGGGGAGGCATCCACAGGGACCGTACCCTCCTTCCCCTACCACCAACCTCTCGGAAGGACTTACGGACCCACATGTTTAATGTGATCGTACTCCGCAGGAACACGGCGGCAGTTGTGGCAGCGTGCGGGTGTGGGTGTGTGTAGATGTGGGTGAGAGTGAGGAATCTTATGCATTACTTTGGTATTTTTAAGGTTTTCATACGATTTGAAAAGATAGAACAGCCATCTTTTTCGAAATGGCCTTCAGAAAGCGTCAAAATCTATAGTAATAATAAAAAATAATGTCCGTTTATTCATCTTTTGGCGACATAGTAGAAAATCTAAGCGACCCATTCGGTACAATGGTAGTTCAAATAACTCGGGGCGATTTTTTAAAAATTCGAATAAGTTTTTCAGTTATTTTGTAAAGCACAATTTGGAGCATTTTTTACACAAATCGGTTCATTAACGAACAAAAATGTTATAACAGAGGTTTCATCAACAAGAACCTTCAAGTGGATTTTTCACACACACACACACATACCCTTCTCCTATATTTCAGAAACTAAAAGGAATGGAATGTTGATGTTTGAATTTTCTGACAGGTAAGCTTGCTGAATGAAACAAGATATTATTAATTTGGTTTATTTTGTACCCAGCCAATTTTTTGAAACTCATGTTTGTAAAAATTGCAATACCATGAAGGAATCGCGCGATTGACTTGAACCTAACAGAAAAATGCAAATTAGGATGTGTTATGCAAATGATTAGAATTTCAGAGTCATCGCGCATGTGCGGGCTAAGCAATACCCTTTAGACTGCTGTTTTAGCTGTATAAATAGAAAGCAGTAGAGGGACGTTGAAAATAGTCTATGGTTGTCTGCCAGTGATAAACGTTTCATGAGAAGTCACTATGCCTCTACGAAGACAGGGGGAACTATATGAGCAAGTTACGGCGTTTGAACAGGGACGAATGATCGGTTTTTGTTAAAGAGGGGTCCTATCGTGCAATAGCTGTTCGTATAGAGCGCAATGCCACGAGAGTGATGCGAGTGTGGAAACAGTGAACTGAAGAGAACTGGACGCGTTGCAAATCCGGCAGTGGACGACGAAATGTTACGTCAACATGGGATGATAGACATCTCACCCACATGGCAGTGACGGGCCGTACAGATCCACCTCGACAGTTAGCAAAACCTTGGGGCACTGCTACAGGTGTCTCATTGTCTGATCCAACAATTCGTCGGCGTCTACTGCATTGTGGACTGCGTGCAAGAATTCCTTTGTACATGATTCTCCTGACGCAGAACCATTGATGCTTGCAGCTACAATGAGCTCATTAACATAGACACTGGCATACCGATTGGCAGCAAGTCATCTTTTCCGATGAATCCCGCTTTAATTTGGAGTACAGTGATGCCCGCAACCACGTTAGACGCTACAGCGATAAACGCGTTCCAACGTTTTACTGGGCGAACGCCAAGCGTGATGGTCTGAGGCGTCAAGAAGATTGAAACGCGCTGTAATTCTTTATCTGTTGGAGATAAGTGGGCAAGATAAATTTCAAAAATGTTGAAAGTAAGGTAGGAAATAAGACTACGTTAATGAAATAATCCTCCCATTCATTTTCAAAAAGTTACACTTTTTAAATTTTTATACGATCTCTTTAGACAAATTTGGTCAATCAGAAAATTTTTATTTTTAATGCAACAAGATCATTAAAAAAACCGTAAATCTATATCTTTAAAATCAACTGAATTATGATAAAGGAAAAAAAAGCTGACTTATGCCACTTTTCCGTACCGTGTGAAAGGCTGTTTCATCAGTGAAAATAGGGATAATAAACACAAATTGACGATGGAAATTGTTGCGATCAAAAATACGTTAATATGTGTCAGAAAATTTTTCTTGGCCTGTCTCAATGTGAAAAGTACTTAAGAATCCGTGATTATATCGTGAGCCTACGCGGAATTCAAAAATGTCTTCTATGTATTATCATCCAGTTTTATCTTTTTTGTGATATGTCACAAATTTGCATTTCTAATTTGATATAGAGTCCCCATTCACAATGTTCAATTTTTAACCAAATATAATTCGCTCAATTTTAAAGATACAGATATGCGGTTTTTTTAATGATCTTGTTGCATTAAAACTAAAATTTTTTTATTGACCCAATTTGTCTAAGGGGGTCGTATAAAAATTTAAAAAGTGTAACTTTTTGAAAATGAATGGGAGGACTATTTCATTAACGTAGTCTTATTTCCTACCTTACTTTCAACAGTTTTGCAATTCACATTGCCCACTTATCTCCAACAGGTAAAGAATTAAAGCGCGTTTCAATCTTGTTGGGACACCCTGTATAGAGATGCAATAACTGTTAACGATATTGCATCCCTATATATCGGTATTAGATGAATCTGTCAAGTTTATTACGAAATACGTCCAATAACTTTCCCTTTCACTCATGAACTTTGATAAAGTTGGAAATAGTTCTTCATCTCAATTATTTTTACGGCTGACACTTTCACATTTTTTGTAAAGCTGAAGAAGCTGGCTATTTTATTATTATTTATTTACTATCGGATTAAAGATAACATATCGATCAGCATACTCTGACAAAAGCAAACGATAAAAGTGCGGCACAATTCGGAATTCCAGGCATCTAAAAAATGGCTCAGTACGAGATAATGTAAATGGACTTTTCTAGAGATTTACCTTTTTTTTTTTCTCTCTATTTTTTTTTTTTTTTTGACTCCGTGAGCATTTTCGGTGGATGTTCAACCAGTATGCAGATTGACGACGTATTAGCATACCTGAATCGTTCATCAAAAGTGTCTGTTCGTCGTCTGCATAGCAAGCGATCGCATAACCGTGGGAAAGCGTGCCATTTTCAACTTTCTAGTTTAACTGTTTCGTGAAACTTATTTCTTGCCGTGGTTGTTCTGTAGAATTAAGTTTATCCCGCTGACCTACGGTAATTGTCTTGGAAACACAGTCCGCTAGATCTGGACGGAATAATAATGATTGATTTATTTTTATAACAGTTATAAATCATCCACAAAATGAATCAGGGTTTATACTCACAGAACTCGCTTATAGGGAGCATGGGTGTATTTATGGGGGGTCAAGCGGATGCCAAAACACCCAATCCCGGAAAATTTCTAATTTAATTAAAAGCCAATATCAGAGAAAAAAATAAGAAAAATGCTTTTTGGAATTAGAACATTCAACCACAACTGTGTGTTTTCTCAGACGTGTATATAAATAACAAGAAAGATAGATCATGTTTAAAGCTATGATTATGAAACACTTTCCAACTAAAATTAATTTTGTTTAAAAGTATATTATGCTTCAAGCATTGATTATGAAACACTTCCCAATTGAAATGAATTTTATTTAAAAGTATCTTATGCTTCAAGCATTGATTATGAAACACTTTCCAACTAAAATGAATTTTATTTAAAAGTATCTTATGCTTCATGCACTGATTATGAAACATTTTCCAACTAAAATGAATTTTATTTAAAAATATCTTATGCTTAAAGCATTGATTATGAAACACTTTCCAACTAAAATGAATTTTATTTAAACGTATCTTATGCTTCAACACTTTGAAACTAAAATGAATTTTATATAAAAGTATCTTATGCTTCAAGCATTGATTATGAAACACTTTCCAACTAAAATGAATTTTATTTAAAAGTATCTTATGCTTCAAGCATTGATTATGAAACACTTTCCAACTAAAATGAATTTTATTTAAAAATATCTTATGCTTAAAACATTGATTATGAAACACTTTCCAACTAAAATGAATTTTATTTAAAAGTATCTTATGCTTCAACACTTTCCAAGTAAAATGAATTTTATTTAAAAGTATCCTATGCTTCAAGTATTGATTATGAAACACTTTCCAACTAAAATTAATTTTATTTAAAAGTATCTTATGCTTAAAGCATTATGAAACACTTTCCAACTAAAATTAAATTTATTTAAAAGTATCTTATGCTTCAACACTTTCCAACTAAAATGAATTTTATTTAAAAGTATCCTATGCTTCAAGTATTGATTATGAAACACTTTCCAACTAAAATTAATTTTATTTAAAAGTATCTTATGCTTAAAGCATTATGAAACACTTTCCAACTAAAATGAAATTTATTTAAAAGTATCTTATGCTTCAACACTTTCCAACTAAAACGAATTTTATTTAAAAGTATCTTATGCTTAAAGCATTATGAAGCACTTTCCAACTAAAATGAATTTTATTTAAAAGTATCTTATGCTTACAGCATTATGAAACACTTTCCAACTAAAATGAATTTTATTTAAAAGTAGCTTATGCTTCAACACTATCTAACTAAAATGAATTTTATTAAAAAGTATCTTATGCTTAAAGCATTATGAAACACTTTCCAACTAAAATGAATTTTATTTAAAAGTATCTTATGCTTAAAGCATCATGAAAAACTTTCCAACTAAAATGAATTTTATTTAAAAGTATCTTATGCTTAAAGCATTATGAAACACTTTCCAACTAAAATGAATTTTATTTAAAAGTATCTTATGCTTCAACACTTTCCAAGTAAAATGAATTTTATTTAAAAGTATCTTATGCTTCAAGCATTGATTATGAAACTCTTTCCAACTAAAATGAATTTCATTTAAAAATATTTAAAATGGGATACATTCAGAGCTGATATCTTTAAATTATTACAGTACTACAGTAATTTGTGATACTTGAAAACTTTAAACTTCATCGTAAGAGAAAATGCAAGTTAAACAAATTTAATTTTATTCAAATGACGTCGTCGAAATATGAATCGGTTGCTTCTCTATGTAAAATCAATGAATATTTCATTCATATCATTTATATTTCAGACTCCAGAGTAAATAATTTTTACGTGAAAATTTATTCAGGAATTCTTATACAACTCACCTTAAAATCGTTAGAATTTTTTTTGTATTCTGCATGTTATATTATAGCATTAAGTTTGATCTTCGTTGTAGGAATAATCAAAGCTGTGATCCTTTAAAATCAAAAATATTCTAATTGCGGCGTTGGCACAGAATTTAGATACACAGATAACATGCCAAAATAAAGCAGTTTTAGGACGGGTGCAACACTAAATATAAATTTAAAAGATCTTCATCACGATCTGGTTCCTACACAACGGGAAAAAACTGATGTCATATATATGCAATAAGTCATGTGATCTCTTCATATATCATGGGTATAATTATTATTTCAATTTTTATTTAAAAAAAAAACACCAAACATATTTTGCTGAAATTTTTGTTACACATTTTATGGGATAATTACAATATTTACTAAAAATTTTGAAGTAATTTGTGAATTTTAACTTCACTTAAAAAAGGTTTGAAAAAATTAAGTCCCATATGGTTCAGTGTATGTATTTTTTTCAACCAGGGTTAAATCCGAAACTAATTCGGCGATATTATTCAATTTCATTCCCATATGTCCCACAAGCCATCTCAATAACATACTAAAACTTCATTTTGATAAAGGGTGTTATCGTGCAAACGGACAGACAGACAGACAGACAGAATGAACAAAGTCATAAACATTTTTCAACTATGCTATAAAGTGTTAAAAATAAATATGTAGATAAATATCATGCAATCAAGAACATATTATAATTCTTAAATGTAGACAGAACTTTCAATTAATTGCTAGATTGTTACTTCGAAGAGAAATGGCTTTTGTTGTTACGAACTCTGAAAAATCCCCCCCCCCCAAAAAAAATAATAATACAATAAGTAAATAAATAAATAAAACTTTTACTATTATCCATTCCATCACCCTCTTTTAGAAACGGTCCAATTAGTGAACAAAGAAATATACGTTAGAAACTTTCAATGACTTAACATAACAGACTTTGCAATAAGCAGATAATAACAGACAAGACTTTGCAATAAGCTTGTTATACCAAATGATGCTTTCTCTCTCTTGAAGAAATGCATGCTGGGAATGATTTTTAAGATGCAGAGTCATAAACATTTTTCAATTATGTTGGAAAGTGTTAAAAACAATTTAAACTTATACCGAAATTAAGAACTTCATAATTGCATTTGGCATATTTATGAATGTCCAATTTGTTAGTTCAGTTGCTCTATCTCCAGGATAGTTAGAACTCCATTAAGAAAGGGAGTGGGGGTGGGGGATATTTTTTAAAGGTGGTATGCACTAATTTTTAAAAACTGGTGAATACTAATTTTTAAAAGTGCTATACATACTAATTTTTAAAAGTGCTATACACACTAATTTTTAAAAGTGTATAGACACACTAAAGTGTGTATAGACACACTAATTTTACTTTCCCTGCAACACATTGTAATGTGTAAGGAAAGTAATGGAACCATGCCGAAAATCACAACTCGAGTTTTCGACGGATCTACACGCTTCGAGACCTCTAGAATACGAAAAAACCATTTTTAGCGTGACGTCTGTGTGTGTATCTGTCTGTGTGTCTGTGCAATGTATGTATCCACTCTAACTCAAAAACTAATGGATCGAATTTCATAAAATTTGGTAGGTAAGACTCTTGGGCGTTACCCTGGTGCTGATTAGTTTTTGGTGCAATTCGGGAAAAAAGAACCCGCCTTTTTTTGCGAAATGGTCCGCAAAAATCTCATGTATCCACTCTAGCTGAAATACTAATTGACCACATTTCACAAAATTTGGTAGATAAATCACTTGTGGGATACTCTGGTGCTGATTAGATTTTGGTACGATTCGGAAAAGAACAACCTGCCCTTTTTTACGAAATGGCCCACAAAAATCGCCAATATCTAAAAAAAAAAGACTACATATGTTCAAATGTATCATTTAAATGCTTGTTTTATACGTAATTTTTGACGAGGGAAAGAATAAGACCAACTCTATTACTCTAGGACTAACCGTTCGCGAGATATTTGAGATTTTTTGCATTTTTGTTATGCCGCCTTTGGAAAAATGTCCAATTACCAAATAAAAGCAGAAATTGAATTAAAAGTGAAAATTTTGTGTTATTTTGTACAATTAAACTCAATTTAATGAGCTCTTAAAGAAATATAGAAATAATGAATTCGCGTCTCTGCAGGGAAAGTCATGTGCTGCCCACATCATAGTTTCTTACCTAAAGCAAGGAGGTAATATAATAATGCTTTCCAAATTCGGCGTTATATACATCAGGGCACATACTTGTCATTATCTGGGATAATACTGAAATAAAAAATTACACGCGGCATAAAAACTGAATATTTTCAGCCGTAAATATGTTCCTTATTTAAACTCGACAAACTACTAAAAAAAGCATGCAAATCGGTTGAGACGTTTTTGAATTATAAGTCGTCTTCACAGATCCACAAATCTGTCATATCCCTGTTCTGCAGAAAGATATAGGGGAGGTAAAAAGTCGCATTAAAACATTTGCTAGATCCAGTGTCTCATTGCTTGAACACAATATCTTCAAATTAGATTCTATATTTCAGAAGATGCTTGGAGAAGTTATTTGGAACTTTCGCTTTCATATATTAAAAGTTTTAATAAAGGTTTTACAACGTAATAGTATCAGAAATATTTTAGCCACAAATCTGCTTCTTATTAAGCTTTACAAACTATCGCGAAAAAAGTATATAAATCCATTAAACCTTTCGAATCAGTTACGATAGGTGCAGGCAGTCTGAAACATGCTTTTTAGTTCTCGTTATTTCGTACTTGGTTGTAAGGAAGGTGATAAAACTTTCATTAGAATATTTGCTGAACTCAGCCTTATCGCCTGGAAAGAAAATTAATTAAAATCCATCGCGTGGCTCAAGAGATAATTTAGAGACGTCTGTTGAAATTTTCCTCTTTATACCAGTGTTTCATGAAGAATATAAAATCAAAGGTTAGTCGTAGAAGTAAATTGAAACATAAACAAGAAAGATCAATCGTGTATAAAGCATTGATTATGAAACACTTTCCAACTGAGATGCAATTTTATTTATCCTTCTCCAAAATGCGATACATTCAGAGGTGATATTTTTTTTTAATTATCACAGAACTGTAATAATATATTTTGCTCGGAAACTTAAAACTTCATAGAAAAATATTAACTTCATTCAAATGACGCCATTGAAATATAAATCGTCTGGCTCTCTATATGCAAAAGCAATGAATATTTCATTCATATAACTTTTATTCCAGACTCCAGAGCTAAATAATTTTGAGTGAAAAAAATTCAGCAATTTTTATACAATTTATCTTACAGTCACTTGTTTACATTCTGTAACCATTAAAATTAGGTTTCGTTGTAAAAATAATCAAAGTTTGATGACCATTTAACACTAGACAAACGGAAGCGGCCATTTTGACTGCATAACTACTTTGAGAAACGTTTCCTTCAAAATGGCTAATCCCAGTCCAATGAAATTTTATGACTTTTCTTATTTTCTTAAAGCTATTGAAAACACAAAAGAAAATTATTCTAGGTTTTATAATAAGAGAACAAATCAACGATCTTCCGAGAACGACGGCACAAAATGACCGCTAGAGAGTTTTCACACGATGAATCCGACTGCGGCGTTGCGCTACTGTAAGCCGTAAGAATGATTGCATCAGCTTTTTAGCATTATTCGGCGTATTTCAAGAACGAACAGCGACTGTGCACGTGCTGGATGTAAATTATTGCATAAAATTTTGGCACGATGTCTCGTGGGAAGCGACTAACTTCTAATGAGTGTCCAGCACTTTTGCAGCAACTTAGCGAGAATTCCAGCAATAACGGCGGTGATAGTGATGCAGCAATGGCGGTGACAGTGATGCAGCAATGGCGGTGACATTGATGCAGCAATGGCGGTGACAGTGATGCAGTGGCGGTGACAGTGATGCAGGAATGGCGGTGACAGTGATGCAGCATGCAATTCTTCGCAAATTGCTCGACGGTGCTATATTTTGAATCTTGTGAACGAACTGCTATCCTCGTGCTGTGCGACCAAGCAGCATACCGCAATCCTCCCTTACGGAAAGGTAGCGAAAAGTAACAAACGTCGTCGTTCTGCCGTAATAAAACGAAAGATTTGTGTTCATCATGCGATAAGTCCACCTGTGGAAAATGCCAAGAACAGCGCATCAAGAACGCTTATTGCAAAAAATGTGTCGAAGAAACATCCTAAATTCTGTAACTATGATGTTTTGGTTTTGAATTAAAGGTATGTTGTATTTTTTCTATGGCGGTCAAATAGACCGCTGCCCGTCGTTCTAGGTAGTTCAAAATATCCGTCCTCCTAGTGTTAAACTAAAAAATATTGTAATTGCGTTGGCGTAGAATATAGATGCACAGAAAATATGCAAAAATAAAGCTGTTTTAGGACGGATGCAATACTAAATATAAATTTAAAAGAACTTTAAAAACCACGATTTTTACACTAGGAAAAAAAGATGGATGCCATATTTTATTTTAAAGTGAGTCACGTGATCGCTTCATATAATATGGGTGTAATTATTATTTTAATTTTTAGTTTAAAAAACTACCGAACATATTTTGCAGAATTTTTTTTTATATTTTATGGAATAATTTAAATATTTCCTAAAATTTTCGAGGCAATTTGTGAACTTTAACTTCGCTTAAAAAATGTTTGAAAAATTAGGTCCCATATAGGGTTCAATGTATTTCACTTTTCAAACCGGGTTCGATCCAAAACTAATTGGGTGATATTATCCATTTCCATTTCCATATGTCCCACAGACCGTTTCAACAACATACTAACATTTCATTTTGATAAAGTCATTTTTACGGCAGTTATCGCGCGAACGGACAGACAGACAGAATGAACAAAGTCATAAACACTTTTCAACTGTGCTGGAAAGTGTTAAAAAATAATTAGGAAACAGAGAAGACTTTAGCTATGATAGTTGCAGCCCCGGAACTGATAATTTTATAAAAATTCAAAATTGAAATTTCAAACAGGCCACTCCCAATCAAAAACATTTCCTTCAGTAAAATTATAGCCACACGTTTAATTAAGTAGAAAGAAATTTACCGGGTACCTTCTGATGAAAATTTTGTTGAGTTGCCGATCGTTGAATTTCGTGACTTATACTATTTTACCTGAACTGCAAATGTGAATAATTTATGAGAGTAAATATGGGGAATATCAACATATTTATTTAAAAGAGGAAAAACGACCTTTGAAAATGTGTTACCATTTCATTTTGAATATTTCATTTAATGCTGGGCCCTCTTTATCAAACGAAAAATACCTAATAACAGTAATTGGAATATCTTAGCGAACTTTTTATCCAAATGTACCAGATCAATACCGTTAAAATTTTACTAATTGATGTTTTCTTATTGGGGAACCGTATAAAAATTTTACTGTTTATATAACATTATTAGTACTGGGGAATGCAACTATGATACCAAGTTCTCCTCTGTTTGCCGATTATTTTTCTTTTTTTACTTCACTCCTTCAACCAACCGTTAATTTTATATTCCTTTAGGTCACTTTTCAAAAAACACTTTGTATATTAGTACAGTGTTTTTCAAACGCTTTTTAGCCGCGGAACTTTTTTTGAAATTGAACTTGGTGGTGGAACCCCAAAATAAGAAAAAGTCCGTTATGGTTCAAATTATTCATTCAAATTTTACTCGTTTTCATTAATTTTTAAGAAGATTTACACGAAAGCATCACGTTGCGGAACCCCTGGAATACTGTCATCAAACCCTTGGAATACTGTCGCGGAACCTCAAGGGTTCCGCAGAACACAATTTGAAAAACACTGTATTAGTAAATACTTTAAATTAAGAGTTTACCGAGGATACTACCCCTGCCAGCACCAGTTATCTATCTTCAAAGTGAGGTTAATTTTTGGGGCGGCAAAATCATCCGTACTTCCATCGGTAATTTTGTTAAATTCGACCTGTTTTGCTATATATTGCCAGTATGGTGACTACTTCAGAATCTAGTGGCATCAAGGAAAGAAGGCCTGCGCATTTCTCTGCATTGCACAACTGACATATCTATGCAAATGAATGTTCCTGCAGAACCAATTAACTAACTCGTCTGAATTTTTATGAATATTTAGGATTTTGTCACCGCATGCGATGCTTGGGCATGATGGAAGGGGGGGCACGTGTTACGCGTTTCCCAGCTGGTGGTCGGCGTGTCATACGTCCTCGATATTCGAACGTGGTTGTGCTCGAGTGTGGGTTCGAATCTGACGCCGTGCCAACACAGCTGTTGGATTCAGTGAAAGTGGGAAGACCTGCTGTAAGATGACGAAGTGTTTGCGTCCCGGAAAGGGTTACAACGCCTTTTCGAAGGTTGGCACACTATTTTGGGTGACACGCATACAAATAGAGATGATGGGCAAGTTACACGTCGATATGGGGTACTGCTGTGTATCATTTAGTGATGTGCTATTATCATTTTCAAGCGGTGCTAACTTTGCCTACCTTGCGGTTATAAGATTTTTAACCGGCATCAATGAGAGGTCTGACCAAAGTGGGCAAAACTGCGATAATGTTGCAGTAGAGGGTGAATTAAACGACTGTTTTAAATGCCAACCGGGCAGGAGTAGCCAAGAATTAATATTACATCACACCATACATTGGTAAGAAAGTTGCACATAATAGAAACCACCCAGGATCACACCCCACCCGGTGTCCATGGTGGAAGAGGCCTCTTTTAGGAGCCACCTAACTTTGAATAAGAAAACATTTTAAGAATCTCTCTGTCACTTTGGGGAAATTAATATTTTAAAATAGGGGAGTTTCACTGTTAGCGGAACAGGTGCGTTTTGTTGAGGGAGAAAGGTCTAGAGTTTCGTAAATGAATTGCGGTTTGTAAGGAGTGGTATAGTTATTATGTTTCGATAGCGAGTCAAAGTCATCCAGATATCATTCAGATACATCATCCATCTTGTTTCAAAATCGTGATTTTTTAAGTTCTTTTTAATTCATATTGAGTGTTGTATCCGTCCTAAAACTACTTTATTTTTGCTTAAATTCTGTGCATCTACATACTGAAACAACGCAAATACAATATATTTAAGTTTAAATAATTATCCAAAGTTGATTATTTCTACAACGAAGCCTATTTTTCACTTATGTAAAATGTAAACAGCAAAATATGTAGAATGAGTTGTATTAGAATTGCTGTATTTCTTTAACACAAAATAATTTAGCCCATGGAGTCTGCATGGCTGATATGAATGAAATATTAATTGATTTTATAAAGAGAAGGACGATTTTTTTTATGAAGTTTTAATCGTAGAGTTTAATTACTTGTAGCTCCATGGTCTTAATTTTTAAATAAAATAAATTATTATAGTATTGTGATGAATGAAATGAATGGGAGAAAGTTATGAATGAAATCCTGTTTTTATAGAGAGATCCAGGCGTGTTATTTTTTCTATGACGTCATTTGAATAAATTTCAGTTGTTTTCGATGAAGTTTTCAAATATAATAAATTATCATAGTATTATGATAGTTTCAAAAATATTACCGTGGAATGTATCGCATTTTAGAGATATTTAAACCAGGCAATTTATATTTCAAAGCCATTGTTTGAATGAAGTTCATTTTTTTCAATGAAGGTTTAAGTTTTCAAATATAATAAATCAATGTAGTATTGTGATAAGTTTTAAAATATTACCGAGGAATGTATTGCATTTTAGACTTTTTTAAATAAAATTGCATTGAAGTTGAAAAGTGTTTCATAATCAATGCTTTAAGCATGATTGATCTTTCTTGTTTTTTTTTAAATTTTCATCATACTTTGCATACTGGGCCAACCTTAAAATAACACATTTGTCGCAACTTTCATACCACTGCAGTGATCTAACACGCTAAATGGTACACTTGGCGACTTTGAAATAAAATTCTATAGTCACGACCATCGTTGTGACAGGAGCACCATATGAATTTTGGCTCTGAGCACATAAGTCAGGCCCTGTCTACTGCAGTTGAAAATATAATCTTTCTATTCTCTTGGCGCGATTTTTCCGAATAACAGCCTTAAAATCCAAGAATAAAAAGGGCAACCGTTGCGCCGTCATATCACCGAGGTACGGCCCAGCTGGATAAAGAAACCTTTCATTTATTTATGAGAAGCAAAGAACATGGATATGACATCCAACCACTCTAGAACATCACCTTCGATGAGACCATTTAGTTCAGATTGATCCTCTGACGTAATCTGATCCCACGCAACAGAATATTAAAAAAACAAGAAAGATCAATCATGCTTAAAGCATTGATTATGAAACACTTTCCAACTTCAATGCAATTTTATTTAAACATCTCTAAAATGCAATACATTCCGCGGTAATATTTTAAAACTTATCACAATACTACATTAATTTATTATATTTGAAAACTTAAACCTTGATCGTAAAAACTGAACTTCATTCAAATGATTGAAATTGCATTGAAATATAAATTGCCTGGTTTAAACATCTCCAAAATGCGATACATTCCTTGGTAATAATTTCAGAATTATTATAATATTACGATAATTTATTATATTTGAAAACTTCATCGAAAACAACTGAAATTCATTCAAATGACGTCATAGAAAAAATAACACGCCTGGCTCTCTCTATAAAAGCAGCATTTAATTCATTAACAATTTACCATTAATTTCATTCATCACAATACTATAATAATAATTTATTTTATTTCAAAATTAAGACCATGGAGCTACAAGTTATTAAACTCTATGTTTAAAACGTCATCGAAAAAAATCGCCCTTCTCTTTGTAAAATCAATGAATATTTCATTCATATCAGCTATGCAGACTCCATGACTTAAATAATTTTGTGTTAAAGAAATACAGCAATTCTAATACAACTCATTCTACATATTTTGCTGTTTACATTTTACATAAGTGAAAAATAGGTTTCGTTGTAGAAATAATCAAATTTGGATGATCATTTAAACTCAAATATATTGTAATTGCGTTGTTTCAGTATGTAGATGCACAGAATTTAAGCAAAAATAAAGCAGTTTTAGGACGGATACAACACTCAATGTAAATTAAAAAGAACTTTAAAAATCACGATTTTGAGACAAGATGAATGGCACATATCATTTTGAAGTGGGTCACGTGATCTTTTCATATCATGGTCCACGTGATCGCTTCATATAAGAGGTGTAATTATTATTTTAATTTTTATTTAAAAAGCTACTGAATATATTTCGCTGAATTTTTTTTTTATATATTTTCTGAAATAATTTGAATATTACCTAAAACTTTCGAAGCAATTTGCGAATTTTAAATCCCCTTAAAAAATGTTTGAAAAATTAGGTCCCATAGGGTTTATAGTATTTCATTTTTTCAACCCGGGTTCAATCCAAAACTAATTGGGTGATATTATTCATTTATATTCCCATAGGTCCTACAGACCGTCTGAACAACATACTAAAATTTCATTTTGATTAAGTCATTTTTACGGCAGTTATCGTGCTAACGGACAGACAGACAGACAAACAGAAAGACAGACAGAATGAACAAAGTCATAAACACTTTTCAACTTTGTTGTAAAGTGTTAAAAATGGCTGTCAAATAAATATAAATATAGCAACTGCCACGCCTGTTTGACGCAATATCAAGATTCTCTTAAACGATATTGACAGCGAAACCAGTTATTGTACAACCACTGAAGGCAGTACATTGACTCTTCAGATACTGCACATGAATGGAAATTTTCAATTGCAAGTTTTTTTTTACTCTCTCTTTCACTTAAAAGTAAGAACTTCTGTGTCAAGCAAAATGTACATCCCTCTTTCCGCTCTAAGAATTTCTTGTTTAAATAAACTAGAGTGCGAATCTCCACTCGGCATTCTCATTCACTCATATTCCATTTAGTTTCCCTTGTGCATACTAAAATACTATTACTAAGAATCTCCTGTGTCAAGCAAAATGAATCTCCTGTGTCAAGCAATGTGTGTGTGTGTGTCAGTGAGTCTGTGGAGACGCTCGATATCTCACGACCGAATGGAGCAATTCGAATGAAATTTGGTACAAAAGTCACAATCCGTTAATACTGGAAGCCAATTGTTTTAAAACATAATCGAATGATCAGAAACCCCCTAAATTTTCGAGTGAAAGTTTGAAAAAATCATCAAAAAATCAAAACCTTTAATAAAGTTACGCAATTAGACATTTCTTATGTAATTTTTCCTTAGAAAACGATTGATATAAACTTTAGAACGCTAGCATGAACCGTTCTCGAGATATTGCACATTTTTCAAATAAATTTATCAAAAAATCCCATAAATCAAAAAATAATATTAACTGTTAAGAAACATATTCACTTTTCATATGTAATATCATGCGATAAATTGGGTGACATCATTCTCGTGGATCTAACTCGTTCCATTCACGAGAAAAGATACTTTGAGTAATACTTTCGTATTTGAACGCCAATAGTCATTTATCCGCTGTGAGAATAACTTATTTCTCCGTCCATAACGCTTGGCGAGATTTTGGCGACGAATTTAGCGGAATGTCGCCAACAAGGTAGAATAAATAACCAACTTTATATGCAACCCAACAGCGTAGAATAAATAACCAACTTTATATGAGCTAAAGGCTCAGACTTTATAATGACCCCCCCCCCCCCCCCCCCGAACAGGTCACACTTTACAAACTATTTAAATTATAACACCGAATACTTTATCCAAATAATTGTATATTTAAATTATTTGGATTACGAATAAATTACTTCTAAAGTGTGTCTGTATGTATGCCCGTTGATCTGCGCGTTTGCATGTTTGTGCGTGGATCTGTATGCCTGTGCATTGATTTGTGTTGAAATTTGGTAGTTGAGTATGTCGCTTGTGCGTTACAGTATAGTGTTGATTAAATTTTGGAACACTTGAGGAAAATAGAATTGCATTTTCTTTTTAAATGGCCTTCAAGAATCGACGAAAAATGGAAACAAAATAATAAATATGCTAACATATAACTATTAAACGTTGTTTCTTATTTGTTATGCGTAATATTTTATGGCAAAACTATTAAATTTACCCCCAATCACGCTACAGCAATCGAAATATTTTATGTTAACGCGACTTCGCCAATTGGGAAATTAAAAAAAAAAAAAAAAAAGTTCAAACTAGAAATTTTATTTACTTTCAAATAAACATCATTTCATGTGATATTTGCACGATAAAACTCAATTAATGTACAGAAATAAAGAAAAATAAATAATTTCAATCTGTAAGAAAAGTCATGTGCTGCCCATATCAGATTTTTTTCCTTGGTGCCAAGTAGTGCCGCGAACATTTTCGTCAGCCCCAAAGTGACAGTGTTTGGTAAAAAGGAACTAAATACTATAATCTTACAACCCGCGATTTGGAGGTTCAGGATCCAATCAAAAGACTCACGTCAAAACTGAAACCGTATCTGCGCTCATTCCCTTCGAATGACACGAAAAGTTCTGTCCGTGTAGTTAGAAAGAAGGAGATGAAAATCCTATAGATGAAACGCTTGAAAATGCCATAACGCTTTAAAAATGATATCTAGGCGTCGCTAGTGTGAGTAAAGTAGTCACTAATATTAGTTGACACAGCAGAAAGGTGTAGTATTTAGTATATGTATTTTTGATTATTTTTAAATTAAGGATCCCCCAATTATGAGTATAAACCAGTATTTTTTCATAGTTGTAGGATAGAGTGAAGAATATAAAGATATAAAAATAAATTGAAAGGTAAAATAATTTTGAATACGTAGGAATATTCTTTATCGCTTCAGTTCTAATTTGCATTGCGCTAATAATTTTTTTTTTTTTAAATTGGCAGTTTAAATAAATATTTTAGGCTAAATTAATAATAATATTTATTAATAAATTATTAAATAAATATTATCTTTCGCCATAGAAATACATGCAATGCAGAATTACCTCTCTTACCCCAGCGCCACCTGAATTATTGTCTCAAACGATATTGACGTTTTCATAATTTGGAGTTTTAACTCCTTACTTTAACCTCCATGGCTCTGTCTGTTTTGATGTGCGATTTTTCATTTTCACCTAACAAAAAGTAATTTTAGGATATTTTGCAATTTTATGTCCCTGGTCCCTTAAAACAATCTATAAAAAAAATCTCATGTGGGCAACACATGACTTTCCTTATATAATGCAATGAATTTACTACTTTTACAGTTAAAAAAATGTTATTCTTATAGTAGATACTTATATTCTTTCCAAGATATTGAATTTTCTTCAATGAGTCGTCATTTTCATTGATTTGGCTTCATTTTTATCCATTTGGCGAGTTTTTCGTTAATTTGGCAACATTTAAAAAAGTCGCCAAGTTGGCGACATTTCACCAAATTCGTTGGCAAAATCTCGCCAAGCGTTATGCACTAAGAAATAAGTTATTCTTACAGCAGATAAATGACTATTGGCATTCAAATACAAAAGTATTACTCAAAGTATCTTTTTTCATGAATGGAACGAGCCAGATGCACGAGAATGATGTCACCAAATTTATCGCATGGTATTACATATGAAAAGTGAACATGTTTCTCAATAGGCAATATATTTTTTTTATTTTATATAACTTTTTGAAATTTTTTTTGAAAAATGTGCGATATCTCGAGAACGGTTCGTGTTAGCATTCTAAAATTGATGTCAATCGTTTTCTAATGAAAAATTACATAAGAAATGTCTATTTGCGTAACTTTATTAGCGGTTTTGATTTTTTGACGATTTTTTCAAAATTTCACTCGAAAATTTAGGGGAGTTCTGAACATTCGATTGTGTTTTAAAACAATAGTCTTCCAGTATTCACAGATTGTGATATTTGTACCAAATTTCATTCGAATCGCTCCATTCGTTCGTGAGATATCGTCTCCACAGACTCACTGACACACACACACACACACAGAGAGAGAGAGATCACTTCAAAAATGTTCGATTCGTGATCAGGGATGCTTGAAACGTGCTCTCCCGTCGAAAACTCGAATTCGAATTTTTGACCCCGTCACAATACATTCCTTATACATTATGTATATAAGGAAAGTAAAAATTAAAATTCAACTAATTTAGAATCACTAATAAATTTCTAATTCAAAATTCACTAATTTAAATTCACAAACAGATAGGAACGAGGTGCAACACCAATTCAGGACCACTGATAAAATACACTGGCCAATATCGAAATACTCATGACATGCAATAGAATTTCATTTTAATATAATTTTTACAAACCAATACCTTCCAAGTTGCCTCAATTTTGGCAAATTGGTTCTACGAAATCAGCATGAAAATGGGAGGATTACTGTATTAAAAATTCGTTCAAACTGTTGCCTAAGATAATCTGAAAATAAAACACATCGTTAGTAACAGACTAAACCATGAAGTTAGAGATAAGGTTATAAAACTCCTATGGATGAAAAGCTTGAAAATACCGCAATGCTTTGAGAATTATATCTACTAGGTGTCGCTGGTAAAGTCCCAACTGTTCGCATTTGTCATAACAAGAAGGCGTGATGTTTAGTATATATATACATTATTTTTTAATAAAAGTTCTCAAATTTTAATTATAAGTAACAAATATATTTCTTTGCTGTAGAACAGGGTACAGAATATAGGGAGACAAAATAAATTGAAAGGTAAAACAAATTTGAATACGTTAGGAATATTCTTTATTATCTGAATTTTATTTTAATTTGTGTTGGACTGATAATTTATTTCTAGAAATACACTTATTGAACTACTATAGAAACACATACAATGCTGATACACATATCTTACACCAGAGCCACTTGAATTATTGTCTCAAACGATGTTGGCGTTTTCACAACACGAAGTTTCAATTAAACCCTTCCCTTTACCTTAATCGAATAAACAGTTGATTAAATATAT
Organism: Amaurobius ferox; assembly: GCA_951213105.1. Taxonomy (NCBI): domain Eukaryota; kingdom Metazoa; phylum Arthropoda; class Arachnida; order Araneae; family Amaurobiidae; genus Amaurobius; species Amaurobius ferox. The sequence goes on from OX578138.1 coordinate 113,586,978, forward strand.
AAACTAGTTTCAAAAACAAAAAAATCTGATGTGGGCAACACATGACTTTCCTTATATAATGTAATGAATTTACTACTTTTACAGTAAAAAAATAGGTTTTTCTTATAGTAGATACTAATATTATTTCCAAGATATTGAATTTTCGACAATTAGTCGTCATTTTCATTGATTTAGCATCATTTTTATCCATTTGGCGAGATTTTCGTTAATTTGGCAACATTTCAAAAAAGTCGCTAAGTTGGCGACATTCCGCCAAATTCGTCGCCAAGCGTTATGCACTAAGAAAAAAGTTATTCTTACAGCAGATAAATGACTATTGGCGTTCAAATACAAAAGTATTATTCAAAGTATATTTTTTCATGAATGGAACGAGCTAGATCCACGAGAATGATGTCACTCAATTTATCGTATGGTATTACATATGAAAAGTGAACATGTTTCTCAATAGGAATTTTCTTTTTTATGTGACTTTTTCATATTTTTTTGAAAAATGTATAATATCTCGAGAACGGTTCATGTTAGCGTTCTAAAATTTATGCCAATCGTTTTCTAATGAAAAATTACATAAGAAATGTCTATTTGCGTAACTTTATTAGCGGTTTTGATTTTTTGACGATTTTTTCAAAATTTCATTCGAAAATTTAGGGGGGTTCTGAACATTCGATTACGTATAAAAACAATAGGCTTCCAGTGTTTACGGATTGTGATTTTTGTGCCAAATTTGGTTCGAATCGGTCCATTCGTTCGTCAGTTATCGTCTCCACAGACTCACTGACACACACACACACACACACACACATACTTTCACACACACACACACACACATACACACATCACTTCAAAAATGTTTGATTCGAGATCAGGGATGCTTGAAACGTGCTCTCCCGTCGAAAACTCGAATTCGAATTTTCGACCCCGTCACAATACTTTCCTTATACATTATGTATATAAGGAAAGTAAAAAAGAGTCTTTGTTGAGCTAAAAAAGAAAGAACAGCAACTACAGCAAAGGTAAAGAAATTTCTGTCGACAGAAATATCAGAGACACATTTTTTTCTACGATTTTTTTTTTTTTCGTGTAAAGCAGTGTTTCCCAAATATTTGCTTACTCTTTCTCTAGTAAAGTAGCCAAGAGGGTTGGAGTGTTATACCCCCCCCCCCCAGACATGATGGAAAATTGGTTGGTTTGTGTTGCGGGATGCTCATGTGGCGGGGCTGCATTGCGTCACACACTTCTATGAAAGACATCCCCGTTTATTCCCTCGACCAAGAAACATTCTTTTGGGCCTGACGCATAGCGCGGGATCAGAAATCTAAAGGTTCCGAGTTCAAACCTATCCCCCGCCATCGGGGATCTACGGCCCCTACAGTTGGTGACTTTGGACATACGAGCCCGCAACCTTCTCTCTCTCCAACGAACTCACCTCTCTCACGAGATGACAGCACTACAGATGACGCACATTTTCTCCTCTCCCGGTTGACTACGACTGACATCACGCTGCCGCAAGATGAGGTACGATACGCCTCCCGGCTATTCAGCTTCCGTCTGAGTTTCAGCTTGGGGATGCGTTGGGAGTTTTTCTGGCTGGCCCTCCTCCTCACTGAAATCCGACCGAACTTTTCGCCTGTAGATATCTTATCTACATTCTCACCAGGAAGGGGAGTGTGTGGCGGGGTGCATTGCGTCACGCACTGCTACAAAAGACGTCCCCGTTTATTCTCTCGGCCCAGAAGAATTCGTTTGGGCCTGACGCATAGCGCGGGATCAGTAATCTAAAGGTTCCGAGTTCGAACCTATCCCCCACCATCGGGGAATCTGCGCCGCCTTCCCCCACTCAAAACGCGTCAATCCACAAAAACCCGATCATTGGAATTTTCAAACTATCAGAACCGTACATAGGGAGTGCCGGATACTACGCGAGTAGGAGGGTCCGTACGCAAAAGGACCCTGATCCCACTTTTTTTTTTTTTTTGCGGGGAGAGAAATTAAACATTCACAAAGAGGGGAATATCAAATATAGAGAGCTGCGTGATAAATATCGCATGGGCGGCCATGACTCCATCCCCTTTACATACACTATGTATTGCGGGGGAAGTGAACTAATTGAACTGTATTAATGTTTTTGCATTTAAGTGCAATTGATATTACAATGTTTTAACAATATCAATAATTTTTTATAGCAGCATAGCATTATAAGGGCTAGAAATTCGTGATACTAGCAGACACCAAACACAATTGGGCCGGCCCTGTCCCTTGGGTTCAGTGTACTGTAACTTTAAAAACAATGAATTGAAAAGAAAACGCAGTATCGTAGCAGGAATGTCCAGGACCCTCACACTAAAAAAAATATGTTAATGATATCCTGCTGATAACATCGATGAACTAACTATCTGACTTCACCATTGAATAACAAGTCAACGAGTTATGGCTTAATAAGGTCCCAGAAATAATGTAAAATATTCTAATGCAAAATATTGCAATGTAAAACATGTGTTATAAATACAGCATAAAAAAATCTGATGTGGCAACACATGACTTTCCTTATATAATGTAATGAATTTACTACTTTTACAGTAAAAAAATAGGTTTTTCTTATAGTAGATACTAATATTCTTTCCAAGATGTTGAATTTTCGACAATTAGTCGTCATTTTCATTGATTTAGCATCATTTTTATCCATTTGGTGAGATTTTCATTAATTTGGCAACATTTCAAAAAGTCGCCAAGTTGGCGACATTCCGCCAAATTCGTCGCCAAGATCTCGCCAAGAGTTATGCACTAAGAAAAAAGTTATTCTTACAGTAGATAAATGACTATTGACGTTTAAATACAAAAGTATTATTCAAAGTATATTTTTTCATGAATGGAACGAGCTAGATCCACGAGAATGATGTCACTCATTTTATCGCATGGTATTACATATGAAAAGTGAACATGTTTCTCAATAGGAATTTTTTTTTTATGTGACTTTTTCATAATTTTTTTTGAAAAATGTGCAATATCTCGAGAACGGTTCATGTTAGCGTTCTAAAATTTATGCCAATCGTTTTCTAATGAAAAATTACATAAGAAATGTCTATTTGCGTAACTTTATTAGCGGTTTTGATTTTTTGACGATTTTTTCAAAATTTTATTCGAAAATTTAGGGGGGTTCTGAACATTCGATTACGTATAAAAACAATAGGCTTCTAGTGTTTACGGATTGTGATTTTTGTACCAAATTTGGTTCGAATCGGTCCATTCGTTCGTCAGTTATCGTCTCCACAGACTCACTGACACACACACACACACACATACTTTCACACACACACACACACACACACACACACACACACACACACACACACATACACACACATAGACATCACTTCAAAAATGTTTGGTTCGTGATCAGGGATGCTTGAAACGTGCTCTCCCGTCGAAAACTCGAATTCGAATTTTCGACCCCGTCACAATACTTTCCTTATACATTATGTATATAAGGAAAGTAACAAATATGTCTCGTGCATCAAGTACTAAACGTATAAAACACTAAGCAGATGTCTGTCTGAGGACGGGCAATTCTGATTACCGTTGTTGACGTGGTCGCTCTGTCTTTGTATCCCGAAGAAGCACGTCAATTTTTGTCTCCCGAAACCGGTTGATGCCGTTAATAATTTGCTTTATACTGTATTTATAAAGGAGATTTTACATTTTATTTTTTTGCAACAGTTTGTGCGATTTTTTTTTAACTCACTAATAAAGTTTAGTTAGTGCACAGACTCCGAAATTCTAAATCCGCTAGTGAAAAAAAGAAACAGGCGATAGTGTCAAACTAAACAAAAACATTTTCTTCATTTTCAGTTAGTCTTGTAAATTGGGGCGTGGGGTACTCTGCAAGAGATGTCGCTAGGTTGTCCGCAAAAAACGAACAACGGTGTGTACAATAGTTGTCACCGCTATGGAACAAAGAACGAACATTTTCCGTTTCTTCTGGTGGACACACAAGACACGTGGACAGTAAGTCCAGTCCAATGCACATGCGGCTTTTACCATAGAAAATTCGTTCTCGGCGAGAAACAGTCTAATTCCTCCATAGAATGCGCTACAGCGAAGGAGAAGACAGAACGAAAAGAAAAAAAAATAGATTTCCTTTCACGATCACTGTCACGGATCGTAGAATTCTGATGTTTCTTTCATAAATCGAATTAGAAATAGGGTCAAAAGAAAAATATCGGGAAATAAAGGGTTTCTTATTGGACTCTGAAAAAAAAAAGTAATTCTTAAAGATACCACTTCATATAGAAATCAATTTAACTCCGTTTTATCTTTTCGCTACTTATGTTGGAATTCTCTTAAATTTCGGTAGGGAAAAATTTAAATTAATATATTCAGTAAAATGAAAACTAGATACGGTGCACGCAGCAAGTGATCACTTTTTAAGAAATCCCTTTTTTAAGCAAATAAAAAAACTCAGCTCTAAATAGACGCCTTTGTACCAGAGTACGGGTTGCCTTTGTCAGTGAGACAGCTGGTTGATTAGCCTCTTAGTTCACCTATGCAATCCGGGTACATTCGCGCAGTATGCGTGATACACTCTAAACAGGAGTAAACATTGCAAATGTATGAAAAATGTGTTTAATAAAATGTATTCAGCTTAAATGTATGAAGTACAACGACATAATAACGAATTTGGACTTTCTAGCTGCTCCGGTTATCGAATTCTTGCTACAAAACGAGAACAATCCTATGGCGGGACCAAGACGGGCTAGCCCGTTGGAGGTTCAAAATTCAAAGTATTAAAATTTACAATAATAGACAACGTATCAAACTTGGACTTTCTAGCTTCTCCGCTTCTCGGGTTATTCCCCATTCCTACGTAGCGGGCCCAGGACAGATGAAATTCAGCGGGCCCCGATGAAGTTCAAAATTTAAAGAATTAAAATATACAACAAAAAAAAAAAGATATTGCACAAAATTGGGGCTTTCTAGCAGCTCAGGTTCTTGAGTTCTTATTTCTGAAAAACGAGTGCATTTCTATGGCGACTCTAGAATGGGCTAAACAAAAGACAACGACACACCAAATTTCAAGTTACTGTAATGAATGGAACCCTATTAGTTAGGGGTCTCACGGATTTTAACCACACGAACACCAGATTAAATTAACGAAAAGGTCGTAAAAACATCGCGTCCGGGTCCAGACTCACGGATTTGTGACTCAAATTCGGGTCTTATATTGCAAAATGTATTTGGAGTTGGATGGGGTTCGGTCTGGTGTTACTGTCATCTAGGGTTAAAATCTAAAATTTTAGGTCGTAGGCAAATCTTTACCACGTTCCTCCCCCTAAATTACTATTTAAATGCAATGACGCCGTTTTCATTAAATTCAATGTTTAAACCTGGTCCGAGTCAATAAAAGAAAAAATCGGCGTTGGCTTCACTCCAATGGAGCCGAAAAGGATTTGCGTGTATAACGTATTCTAAAATAAAACTCCAAAAAAGTTCAGTAAATTTTTTCGCAGTTTTCAGTCTCATTTGTTTCGCTTATGGCAGATGAAGCGAGGGATCGAAGTGAGTAAAAGCCTCTTATTTTTGACTAAAACTGAAGGAGCGAAGTGACAAATTTTATTTTTCACTAGCAGCATACCCGTTCTTCGTACGGAGTATATAATATAAAGAAATTTATAATTCGCAATCATGTGCAAATTCTGTTAAAATATTAAATTTATTGCTCATAAAGAGAAGTTTAAGAATATCTGTTCTCACTATGCAAAATTATCTTCACGGGCAGATCTGAAGAATAAAACATCCTGGCCCCTTTTGTAAGCAAATTTACAAAAAAAAAGAAAAAAGAATTGAATCAATATATGCAACCCCGTACTACTTATATTGTCGCATATTAGAAAATATGCCAGTGTGTTAGTAGAAGTTTACCCGTATTGCAATATGTGTCTCAAAAATATTTGCCAAAATAAAAGAGATGACATAAAAAATTGAAAGTATCAAAAATCCCCGTAATCTTAATACCGGAAGGTCGTAATTGATTCGAATATATGCCAATATATATCAAAATATATGCCAATATACCTGTACTACTTATATTCTCGTGGAAGATATACTCGAGTGGAAGATATACCCATGCATTTGTAGAAGATTACTCGTACAACGTACTATATATGAGTTTCAACAATTTTCGTCATAATAAAACAATTCCATAATAATTTGAAAATATCAGTAATCCTTGAATCAACAGTCCCCGAAAATATCAATAATAATGATGTTTAAACCTGAAGACCGTAATTGATATTATCCAGTCAAAAATTCAATGTCAATGAAATTTATTTTATATACATATTTTTACTAATCAAATCGGAAAAGATTTAATAAAAATCATATGCCGCATAACATATTGGATCCCTTGCTAAGCGACATGATATCAATTGCTTTAAATAAATTGATGGAAATCATATCATCTGAATGATGAAATTTCCATGGAAGGTTTGGCGACATTTTCGTCAATTTAGCTATAACTTAAAAAATCGCCAAATTTATCGCCAAGTGGGACTGTAGAACTGATAATCCCATTATGCGACAAATTGACGAAACATCATTACAATACTATCCCCTAACAAAAAACAATTAATTTCATTTATTAAGCGCGATTTTATCAATTTCATGATATTTTTATGGATTTAGAAATATTTTTACCAATTTGGTGATATTAAAAAAATTCCTTAAATGTGTTACTAAGTAGGATGGATGGACTGACCGACAAATGCTACAGAAACATCATTTCAGTACTTTATTCTAAAAAAACAAATTTTATTTCATTGATTTGGTCATTTTTATCAATTTGGAGACATTTCCACTAATTTGGTAAAGTTTAAGAAAAGTTACCAAGTTATTTAGAGATATTCCTCTAAATTCGTAGCTCTGAATTTGCAGATCTGAAGAATAAAATATCCTGATCCCGTTTGTATATTCTAAATAAAAACAGTAAAATTGTATTAGAAGATACATACACCCGTTCTACTCTTTTTCTGCTTCAACAATCGGCTAAATGAATTTATTGGGTAAACACAATATATGAGTTTATTAGCTAAACACAATATATGAGCTTGAAACCTCTTTGCTAAAATAAATGAAAGTGATGTGTGTACGCAGTCCGCAATATATATAATTAAAAGAACAATCGAACCGTTCATTTACAAAATATATTTTTACATCCATTTATTTATTATACAAATAAAAAAAATAATACTTGATATTAACAACACATTTAATTTCATTCCGTTGCCGAGCAACATGATATAAGATAGAATCTTCCTCATAAAATGCGAAATTAAATAGCCATTTTGATTTCTTTATACTTTACATCGTTGAGTAAAAGCTTGTGAGAGATGAACCATGGAGGTAGATTTTTCCATTTAAATTCATGTTTCAAACAATTTATGTTCTCCTATAGTGACTAATTAATGCAAAAATCCTGCACCAAACTCGGAAATAAAGTTTTATTTCATTTTGGCTATTTCTGGGCTACCCACAAAATTTCATCAAATTCGGTTCAGCCGTTCTCCCGTGATGGTGTGACAAACAGACAGACAGACAGACAGACAGATTTTCAATTTTATTTATATAGATTATTACTAGACGCGATTTGCTGTTTTCTGTCTATCTGTCTGCCTGCATGCTTTGTCCCATGAAACTGCTCTGAAACTGAGCTGATTTTTTTTTTAATTTGGATATATGGTATAAATTTATGTTTTACAATTTGAGCTCGCTACTGAGCGTGATCAGATAAAAACTGCAGGTACTACGCCCTTTCTACTGATATATTATGTCTTACGATAACTACTCTAAAATTCAACCAATATATTTTTAAGCATGGACATCTACAGCATGAGATTATAGAAAAGGAATAATCTATATAAATAAAAATGAAAATCTGTCTGTCTGTCTGTCTGTCTGTCTGTCTGTCTCTCTGTCTGTCTGTCTGTCTGTTTGTCCCATCATCACGGGAGAACGGCTGAACCGAATTTGATGAAATTTTGTGGGTAGCCTAGAAATAGCCCCACTTAAAATTTAGTCTATGGTTGGAATTTCTACGACCAGTGGTTCTCGAGATATTAGTAAAAAACGAAACTTTCGTTTGTCTCATCATCACGAGAGAACGGCTGAACCGAATTTAATGAAATTTTGTGGGTGGCCTTGAAATAGCCCCCCATAAATTTTGCCCAAGTTTCAAGTTTCTAAGACTAGGGGTTGTTGAGATATTAATGAAAAACGGAACTTTTTTTATAGGAGTTCTACTCTCCAACTCCGTGGTTTATCCAAACGGAAAGGATAAAAATCGTTTGTTTAAAGCGTCAAAGGGAATTAAAACATTATTTTTGAGTTTGATGCAGGATTTTTGCATTAAATAGTCACTATCTGAAAGCATGAATTGTTTGAAACATGAATTTAAATGGAAAAATCTACCTCCATGTATTTCACAAACTTTTACTCAACGATTAGAAGTATAAAGAAATTAAAATGGTTATTTAATTTCGCATTTTATGAGGAAGATTCTATCTTATATCATGTTGCACGGCAAAGGAATGGAATTAAATATGTTTGTTAATGATTATTATTATTTTTTCTATTTGTATAATAAATAAATGCATGTAAAAATATATTTTATAAATGAACGGTTTGATTGTTCTTTTAATTATATATATTGCGGACAGCGGACATTACTTTTATTTATTTTAGCAAAGAGGTTTCAAGCTCATATATTGTGTTTAGCTAATAAACTCATAATAAATGAACGGTTTGATTGTTCTTTTAATAATATATATTGCGAACTGCGTACATCACACTTTTATTTATTTTAGCAAAGAGGTTTCAAAGCTCATATATTGTGGTTAGCTAATAAACTCATATATTGTGTTTACCCAATAAATTCATTTAGCCGATTGTTGAAGCAGAAAAAGAGTAGAACGGATGTATGTATCTTCTAATACAATTTTAGTGTTTTCATTTAGTATATATACAGACGGGATATGGATATTTTATTCTTCAGATCTGTAAATTTAGAGCTACGAATTTAGCGGAATATCTCTAAATAACTTGGTAACTTTTTTTAAACTTTACCAAATTAGAGGAAATATCTCCAAATTGATAAAAATGACCCAAATCAATGAAATTAAATTTGTTTTTTTAGAATAGAGTACTGAAATGATGTTTCTGTAGCATTTGTCGGTCAGTCCATCCATCCTACTTAGTAACGCATTTAACTAATTTTTTTAATATCACTAAATTGATAAAAATATTTGTAAATCCATAAAAATATCATGGAGACGAAAATGTCGCCAAACCGTCCATTAAGATCACATTATTCAGACGACATGATTTCCATCAATTTATTTGAAGCAGATGATATCATGTCGCTTAGCAACGGATCCAATGTGTTATGTGTCATACGATTTTTATTAAATCTAATAAAAATGTGTATATAAAATAAATTTCATTGACATTGCATTTTTGACTGGATAATATCAATTACGGTCTTCAGGTTTAAACATCATTATTATTGATATTTCGGGGACAGTTGATTCAGGAATTATTGATATTTTCAAATTATTATGCCATTGTTTCATTATGACGAAAATTGTTGAAACTCATATATAGTACGTTGTACAAGTAATCTTCTACAAATGCACAGGTATATCTTCTAATCTACGAGAATATAAGTAGTACAGGTATATTGGCAAAATTTTTATATATGTTGGCATATATTGGAATCAATTACGACCTTCTGGTATTAAGATTACGGGGATTTTTGATACTTTCAATTTATTATGTCATCTTTTTTATTTTGGTAAATATTTTTAAGACTCATATTACAATATGTTTAAGCTTCTACTAACACACTGGCATATTTTCTAATTTGCGACAATATAAGTAGTACGTGGTTGCATATATTGATTCAATTCTTTTTTTGTGTGTGAATTTGTTCACAAAAGGGGCCAGAATATTTCATTCTTCAGATTTGCCCGTGAAGATAATTTTGCATAGTGAGAACAGATATTCTTAAACTTCTCTTTATGAGCAATAAATTTAATATTTTATCAGAATTTGCACATGATTGCGAATTATAAGTTTTTTTATATTATATACTCCGTACGAAGGACGGGTATGCTGCTAGTCTATATAAATAAAAATGAAAATCTGTCTGTCTGTCTGTCTGTCTGTTTGTCACACCATCACGGGAGAACGGCTGAACCGAATTTGATGAAATTTTGTGGGTAGCCCAGAAATAGCCCCACTTAAAATTATATCCGTGTTTTGAGTTTCTACGACCAGTGGTTCTCGAGATATTAGTAAAAAACGAAATTTTCGTTTGTCTCATCATCACGGAAAAACGGCTGAACCGAATTTAATGAAATTTGGTGAACAGCCTTGAAATATCCCCCCATAACTTTTGTCCAAGTTTTGAGTTTCTAAGACCTGGGGTTGTCGAGATATTAATGAAAAACGGAACTTTTTCCTAGGAGTTCTACTCCCTAACTCCGTGGTTTATCCAAACGAAAAGCTTGAAAATCGTTTGAAAGTGAATTAAAATTTAATCTCTGAGTTTGATGGGAGATTTTTTGCGTTAATTAGTCACTTTCTGAAAACATGAATTGGTTGAAACATGATTTAAAGGGGAAATCTATCTCCATGGTTCATGGTTTATTTAAAACAAGCTTTTACGGAACAATGAGAAGTACAGAGAAATCAAAATCGTTATTTAATTTCGCAGTTTATGTTATAAGACATGACATATTTAACATGTTATAAGATTCTATCTTATATCATGTTACTCAGAAACGCAATTAAATTAAATCTGTCTGTTAATTTCAATAATTATTTTTTCGATTTGAATAATAAATAAATGGATATAAAAATATATTTTAGAAAAGAACGATTTGATTTTTCTTATAGCATTTTTGACTGGATAATATCAATTACGGTCTTCAGGTTTAAAAATTATTATTATTTATATTTTCGGGGATTATTGATTCAAGGATTATTGATATTTTCAAGTTATTATGCAATTATTTTATTATGACAAAAATTGTTTAAACTCACATATTGTATGTTGTACGAATCTTCTACAAATACACGTGTATATCTTTTAATCTACGAGAATATAAGTAGTACAGGTATATTGACATATGTTTTGATATATATTGGCATATATTGGAATCAATTACGACCTTCTGGTATAAAGAGTACGGATATTATTGATGTTTTCAATTTATTACGTCATCTCTTTTATTTTGGCAAATATTTTTGAGACGCATATTGTAATACGGGTAATCTTTTACTAACACATTGGCATATTTTCTGATCTGCGACAATATAATTAGTACGGGGTTGCATATATTCATTCAATTCCTATTTTTTCTTCTGTAAATTTGCTTACAAAAGGGGGCAGGATGTTTTATTCTTCAGATCTGATCGTGGAGATAATTTTGCATAGTGAGAACATATATTCTTAAACTTCTCTTTAGGAGCAATAAATTTAATATTTTAACAGAATTTGCACATGATTGCGAACTTTAAGTTTCTTTAAATTATACACTCCGTACGAATAACAGGTGTGCTGTTAGTGGTTAATAAATTTTAACATTTTAGGAGGATATATCATGTTGCTCGGCATCGCAATTAAATTAAATGTGTTTGTTAATGTTTTTATTATTTTTTTCGATTTAAATAATAAATAAATGGATAAATGGATATAAAAGTATATCTTATGAATGGACGGTTTGATTTTTCTTTTAATTATATTAATTGCTGACTGCGTACATCAATTTCATTTATTTTGGCAAAGAGTTTTCAAGCTTATATCGTATTTAGCTACTAAACTCATATATTGTGTTTAGCCAATAAATTCATATAGCCGATTGTTGAAACAGAAAAAGAGTAGAGCGGGTATATCTTCTAATACAATTGTAGTGTTTTCATTTAGTATATTGAAACGGGATAAGAATGTTTCATTCAGATCTGCAAATTCAAAGCTACGAATTTGGAGGGATATCGCTAATTTGACAACTTTTCTTAAACTTTGCCAAATTGACGGAAATGTCGCCAAATTGATACAAACGACACACAAACAGCTGCCGTAAACCTTCGGGTTGGTCGTGTGGCTTGGGTCTTCTACATATCAATGAAATTTTTTTTTGTTTTGTTAGAAGAGAGTACTGAAATGATGTTTGGTTAGCATTTCTCTGTCAGACCAACCATCCTACTTAGTAATACATTTAGCGAATTTTTAAAATGTCACCAAATTGATAAAAATGTTTTCAAATCTATAAAAATATCTTGAAATTGATAAAATTGCGCTACATAAATGATATTAATTGTTTTTTGTTACGGGATAGTATTGTGATGATATTTCGTCAATTTGTCGCAAAGTGGAACTGTCAGTTCTACAGTCCCACTTGGCGATAAATTTGTCGATTTTTTAAAATGTCGCTAATTTGACGAAACTGTCGCCAAATGTTCCATAGAAATATAACTATTTAGACGATATTTTTTCTACCAATTTATTTGAAGCAAATGATATCATGTCGCTTAGCAACGGATTTAAATCCAATGTGTTTATGCGGCAGACGATTTTTATTAAATCCTTTCCGATTTGAATAATGAAGATATGTATATAAAATAAATTTCATTGCCATTTCATTTTGGACTGGATAATATCAATTATACTCTTCAGGTTTAAACATTATTATTATTGATATTTTCCGGAATTATTGATTCAGGGATTATTGATATTTTTAAGTTATTACGCCATTGTTTTATTGCGGCAAAAATTGCTGACACACGCATATTGTACGTTGTACGAGTAATCTTCTAGGAATGCACGGGTATATCTTCTAACCTACGAGAATATAAGTAGTACAGGTATATTGGCATATATTTTGACATATATTGGCATATATATTGGAATCAAGTACAGTCTTCTGGTATGAAGATTAAGGGGATTAATTATATATTCAATTTATTACGTCGTCTGTTGTATTTTACCAAAAAACATTTGAGACTCATATTGCAAAACGGGTAATCTTCTACTAATAATCGGACATTATAAGTAGTACGTGTATATCTTCCCATATAATTTTAGCACTTTAATTTTGACATATATTGGAATAAATGACTGTCTTCAGATTTAAAGATTACGGGTTTATTGGTATTTTCAATTTATACATGTAATCTACTAATACAGGTTATATTTTCTAATATTCGCGTATATAATTAGTACGGGTCCCATACAATTTTAACGCTTTTATTTTGCATATATTGATTCAATTCCATATTTTTTTTATATTTGCTTACATAAGGGGTCCAAGATGTTTTATTCTTCAGATATGTCCATGAAGATAATTTTATATAGCGAGAACAGAGATTCTTAAACTTCTTTTTAGGAGCATTATATTAAATATTTTAACAGAATATTTTGATTAAACATGTCATTTAGTATACTATAAGAATTTGGGCATGATTATGAATTTCAAGTTTCTTTATATTATATACTCCGTACGAAGAACGGGTATGCTGCTAGTACATAAATAAAATTGAAAATCTGTCAGTATATTTGTGTGTTTGTCTCATCATCACGGGAGAACGGCTGCACCAAATTTCCCGAAATTTTGAGGGTAGCCGTGAAATAGGCCCACTTATGCAAACGATGTTTTTATTGCAAGTTCATTTAAAAAAAATGGTATTATGTTACTAAGCAACGGAATTAAACCCAATGAGTTTATACAGCAGACGATTTTTTATTAAATCTTTTCCGATTTGAATAATTAAGAAATTTATCTATATAAATAAAATTGAAAATCTGTCTGTCTGTTTGTCCCGTCATCACGAGAGAACGGCTGAACCGAATTTCATGAAATTTTGTAGGTAGCCTGGAAATAGTCCCACTTAAAATTTAGTCCATATCAGTGGTTCTCGAGATATTAGAAAAAAAAACGAAATTTTCGTTTGTCTCATCATCACGGGAGAACAGCTGAACCGAATTTGATGAAATTTTGTGGATAGCCTTGAAATAGCCCCCAATAAATTTAGCCCAAGTTTGGAGTATCTAAGACCAGGGGTTGTCGAGATATTAATGAGAAACGAAATTTTTTCCTAGGAGTTCTACTCTCTAACTCCGTGGTTCATCCAAACGAAAAGCTTGAAAATCGTTTGAAAGTGAATTAAAACTTTATCTTTGACTTTGGTGGGAGATTTTTTGTGCTAATTAGTCAGTTTCTGAAAACATGAATTGTTTGAAATATGATTTAAATGCGAAATCTATCTCCATGATTTTTATCCACAAGCTTTTACTGAACAATGAAAAGTATAAAGAAACCAAAATTGTTATTTAATTTCGCAGTTTATGAGGAAGATTCTATCTTATATCACGTTGCTCAGAAACGCAATTAAATTAAATCTGTTGTTAATTTTAATTATTATTTTTTCGATTTGAATAATAAATAAATGGATATAAAAATATATTTTAGAAAAGAACGATTTGATTTTTTTATAGCATTTTTGACTGGATAATATCAATTACGGTCTTCAGGTTTAAACGTTATTATTATTGATATTTTCGGGGATTCAGGGATTATTGATATTTTCAAGTTATTATGCCATTGTTTTATTATGACAAAAATTGTTTAAACTCATATATTGTACGTTGTACGAGTAATCTTCTACAAATACACTATATCTTATAATCTACGAGAATATAAGTTGTACAGGTATATTGGCATATGTTTTGTTATATATTGGCATATATTGGAATCAATTACGACTTTCTGGTATAAAGATTGCGGGGATTATTGATATTTTCAATTTATTACGTCATCTCTTTTATTTTGGCAAAGATTTTTGAGACTCATATTGTAATACGGGTAATCTTTTAATGTACTAATGCAGGTTATATCTTCTAATATTCGCGTATATAAGTAGTACGGGTCCTAGACAATTTTAATGCTTTCATTTTGCATATATTGATTCAATTCTTTTTTTTTTTTTTTTTTGTAAATTTGCTTACAAAAGGGGCCAGGATGTTTTATTCTTCAGATCTGCCCGTAAAGATAATTTTCATAGTGAGAATAGATATTCTTAAACTCCTCTTTAGGAGCAATAAATTTAATATTTTAACAGCATTTGCACATGATTGCGAATTATAAGTTTCTTTATATTATATACTCCGTACGAAGAACGGATATGCTGCTAGGATAACAATAAATTTTATCGGAATTACACTTTTGATTGAATTAAATCATCCAGTTTGAAAGGTTACTGGAAGTGTTAATATTTTCAATTTCTGAAGTCATCTATTTTATTTTGGCCAAAAAATTTCCAAACTCATATATACTGAGTTTAGCCAATTGTTGAAACAGAATAAAAAGGGTACGGGTATATCTTCTAATATCATTTTAGAGCTTACAGATCGGCATACGTTGATCCAATTTAATATCGTTTCATTTTGTCATATATTGATCCAATTTAATATTTTTTTGTAAATTTGTTTAAAAACGGGACCAGAATGTTTTGTTCTTCAGATCTGCCTGGGAAGATAATTTTGTATAGCTGAAATAGAGATTCTTATATTGCTTTTAGGAGAATTAAATTAAATAATTTGATAGAATGTTTTAAATAACAATGGTATTTACAATACTATAGTAATTTGAGCATAATTGTGAATTTTAAGTTTTTTTTTTATTATATATTCCGTACGAAGAACGGGTGGATATGCTAATAGTAGAACCTATTAATGAAAATCTTGAAAATACCATTATTTGAAAATGATATCTAGATGTCGCTAATGATAGTAACATCCCATCTGTCCTCATTTGACACTACAATAAGGGATGTTTAGTATATGTATTTTTCATTATATTTTTATTAAAGTTCCTTTATTATGCGTTCCTTTATTATGTGTATCATTCACTTCAATGCGACCTTTTTGCTTTAGAAATGCCTGCAATGCTCGTTTTAAACCAGCGCCACCGCCACCTGAATTATTGTCCCAAACGATTTTGGTGTTTTCCAAACATGACGTTTTCGCGTGTTCCTTTTACCTCCATCTTCCACAGTTATAATCAAGTAAGGTTTGCGCAAGTATAGATTGCGCGCGCATCCAAAATTCTCACTACTTGCTTCAATTATTGGGAACAAACTTCCTGTGGTTATGAGTTGTTTTTCTTTGCTTGCATCCCGTATAGGTAGATATCTCAAGCTTTACACTGACCAAGAAGCTTACTGATTGTTAGATTCGGGGTTAAAAGAATTCTAAAATTAGACAAAAAGTTAAAAAAATAAATAAACGGAATTCGGTTACAAATATAATCAGTTCAGTAGAATTAAAGGATTCAAAGAGTGGAGAATAATTGGATTTTCTCACCTCAGGGGTTGATTGTTTCCGTTTGAAATCCGAAGTTTTGCTGTTTTAATGCTGCTAGAGAGGAAGAAAAATATCAAATGACCCATTTGAAGTTCTGAACAATTATAAAAGTTCAGATGTTGCTAAAACGCGTATTTACATTTAGACAGGAATCCAAGTAACTTTTAACTTTCTCTATATGCATAGTATAATGTATAGGGGAAGTGACGGGATCAAAATTTCGAATTCGAGTTTTCAACGGAAGAGCATGTTTCAAGCATCCCTGAACTCGAATCGAACGTTTTTGAGGTGATATGTGTGTGCGTGTGGAGGCGATATTTCACGAATGAATAGAGCGTTTTGCATGACATTTGGTAAAAATATTACAATCAATGAATATTGGAACACTACTTATTTTAAACGCAATCGAATGTTCAAAAGATCCCCCAAAATTTTCGAATGAAATGTTGAAAAAATCAGAACCTTTAATGTTACGTAGATAATCATTTATTATGTAATTTTTCATTAGAACACAAATGGCATAAACTTTAGAACGTTAATATGAACTATTTTCGAAATACTGCACATTTTTCAAATAAATTTATAAAAATAAAATCACATAAAATTAAAAAAAGTATTAACTAGTGACAATATGTTCACTTTTCATAAGTAACATTATGCCATAAATTGGTTAACAACATTCCCGTGAATCTAATTCATTCCACTCACGAAGTTCTTTCCATTCACAAAAGATACTTTGTCGAAAGCCCTCACCACCCGACTCGTCCAAGGACTTAGAGCAGCAAAGTGGATGGCCGGGGAGAGGGAGTAATAGTTTCTTATTTTGACGACTAACAACGTTATTCACCAACAGCCATTTAATAATAAGAGGTAGGATCACAAAGTTCGTAGACTGTGCTGATATCTCCAACCCTGATTGGAGGAGAGGGGAACTATTTTACCGTGGCGTAGAGGCACATGTGACGCGAGCTGTGAAAATGAAGAAGCAGGTGTTTTTCCAGACAATGCGTATCAGTGAACTGTAGTCGTTCGCGCTCGGTGCAATGTTTCTGTCGGCGATTTCCCCAAACGCTGGCAGAATTTGATATTCGCACGTTGTTCATCAAACGACATTTTCGTTTTCGACGAACGCGAACGACCACAGTTCATTGACACGCGTTGTCTGGAAAAACCCTGCACGGCGGACCCGCTTCTTCATTTTCACATCTCGCGTCACATGTGCCTCTACGCCACGGTAAAATAGTTCTCCCTCTTCTCCAATCACGGTTGGAGATATCAGCACAGTCTCCGAACTTTGTGATTCTACTTTGTAAGAAATGCTTTTCTTTTCGTTTATCTCTAAATCTTGACGAACAATTCAGCGAACTTGGTAACTCATTTAGTAAAATATCACCGACTTGGCGATATTTCGCCTCAGATTGACGAAATTGTTGTCAAAATTGCAAAAATTAATTATGTTCAGTTAACAAAATGACTCCAAATTAATGAAATAATTATTAAAATATTTTAATATATGGACTAACTGCTTTTATGCGAATGCTATCAATATTTATAATTACTTTCCCTGCAATACACGGTAATGTATAGGGAAAGTATTGGAATCATGCCGAAAATCGCAACTCGAGTTTTGGTCAGATCTACACGTTTTGAGACCACTAGAACACGAAAAACAATTTTTAGCGTAACGTCTGTGTGTGCGTGTATCTGTGTGTGTGTCTGTGCAATGTATGTATCCACTCAAACTGACAAACTAACTGACCGAATTTCATAAAATTTGGTAGCTGAGTTACTTAAGGGTGACCCTGGTGCTGATTAGATTTTGGTACAATTCGGGATAAAAAAAAAGCCGCCTCTTTTTGCGAAATGGCCAGCAAGAATAGCATGTATCCACTCCAGCTAAAAATAATAATTTTCCAAATTTCACCAAATTTGGTAGAGAAGTCCCTTGCTGCTGATTAGATATCTCTGATGCTGATTAGATTTGGTACGATTCGAATAAACACAACCTGCTTTTATTTCGCAAAATGGCCCGCAAAAATCATTAAAATCTAAAATAAAAGACTACGTATGTTCAAATGTATCCATTAAATGCTTATTCTACACGTAATTTTTGACAATAAAAATAATATGACCAACCCCATTACTCTAGCATTAGCTGTTCTCGAGATATTTTGGCTTTCTTTTTTATTTTTTTTTGCTTCCTTCGCGCCTTTGAATATACGTGCAATTATCAAATAAAAACACGAATTGAATTAAAAGAACAAATTCAGCGTCATATCAAATAAGCACGTTTTTTTATGCAATGAAACTCAATTGAATGAATTATTAAAAAAAAAGAAAAAGAAAATAAATTTAAGTCTGCAGGGAAAGTCATGTGCTGCCCACATCAGATTTTTGTGAATTTAAAATTGCGCGAAGTACAAGTTAATTGGGTATTTCGTAATAGCTATCATCTGGAAAATCGCCCAATGTACAATGCGACGTTAAAAGCATTTTGTCGTAGATTTTATGCATCATTTTTACCCGATGAAAGAAGTAAATTCATTGCATTATATAGGAAAATGTGCTGCCCAGGTCATGTGCTGACCAGATTTTTTTTTTTAAATTCTGGTACTAAATATAATATAAACGGACCTGAACAACATATATAGCACATTGATGTATGAGAAAGATGTAACAATACGAACTATAACCACTCTAACTCAAAAACTAATTGGCCGAATTTCATAAAACTTTATAGTTCTTTGGGGGCAACCCTAGTGTTGATTAGATTTTGGTATAATTCCGGATAAAAGAAAAACTGCGTTTTTTTTTTTTTTTTTTTTTTTTTTTTTTGCGAAATGGCCCGCAAAAACGTCAAAATCTAAAATAAAAAACTACGTATGTTCAAATGCATGAATTAAATGCTTGTTTTACATGTAATTTCTGACGATGAAAAGAATAAGATCAACCCCATTACTCTAGGACCAACCGTTCTCGAGATATTTTAGTTTTCTCGCATTTTTACTACGCCGCTTTTGAGAACATGTCCAGTAGTTACCAAATGAAATCGAAAGCTGAATTAAAAGTGTAAATGCAGTGCAATTTAAATTAATTATGCGTAGTATTCAGTGCAATTAAACTCAATTTAATGAATTATTAATGAAATAAATAAATAAAAAAATGAATGAGTCTGCAGGGAAAATCTTGTACTGCCCACGTCAGAATTTTTTTTTTTTACTGGTTTGGGTATTGTGCTGCAAATAAATAACTATAAACAGTATTTATGTATGCTACAACTAGCAAACGTCAAGAAGAAAGACCGATACAAATGGAAGAGAAATGTTTATAAATATATTAAGAAAACTAACCATTTCCACTAACCCTTTGCACGTTCACGATGGCTGACACCTCCACACTGCTGCAAACATGAGATTCATTACTTTCCTTATATACATAAAGTGTAAGGAAAGTATTGTGACGAGGTCGAAAATTCGAATGAGTTTTCGGCGGGAGAGCACGTTTTAAGATCACGAATCCCCTGATCACGAATCGAACATTTTTGAGGTGATGTCTGTGTGTGTGTGTGTGAGTCTCTGGAGACGATAACTCATGAACGAATGGAACGATTCGAATGAAATTTCGTACAAAAATCACAATCACAAACCACAAATGAAATAATCATCAAAAATCAAAACCTTTAACAAAGTTACGTAAATAGGCATTTCTTATATAATTTTTCCTTAAAAAGCGATTGACATACACTTTAAAACGCTAGCATGAAACGTTCTCGAAATATTGCACATTTTTCAAATACATTTATCAAAAAAATCCCATAAATTAAAAAAAAATATTAACTGCTGAGAAACATGTTGACTTTCATATGTAATATCATGCGATAAATTGGGTGAAATCATTTTTATAGATCTAACGCGTTCCATTCACGAAAAAAGTTACTTTGAGTAATACGTTTGTATTTGAACGCCAATAGTCATTTATCTGCTGTAAGAATAAATTATTTTTCTCTCCATAACGCTTGGCGAGATTTTGGCGACAAATTTAGCGGAATGTCGCCAACTTGGCGACATTTTTAAATGTTGCTAAATTAAAGAAAATCTCGCCAAATGGCGCTAAATCACTAAAAATGACGACAAATTGAAGAAAATTCAATATCTTGGAAAAAATATAAGTATCTATATAATATAACAAAAGGCAATGTCTGTCTGTGTGTCTTATACACTATAGGCTCAGCGACCGCGTCGTAGAGCTACGAAATTTGGCAATTGGAGACCCGGGGGGGGGGGGGGAGGTGACACGTGAAAACTGATTTTTAAAATTTGAACTATTTTTTTGTTATTTAATGTTTAATGCGATGTCGACTGTTTTTTCCCTTTTTTTTCTCCACCATCCAGAGGCCGTAGAAAAAAACAAATCACATAACCGGAAAAAGCAGGCAATTGCGAGTAAAAATATATCAATTTCAAATCTCAGGGACAAATTCTAATATATTTTAAATATTTTAAAAGAAAAGTCACTATCGGCTCAAAAAAACGAACTTTCGTTTTTTTGAGCCGATATGTTTTCTTCGCGTCAGGAAAAGTACCAACAATTTCGACTAATAATTTACATTTTTAGAAAGCTCAAAGATCAGGCTTTCTTATAAGTCCAATCTGGTCGAAAAATAAAAAAAAGTAGCCACACCATCCGGATTTTAAGGAAGTAATGATTTTCAATTTCTCGGCTAAACCGCGAAAGGAGAGATCGATTTTTCACCCACATGCCCGCGCAGACGCACGATGTTTCTATGGTGGAGGAGAGGTGAGCGAGGTTATGACGTCACGGTCTAGGGACAATTAAAAACCGCATAAGTGTTTTTGCTTTTTGTACGGTTTTTGGCCTAGGGACAATTAAAAACCGAATTAGTGTTTGCTTTTTATAAGGTTTTTGGCTCATTATGCTGAATTGAATTGTGGCGATGTATTGTTTACATCGGGTGGTGGTTGGGACCAAAATGAAAAAACTTAAACACTGAAGAAATAAAAAAATAAACGAAAAGAAAGTTATGTAGATTGTCGCGGTGCATTTATGCATCGGGTGGTGGTGGGGACAATCTTTAATAAAAAACTTTTTTTCGCTGAGCAGTAGCATCGTTATTTCTTAAATACTAAATTCACATTCAACATCATCAGTCTCAAAAATACTTTCATGTCATTTGCGATGCAATACGAAAAATGCAGACAAACGGATACAATTTCATTTATGTAAAACAAAAAATAGAGGAGCATATCTCTATAAAAAAAAACATAGGAGATCCCGGCTGTGAGTACACATCAAAGGGATCCCTTTCCTAGGGTTACAGGTACAGAAATCCTCAGAATCTCACAGTTCACAAACATCAGAATACTACATTCACTTTACAAATCAATTTTCAAGACACCTCCCGCCCCCCTTAGAACATTATTTTTCATCTTAAAATTTTATTATTAGTTTTAACGTCATTAAACTAAAACAAACTTTGTTAACTCCATACGGGGTTATGGCGCCAGCGAGTTTGTCACGGTCAGAATTTTCAAGGGTAGCTAACAGACTGGTCGCCGAAGGTGGCCAGTCTACTATAAGAATAACATTTCTTTTAATTGTAAAAGTAGTAAATTCATTGCATTGTACAAGGAAAGTCATGCGTTGCCCACATCAGATTTATTTTTATTACACGAAGAAGTAAAAATCTCAGCTGTGCACATAAAATCGGGAAGAGAAAAAGGTGATTCTCGGAGTTCACAAGAGTTCATCCATCTCAAATCGGGATCAGCATCCCCGTGGAATGCAAGGAGAACCAAACACACGCAGAGATGGACTTCCTCCATTGCTAATCAGAGTGCGGATTCCTCCGGCGGTCTTTGAACAGCTGTGCAAGCATCGGAGTAGTTTAGGAGGTTATGCGTATATTTCAGGCACAAAATATCTTTTGGTTCGACAATTTACTCAATGCCTACTAGATATCATGTACGTATAGTCGAGTGGAACTGCCCGACAAAAGCGCACTTTTACAGCCCAAACTACTAGAGGTAGAACCCTGAAATGTTGCATGCTTGTGGGAATTGAACCCCAAAATAACGGGAAAAGTCTATAATTTTGGAATTTTATTCGAAATATATTTATGAACCACGAAATTTTCTGTTTTCTTATAACCATATATTTAATTTCACATGGAACATATATATATATATATATATATATATATATATATATATATATATATATATATATATATATATATATATATAAATGAAAAGGTTGAAGTATAGATTATAGAAGGGGAAACCAAATGCAATGCATCTAATAGTAGAGGAGGATTGCGACTCCTCAATCCCGTTTAAAGCAGCTTTTACAGCCCGGAGGAGCTCAATCTCTTATCTTCTTCACGTTGTTTATGTATATATATATATATATATATATATATATATATATAAATTAGTAAATCCAATGTTAGAATGTAGTAACTCATAATACACTATTCCAAAATTTTCTACAAAATACAAAGAAATAAAAGAAATTAAGACATAAAGAGGAAATAATAAAGCATAATGCAGGTCATAAAGACAAAGACAATCAACAAATTTCAAAAATGAGGAATGAAAATAGGAAAACAAAAAAATCAAGCAAAAAAGCTTGCACATGGAAGAGCTTTAGGCTCAAGATAAGTTCATTTCGAAAAAATTCTCTTCAGGTCCATATATCCCTTCGATTCAGAGTCACAGCGTTTGCATGGGCTAAGCAGCGCATTCTGAACTGCTGTTTTAGCCGTATAAATAGAAAGCTGTTGCGGGACGTTGAAAATAGTTTATGATTGTCTGCCAACAGTAAACGTTTCATGAGAAGTCACTATGCCTCTACGACAGAGTGCGCCATATGAGCAAGATACGAAGTTTGAACGGAGACCAATGATGGGCCTTCGTAAATGGATTTTTTCTTATCGTGCAATAGCAGCTCATATGGAGCGCAATGCCGCGACAGTGGTGCAAGTGCTGAAGCAGTGTACTGAAGAGAACCGGACGAATCGCACATCCGGCAGTGGACGACAAAATGTTACGTCAGCACGGGATGATAGAAACCTCGTCCGCATGACAGTGCTGCACCGTACATCTTCATCTCGACAGTTGACATAACGTTGAAGTACTGCTACAGGTGTGTCATTGTTTGCTCCAACAATTCGTCGGCGTCTGCTGCACAGTGGACTGCGTACAAGAATTCCTTTGTACAGGATTCCCCTGACGTAAAACCATCGACGCCTGCGATACAATGGGCTTATCCACATAGACACTGGCGTGCCGATTGGCTACACATTGTCTTTTCCGATGAATTCTGCTTTAATTTGGTGTACAGTGATAGCCGCATCCACGTTAGACGCTATAGCAGTGAACTCCACGTTCCGGAGTGCGTTATCCAACGTTATACTGGACGAACGCCAAGCTTGATGGTCTGGATCAGCTAGCGGAATCCCCTTCGGGAGGATTCGCCTCCTACTCGCTGCGCTCGCAGAGCTTGCTTCATATCTATCTTTCCTAAAAATTCTACTTTCAAAAATCTCTTTACTATCGCTGCCTATTTTCCGCAGGAGGGAAAAGCAAGGATTTTTCTTAGCCCGGGGAATCCAAAAACAGAATTCCTTGACCATGAGCTCGCTTCGTGAGCTATTTCATGCCAAACTAAAGTTTAAATCGATAAACGGTTTATTTCATCGTGTTACCCTATTATCTCTTTATAAATGCACCAAATTTCGTATTTTTGTATGCTATAGTTTTTACGGTACGAGACAGAGAAATCGCTAGACGTGCCGATACGAAAAAAAAGTTCACTTCAGAAGTGCATCATAAAAAGTAAAATATCTCAAAAACTACATTGAAATTTTAAAGAAATGGCTCCGTCCTGCAAAAATTCATCCATGTAGGTACTTGCCTGCAAAAATTCGTGGTCTTGCTATTATTAGTCTATCCAGGACGCGAACTCGCAGCTCAAATATTTGTCTTTGACTTTGACATTAAATATTTCTTAAACTACGATATACAATATTAAACAACGATTTATTTCAGCGTATTGCTCAAAGCTTTTTCTACAAGTATACCAAATTTCATATTTTTATATGCAACGGATTTTGCGGTGCGAAGCAAAAGTTCTCGAGAAACGAGATATTTGTCAAACAGCGGCGGCGGCGGCGGCGGCGGCGACGGCGTCAGCTAGCACACACACACACACACACACACACACACACACATATATATATATATATATATATATATATATATATATATATATATATATATATATATATATATATATATATATATATATATTTCTGTTTGTAAAAATTGTAACACCATGCAGAAATCATCAGAATTGATTGAAATTTATTCCACAAACGAATTGTATTGATACCAATAAACGATTAAATTTACAATGCAAAAAAATAATATTACATGTCGAAAATCAGTATTCAGTTATCACGTTCTGCTATAAGTGCTTCTATACGACGTGGCTTCGAATCAAACAGATTTTGCATTTGTATCTGAGGAAGAGCGGTCCAGATTGCTTCTACCCGAACCCAAAGTTCAGCTCTATTAGCTACGGGACGAGCGAGACTCCCACCGACGAAATCCCATACATGTTTAATAGGCGACATATCCGGTGAATAGGCAGGCCAAGGAAGAAGCCGTATCTGTTATGTTGAAAAGTAGTCTTGAGTATTCCTAGCAACATGTCGACGGTCATTGTCCTGTTGAAATACAGCTACAGGAATACATTGAAGGAAGGGTACGACTTCGGGCTCCAGAACTTCTCTGATGTACCGGTTTCTGTTGAGATTACACACAATTCTTAGCAGCTGAGATCGTCCAAGATATATATATATATATATATATATATATATATATATATATATATCAGCGACTAATAATGCATATCCCCCCAATTTTGTTATTAAAATTATCAACTCAGTGTATCAATTTTCACTCGATAACATCCTAGAAAACATTCCCAATTATAGTGACTAACTTCCAGGAGAGAGAGGGGGAAAATATATATATATATATATATATATATATGTGTGTGTGTGTGTATATGTATATATATATATATATATATATATATATATGTATATATGTGTGTATATGTGTATATTATATATAATTATTTATTAATTATATAAATAAATAAAAATGAAAAATAATAAACTAAGTCAAAAACATTAGAAAAATCAAAAAATCGAAAAATAAGATGCATTAACATTAATGTTTTGAATTTTATTTTCGCAAAAAAATGTAATTTTTGTCAGTATTATTGAAACTACGTTTTGAGCGCCCTTATAATGGTGTATAGTGGCATTCTCGTTTATCCAGTTTTCCTATGAATTACTTGTTTAGTAGGAATTTTCATCTTTGATTCATATTCATATTCAGTTCTGCATGTTTGGGAAGTTGTATTCTGAATTGCTTGTCCAGTCTCCAGCTTAGACTCACTGGACGGGTTTGGGAGTATTTCCGTGAACGTTCGTACTGCCTCCCTGGTAGAATTTCGATTTGTTCATTCCGGTGCTTCTAGATTAAGCTGTTGAGGTTGATCGTATATACACGTGGTGAAGTAGAAGGGTTCATGCCGCATGGTAATACAATTTTCTTAATGTATCCTTTTTTCATTTTTTCATTTTTTGATGCCTGTAGTCTGAGTTTAAGTATTTATAGTAATGTACTATTGCTTAATCTGAAACAGGCATTTGTTTGGGTTAATTAGAATTAAATACTCAGACCTGAAGATGAATTTTATTCTGATTAATCATCGAATTTGGGAAGGTTCTGTTCTTTTCTCTTATCGGCATTATGGCCGTGAATTTGCTTCTATGGTGATGTTAATATTACTTGAATTGTATTTTTATTTTTTTTATTTTTTTATTTTTACATAATTCTTATTATTACATTTCAAATATATATATATATATATATATATATATATATATATATATATATTTAACATCACCATAGAAGCCAAATCACGGCCATAATGCCGATAAGAGAAAAGAACAGCACTAGCCCAAATTCGATGATTAGTCAGAATTAAATACCTCTTCAGGTCTGAGTATTTAATTCTAATTAACCCAAACAAATGCCTGTGTTAGATTGAGTAATGGTACATTACTATAAATACTTAAACTCAGACTACAGGCATCAAAAAATGAAGAAATGAAGATAGGAAACATTAAGAAAATTGTATTACCATGCGGCATGAACCATTCTTTTTTCACCCCGTGTATACACGATCAACCTCAACAGCTTAAATTATATATATATATATATATATATATATATATATATATATATATATATATATATATATATATATATATAGAGAGAGAGAGAGAGAGAGAGAGAGAGAGAGAGAGAGAGAGAGAGAGAGAGACTCATTTGAAGAGCATAATTATTTTTTTCAATGGCCTAGGGCACTAAATGCCCTAGGCCATTTAATCTTTCGCCCTCTTTTCTCTGCCAACCAACCTTTCGATCCACAGATTTAACGTGTGTGCAGACACGGGAGGCTCAGGGAAAACTCCAAACTCGGGTTTTCTGACCACTCCGCATAAGAAATTAAAAGGGCGAAAAAATGAATTTGAAATTGTAGGAGCATTCATGTCCGGCCCGCATCATAATTATCAGGCGCACCAAGACAGTGAGCCTTATCGACAAAAATACAAACATCGACCTAAATATCGACTTCTATCATTTCAAAATATTCCAACTTCGAATGCTCCCGCAGAGAAGATACTCACTCAGTTTAGGAGCTCTTGATATAACGAAGTCACGCCTCCTCATTAATCGAAATGAAGAATAAAATAAAATAATATCTTGTCGTTCATTTCTTGACACACATGCGACAGGAAGACAGCGTCCCGGAGCGATTCGTCAAGCGCCCGACACGCTTTGGCAGTCCGCTGACACATTTATCGCCTCCTTCGGCGAGTGAATCGCCCATAATGAAGTTCGCGGAATGTTGGTGAAGAGCCATTTTGTTGGCTATTGATGCGGAATCCCACTACATGCACGCGTAGAGAATTTCGCATAGTTTAACTTAGGTCTTACATAATGAAGGAAAATATATGTGTGTGTGTGTGTGTGAGCATGTGTGAATAAATTTTCTATTCGCTTTCCTGAAATCTCAAAAACTATTCCCCGCTTTAAATACATCGCACACTTTCTAAATTATATTCGCAATAAGAATCACCAGTCATAAGATCAAATGTAATTATTACGCCCGCACATGCGCAGAAACACATTTTATTAGAACGAGATCACAACGTAAAATCACTGATACAATTAAATTCACATTTTATAAAATGAAACCTGCGTCTCAACACAGGATGCGCTCCATTCTTCCACGATTGTTCTAAAATGGCAACACTTAACATTCTTAATGATTAAGTCCTTCTCGCTGATTTGACGAAGTTAAGGAAAAAAATTGTTGGAGTCATACTGTGTGTGTAGCAGGAAGCCTAAGCGTTGTAGGAACATGAAATTTGGTGCACAGGTACTTCAGGACCCGAGTGAGTGCACCTCGTCGTTATTTATTTATTTATTTTAATTTCGAATTAGATTTTACTCATTTTATGTTTTAGTCCGATTTACAACGATTTTGGCCGATATTCACATAAATCAATTTCTTAAAGGCCAAAAATATTATCACAGAGTTTCCATCTTGACACCAGAAAGAAAGATATCAAAATTTTTCTTTCAAACAAACTTTGAAAGGAATCCATACAATAATTAGATGAATTTTCGTGAATTTTTAAAAACTATGTACTTTTCGTGCGTTTTAAACCTCTCCAATTTTTAGATTACGCCGACGCGGTGGTGAGCGGTCAAGGCAAGCGTTTCCTCGCGCTCGTTCAGCTGCCGGGTTGTGGGTTCGAGTCCCACCTTTAGGCATGGATGTTGTGTCGTTGGGCGCAGTGTGTTCCGCCCCCACTGGTGCGCCGAAGCAACGTCATGTGACGGCTAAATGGTTAGCAATTCTGGTCGATGTATAGGCGAATGATGAGTATCAAGTGCCTGACCATTGGAAAAAAAAATTTTTAGATTACGATATAAAATATTAACATTCCATCCAACGCTTATATTTTAACAGCAACTTCTACATATATCACAGAAGAAAAAAAAAATAATTTCTTAAACTCATCCGTTGATTAATTATAATTTTTTTAACCGAGCTATGTTTTAGATTTTTTGAATGAACCTAGCGTTTATTCATTACGGATCGGACGTTTTTCCGGAGCTGTTCTACCTACTGAAGGCACTCCCGCGCACAGGGGAACTAACCGCGCTCAGAAATTCGCTGTTAAGGTGTAATATTTATAAACTTGCATTTTTCTAGTTTCCAACGTCAAGTACATTTTCTAGTTGGTTATAAATCAAACATAAAAGAAATTGGAGTGAATATAGTGCAGACTTTTTCATCCATATGACATAACTCAGCGAGACTGGCTGACGAAAAGGGATGAATGACACAGCTCATACTGCTAGAGGTAGAAACTTGAAACTTTGCCTAGACTTGAGACTTAACCTATATAACTAGTTAGAAAAATCTAAAATCTTGGAATTTTATTAAAAACATTTATAAATTTCGAATTTTGCGTTCCAACATTCTACCAGCAATAACTCAAAACACACAAAATGTGTTTTTATATCACCATGAGCAGAAAAAAAAAATAACCTAAATTTTCTTAATTGACTCTTTTGGTGTACAACCTATCATTCTCGAGCAATTTTAATGTATAATTGTAGCAGACGATTTTTTTTAATTATATTTTATAATTCAGTTTTTTTTTATACAGTTTTTGATTCCATATGTGACCATAGTAACGGAGTCAAACTTCAAATACCGAAATCGTCTGCTGGTTTTCTTCTAATAAAACTATTGAAAATATATTTCATTAATAATTGCATTTCACATTAAAATGGCTAAAAACTGTGAAAATAAGGCAATATACACTGATTGGAGATGAATTATATACAGCAATTCCCATGTTAGCAGAACTATAAATTGTGAGCTATTTTCACTTTCCCTGCAATACATGGTAATGTATAGGGAAAATATTGGAATCATGTCGAAAATCGCAACTCGAGTTTTCGACGGATCTACACGGTTTGTGACCTCTAGAATACGAAAAAACTGTTTTTAGAGTGACGTCAGTGTGCGTGTCTGTCTGTCTGTCTGTGCAATGTATGTACCCACTCTAACTCAAAAACTGATGGACCAAATTTCATAAAATTTGGTAGGTAAGTCACTTGTGTGTGAAC
Source organism: Amaurobius ferox (assembly GCA_951213105.1). Lineage (NCBI taxonomy): Eukaryota > Metazoa > Arthropoda > Arachnida > Araneae > Amaurobiidae > Amaurobius > Amaurobius ferox. The sequence goes on from OX578138.1 coordinate 113,616,702, forward strand.
CTGGTGCTCATTAGTGTTTGGTACGATACGGCGATAAAAGAACCTGCCTTTTTTCTTTCTTTTTTTGCGAAATGGCCTACAAGAATATTATGTATCCACTCTAGCTACATCACTAATTGACCAAATTTTACAAAACTTAGTAGATAAATCACCGGTGAGACATCTTGGTGCTGATTAGATTTTGGTACGATTCGGAAAAGAAACCGCCTATTTTACGAAATGACCCGTAAAAATCGTAAAAACCTAAAATAAAAGACTACATATGCTCAAATGTATCCATTACATGCTTGTTTTATACGTAATTTTTGACGAGGGAAATAATAAGACAAACCCCATTACTCTAAAAATGACCGTTCTCGAGATATTTGAGTTTTTACGCAGTTTTATTACGCCGTCTTTGAAGAAAAATGTCCGGTTATCAAATAAAATCAAAAATTGAATTAAAAGTGCAAATTCAGTATTATTTTGTGCAATTAAACTCAATTCAATGAATTATTAAAAAAAATACAGAGAAAATAAATTTGAGTCTGAAGGAGAGTCATGTGCTGCATAAGATTTTCATGATTAAAATTTGAAACTGCTTTTAATGTTAAGAACTGTTATTAAGTGTGAAGGCGTCACATCTAGAAGCCACTATAGCCATTTACATTCGCGTGAACCGTGAGTGGAAATAGCCAGCACTAGCATAGCTCTTATTGTTACATCTTTCTCATACATGAGTGTGCTATATATTATACAGATCCGTTTGTATTATAATTAGCACCAGAATTTTAAAAAAAAACCATCTGATGCGGGCAACACATGACTTTCCCTATACAGGGTGTCCCAAAAAGATTGAAACGCGCTTTAATTCTTTACCTGTTGGAGATAAGTGGGCAATGTAAATTGCAAAAGTGCTGAAAGTAAGGTAGGAAATAAGGCTACGTTAATGAAATAGTCCTCCCATTCATTTTAAAAAAGTTACACTTTTAAATTTTTATACCATCCCCTTAGACAAATTGGATCCATCAGAAAATTTTTATTTTTAATGCAACAAGATCATTAAAAAAACCGCATATCTGTATCTTTAAAATTGAGCGAGTTATATTTAATTGAAAATTGAACATTGGGAATGGGGGCCATATACCAAATTAGAAATGTAAATGTGTGACATATCACAAAAAAGATAAAACTGCATGATAGTACATAGGATACCCAACCGCGTAGTAAGTACCACTGCTTTATATGATCTCTGTCTGTTGTTGTTGTTGAGACCCAGACCGTCCGACCTACCAGAAATGATCTCTGTCTGTGTAATGCTTTATTTAGATGCATTTGTGATTAAAAAAAATTTGACACATATTAACTTATTTTTGATCTAAATAATTTTCATCGTCAATTTGTTTATAATCCCTATTTTCACTGATGAAACAGCCTTTCACATGGTATGGAAAAGTGGCAAAAGTCAGATTTTTCCTTTACCATAATTCAGTTGATTTTAAAGATACAGATATGCGGGTTTTTTTAATGATCTTGTTGCATTAAAAATAAAAAATTTCTGATGGACCAAATTTGTCTAAGGGAGTCGTATAAAAATTTAAAAAGTGTAACTTTTTGAAAATATATGGGATAATATATGGGAAAATATATATACTTATTTCCTACCTTACTTTCAGCATTTTTACAATTTACATTGCCCACTCATCTCCAACAGGTAAAGAATTAAAGCGCGTTTCAATATTTTTGGGACACCCTGTATAATGCAATGAATATACATCTTTCACAGTGAAACAAATAATTTATAAGATGGTGATGAGATATACAATGTTTTAACGCTAAGTTGTACATTTTGCGCGTTTTCGGAAGGCAACATGTGAAACTATTTCGAAGTACCAATTAACTTATATTTCATGACATATATATTAGCATATATATTAACATATTTTAATAATTAATTCATCAATTTGACATCGTTTTCGTTAATTTAGCATCATTTTACAATTTTGACGATATGTTCTTCATTCTGGGGCAAAATATCACCAAGTTGGCGATATTTCGCGAAATGAGTCGCCAAGTTCGCCGAATTTATCACTAAGCGGTACAGATGAGTCGAGAGAAGAGCTTTTTTTATAAATGACTATTGGCGAATTGTTAGGTGTCAAAATACAAAACTATTACCCAAAGTATCTTCTCTCGTGAATGGAACAAATTAAATCCCCGAGATTGACATTAACAGATTTTTCGTATTATACTACATATGAAAAATGAATATATTTCGCAAAAGTTAATACTTTTTTTAATTTTGCATGATTTAATTTTTTTGATAAATTCATTTAAAAAATATGCGGTTTCTGCTAGCGTTCTAAAGTTTGTGTCATCCGTTTTCTAATGGGAAAATTACATAAGAAATGATCAAATGATCATTAATGTAACATTATTAAAAGTTCTGATTTTTTAATAAGTTATCAAAATTTCATTTGAAAAGATACTTTGGGTGATAGTTTTGTATTTTGACACCTAACAATTTGCCAATAGTCATCTGGGTGTGTTGCGTTTAAAACCAATAGTGTTCCAGCAGTATTCACCGATTGTAATATTCGTATCAAATTTCGTTCGAAACAATCCATTCGTTCGTGAGACATCGCATCCACAGACTCATCGACACACACACATACCCACATACACATACATACATACACGTACACATACACACACATACACGTACAAATACACACACATACCCACATACACATACAGATACACACACATACACATACATACATGCAAATACATCGGTGCCTCATCGGTGCCGTTATTATACAATATGCATTTCCTAATTTAAAATCACGTTCCCAAAACAAACAACAGTAATACCGACTTGTTTCAGACTTTTCATGTGGTCGTCATTATGAAATAATCGTTATTTGTAAAGGTATCAAACTTGGCATTGAATATGAATTTGGCCGTTGCAGCCCCGTGCTGCCTGAACTTACAGATTTATTGACGGCTGCGTGGTTGAATTGAATTTTTCGGTCTCCACAGAGTTACGCAGTACTATAGTACATAGCAAGTTCTTTTGCTGCCATTGCAGCTATTGTAACGAGCACATAAAATAGGCGCAACCGGTCCATTGCTGTCTGCAATAGAAGCTCGACCCTAGCGATAACTTATAAAAATGTAACGATATTACATTTTTATAATAGTTCTACCCAACGCTGATTATACAATGTATGTAGGGAAGTTACTATTAAAGTATTTACACACTTCAATAATGACCGACCGTCCAAACAGTTACCTTACACCTTTCTGGTAGGTCGGACGGTCTGGGTTTCAACACTTCAATAATGAAATTTTAGTCACTGTCGAAAGATGCTAAATGTTCGAAGGATCGTGAAACAGCTCTGCTCCGCTGTCCATTCAAGCATGCAAATAATGTATATCATTGTCATCCGAAATAACAGTACGTTCGAAAACATGGAGATGGAAGAATTCGAAAGGGAATCAGATAAGAAGGAAAATCTGTGCCGTGCTGGTTCCCTTGGAAACACAAGACCGTTATTTTAGTGCATTACTGAAATAATAAACAGTATGAGAAATGCGAATGGTATATTTTTGTATCCGTGTTTGTTGGGATGGAAGAGAAGACATGCTTTTGGAATGGACCAAGTGGAAATGAGAGATGCTTAGATTATAGAGTGATATTTTTAATATGAATGTCGTTAATTAAAGAAAAAAAAATAGGAAAACATTTCTTGACTTAGAACTCATTGATATTTGTATTTCGTACTCATTAACCCATGTAAAGTGTGTATGAGAGGAGGGGTCTCCAATGCCCAGGATCGATCTGCAGATAACAGCATCCATGGATCAATCCCGCGTTTTTATAAGCTCTTACCATGGAAGAGAAGACATGCTTTTGAAAGCATGTCTTCTCTTCCATGCATCTCTCATTTCTCAGCGTGGAAATGAAAGATGCTTATATTATGGTGATATTTTTAATATGAATGTCGTTAATTAAAAAAGAAAAGAGGAAGACATTCCTTGACTTGAAATCCATAGATAGTTATATTTCGTACTCATTAACCCATCTAAAAGAGGGGGGGAGGGGGGTTCTCGATGCCAAGATCGTTCTGCAGATAACAGCCTCCACGGACCAATTTCGTTCTTTTTATACGCACCTTAGAATGAAGCAGCTGATACCTGCAATCTAAAAACATGACTAAGACTAAAATGGGGCTAAGTGTGACTTGAAGGAGAGTTAGAAGCCTTCAATAGGATAACCTAGACGTGAAAGTACAGCTACAGCCCTGCGGAAACTTGACGCAAACAATTTTAAGATGCTATAACTTTTTTTAAGAGAGGTTTTCTGTTTGTTTTTTTTTTTTTTTTTTTTTTGTGCTGTGTGATTTTTTTTTTACCTTGAAGCGGTATTTTTGTGACAATAAAAAAATACCGGTGATTACAGTAATATTTTATCTGCTACTTTTCTTCGAAATGTGTTTAGTGTTAAAAACTTATAAAGCAGAAGGGGGTTATATTCTGCTTTATTTCTTTAATGATAGTTTTAATAAGACATTGATTGCATCTATATTTTTAATAAGATCAGATTGCATGTTTTTCAGTATTCAACTAGGACTGAGTTTATTCGCTGAAATGAGTTTTGGTACTAATATCGGATGTTACCGTGTCATTAATGTACTTTATAAGCTTTACAACAGCTTTCTTGATAATCTTGATGCTTTCATTCATCTGCTAGCATTTTTAAAAAATCAACTTTTTTTAAATATTTTGTTTCTCCTCTTGTACGCTGTTGCTTAAACTTTGTGCTGTAGTTTGCATTCTGTTAAATGAATAAATGAAAATAAATTAAAATTCCTGCAATAGCAGCAAGGAAACTATATATGCAACAATTTTACAAATCTCTATTGAGAACGAAAATTTTAAATTCTACTATGGTTGCTTATCTGCATGATCCTAACAATAGGAATTTCTTATATGCGAAATGAGTAGTAATGCATAACCGATGAAAAACGTCAATGAATAACATAATATAACAAATCGAGAACATAAATTTAGTGCAATATAACCAAACAAAAGCATTGGCTATAATAGTAGTATATCGAGAACTGCTTTTAACGAATCAAATTTTCTTAGTCTCCACAATCTATCATTAGGCACCCCGTGAGCAAATGAAATATTGATTCCGGGTCTTCCGAGCGTATCCATTCTGCTGTCACAAGGATTTACACACATTCTCTGACTACAAACTCAACGGCATTCCAAACATTTGCGACCCGTCATGCCCAGGAACGCTTTTTCCAAGTGGCAGCAGCGCGGAGAAATTCTTCTCTTCAGAGGTGGCAGCAGTAATCCGTTTGGGAACGCGTCCGTCAAAATACTGTGTTCCTTCCTCATCGTTTTGGAGAGAAACCACGATAATGGGTAGGATGGTTATGGTTACACAGCTGACGGACGATTGAAACGGCATTTCAGAGGTGAAAATAGAGAAAGATGTGTTCCCACATTTTTGTGGAAACTAACAGTGGTTCCTTTCATGCGCTGTGAAATATTTTTAAAGCATATGTCTTGGCAGAGCCCGGATTCAACAATATTAATGTATGAGATGGAAAAAAATTTACTTATTCATTTTAACACTTTACAACAAAGTTTAAAAGTGCTTATGACTTGGTTCATTCTGTTTGTCTGTCTGTCTGTTTGTCTGTCTATCCGTTAGCACGATAACTGCCGTAAAAATGACTTAATCAAAATGAAATTTTAGTATGTTGTTCAGACGGTCTGTAGGACCTATGGGAATATGAATGAATAATATCACCCAATTAGTTTTGGATTGAACCCTGGCTGAAAAAATGAAATACACTGAACCCCATGGGACCTAATTTTGCAAACATTTTTTAAGCGGATTTAAAATTCACAAATTGCTTCGAAAATTGTAGGTAATATTCAAATTGTTCCATAAAATATATAAAAAAATTCAGCGAAATATATTCAGTAGTTTTTTAAATAAAAATTAAAATAATAATTACACCTCTTATAAAGCAATCACATAACGATGATATGAAAAGATCACATGACCCACTTCAAAATGATATAAGGCATCCATCTTGTCTCAAAATCGTGATTTTTTAAGTTCTTTTTAATTCATATTGAGTGTTGTATCCGTCCTAAAACCGCTTTATTTTTGCTTAAATTCTGTGCATCTACTACTGAAACAACGCAATTACAATATATTTGAGTTTAAATGATCATCCAACTTTGATTATTTCTACAACAAAGCCTATTTTTCACTTATGTAAAATGTAAACAGCAAAATATATAGAATGAGTTGTATAAGAATTGCTGTATTTCTTTAACGCAAAATTATTTAGCTCATGGAGTCTGCATAGCTGATATGAATGAAATATTCATTGATTTTACAGAGGGAAGGACGATTTTTTTCGATGGCGTTTTAAACATAGAGTTTAATTACTTGTAGCTCCATGATCCTAAGTTTTTAAATAAAATAAATTATTTTAGTACTGTGATGAATGACATGAATTGGAAAATGTTAATGAATGAAATGCTGCTTTTATAGAGAGATCCAGGCGTGTTATTTTTTTATAACGTCATTTGAATCAATTTCAGTTGTTTTCGATGAAGTTTTCAAATATAATAAATTATTGTAGTATTATGATAATTTTAAAAATATTACCGAGGAATGTATCGCATTTTAGAGATGTTTAAACCAGGCAATTTATACTTCAATGCCGTCATTTGAATGAAGTTCATTTTTTTCGATGATTGTTCGCAAATATAATAAATTAATGTAGTATTGTGATAAGTTTTAAAATATTACCGAGGAATGTATTGCATTTTAGAGATGTTTAAATAAAATTACATTGAAGTTGAAAAGTGTTTCATAATCAATGCTTTAAGCATGATTGATCTTTCTTGTTACTTTTTGGAGTATACAAAGAATTATTTTCAGGAAACTTTTCGAATTTTCGAAAGTTTCGTGAATTTTACAGATGCGCACGTCTGAAGACCTTCTGAACTCATTTCTGACACTTTGGGAAATATGTGTATGTATGTGTGTGTTTATGTCCGTGAAGTAAGGTAAGATGTGGATGCAATAACTCTGGAACGAATGCACATATCGCTATAAATTTGTATGGGTAAAACTTAGAACTACATAGAAATTTCAGCAATGTGAATGATATGAATTCGAACTGCTCGAATTTCAAGATGTCCAAAATATTATTTCCTGTAGAGGAACAATGATCATTTTCTGAACCATGCTGCAAGTACATCGTCTAATAAAATAATAATAGTTTGAATTACGCTATGATCAAAATACTTTATATAGACAAGAATCATGCGCAAAGCATCATAACATGGAAATTTTGATTGCATTTATTAAGTTACTAAAAGACTACTTAAAGATATATATTTAATCTAACTTAGCGATATTGCAGTTTATCGTGCCCTCTACAGAGGCAAAAGCTCGCAGAGACCTGTCCTTTTTGGAGGATGAAGCTTAAATCATTGTATGAGTGAATGATGAAGCTTAAATCATACATGGTGAAATATACGATTTGATCATGAGGTTCTGATTCATTCTTCATATGCCTGAAACAGCAGCGTGGTATCAAAATAATTTTCATTAACACAAATAAGCTAAATACATGTTATTTATTGGCTTTACTAACGTGTTGACACCTTAAAAAACTTTCAAAGCATATTAAAAAGAAATTATGTAAAAAAATAACTTGTAAACGAAATCTCATAAAAATTATGCATGTTACTTTAAGGGTGAGAGTCAGTAAATCTTCTGCCCTATCCGCGCTTTGTTAACTTTCGCGGCACACAATTTTCGCCGAAATTCTAATACAGTATTAAATACAACAACAGATCATATATAATAATGCCACAATTACGAAAAGGTCATTTATCATTCTTTAAATTTGATAAGGGGATCTGAATGTACATCACTGAGGACTGCAGTTTTGTCTTCAAGTCCAAGTTCAATTACGTTTCCGTGATTGTGGCATTATTATACATGATCTGTTGTTGCATTTAATAGCGTATTAGAAGGAATAGACATTTTAAAATGTTCATTAAAAAATAAAAATAGTCGGTATGAATTAAATTACGATAACAGATGGCAGCACCAAAAATATTTTGAATTAAAATAAAATATATATTCTATGTTTTATTGGGTATTAAATTTAGTTTTATTATAATCTAAGCATTGCATTTTATCTTTCAGAAAATATTTCGCACCTGTTTGAGTAGAATTTCGGCGAAAAATGTCTGCCGCGAAAGTTAACAAAGCACGGATAGGGCAAGCGTTTTACTGACGCTCACCCTTAACGTAGAATATTCGTTATTTCGAGGTGGTTCTCGAACCCTCGAGAAGTAGCCAAATCTGGTAGCCTCCTTCCTGACTTCAGCATATGGCAACCTTAGATTCACGTCATATGAAAGTTTGCCTGTGCGGGTATTTTCTCCGTCTGTCTTTCAAAAGAGACTGCAGTGAGGACATTTTGCACGTTTGTATCGTTATTTTGCAATTTCTGCAAAATATATCTATAGTGCAAGTTTAATCGACAGCAGATTCGTAAATTTAAAAAATCTGATGTGGGCAGCACATGACTTTCCTTATATAATGCAATGAATTTACTACTTTTAAAACCAAAAAAAATAGGTTATTCTTATAGTAGATACTTATATTCTTTCCAAGGTATTAAATTTTCGTCAATTAGTAGTCATTTTCATTGATTTAGCGTTATTTTTATCCATTTGGCGACATTTTCGTTAATTTGGCAACATTTTAAAAATTCGCCAAATTGGCGACATTCCGCTAAATTCGTCGCCAAAATATCGCCAAACGTTATGGAAGGAGAAATAAGTTATTCTTATCGCAGATAAATGGGTATTGGCGTTCAAATACAAAGTATTACTCTAAGTATATTTTCTCATGAATGGAACAAGCTAGATCCACGAGAATTATGTCACCCAATTTATTGCATGATATTACATATGAAAAGTGAACATGTTTCTCTACAGTTAATATATATTTTTTTTAATTTATGGGATTTTTTGATACATTTATTTGAAAAATGTGCAATATCTCGAGAACGGTTTATTCTAGCGTTCTAAAGTTTATGTCAATCGTTTTCTAAGGAAAAATTACATTAGAAATGTCTATTTGCGTAACTTTATTAAAGGTTTTGATTCTTTTATGATTTTTTCAAAATTTCACTCGAAAATTTAGGGGAGTTCTGAACATTCGATTGCGTTTAAAAACAATAAGTTTCCAGTATTCATGGATTGTGATTTTTGTACCAAATTTCATTCGAATCGCTCCATTCGTTAGTGAGATATCGTCTCCACAGGCTCACTGACACACACATATACTTTCACACACCCACACACACACACACATACACAGACATCACTTCAAAAATATTCGATTCGTGATCAGGGATGCTTGAAATGTGCTTTCCCGTCGAAAACTCGAATTCGAATTTTCGACCTCGTCACAATACTTTCCTTATACATTATGTATATAAGTAAAGTAAAAAGGGATCGATTACATTTTGAATGAGTTATCGTCGGATATATTTTCAAAATTTCACTCGAAAATTTAGTGGGGTTCTGAACATTCGATTGCGTTTAAAAACAATAGGTTTCCAGTATTCATGGATTGTGATTTGTGTACCAAATTTCATTCGAATCGCTCCATTCGTTCGTGAGATATCGTCTCCACAGACTCACTGACACACACACATACTTTCACACACACACACACACACACAGACATCACTTCAAAAATGTTCGATTCGTGATCAGGGATGCTTGAAATGTGCTCTCCCGTCGAAAACTCGAATTCGAATTTTCGACCTCGTCACAATACTTTCCTTATACATTATGTATATAAGTAAAGTAAAAAATCTGATGTGGGCAACACATGACTTTCCTTATATAATGTAATGAATTTACTACTTTTACAGTAAAAAATAGGATTTTCTTGTAGTAGATACTAATATTCTTTCCAAGATATTGAATTTTCGACAATTAGTCGTCATTTTCATTGATTTGTCGTCATTTTTATCCATTCGGCGAGATTTTCGTTATTTGGCAACATTTCAAAAAAGTCGCCAAGTTGGCGACATTCCGCCAAATTCGTCGCCAAAATCTCGCCAAGCGTTATGCACTAAGAAATAAGTTTTTCTTAAAGCAGATAAATGACTATTGGCGTTCAAATACAAAAGTATTATTCAAAGTATCTTTTTTCAAGAATGGAACGAGCTAGATTCACGAGAAGGATTACACTCAATTTATCGCATGGTATTACATATGAAAAGTAAACATGTTTCTCAATAGGAAATATTTTTCTTATTATTTTATATGACTTTTTGATAATTTTTTTAAAAAATGTACAATATCTCGAGAACGGTTCACGTTAGCGTTCTAAAATTTATGTCAATCGTTTTCTAATGAAAAATTACATAAGAAATGTCTATTTGCGTAACTTTATTAGTGGTTTTAAATTTTTGACGATTTTTTCAAAATTTCATTCGAAAATTTAGGGGTGTTCTGAACATTCGATTGCGTATAAAAACAATAGGCTTCCAGTGTTTACGGATTGTGATTTTTGTACCAAATTTGGTTTGCCTTAAATCGGTCCATTCGTTCATCAGTTATCGTCTCCACAGACTCACTGACACACACACACACATACACACATACTTTCACACACACACACACACACACACACACACACAGACATCACTTCAAAAATGTTTGATTCGTGATCAGGGATGCTTGAAACGTGCTCTCCCGTCGAAAACTCGAATTCGAATTTTCGACCCCGTCACAATACTTTCCTTATACATTATGTATATAAGGAAAGTAAAAGGGACCGATTACATTTTGAATGAGTTATCGTCGGATACGGAAGACGGGCAAAAGCAAATAAAGTCCAACTCAAAAGTAAGAAGCTTAATCACTTCGTTACCTCATATAAAAATACATAAAGTGTTTGAAATGTATCTATCTATAATACGTGTCCAAATTTCAAAACTTTTTATGACTGAACTAGACACCACATATCCAAATTTAAAAAAAGATTATTAGTCGGACGATACATAGCTGTGACAGCGGCTTCCACCAAGCGAAGCAACGAACTCGACCTATAAAACATTAATTTACGCCGCATATTAAAAAAAATCGTCACGTTCTATCATAGAAGACGAGACAGACAACAGCAAATCGAGTTCATCTCAAAACTAAGAAGCTTAGTCACTATAATAAATACTATTCGCTTCAATAAACAGTTTTATTACTTCAATAAATACAGTTTTATTATTTTTCCATCATGTAGTAGAGTATAGAGAGTTTCAGGATTAGGATCACACAATGTAGCAGGATAAGTAACAACAGCAACAAGTAAAATGACTTGTATTGCTTTTCAGTGCAGTTCAGAAATACTTATAATAATATATAAATATATAAATTGTATATTTATATATTATTATAAGCATTTCTGAAGATTTGTGCTTTATATAAATTGTACATAAAGCACAAATCTTGTCGTAATTTTAAAAACCACCCCTTTTATTGAAAGAGCCAAAGACTTCAGATATTTTTCTTTTTCATAGGCTAACATAGGAAAACTGAAGATGCGATAGAAAACAAATATCTCTTAAATTCGAGGTTTTGACGTAAAAACACCTTTTAAGACTTCCTATATACATTTTACGAAACCTTTCGGGAAAAAGTGTGTGTTATGCATATATGTGTGCTTTTGAGTGTTGTTGTTGTTGTTGAGACCCAGACCGTCCGACCTACCAGAAAAGTGCTTTTGAGTGTTGAAGTCCCAGATCACACGACCAACCCTAGGACTAATGGTAGCTTAGTGGCCGGGGTGCTTTTTAGTGTTAAAGACCCAGACCACACAACCAACCCTAAGGCTTATGGTAGTTTAATGTGTGGCCGGAGGGGGGGGGGTGCCTTTTAGTGTTGCTGTTGTTGAAACCCAGACCGTCCGACCTACCAGAAAGGTGTAAGGTAACCGTTTGGACGGCCGGGAAGTGCCACCCAATTTAGACCGGAACCCAGTGGGGGAGGCATCCACAGGGACCGTACCCTCCTTCCCCTACCACCAACCTCTCGGAAGGACTTTCGGACCCACATGTTTAACGTGATCGTACTCCGCATGAACACGGCGGCAGTTTTGGCAGTGGCTGGAATCGAACCCGGGCCTACCGAGTGCAACTCCAGCGCGCTAACCAATGGGCTACCGCGCCCGTGCTTTTTAGTGTGAAAGGCCCAGACCATACAGCCAACCCAGGGGTTAATGGCAATAAAATGTATGGCTTTTTAGTGTTGTTGTTGAGACCCAGACCGTCCGACCTACCAGAAAGGTGTAAGGTAACTGTATGGACGGCCGGGAAGTGCCATCCAATTTAGACCGGAACCCAGTGGGGGAGGCATCCACAGGGACCGTACCCTCCTTCCCCTACCACCAACCTCTCGGAAGGACTTACGGACCCACATGTTTAAAGTGATCGTACTCCGCATGAACACGGCGGCATTTGTGGTAGCGTGCAAATCTAGCGCGCAAACCACGGGGATACCGCACCCGAGATGGCCAACAGCACGCGGTGTTCCGAGGTGGTCACCCACCAAGTACTAACCGCGCCCGATGCTGCTTGACTTGTCGAAGTTTGTACGCGATCGCTCAAGAACGAACACACTTTTCGCTATGAAATTTTATGTGTAAATACATTATGTAACAAACTAGATCTAGTTAAAATGTTTTGTAAATCACGTGAATAGTACACGAATTATCTTAAATTTAATAATTTCAAAACATTCCCGAAATGTGTTGATAATAAAAATAGACAGGGTCGTCCCCAGAAAGACCGTCCATACAAATTGTGGGGCTCCCACAGATATCAACTACCCCCCACCCCACTCCATATTTTATTTCATCTCTTTGTGAGATTTTCATGTCCTGTTCAGTCTCAAAACAAAAATTTTGAGCAGCTAAACCCACGATCCGGAGCCCGTCCAGTATTCGATTGGTGTCAGCTCCTCTTATAGGCGGTTCTGATGCGAGTGATATACCTAACAATCGGGGAATAAGGGAGCCATGCCTCTCTCTAATGGTTGAACAATTACATTAATTTTTCATAGGAACTATATTGAAAAATGAAATATTGAATCTCCCCTCTCATTCGGTCATTGATCCACCCTTTTTGAAACTAGTCTATATGAAAAAAAAAAAAAGAATAGTTTGAATTAAGCTATGGATGTAATAGATATTAAAATAGCATGAATTAACACTAATCAGAGGAATGCAAAATTAAATATATATATATATATATATATATATATATATATATATATATATATATATTTAATTTTGCATTCCTCTGATATATTGTGTTATATATATATATATATATATATATATATAACACAAGTTTATAGATAGAATCTATCTTGTGTTTCAGAAACAAGCATTTTTGTGTTCATTTCGAAGGGATATATGGACTTGAAAATAATTTTTTCGAAATGAACTTATCTTAAGCCTAAAGCTCTTCCACGTGCAAGCTTTTTTGCTTGATTTTTTTTTCTCCCCTCACCTTTGAAATTTGTTGATTGTCTTTGTCTTTATGACCTGCATTACGCTTTATAATTTCCTCTTTATGGTTGAATTTCTTTTATTTCTTTGTATTTTAAAGAAAATTTTTCGATAGTGTATTATGAGTTACTACTTACATTCTAACATTGGATTTACAATTTTATTTTATATATATATATATATATATATATATATATATATATATATATATATATATATATATATATATATATATATATATATATATAATAGTTTGAAAGTCCAATGATAGAAAAGAGAGAAGCTGCAACTTGAAAAATCTAACTTTCTAACAAACCTACAAAATAAAAATATAAAACAGCACATCTTCAATCAAATGGAGAAAAATACAAATTTCGAAATATATATATATATATATATATATATATATATAATATATATATATATATATATATATAGAGAGAGAGAGAGAGAGAGAGAGAGAGAGAGACAGAGAGAGAGAGAGAGAGAGAGATCCTTGAAAAGCTGGATCTTTTATTTTTTATTTATTGTCATTTTAATATTTTGAGCCTCCAGATTTTGATAATCCTTTGATGTTTGAGCTTGATTTATATGTATCGCTCTTGAATGTTGATAAATTTATGTGTATTATAAATAATTTAAAATTAAGATCAATTTGCCTTATATGGTAGCAATGGTTTCCTTTTGTTAGATATTACCTTTCATATCCTCTTTACTTTATTTTCCTCCGTATTGTTTTTGAACCAGGGTATGACACTGTTCATGTTTTAAATTAGTCTTATTATATTTATTTATTTATATTATATATATATATATATATATATATATATATATATACATATATATATATATATAAAGTGTCATAAATACCGAAGCATACTAAAAGGATTAAAGATACTTTGCAATCTTTCAATATAAAAACTTTTTAAAGAATAACTTGTAAACAAAATTTTATAAAAAATGTGCAACTTTTTTCTATTGTAAATAAAATTATAAGAAATGTACAATTTTTTTTTCTGAAAATTATTATAATACAAATCGACCAAAACAATGTGGAATATCGATATATGAAAAAAATCTCTTGTGGAGTTTTAAACTCCATATATTTTTATTACCCTTATGGTGGTTGATGAAGTCATGGCTTGAGGGGGAGGGGGGGGGGGAGGGAAACAGTTAAAACATGACGTTGAGAAAACGCACAAAATTGCTTGAGACAAAAAATTCTAGAGGCATTGGTGTAACTCATAGAATAAACTGCCTCACACGAACGTATACGGCATAAAGACTCTGTCGTTGCGACAGTGCACCCGGAACACCCGATCCCGTGCTGAACGAACAGCCACGAGAGGCGTTGGGGTAAGATAAGTTCCACCGCATTGTATGAATTTATACGGCAAGAGGCTCGTATCGAAATCACAAACATTTATTTAAAATGTGAAGTTCGCATAAATAAATGACCAACTCATACAAATTAGGATTCAAACAATAAAGAGTATTCCTACGTATTCAAATTTATTTTACCGTTCAATTTATTTTTATCTCCTCATATTCTGTACCCTGTTCTACGACTACGAATATTTGCTTATTACTTCTACTCATAATTAGAGAAGCTTTAATTTGAAAAAAAAATGCGTATACTAAACACTACGCCTTCCTGTTGTGTCAAATGACAACAGATGGGATTTTACTATCACTAGGGCCATCTAGATATAATTCTCAAAGCATTACGGTATTTTTAAGATTTTTATCTCCATCTCTCTTACTTCATGTATCCGTCATTACACATGATCCTGCCGATCCGGTGGTCGAGCGGTCTGAGGCATGCGTTTCCGTCTGATCGCTGGATTGCCGGGTTGTGGGTTCGAATCCCGCCAGCGGGCATGGATGTTATCATGTCGCGGCCAAGTCAGACTTCCACCCTTCGGGGGGCCTCTATAAAAGTGAAGCTGCAATTCTCCTCCCCTTCGCCATGGGACACCCTGGGGGGTCTTGTTGACGTGCTGCGTAGGCGCCCCTTCACTGCGTAGGCGCCCCTTCGGGGGAATTAGTACACACACACACATGATCCTAAATTATTCAGTGCCACAAATTACTGTTTTATACGCAAGTGGTCATTCGATAAAGGTGGTCGGTCTCATACACAGGTTCCGCAGTCATATCCAATCCTAACCTTGAGTATATGCGTAAATGTCCCCCATCTCTGTTCGCGCAAGAGTATTTATTATATGTCCCAAACCGTGTTTTTTGCATTAAAATTGGGCAATCAAGGATATCTTGTGCCATAAACAATATTCAGAGTCACAATGGAAGATACTGCTATCAACAATAGCTTCGCGATCCGTAAATAAAAAGCCCTTTTTCATTTATTTTACGAAAGTAGGACTTATTTTTCAAGCCATATACAAATCACGTTGAGTGATGGGTAGCTTGATATGTAATTTTATAACATAATTGGCTGGAGTGTGGCTTAATTCGACTTTCTCATACCAGAATATATTTTAGTAGTTTTTTTTTATTTATTTATTATTCAAATTTTGCAAGAAAAATTTTGAAAAATCAATATTGTGGGTCTAAATGATTACAATCACAGCGTGTTACCCTTCACTTTAAAGAACTTGAAAAATCTTGCGATTGCTACCATACTCGACAATGTACCCCCCGGGGTGAGGAGAGTAACTGGCCCCCCGAGAAGGCTAATGACGTCACGAACAAAATAAATTGTATCGCGGTTACCTTTCACAACAATGATTGAATGTTATTTTAGTAGAAAAACGTTACATAAAAGTTATAAAATGTACTGATAAATTATCAACTAAATAATCTATATAATAATTGTCTAATTAATTTGTGTATTTCCAGAATCAACAAAAACGATGCCCCTCTCCCCCCCCCCCTGCGGTGAGAGGAAGGTTTCAAAAAGTATCTCCAGACAATAATCAAATATTGGAACTTTGGAGAAACGCGTAAAATGAAAATTGGTACAACATTACAAAATTTGAAACCCAAATATAAATACTGAAAGTAAATTCTAAATCAGATATGAGTATATAATTCGATTTTAAAGAAGAAAAAATCTGATGTGGGCAATACATGACTTTCCTTATATAATGCAATGAATTTACTACTTTTACAGTTAAAAAAATCTGATGTGGGCAACACATGACTCTCCTTATATAATGCAATGAATTTACTACTTTTACAGCTAAAAAAATGTTATTCTTATAATAGATACTTATATTCTTTCCAAGATATTAAATTTTCTTCAATGAGTCGTCATTTTCATTGATTTAGCGTCATTTTTATCAATTTGGCGAAATTTTTGTTAATTTAGCATCAATAAAAAATGTCGCCAAGTTGACGACATTCCGCCAAGTTCGTCGCCAAAATCTCACCAAGCGTTATGGACGGAGAAATAAGTTAGTCTCACAGCAGATAAATGACTATTGACGTTCAAATACAAAAGTATTACTCAAAGTATATTTTTTCATGAATGGAACGAGCTGGATCCACCAGAATGATGTCACCAAATTTATCGCATGGTATTACATATGAAAAGTGAATATGTTTCTTAATAGGAAATTTTTATTTTTATTTTATATAACTTTTTGATAATTTTTTTGAAAAATGTGCAATATCTCGAGGACGGTTCATGTTACCTTTCTAAAATTTATGTCAATCGTTTTCTAATGAAAAATTACATAAGAAATGTCTATTTGCGTAACTTTATTAGCGGTTTCGATTTTTTGACGATTTTTTCAAAATTTCACTCGAAAATTTAGGGGAGTTCGGAACTTTCGATTGCGTATAAAAACAATAGACTTCCAGTGTTTACGGATTGTGATTTTTGTACCAAATTTCGTTCGAATAGGTCCATTCGTTCGTCAGTTATCGTCTCCACAGACTCACTGACACACACACACACACACAGATATCACTTCAAAAATGTTTGATTCGTGATCAGGGATGCTTGAAACGTGCTCTCCCGTCGAAAACTCGAATTCGAATTTTCGACCCCGTCACAATACTTTCCTTATACATTATGTATATAAGGAAAGTAATATCGATTAATATTTAAGTATGTTAAGATTTAATAAGATTTATTAAGATTTAATAAGTTTTTTACAAAATATGCTTATCGTGGATTCTCAATTCTTCAAACCTATTCCGAATTGAAATTACATTCACTCAGTATTTTACTCGGTAAATATTTTTTTCATCGAAATGTTACAAGAAAACAGTTACAAAAGGAGAAAAATATGACAGAATAAAACATCATAAACAAGTTCTTGAAACCATCAGAGCAAAAATAATTTTAACGTGGACGCGAATTTAAAAAAAAGATCGGAAATATTTAATTTGTTTCTTATATTTGGCATCGTCGTATTATATGTACACCTCCAAGTTTGCACCAGTCTGCATGTTGCCTGTAAATATAGTTTCATTGCAATAGCACTCTTATAGAGGGGAAGTTTGAAATCGACATGGAAATTCTTTAAAAAAAAAGTAATTATATTTTCATTGCAACAATACTTTTATAGAGAGGTGTTTGTTCACAATTTAACGTGAGCATGGAGATTTTTTTTTTAAGAAAATTAAATATGCTTTCACTGCAATACTAATAAAGGAAAGTTCACGTTTTAAAGTCAACTTGGAGATGTGTTTAAGAAAATTAGATATACTTTCATTGGAAAAATAATCTCGCAGAGGGAAAGTTCACATTTTGTAGCAAAGTTGAAGATTTGTTTATGAAAAGTAAATACACTTAATAATCGTATAGAAGGCAAGATCACGTTTTAAAGGAGGCCTAAAACAAAAAAAAAAAATCTGATGTGGGCAACACATGACTTTCTTTATATAATGAATGAATTTACTACTTTTACAGTTAAAAAAAATGTTAAAATGTTATTCTTATAGTAGATACTTATACTCTTTCCAAGATGTTGAATTTTCTTCAATGAGTCGTCATTTTCATTGATTTAGCGTCATATTTATCCTTTTGGCGTGATTTTCGTTAATTTGGATAAGCAACAATTAAAAATATCGCCAAGTTGGCGATATTCCGCTAAATTCGTCGTCAAAATCTCGCCAAGCGTTATGGACGGAAAATAAGTTATTCTTACAGCAGATAAAAGACTATTGTGCGTTCAAATACAAAAGTATTACTCAAAGTATCTTTTCTCGTGAATGGAACGAGTTAGATCCATGAAAATGATGTCACCAAATTTATCGCATGATATTACATATGAAAAGTAAACATGTTTCTCAACAGTTAATATTTTTTTTAATTTATGGGATTTTTTTGATAAATTTATTTGAAAAATGTGCAATATCTCGAGAACGGTTCATACTAGCGTTCTGAAGTTTATGTCAATCGTTTTCTAAAGAAAAATTACATAAAAAATGTCTATTTGCGTAACTTTATTAAAGGTTTTGATTTTTTAATGATTTTTTTTAAATTTCATTCAAAAATTTAGGGGGTTCTGAACATTCGATTGTATTTTAAAACAATGGGCTTTCAGTATTTATGGATTGTGATTTTTGTACTAAATTTCATTCCATTCGTTCGTCAGTTATCGTCTCCACAGACTCACTGACACATACACACACACACACATACTTTCACACACACACACACACACACACATACACACACACACACACACACACACACACACACACACACACACACAGACATCACCTCAAAAATGTTCGATTCATGATCAGGGATACTTGAAACGTACTCTCCCGTCGAAAACTCGAATTCGAATTTTCGACCCCGTCACAATACTTTTCTTATACATTATGTATATAAGGAAAGTAAAAATTATTTCTCTTGTTTGTGGATAGTTTTATTCAAACAGTTTTACACAAATGCTTTTATTTTATTGGGTGTAAATGTGCTACATAAAAAAAGTAAAAAGAAATAAAACATTAAAAAAAATTAAACATTAAAAAATTAAATTTTTAAATTTGATATAATGATGAATTATATCAAACACTTTTTACAAAATGAAAATATTTTTATTGAAAAAAAAGTATACTCTTTTATTTGCCTTTAGGATACTTTGATAAATTAATAAGAAACATTTTCAAAAAAGTTTTAATGAAAAAATTATCTTTTTATACGAGTGACTTATTTATCAAACACAGTAAATTTAAATTTACAATTTTATGTACAAATCTGGAAATCAAATTAAAGCTAATACTCTAGACAATTTTCATCTAAAATTTAAGAGCTTTAGCGTCAATATTCCTTCAGTTATATTAATTTAAATATTAAACTTTTCATTCTGAGAAAACAAAGTTTCAAAGTTCTGTTTTATGCAGTAAGTATTAGAAAGCCCAGTTTTTAATGTTTAACTTTTCAAAGTTCTAATTAAAAGATTTGCGTAATATTTATGTCATTCAATTCAACACTATTTGAACGTAAATAAACGTTTAACTTAATAAAATATATTCGTTTCTTTTTCGAAAATTTTCTGTCCTGAACCCCATTAAAGTCAACTTGGAGATTTTTTAGAAGTAAATTTAAAACTTACATTTATGCCCTTCAGTTTTCTTATAAAATTTAATTGTTTTGGTACATGCATAAAAATATTTTAAATATACTTCGAACAAGGCTAACTCGAATACATTGTGGAAAGCTATGACGGCCTATTTATTCAGTTTTGTCTTCACCCGTTATGCGTAACAGTTTCCATAGAACAGTTTCCATAACTGAATAGTTTCCATAGTAACAGAATTCATTTTGAATTATATAATATTAGCAGCGATTACCCGCCGTTGCTCGGGATTTACAATGCAAAACTCTTTCGATTCAGCCGTTCTCCCGTGATGTTGGATCATACATACATACATACTTTTCTCCTTTGTATATATAGATTCAAATTAATAAATTTTGTTGAGTAAGCCTGTGAAAAATAAACCATGGTGATACAGTTTCCATTTAAATTCATATTTCAAACCTGCGATTTTCAAAAGTGACTAATACGTTCAATAAACTCCCCCAAAACTCGGAGATTTAATTGACTTTCACGTTTTAAACCAAAGATTTCCAACCTTTTTCGTTAGGAATCATGGAGATAGAGTGTAGAACCCATAGAAAAAATTTCGTTTTCCATTAATATCTCAACTACCCCTGGCCTTAGAAACTCGAAACTTGGAATAAATTTATAGGGGGTATTTCAAAGCTATCCACAAAATTTCATTAAATTCGGTGCAGCTGTTCTGCCGTGATGATGAGACAAACGAAAGTTTCGTTTTTCATTAATATCGCGACAGCCCCTGGTGTCAGACACTCGAAGCATAGACTAAATTTTAAGTGGAGCTATTTCAAGACTGCCCACCAAATTTCATCAAATTCGGTTCAGCCGTTCTTCCGTGATGTTGGATCATACATACATACATACATACTTTTCTTCTTTATATATATATAGATTTTTTTATTGAAATAAGAAAAAACATGAATACAATTATGGATTTTAATTACAGGAATCGGTTGATATTGAACTCAAACCATTGATTTAATACAGCAAAATTTTAGTTTTAATAATTATTGGCTTTTAATGTATAGACTATATAGTGCGGATGTTTTCAATATTTCCTATATATCTCTACGGTCAATTTAGCTTTGTCGTAAGTACAGAACATTTATAATTTTGCATGCGTAAACTTTTATGTTTCCTATTTATTAATTATTTATTTACTATAAATATTTCCTATGCTAAATATTTGTTATACTAAATTTCCCAACATATGACGCGGGGCCTAAAGTTATGTATAGCATACATTCCCATCTGCTCGCCTTCATCACTTTCGATTCTGTAACTCCCCGGACACACATACTTCTCCAGATCAATAATATTAAGTACTATACAAAATGCAATTACTTTACGAGGAGCTAATACATACGTCTGAAAATTATTAAGACGCTATCGACGTCTTATAAAACGCCCGTTTTTGGTGGAATTGTTTGGAAAACTCTTTACTAAGAAGTTAGAAAGATGGAGATAGAACTCTTAAGGATGAAAAGCTTGAAAATACCATGATGCTTTGAGAAATATCTAGGTGTTGCTGGTGACAGTAAAGTCCTACCTGTCCTTATTTGACACAATATGAAATCGTAGTGTTTAGTATATGTAATTTTGATTATTTTTAAATTAAAGATCTCTAATTATGAGTAGAAGTAATTAGTATCTTTTAACTTTACTTATATACATAATGTTTAAGGAAAGTATTGTGACGTCGAATTCGAGCTTTCGACGGGAGAGCACGTTTCAAGTATCCCTGATCACGAATCGAACATTTCTGAGGTGATGTCTGTGTGTGTGTGTGTTTCAGTGAGTCTGTGGAGACGATATCTCACGAACGAATGAAGCGATTCGAATGCAATTTGGTACAAAAATCACAATCCATGAATACTGGAAGCCTATTGTTTTAAAACACAATCGAATATTCAGAACCCTCCTAAATTTTCTAGTGAAATTTTGAAAAAATCATCAAAAAATCAAAACCTATAATAAAGTTACGCAAATACACATTCCTTATGTAATTTTTCCTTAGAAAACGATTGACATAAATTTTAGAACGCTAGCACGAACCGTTCTCGAGATATTGCACATTTCTCAAATAAATTTATCAAAGAGTCCCATAAATTAAAAAAAGTATTAACTGTTAAGAAACATGTTCACTTTTCATATGTAATATAATGCGATATATTGGGTGACATCATTCTCGTGGTTCTAACTCGTTCCACTCTCGAGAAAAGATTCTTTAAGTAATACATTTGTATTTGGACGCCAATAGTCATTTATCCGCTCTAAGAATAACTTATTTTTCCTTCCATAACTCTTGGCGAGATTTTAGCGACAAATTTAGCGGAATGCGTCCAACTTGGTGACATTTTTAAATGCTGCCAAATTAACGAAAATCTCGCCAAATGAATAAAAATGACGCTAAATCAATGAAAATGACAACTAATTCAAGAAAATTCAATATCTTTGAAAGAATATAAGTATCTACTATAATTTTTTTATTTTCTATTGTATCTACTAACATTTTTTTAACTGTAAAAGTAGTAAATTCATTGCATTATATAAGGGAAGTCATGTGTTGCCCACATCAGATTTTTACTTTCCTTATATACATAATGTATAAGGAAATTATTGTGACGGTGTCGAAAATTCGAATTCGAGTTTTCGACGGGAGAGCACGTTTCAAGCATCCCTGATCACGAATCAAACATTTTTGAAGTGATGTCTGTGTGTGTGTGTGAAAGTATGTGTGTGTGTGTGTATGTGTGTGTGTGTGTGTGTGTGTCAGTGAGCCTGGGGAGACGATAACTGACGAACGAATGGACCGATTCGAACGAAATTTGGTACAAAAATCACAATCTGTAAACACTGGAAGCCTATTGTTTTTATACGCAATCGAATGTTCAAAACCCCCCTAAATTTTCGAGTGAAATTTTGAAAAAATCGTCAAAAAATCAAAATCGCTAATAAAGTTACGCAAATAGACATTACTTATGTAATTTTTCATTAGAAAACGATTGACATAAATTTTAGAACGCTAACATGAACCGTTCTCGAGATATTGCACATTTTTGAAAAAAAAATTATCAAAAACTCATATAAAATAAAAAAAATATTTTCTATTGAGAACCATGTTCACTTTTCATATGTAATACCATGCAATACATCGGGTGACATTATTCTCGTGCATCTAGCTCTTTCCATTCCTGAAACAAGAAAGATCAATCATGCTTAAAGCATTGATTATGAAACACTTTCCAACTTCAATGCAATTTTATTTAAACATGTCTAAAATGCAATACATTCCTCGGTAATATTTTAAAACTTATCACAATACTACATTAATTTATTATATTTGACACCTTAAACCTTCATCGAAAAAAATTAACTTCATTCAAATGACGGCATTAAAGTATAAATTGCCTGGTTTAAACATCTCTAAAATGTGATACATTCCTCGGTAATAATTTTAGAATTATCATAATACTACGATAATTTATTATATTTGAAAACATCATCGAAAACAATTGAAATTCATTCAAATGACGTCATAAAAAAATAACACGCCTGGCTCTCTCTATAAAAGCAACATTTCATTCATAAATAATTCCCCCATTCATGTCATTCGTCACAATACTATAATAATTTATTTTATTTAAAAATTAAGACCATTGAGCTGCAAGTAAGTAAACTCTATGCGTAAAACTTCATCGAAAAATATCGCCCTTCTCTTTCTAAAATCAATGAATATTTCATTCATATCAGCTAAGCAGACTCCATGGACTAAATGATTTTGTGTTAAAGAATTACAGCGATTCTAATACAACTCATTCTACATATTTTGCTGTTTACATTTTACATAGGTGAAAAATAGGCTTAATAGTAGAAATAATGAAATTTGGAAGAGCATTTAAACTGAAATATATTGTCATTGCGTTGTTTCAGTATGTAGATGCACAGAATTTAGGCAAAAATAAAGTAGTTTTAGGACGGATACAACACTCAATATGAATTAAAAAGAACTTTAAAAATCACGATTTTGACACAAGATGGATGCCATATATCATTTTGAAGTGGGTCATGTGATCGTTTCATATCATGGACACGTGATCGCTTCATATAAGAGGTGTTATTATTATTTTAATTTTTATTTAAGAAACAACTGAATATATTTCGCTGAATTTTTTTTTATATATTTTATGGAACAATTTGAATATTGCCTAAAATTTTCGAAGTAATTTGTGAATTTTAAATCAGCTTAAAAAATGCTTGAAAAATTAGGTCCTATAGGGCTCAATGTGTTCCATTTTTTCAACCCGGGTTCAATTCAAAACTAATTGGGTGATATTATTCCTTTATATTCCCATAGGTCCTATAGACCGTCTGAACAACATACTAAAATTTCATTTTGATTAAGTCATTTTTACGCAAGTTATCGTGCTAACGGACAGACAGACAGACAGACAGAATGAACAAAGTCATAAACACTTTTCAACTTTGTTGTAAAGTGTTAAAAAGGTACTTTGAGTAATACTTTTGTATTTGATCGCCAATAGTAATTTATCTGCTGTAAGAATAACATATTTCTCCGTCCATAACGCTTGGCGAAAATTTGGCGACGATTTTGGCGGAATGTCGCCAACTTGGCGACTTTTTGAAATGTTGCCAAATTAACGAAAATCTCGCCAAATGGATAAAAATGATGCTAAATCAATGAAAATGACGACTAGTTGTCGAAAATTCAATATCTTGGAAAGAATATAAGTATCTACTATAAGAAAAATATATTGGTTTTTACTGTAAAAGTAGTAAATTGATTACATTATATAAGGAAAGTCATGTGTTGCCCACATCAGATTTTTTTTTTTTTAGTTGTAGAACAGGGTATAGAATATATGCAGATAAAAATAAATTTGAAGGTAAAATAAATTTGAATGCATAGGAACATTCTTTATAATAGAATTCTAATTTTCATTGCGCTGATAATGTTTTTCAGCAAAATGAACAATTTAAATAAATATTGTTATGAACATGTAAAAATGCCCTTCCTCACTGGAGTCTCTTTTGAAAACCAAAAGGAGAAAACGCAATACAGGCAATCTTTCCTGTGACGCGAATCTAGGGTTGTCATATACTGAAATTCGGTGAAGGGGTTGCCAGATTTGGCGATTTATCGCAATTTGGCGACTTTTTCGAAGGTTTGAGAAACACTTCGAAATAACGAATATTCAACGAGATATGAGAGCTTTTCAGAAGTTTCTATAGAGAGTCTATAAAAGGAGTCATCAAAAGCAGTCTATAAAAGTAGTCATAAAGGAGTCATAAAAGGACTCATTGTTGTATCTTGAGCACATACCCACGATTCCGGAGGATAGATATATCGTACTGGCAATATTATTTAATCCAACACCCGTTTTTCGCCACAGAAATACATACAATGTGGTGGGACTTCTCTTACCCCCCAGCCTCACCAGAATTATTGTCTCAAACGATTTTGGAGGTTTCCTAGCATGACGTTTTAACTGCTTCTCTTTGCCTCCATGCGCTTGTTTCACTGTTTAAAAATCTAGCCTCCATTTTTGGCGGCGTTAGAGACGTTTGCTACCAGTAAATGCAGCAATCCATCATTCAAAACCGAAGACGCTGTCGAGATTATGTGAGGTGGGTGACGTCTCTCCGACAGGACCGTCACACGTAAATACAGAGCCTGCTCGAACGGACTTTCATCCCTAGCAAATATGATGAATCTTCTAGGAAACGATTCTGGAATTTAAAAGAAGAGAAGGCCGTGGCCTTCATAAATAAAAACGAGTGTGTTTGTAAATAAATATAGTATGTGGATCATAAATGGCAGTACATGAAGTAAAAGTAGGAGTCACGTTTCGTAGCTTTCGTAAGATAAAAATAATAACCATTTGGCGATAAATAATAGCATTGGGGGGGGGGGGGGGATACGAGATTGGTAATGAGATTTGGCAAAATTTTCGGCAATTGATAATGAATGACAATGAGATTTGGTGATGGGTAATATGAGATTCGGCAAAAATTTGGGCGATTAATAATGAAATTTGGTGCAAGTTATGGAAATTGGCAATGAGATTCGGCGAAAATTTTAGCAACTGAGAATGAGATTTGGCTTAAATTATGGCTGTTATCATTCCTACTGATACCTAACTCAAATTTTTTTGCTTACTGGAGGGACAGCGTCAACCCCAAACGAAGAACCTCTCAAAAAGTCAGGTATTTGACATACCCCATCCCAAACAGTTCGATCCTCCTTTGCAGGCATTGGCGTCCATGCAAAGGTGGATCGAACTGTTTGGGATGGAGTATGTCAAATACCTGTCTTTTTGAGAGGTTCTTCGTTTGGGGTTGACGCTGTCCCATCCGTTAGCAAAAGGTTAAATCTTTATGTTACGGCATGGCATATACAGGATAATAACAATATCGAACTTTCGTTGATTTACAAATGCCATTACGCAGCCACTAGATTTATAATAGTGCTATATTTTCATCTTGACATAAATATGGGACTACCTTACATTAAATATTTTATTTGCTTAAACGGTATTCGTGTGGCAACAACTTGATCTATTTTTTTTTTTTAAAATGTACAATACTTATTTGCCTAAAGTTAATTTTTAAATAGTGTAAATACTAGTTTTTGCGTATGACAGCTTCTGCAGAAATGATTGTTGGCCCAAATCCCTCTAAAATGTTGCCCTTTAGAAGCAAACAATATAATAGTTTATAAGAAACATTATAAAAAATCTCCCCTGCCATAAGAACAATGCAGCAAAAATATAAAATGTCCTCCACTTTCTTTTTAATGTTAACTTATTTTAACAAATTTTATTTTGAGTTGACAAAATTGCCCCTAGATGCTCTATATAATCAATTTTGTAAAAATTCACCTGATGGATTTTTCTGCGTTACATGCGGATGGGCAGACATGCGGGCAGACAAGCAACCGGATTACAATACATGCGCTTTCCCTATTGAAAATAAGCTTACACAAATAATTTAAGATTATGTAAAAAAATAAACATTTTTTTTTTTTTACATAATCTTAAATGTTCAGACTTTTCTTCCGGATATTGAGGTCATCTCTCGTCGTCTTCTTTTCCCTCTTCGATCCAGACCGTCCGATCTACTCGAAGGTGTAAGGTATCTGTTTGGATAGCCGGGAAGTGTCACCCGATTTAGACCGGAACCCAGTGGGTGCGGCATTCAGAGGGAACGTACCCTCTTTCCCCAACCACCAACCACTCGAAAGGACTTAGGGACCCACATATTTAACGTGGCTGTACTCCGCGTGAACACAGGGACGTTTGGGCAGAGCCGGTAATCGAACTTGAGTCTGTCCCACTCCGTCATCTCTCGTCTGCAACCGAAAGTAAAGAATTTTAAAGTAGAACATTACGAGTTTCTTAATTATTTCACAAATATTACTTTAACATTGAATACTACATAGAATTCTGTCTGAAAAATGAAGATCATAGACTAGAATGGCGAAATGTTCGAGATTAATATATTTGCAAAGCTTTAAAATAATTGTAAGTTTCATTTCCGCATACAGGACGTAAATTACATTTAGTTTTGCCCGAGCGCTTTCGGGCGTAAAACGGCCTTCATCAGAGGCATATGGCATGGCGCAAGCATATTGAAGTATTATACTACCACAAATTTAATTTGAATATTACAAACAGCCGATTGGGGAAGGTTAAATTCTTACAAAATAAAAAAATATAAGCAGATATATCACATGGAAATCAAATATAAATATACAAAATGTAATGCAGAAAAACGGAATTATCGACACTTTGAATGTTTAGGGACGTAGACAATGTTTTCCCTTCTATGGAATCTAGGATAAGCCGCCGGGCAAAACTAAGTTTTTAAACAGGGTCAAAATTTCAAATGGAATCTCGATAGAGATAAATAAATAAAGCTTCAAAAAGAATGTTCCGAGGGCTATTACAACGCGTCAAACGAAAAGTTTTATCAAAAAAATGAGACGAAATATGATGGTGAACAGTTGAATGATCGTTGTGAACAATGATCGTTGTGGACAGTTGAATGATCGCTGTGAACAGTTTGGGATAAAGCAGTTGAAAGTATTTTGTTTTTAATATCACGAGCATGATCTGATAATCTAATATCAGCAGTCCTTTTTGTACTAACAGCATAAAATTTATAATTATTATTAGAGAGAATAACGGGGGTAACGCACTCCCAGGCAATACTTAATATGACTTAAAGGATTAATTTTAATTTTACCGGTCGGATACGGCTAAACATAGAAATAACAGTATAGAATGAATTCGCGGCAGAACTGTAGAAGAGGGAGAAATATTTTAGGATTATATGAAAAATTACACCTGAATGGTAATTTAATAGTAGAGTGAGTGGAAGCCGACTTAGGCTAGATGAATTTAGAACAAATACCAGAGAAGATTTTATAGATAAAATTATAGGAATAGGAGGAATCGTATCCCAAGTGTAAAATAAAATTAATTCCCTCACTTAAACATTATGGAATATTATGAAATTGAATTATGGAATATTATGGAATTGAATTATAGAATATTATGAATTGAATTATAAAATATTGTGGAACATTACAGAATTGAATTAAGGAATATTATGGAATTGAATTATAAAATATTACGGAATTGAAGTTTGGAATATTGTGGAATTGAATTATAAAATATTATGGAATTAAATTATGGAATATTACGGAATTGAATTATAAATATTATGGAATTGAATTATGGAATATTATGGAATTGGATTATAAAATATTATGGAATTTAATTTTGGAATATTACGGAATTGACTTATAAAATATTATGGAATTAAATTATGAAATATTTTGGAACTGAATTATAAAATATTATGCAATTGAATTTATGGAATATTATGGAATTGAAGGATAAACTTAGGATCATAAATTTGAAATATTGTATGTAAAACAGTTGCTAGGACATATTTTTCGGGGGGAAAAATTGAAACACACAATATTTCGAATTTTTTGGTAGCAAAATACCTTTATAAATATCTTATTTATGCTAAAGATCTGTACAGGAAAAATAAAGCTTAAGTTTAACAAATATTCCTTTGGCGAAAAAAGTCCCTTTTTTGTGCAGGATAGGCTTAAAATCATATTTTGGGGGGTAACGTCATGTATTACATAAACATTTCCGGAAATTTTATCGGCATTTCAAGGAAATTGCAACGAATAAAATAAAATTGACAAAATAAATATATATATATATATATATATATATATATATATATATATATATATATATATATTGTCAACATAGTTTTAATCTTCGTGTTTTACGCAATATTCTTATCTCCTCACACAACAAACAGCGATATAATTGATTTCCGAATACCGTACTGCGTCCGTAATAACAACCTGATCAGACGATTTTCAAGGCCAATTCCTTTTTCCGACAACGTAAACCGGCACGAAACGAATATCTCTCATACAAACCTCCAATCATTTAGTATTTCTTGTCGTTCGGATTCCGATGAAACAAGAACACGGGAATCGAAAATAGGTATCGGGTCCAAAAGAGGAAGCAGAAAAAAAAAATAAAAATAAATAAATAAAAGAAGACAGAGATGTATATTCCGAGAGTATGTCATTTATTTCATTCCACCGTGGCACGAAAATATAAGTCACGATACTAAGCTATGTGGATCTGAAGATGGCAGATAGTCACGCTCTTCTCGCGCCGGTTGTGTGGGGAGATAAATGTTCCTATTCGAACGTTTCGCAGGGCTTTGGTCGAGAGCTATTACAGAGTTTTATGCAGAAAGAAACCTAAAGCGTTCAGGAACGTAACTGGAACGTATGGATATTCTTCACATTGCCGCAGTTATAGAGGATTTAGAGAAATTTAGTTTTAAAATTTAGTTTTGGAAAATGACAGTGACAATTGTACCACCTAACAAGATAATGGGGGGACATTTATTTTATTCCATCATAGCAAGTTCAGAATTTAGGATGATGGTTATGGTTTTGGTTTTTTTTTACTAGTTGATGGCTGACGAGATGATTATTTCTTTCCGTCACGTGAACAATGTTGCTCGGTTTGGAAGGTAAAATTTGTGGAAATTTGGGATGATGGGAATGGCAATCGTAGCTTTCGGCATGAAAGTCATGATAGGATGAATATTGACCACTGGCACTTATTACTTTTCCTATATACATAGAATAATGTATAGGAAAAGTATTGTGACAGGATCATAAATTCGAATTCGAGTTTTCCACGGAAGAGTACGTTTCAAGCATTCCTGAAGTAGAATCGGACGATTTTGAGGTGATGTCTGTGTGTATGTGAGTGTTACGTGTGTGTGAGTCTACGTATGCGATATCTCACGAACGAATGGGGCGTTTCGAACGGAATTTGGTACAAATATTATAATCGGTTCATACTGGAACTTTACTGATTTTAAATGCAATTTAAAATTTGGAGGATTCCCAAATTTTCGAATGAAAAATAGAAAAATTCGTCTAAAAAGCAGAAATTTTAATAATGCTACATAAATAACCACTTCTTATGTAATTTATCATTAGAAAACGAATGACATAAACTTTAGAACGCTAGCATGAACAGTTCTCGAGATATTGCACGTTTTCCATATAAATTTATCAAAAAAAATTACATAAAAATGTATGGCGAAATATGTTCACTTTTCATATGAATTATTATGCGACTGATTTGTAAACATCCTTCTCATGGATCTAGTTCGTTCCACTCACGAGAGAAGATATGTTGTGTAATAGTTTCATATTTTAGCAGTCAACATTTCGCCAATAGCTTTAAATCTTTCTCTCCGTTTGTCTATGATGCTTGGCAATAAATTTGGGAAACTTCGTGATTTAATTTGGAGAAATATCGCCAACTTGATTTTATAATAGCGCCAAATTGACGAAAATACCGTTACAATTGTTGAAGGACGCTAACTTAACTAAATTAACGCCAAGTTGATGAATTAATTTTTAAAATATTTTATCATATGGACTCTACTGCTTTTTGCGGATGCTATATATCAATATTGATAATTGTCAAGTTAAACAGGATCGCGAGATATAACTTAATGAGATACTTACATGTTGTTATCTGGAAAATCGCTAAATGTACAATTCAACATTAACAACATTTTGACATGGATCTTATACATCACTTTTTTCATTGAGAAAGAATTAAATTCATTGCATTATGTAGGGAAAATCATGTGATGCCTACATGAGATTTTTTTTATTGTCAGTATCATCATATTCGGAAATTGAGAGACTGAAATATACAGATGTTCCTTTATAATAATGATAGTCCCTTAAATAATAATGATATGTCATAAGTCATTATGCACCCTTTTAACTTTCAATTCAAGTGTTCTACAACTGCAAAAGCACGGTACATTGAAAGGAAAGCGATTATGCGCTATTGATATTGAGAAAGTCTGCAACGCCTCTAGCGGCGAATTGAGGAAGTTAGAATTTCTATCGCGAAAACGAAGCAAGATAAGTGGAATTTTTCAATTAGAAAGTTGTAAAGTGTTTTTTTATTTAGTATGGAAAGAGATACGATTTGCGCATACATATAAAATATGTATGTGCAAAATATGTATGTGCACTCCCCCATAGGCGTCCACACCGCCTATGGAGGAGTTCTCAATATATACCGAGAAATGCTAAGTACTGTAAACACTGTGACTGCCAATTTGCTCAGTTTTGTCTTCATACGCTCATTGTGCCTACACCGAATAGACGGTTACATAGTTACATAGCAACGGTCCATAGCAACATAATATCTTTTAAATATCATATACATATACACAGACAATAAAAAATGAGGTCAACGGAAAACGATAATTATGCAAATAGATCGTTTACTACTGAAGTATTTCTGCAAGAAATGGCGAGAAATACGCATTGAGAAATAATAATCCGTGTAATGAGCCAATTTTAAATTATTTCGAATTATCCTTTTAGCAGTAAATAATAAGAGTTAAATAAATATGGCAAACGAGATGCAGTACAATAATTATCCCTTTTTATTGACCTTATTTTTTATCGTCTGCGTATATGTTATGGTGCAAACCCACATATTTCTATACTCAGTAGAAACGGCCTACAATTTTGCAATTGAAAATTTCCGCCTCTATTACTTCGTTTTCGAGCTAAAAAATTCTAACTTCTTCAATTGGCCGCTAGAAGCGCTGTGAACTTTTTCAAGTGATGGCGCATAGTCGCTTTCCTCTCACTAGACTCTGCTTTTGCAGCTCTGGAATCGAATGTTAAAGGAATGCAAAAGGACTTATGAGGGAGTCCGGAGCTATCATGAAATTGCAAATTACGAAGTTGATACCTGATATTTGTTTTACTTTAATATATTAAATGTCATTAAGTCCAGAATATAGGAGTTTAGAGAATATATGGGAACTAGAAACATTTATTTCTTAAATTCTTAAAATTGCATATAAATAATTTCTGGTTTGAGACATAAACATTATTGACAAATAAATAATATTCATTTATTTTTTTTTGCTTTCTCTATACTATAGAATATAGTATAGAGAAAGTATTGTTTTCCCGAAAAATACCAATATATGTATTGGGACCTCCTGAACACGTTTTGACTATTTTTAGAGTGATGCCCGTCTGTGGTCGATTTCTTGTGCACACGCTAGCTGCCACAAATATTAATGGATTTTCTCGAAACTTTATATCCGGCAAAAAATCTAGAACTAGATAGAATTTTTTTTTTTTAAATTCGAGCGAAAACTTCGAAATTTGATAATTTCTTAACTTAGCAGCATGGGACAAATTTGGCATAATTATGCATAAGGGGGTTATTTCTGAACCAATGATCACCAAACTTTTAATCATTGTGGTAGATCAATAATCAATCTTTAATCATTGTAGTGAAAATTAGTCGTGATACAATTTTTACTTTCCTTATATACATAATGTATAAGGAAAGTATTGTGACGGAGTCGAAAATTCGAATTCGAGTTTTCGACGGGAGAGCACGTTTCAAGCATCCCTGATCACGAATCAAACATTTTTGAAGTGATGTCTGTGTGTGTGTGTGAAAGTATGTGTGTGTGTGTATGTGTGTCAGTGAGTCTGTGGAGACGATAACTGACGAACGAATGGACCGATTCGAAGGAAATTTGGTACAAAAATCACAATCCGTAAACACTGGAAGTCTATTGTTTTTATACGCAATCAAATGTTCAGAACCCCCCTAAATTTTCGAGTGAAATTTTGAAAAAATCGTCAAAAAATCAAAACCGCTAATAAAGTTAAGCAAATAGACATTGCTTATGTAATTTTTCATTAGAAAACAATTGACATAAATTTTAGAACGCTAACCTGAACCGTTCTCGAGATATTGCACATTTTTCAAAAAATTATCAAAAAGTTATATAAAATAAAAAAAAATTTCCTATTGAGAAACATGTTCACTTTTCATATGTAATACCATGCGAAAAATTGGGTGACATCATTCTCGTGGATCTAGCTCGTTCCATTCATGAAAAAAGATACTTTGGGTAATACTTTTGTATTTGAACGCCAATAGTCATTTATCTGCTGTAAGGATAACTTATTTCTCCGTCCATAACGCTTGGCAATATTTTGGCGACGAATTTGGCTGAATGTCGCCAACTTGGCGACATTTTAAATTGTTGCCAAATTAACAAAAATCTCGCCAAATTGAGAAAAATGACGATAAATCAATGAAAATAACGATTAATTGAAGAAAATTTAATATCTTGGAAAGAATATAAGTATCTACTATAAGAATAACATTTTTTTAACTGTAAAAATAGTAAATTCATTGCATTATATAAAGAATGTCATGTGTTGCCCACATCAGATTTTTCTGTTCGTGACGTCATTGCTCCCCCCCCCCTCCCCCTCCTCCTTTCGAAGAGGTGCATTGTCAATCTTAGTATCAATCGAAATAATTTTTCACACCCTTTAAAATTAAAGATAACATGATAATAATTGTAATTATTTAGACCAACAATACAGGTTTTTCAAACTTTTTCTTGCAAAATTTGTAAGGAAAAAACATACACAAGCTATTACTTTCATTATATACATAATATAATGTATAAAGAAAGTATCGTGATGGGGTCGAAAATTCGAATTCGAGTTTTCGACGGGAGAGCACGTTTCAAGCATCCTTGAACACGAATCAAACGTTTTCGAGGTGATGTCTGTGTGTCAGTGAGTCTGTGGGGACAATATCTGACGAACGAATCGAGCGATTCGAACGAAATTTGGTACAATTTGTGAATACTGGAAGCCAATTGCTTTTAAACGCAATCGAATGTTCAGAATCCCACTAAATTTTCGAGTGAAATTTTGAAAAAATCATCAAAAAATTAAAACCTTTCATAAAGTTACAAAAATAGTCATTTCTTATGTAATTTTTCATTAGAAAACGACTGACACAAACTTTAGAACGCTAGCACACACCGTTCTCGAGATATTGCACATTTTGCAAATAAATTTATCATAAAATCACATAAAGTAAAAAAAAAATAATAACTATCGTGAAATATGTTCACATTTCATATGTAATATCATGCGATAAATTTGGTGATATCATTCTGGTGGATCTAGTTGGTTCCATTCATGGGAAAAGATACTTTGGGTGATACTTTTGTAGTTGGGCGCCAATAGTCATTTATCTGCTATAAGAATAATTTATTTCTCAGTCCATAAGGCTTGCGAGATTTTGGCGACGAATTTGGCGGAATGTCACTAACTTAGCGACTTTTTAAATATTGCCAAATTAACGAAAATGTCGCCAAATTGATTAAAAAAATTACGCTAAATCAATGAACATGACGACTAATTGACGAAAATTCAATACTGTAGAAAGAATATAAGTATCTACGAGTACTATAAGAATAACCCATTTTTCCGCCTGTAACATTTGGATAAAATTTTAGTGACGAACTTTTCAAAATATCTCCAACTTTGTGGCTTTTTAAATGTTGCCAAATTGACGAAAATATCAGCCAGGTGATAAAAAGTCGCCAAATTGGTGAAACTAACGCTGAATCAATGGAATGACGACTATATTGATGAAAGTGTAATATCTTGAAAGGATATAATAGACTATAAGAATAACCCATTTCTCCGTCCGTCCGTAACGCTTGGAGATAAATTTAGCGGGACGTCGCCAACTTGGCAACTTTTTAAAATGTTGCCAAATTGATAAAAATGACGCCAAACTGGAAGTAATGTTTGGAAAATTCTGTTTTCCGTCATATGACGGGCATACCTTCCGGTATATAAAAAATGCTTTTCTCTCCGTTTATCTGTTACATTTGGTGACGTATTTAACAAACTTGGTGAATAATCTATCGCCAACTTGGCGATATTTCGCCTCAGATTGACGAAAATTTCGTCAAAATGGTAAAAATGACGCTAAATTAATGAAAATGACGCCTAATTATTAAAATATTTTAATATATAGACTATATCGCTTATTGAGGATGCTAGCAATATTAATAATTGCTAATTTAGAGTTGTGTGAAATATAAGTTAATTTAGTACTTTGAATATCACATGTTGTCTTCCGGAAAATCGCCAAATGTACACAATTCAACGTTAAAAACACAGTGCCGTGGATATTATACATCATATTTTGACTGTAAAAGGAGTAAATTTATTGCATTATATAAGGAAAGTCATGTACTGTCGTCCACATCAGATTTTTTAGATTCTGATATAAGAAAGTCGAGTTGAGTCACACTCAATTTTTTTATTTATTTACTTTCATAGTATTTAACTCTTCACAACGTCAAACCATGCTAGAGTTATTGTTCGTTTTAAACGTTTGAAATAGAGGTAGAATGTCTATAGTAGGATTTATTGCTTGGCGTTCAGCTAAAAAAATTTTCAACATACGAAACAAGTGCGCCCCCCCCCCTCCTAATAAAATCTAATAAAGTTATCCATAAAGCAAGTAAATGACTTGCTCCACACGCAACGTTAAAATCTTTATTTTTATACAAGCAGTTTCTGTTTATTAACAAGACACTCATTAAGATGTTTCTTGTCGAAGTATCACGTCCATTACTTGTACGGAGGGATATGATACATGCTGTGCCGAACACAAAGGGATCGGGCACTTTTTGATAGAAAATAATGCGTGTGTGTATGTGTGTGTGTACCAGTGTACGCGTACGGGAAGAGCATAACAGGGCAGTGAGTGCGTGTTTTCGCCATTAGCACGTGATTCGGGATCGTGACGTGGAGCCGAAGGTCTTTAGAGCCTTACTTTCTGGAAGAAGGTCAAGATGTAATTTGAAACTATTTGGAGTCTATAATATATTAAAGAGAGGAGGAAGATATGTTTCGATAGGTATAGAGCTACAAGATAATGTTCTTTTTGAGAAGACGGTTTCCCGAAAGAACTTTCTTAAAATGTAAAGCTCCTGAATACACAGGCTGGCACAACAACGGGCAGCTTCACGTCCAGTCGAAGCGATGGCAGAAAGAGGAGGTGGTTATTTTCTCTTCCTATTCTTGGGATCTCGAAATCTAAACATTCTAGACTTCTTTCTTTAATGATTGGTAGAATTTTTTGAATGCAGTAGCATCCATTTTACAGTTAAATTGCGTATCAAATATCAGCCACGTAACATGCGCACGCCATTTTAAATTGCCCAGGAGTAAAAAGGGCGGTTGCGTCAGCCTGTATATTTAGGAGTCTTTATAAAAAAAAAGCAGACAGGGTCGTAGTAAGGCAAGAGCCAGAGGGAGATGAACTCCTCCAAATGGTATACTTAGGCTCTTGACGTACAGGTAGAAAATCAAAATTTGTTACACGGGTCAACCAACCGTTCGATAGAACCCCCCCAGAAAAAATCGAATTTTTCAAATAGAGTCAATTGACCAGAATGTTCGAAATGTGAAATGATGGAGAAACGTATTTCGCGTGGAAACAGAGACTTAAAATTTTGAGTGCAACGGTTTAACTATGCTAGGATTCAAAGTTCAAAAGTGTACAATTTTATTTTTCGATTGTTGTTAGTTTAGGACTGCCGTTCACCAAATGTTCAATTTCCCGAATAAATGAAAACACCATATTTTAAATAAAGAAGAGTCTTAAAATTGGGTGCAAGGGTTCATCGTTTTATAGAAAGAAGGTGGTTAATTTTAGTTTCATAAATTTGTTGTCTTAAGGGAGTCACACACCAAAATGTTCAATTTTCAGAATAAATAAAGGAAACGCCTTCGTTTAAATACGATCACGTATGAACAAACAGTTCGATAAAACATATTGTAAAATCGAATTATTCTAAAATTTACCTTTGAAGAGATGAGGATTCTTTATATCGAAAGGTTCGAAATATGGACTATTTGAAAAAAAGCACACACCGATAGATAGACTTGAAATTTAATTCCAAGATACTTCAAAAAAAGTATTTATCATAAGAAACGCTTTCTTTTAAATGAGAGAGAGACATGAAATTTGGTGATTAATTCAATCTTTTAATGAAATCTTCGGGAAGAATCGAATTTCCAAAAAAGATTTTATTTGAGAAGTTGCTCCACACTAAAACGTTTGAAATGCGCACTGATGAAAAGATATATAATTCGATCAGATAGATTTGAAATTTGGTGCTAAGGTAAATTGTAAGATATAGTAAGGCAGACAATTTTAGTTATCCAAAATTTATTATTTTAGAGGTTGCGCACGCTGAAATATTCGATTGGTCAAATAAATGAGGAATACCCTCTCTTAAATGAAACAAAGACCGGAAATTTGGTGCACAGGAAAACAGTCTGATAAGACCCACTGGAAAAAATCAAATTATTCAAACATTTATATTATTAGGGGTTTACTTATTGAAAAACCTCTAATTTTCAACGAGTATTCAGATAGTATGCCTTAATTTCTGTCTGTCACACTTCTTAGACACTTACCGAAGAGATAAAAACATAAAATTTGGTACACTGGCCAATCGTACGATAAAATCCCAAGAACAAATAGAATGTTTAAAAGTATGTTGATTTGAGAGAGTGCTCCTCATTAAACCGTTCAAAATGAGAAATTAGCTATGAGGCAGAGAATTAAAAGAATGATGCAAAAGTTGATTGCTCAATAGAAACAAGAAAAGGTAGAAAATTTCATTTTCCTTTTTCAATATTTGCACTTGAGTGGGTGCCGTACACCAAAATGTTCGATTTCCTGAATAAATAAGTGAGAAAATCAATTTGAACTAAATGCAAAACAAATGAATAAACGCCAGTCTGCATTATGGATACACAATTTTCAACCGGATGAGGGGTAGAGGCTAGGCATACGGTACATTTAATCCTCTCAAACTGTCCTTCTAACTTTAAAATAAATAACTTAAAAAAAAATATGTCTATCAGTAATATAACAAAATTTGTGCATAAAGTACAACCAATAGTGCAAAGATCCTAAAATTGACATAAATTTCTTTTTTATATTCCTTCCGAAGCAAACTGATTAAATCGCTAGGATTGGTATGCCTAACATGGTCGAAAAACATGCGGGCCCGACTTGGAAATTTTTAACACAATTTTGAGGGACGAAAATTCAAAAGTAGGGGTATTATAGGACTGAAAGTTAGAGGAGAAAATTATAGAATCCGAAGAAACCTGTACCCTTTTAGATTTTAAGCTATACAGGAAAGTGGCCCCTGTTGTTCCTTTCCTCATAAGTGAAGTATTTTTCTATTCTTGTCAGAAAGATTTTGTGCTTTTTGTAATAAAATGTCATGGAATTCGAGAAGTACAACAGCAGACGAAAAATTTCTAGAACTTAACGATAATCGATCTTTAATCTGCAGTTTTCAAGAATGAAAAAAGAAAAAAAAATTCAATTAAAATAATTAAAATCTTATTGTTTTTTAATTATTTATAGTTTTTCATTCATTCGTTATGGCGTAATTTCTAAAGGGGCAAAATTGCTCTTTTACTCACGTAGACAAATTAGTGTGGAGTTAAATTGTACCGCTGCTGCTACACTCGTGTTTTAAATTGAGCACCTGATTTGTCCTCCCTGTAATTTTAGATTTTTAGCTACAAGTAATTGTTCCTATTAATTGGCATATGTTTTTCTGTTAAGTATGAGCATCGTCTGAAGGCACAAAAGGATACCATAAAAAATTTTGTTGGATCCCTGGACATGTTGGTATCCGAAGAAATGAGTTGGCAGACATCGCTGCTAAATCAGCTACTGAAATTTTCAAATATGACCATTCTTATAACGGACATTAAACAATTCATTATAAAAATAATTTATGATAAATGGCAGTATATCTAGAACCAGTAATCTCTAAATAAATTGCACGGGATAAAGCCCTTGGTATATAAATACATATATGAACTAGTTTCCAGTGTAGGAAACTTGATGTAATCTTAATCCGTTTGCGCATTGGTCACACTCGTTTTAAACATAAGCATCTGTATTTAGGAGAAATTGAGCTTTTTTATAATGATTGCCTGGGAACGTAAAACATATTTTAATTAATTGTACCAAATATAAACATTTTAGCTTTATACATTTAGGACTTACACTATAACTTTGCACCGGCCGTCCAAACAGTTACCTTACACCTTTCTGGTAGGTCGGACGGTCTGGGTCTCAACTATAACTTTGCAGATTTGATTAGAGAAAATCCTTATTTGGGGTTCTTTCCCTTCTTACTGGATATCGACCTTTTCCATCATATTTAACTTCACCTTTTATAAACTTTTAACCACGTTGTAATTAATTTACGTATTTTGTTAGTTCTATACCATATGTTTGGCGCAGTATTGGATCTTCTGACATAAAATCCTAATCAACCTGTTTTTCTGTTGTTCTTGTAGCAAGCTTTATGTGCTTTACAATAAAATGTTATGCAAGGCAAGAAATGCAACAGTAAAACCTAAGTGTAGAACATACCTGGAACTTCTCGGAATGTAATAAAACGTCTAATAAAAATAAGTAAACATTTTCATTTTGTATATAATTTATGTCATAATATATGAAGGGGCATAATCAGCACTTTGCCCCCACATGCAAATTAGTGCTGAACCAATTTTCACAGCTTAAACCCTATTGTGATGTCTCTCTGTTCCTGCTGCAAGAGTAATATTCCATGTTCCCATAATGGAAATATTTATTTTCTTGCGAGATTTTTGCACTTTCCAATAAAATGACACTTAAGGCAAGAAGTGCAACAGCAGACTTTAGTGTTGTTGTTGTTGAGACCCAGACCGTCCGACCTACCAGAAAGGTGTAAGGTAACTGTATGGACGGCCGGGAAGTGCCATTCAATTTAGACCGGAACCCAGTGGGGGAGGCATCCACAGGGACCGTACCCTCCTTCCCCTACCACCAACCTCTCGGAAGGACTTACGGACCCACATGTTTAACGTGATCGTACTCCGCATGAACACGGCGGCATTTGTGGTAGCGTGCAAATCTAGCGCGCAAACCACGGGGATACCGCACCCGAGATGGCCAACAGCACGCGGTGTTCCGAGGTGGTCACCCACCAAGTACTAACCGCGCCCGATGCTGCTTGACTTCGGTGATCTAATGAGAACCGGTGTTTTCAGCACGGTACGGCCGTTGGCCCAGCAGACTTTAGTGTGAAACATTTCTTGAATTTAACATAAATTTCTCTTGCATTCTTCAAGAAAAAAAAAAACCGAAGCATTCAAAGTAAAATAAATAAAAACTCTTTGGTTTTTATTCTTTATATAATTTATGTAGATTTTTTTTTGGGGGGGGAGGGGGGTGATGGGGTTGAAATATGCATTTCGCCATAGATAAGTGGAGGAATTGCTCTCTCCCCCCCCCCCCTTCCAACGTTGCTGATTGCGAAGGGGGGGGGGGGTTCACTGTTATACATTACAGAGTCAAAATCAGCTGATAAGTAGTTATGGAGTTAATATTATGTGTTCGCTTGAATTAACTTTTAGAAATTTCTTCTATTCATTAACAGCTTAGCTACTCGCTAATGCTTACATTAAAATCGATTGTTATTATTATATAATATTCATGTATAGTAACTATACGGATTTTCATAATCATTTATTAACTTACAACTGAAAATAACTAACAATTCATATAGTAACTTAATGGAATGAAAAATAAATTTTGATTCAATAACGTATAATAATAGTGGTGATCGCGCTGCCTATCGCCATTGTCGCATTTTGCGAAAAAAAAATCAATTTGGCGATTGACAAATAAATTTGGCGAAAATGTTGGCGATTATGAATTTTGCCAATGTCAAAATCAAAAATCTTTGTATACTAATCATAATGTGTACTGCTATATTATCGTAATGTGTACTACTATATTATTCATCTTTTTCAAAACAATGATCCATCGAACTTGAGAATTTATAAATCAAAACAAATTTTGCAAATGGAATGTCAAAATAAAATTTGGCAAATAAAAATTCTATTTGGCGAAAGAAAATTTCATTTCACGAAAAGGTTGGCAAAAGCGGTCAAAAACCCAGAACAATCCCTGGTGGTCCGAAATAATAAAAAGAGCCGTATTTTAGTTATAGTTAATTAAAACATTTTTAATAAAGCAAGGTATAACATTTTAGTGCATCCCCCTCTCCCCCCCCCCCTCCTAAAAAAAAGTTTACGGTTTAGCCCCTTTCTTCAGGCTTTGAGCCCCCCTTGAATTCTACTCCAGCCAATCTTGAATTTCGTTTTTGGTTACGGTCCTGAATAACCACAATAAAGCAATTAAATGACTTAAAAGCAAGGCTAGCAAAAAAATATATATTTTAATACCATGTTATTTCCCCCAAGAACTACAAGCAGCTTCTGTTTATTAACAAGGCGCTCATTCAGAAGTTTTTGCCCAAGTGTCACGACTATTACCTGTACGGAATGGATGATACACGCGATGCCGAACACAAAGGGATCGGGGCATTTTTGAGAGAAAAGAAAGAGGAATTCAAACATGCACGGGAAGAGCATAACAGAGCAGCAAGTGCGTGCTATTGCCATTAGTACGTGATTCGGGATCGTGACGTGGAATACAAGGTGTTTAGAGCCCTTCGTATTTTTTACTTTCGCGGGACAAGGACAGGATGTAATTCGAAACTATTTGGAGTCTAATATATTAAAGAGAAAAATATATATTTAAATAGGTATAAGCTATTGTAATAGGTATAAGATTATATAGGTATATGTATTTAATAGGTATAAGATTATGTTCTTTAGAGGAGATGCTATTTTAAAAGACTTTCTGGAAAAGAAGTGTGGAGACTACAAATTTTCAGTCAGTGTTATCAGAAAAATGATCGCCAGATCGTAGAAATTTACCCCAAATTCCAAAGAGAGCAATTTCCCACAGAAAATAGAAATTACTTAACTAGGGGGCTCCGTCCCCTGCTTCAACTCGATGGAGCTCGCTTCAGAAGCTATTTTAAGACAAACTATAGTATAAATCGGTAAACGGTTTATTTCACCCTGTTACCCTATTATTTCTCTGCAAATGTGGCAAATTTTGTATGCTATAGTTTTTGAGGTACGAGACAGAGAAATTGATAGACGTGCCGATTCGAAAGGAAATTTTTCAATTCAGAAGTGTATAGAAAGTACAATAAATATCTCGCAAACTAAATAGAAATTAAAAAAAGAGGGGGGGGGGGGGGGGTCCATCCTACAAAAATTCAACTACGTAGGTAAAATCGTGGTCTTGCTATTGTTAGTCTATCCAAGACGCAAACTCGCAGCTCAAATATTTTGTCTTTGATTTTGACATTAAATATTTTTTAAACTAAAATATGTATCGAAAAATAGTTTATTTCAGCGTGTTCCTCTTTCTCTGCAAACGTACCAAATTTTATATATTTGTATGCTATAGTTTTTGCGGTATGAAGCATAGAAACTCGAAGAACGAGAAATTTGTCAAAGAGCGGCTACAGCTACTTTTTTTTAATATAGAGAGAAAGCATTTTTAGAGTAGGGAAAATGATAG
Organism: Amaurobius ferox; assembly: GCA_951213105.1. Lineage (NCBI taxonomy): Eukaryota > Metazoa > Arthropoda > Arachnida > Araneae > Amaurobiidae > Amaurobius > Amaurobius ferox. The sequence continues at coordinate 113,659,895 of OX578138.1, forward strand.
GAATGCGGAATTCCGGGTAGTTTTCAATTATCTAGATAAATATATATCGTAATGTTTTTATCGTAATATTTAAAACGAAACTTCAGCAATGTTCTACAAATATTTAGCAATATCTTACCCTGTTAACGCAAGATAATCGTTACTGGAGCCATATTGTAACCGATAATTCTAATGGAATACGGAGAAGCAAAACTTTCGAATTCTGGAACTCATTCAAAACGCATATTACGCCGAGATATACATACATTATGAAATTCTATTCAATGGCAGATAGCTGTATAATAAGAATGAAAAAATGTAGTTATCAGAACGCTATTATTTTGCGGGTATTCGTGACCAAAATATTCGAATTTATGTATTAATGCACAGTATCTGATCCGTCACGGTTAGACAGATTTCGCATTCCTCGCGTTTCTGTCTCGTACGCGTAAAAAGTATAACATACAAAAATATAAACAATTTTACATTTGAAGTGGAATATTAAAGGAACGTGCTGAAATACATTGATTCTCGATTTAAACTTTAGTTTAAGAGATATTTTATGCCAAAGTCAAAGGGAAAGTATTTGAGCTGCAAAATTGCATCCTAAATGGACTAGCAATCACAAATTTTTGCAGACATATATATATATATATATACCCATATAGTTGAATGTTTACAAGACGGCGTCTTTTATTTTTTTATTTCGATTTAGTTTATGAGTTATTCTATTTTTCTTCAGTATGGACAAAGACTTAATGAGTCGAGCCGATTAGGAGCATGAAGGCAGTCGTGTGCGCCGGACGGGTATAGATCGTGAAACAAGCTCTGGGGGTTATGGAGTGCCAGCGAACAAGGGGTGGACGCCCAACGGGCGTATTACGCCAGCGTAACAGGCTGCACGAAAGAGTTCTCGAAGTGAGTAACTAGAACGCCAGTGAGTAGGAATGAAGCCACCCAACTTTCAAAACGAGTTACGGGGGTTAGAGTACATGGAGAACAGGGGGTACAGCTCCCTAATTATATAAATCAAAGTAATGGGGGATACCATCTCTACTTTTTATCCCAGGCAACACCGGGTAAATTTTATAGTATTAATACAATTTTAGATTTCAATTATAGGAGGAATACATTTATTTTAACTCAAATCATTAATATGATACCGCAAAATTTTAGTTTTTAATTGATAATAATGTTTAATATATGCACTATATAAGTTAGCGGAAAATTATAATCTTTTCTATACCTCTCTACAGTCAAATTAGCATGCTGCAAATATAAGGAATATCGTCTGCTTTCTACATAACATTTATTTTTATTTACGCAATTCGAGTTAACACAAAAATTCTCGAGTAAAATAGGCAATTCAATCCAACCTCATTCTATATGAATGAAAATGTAACCCTTAGGAATTTTACTTGTGTCATTTATGCGCGTGATTTCGAGCTTGAGCTGCTATGTAAAGAATGCAAAAACCATTAACTCGTTCTTCTTTTCTTCCATTCTTAATTATACCGCTCTCGTTCTGGGTTCCTAATTGTTTTGCAAGTCACTTCATATGTGTATACGAGTCGGGTTTATGCAATGACTGGCCACACACAGGTACCAGACAATAAAGATCCTTTTACACGTTAAGGGGTTCAAAATCGTAGAATATTTTATTTCCCCCCCCCCCCAGCTTCTTTTTTACAATGTAAAACAAAAAAATCTGATGTGGGCAACACATGACTTTCCTTATATAATGTAATGAATTTACTACTTTTACAGTAAAAAAAAATAGATTTTTCTTATAGTAGTTACTAATATTCTTTCCAAGATATTGAATTTTCGACGAGTCGTCATTTTCATTGATTTAGCGTCATTTTTATCCATTTGGCGAGATTTTCGTTAATTTGGCAACATTTCAAAAAGTCGCCAAGTTGGCGACATTCTGCCAAATTCGTCGCCAAAATCTCGCCAAGTGTTATGGACGGAGAAATAAGTTATTCTTACAGCAGATATACGACTATTGGCGTTCAAATACAAAAGTATTACGTAAAGTATCTTTTTTCATGAATGGAACGAGCTAGATCCACGAGAATGATGTCACCCAATTTATCGCATGGTATTACATATGAAAAGTGAACATGTTTCTCAATAGGAAATATTTTTATTTTATGACTTTTTGATAATTTTTTTGAAAAATTGTACAATATCTCGGGAACGGTTTATGTTAACGTTCTAAAATTTATGTCAATCGTTTTCTAATGAAAAATTACATAAGAAATGTCTATTTGCGTAACTTTATTAGTGGTTTTGATTTTTTGACGATTTTTTCAATATTTCATTCGAAAATTTAGGAGGGTTCTGAACATTCGATTGCGTATAAAAACAATAGGCTTCCAGTGTTTATGGATTGTGATTTTTGTTCCAAATTTTGTTCGAATCGATCCATTCGTTCGTCAGTTATCGTCTCCACAGACTCCCTGACACACACACACACACACACATACTTTCACACACACACACACACACACACACACACACAGACATCACTTCAAAAATGTTTGATTCGGGATCAGGCATGCTTGAAACGTGCTCTCCCGTCGAAAACTCGAATTCGGATTTTCGACCCCGTCACAATACTTTCCTTATACATTATGTATATAAGGAAAGTAAAAATTTATGAAGAAACAGTGTGTAGAGATCATCTTAGGCGAAACTTCTAAATATTTTTATTCTCTTCTGCATGATTATTTCGTACAGTCGTAAGTGGCATCTCTAGAACTGGAAGTGGAAATTCATAGTACTCCCTTCTCTAAATTTAGATGCTGAATCTATGTAGTCATGTCTGAACTCTATGGATACACAAGACACAATCTTGAGAAATAGATTCTTACTTATTTTTTCCAATCGGAGGAAAAAACTATTAATACTACCTCTTTTAAAATTTAAAGCTGAATTCATACCACTTATTATCTAGGCCTCTATCTATCTACAGCCAATCTTAAGAAATAGATGTGTCAATAAAAATGAAAACTTTTGAATCGGAAATGGAAAAAGAACCAGAAGTGTAAAATTCTTAGTGACCTCCGAAATTTTCATCCGAAATTTGATGCTGAATCCAAATCAGTCATTATCTGAGTCTTTTTTTACAGCAGGTTCTTGATAAATAGGTATTTCAAAGGAAAATAGTTCGTAAAATTAAGAGTATAAAAAAGTTTTTGCCACCAATCAGAACTCAGGTAGTATAATACCAAACATAACTTACTAATAGGAAAATATCTTGAGACATTGACGTTGTCTGACGTGATTTTAGAGTGATTGGGTACGACAGATGTGCCCCTAAAACGCAATACAGTTGAACCTGTTTGAAACGGAATACTGTAATAAGCGGAAAATATTTTTAGCCCCGTCCAAAAATATAGGAAATTCGTGTTATATTCCCCTCTGTGAAACGGAACCTGCACAACGCGGAACCGGACTGCCAATTTAAAATATTTTGTTAATAAACATTTCTGAAATGACCTGCATGAAACAGAAATCTTTTCAAGACCGAAAATTCTTCCGATCCCCTGAATTCCGTTTAAGACAGGTTCGACTGTTCTAAAAATATTTGCATTGTGTAAGCTGTACTTTTTAAGCGTTCATTGTTTCAAATTGGCAACAGCTTATAGTGATGTTGATGAATTTAGATGCATTTAGTTTATTTGTGTTGGTATGAAATATTTTGGAACCATTAACTAAGCAAGTCAAATTACTATTTTTTTTCACACATTATATACTAGATCTAAAAATTATCATTGCTTTCCATAGGAAATAATGCCATGAAAATTTTAAAATTCAAAACATTCAAGTTGTAGTTGTGCGAATTACGAAATATTCTATATAATACTAGTTTTCCATATAATGTATCTACACATAAAATTTTAATGCGATAGGTGCATTCGTTCCTAAGTTACCGTGTCCAAACTTATCAGATACACACACAAAGTGTTCGAAATGACTTCGATAAGTCTTAAAACGTTCTTTTCTGTCAAAATATTCGAATTAAAAAAATTTTCGGGAACAAATATTTTATACAGTAGTAGGTGAACGTAAAATTGAAAAATACAAAAACTCTCTTTAATCTTTGAGGTCAACTCCGTTTTCATACAAGTAGTTATACAGATAAACGATAGCAAAATAAGAGTATAGAATGCATTATTGTGGCTTAAGAAACACTACCTTAAGTCCACTCATATCATAATAAATATCATGGAATAAATAATTACTTTATAGAAGCTATTTTTTTTTCAAATAAATCATTTTTAAACTGATTTAAAAGCTTGTTTTTTGTATTGGCAACGGTCAGTAGTCAAGTCAATGGAATCGATTTAACAAATGCTATTATAATGACAAAAAATCTGATGTGGACAGCACAGGGCTTCCCCTGCAGACTTAAATTCATATTTTCTTAATTTTTTTAATAATTCATTAGATTGAGTTTAATTGCCCCAAATAACACTAAATTTACATTTTTAATTCAATTTTTGTTTTTATTTGGTACATTTTTCGGATAGCGGCGTAACAAAAATGAAAGAAATCTCAAATATCTTGAGAACGGTTAGTCCTAAAGTATAATGGAGTGTGTTATATTCTTTTCCTCGTCAAAAATTGCGTATAAAACAAGAATTTAATTGATACATTTCAGCATAAATAGCCTTTTTTTTTTTTAGATTTTAACGATTTTTGCGGGTCATTTCGTAAAAAAATGCGGGGTTTTCTTTTCCGAAGCGTACCAAATTCTAATCTGCACCAGAGTATCCAACAAGTAACTTATCTACCAAATTTTGTAAAATTTGGTAAATTAATATTTTAGCTAGAGCGTATAAGTGAAATTTTTACTGACCTTTTCGCAAAAAAAGGCGAGTTCTATTTTTACGAATCGTACCAAAAGTTAATCAGCACCAGGGTCACATCCAAGTCAATGTATTAAAATATATACAAGTCAATGTATTAAAATATTTTAATAATTAATTCATCAATTTGGAGTCATTTATGTTAATTTAGCGCCATTTTTGCAATTTTGACCATATTTGTGTCAATCAGGAGGGATATATCGCCAAGTTAGCGGTATTTCACCAAATCAGTCCCCAAGTTCGCCAAATATATGGCCATGCGTTACACACAATAGGAGAGAAGAGCTTTCTTTATATATGTAAATGACTATTGGCGAATTGTTGGTGGTAAAATTACAAAATTATTACACAAGTAACTTCTCTCGTGAATGGAACGAACTAGCTCCACGAGAATAATGTTAACACATTTGTCGCATAATATTGCTTGAAAAGTGAACATATTTCATGATAGTTAATACTTTTTTAATTTTATGTAATATGTTTGAAAAATGTATTAGAAAAACGTGCAATATCTTGAGAAGGGTTCGTGTTAACGTTCTAAAGTGTATGTCATTTGTTTTCTAATGAAAAATTGCATAAGAAATGGTCATTTACGTAATACTATTAAATGTTCTGAATTTTTAATGATTTTTTCAGAATTTCATGCGAAAATTTGGTGGGGGGGGAGGGGGGGGGTCTTCCGAACATTCAATTGAATTTGAAATCAATATGCTTTTAGTATTCATCGATTATAATATTTGTACAAAATTTCATTCGAAACGTTCCACTCGTTCATGAGATTTCACGTACACACACACGCACACAGGTATTTATGCACAAACACGCACATACACACAGACATCAGCTTTAAAACGTTCGATTCGAAACGTGCTCTTCCGTCGACAACTGGAATTCAAATTTTCGACCGCGTCACACCCCTATACATTATACTATATATATATACATTATACTATATATATATATACATTATACTATATATGTGTGTGTGTGTATGTAATATGAACGTATGAAAAACTTGAATGGAGCGACTTTATACTCCAGATATTTCTAATAGCGGACTCCCATGAAACGCCGATAATCGTCCGTGAGGTAAAGTTCCTGCTCCCTCTTAAGTCGTGAAGAGCTCAACATTTTTTTCCCGATCCCTGCCATTGACACCAGAAAGTTCCCATGAGGGGGACGGCAGCATAAAAAATTTCCAGTCACGCACGCTTTAGCCACAGATCATTAGAAAGATCGCCAAGGGGACTTTGGGGCGCCAAGATCTAATCATTAACGAGGTGAAATTTGCTAACTAAGCAGGCACCTATATGAAGCTAATGAATGAAATGAAATCGCTTCTTAATTTCGAGACAATCTATAAAATCTCAAAACGGGCGGAGGATCAAAGTCCTTCTACATAATGGCTCTTGCCTGCCCTAGAACAGAGAGATCTGCACGAGCTTAAATTTTAAGATTCTATTCGACCTGTTCCAAAAGGCTCCAGCTTAATCCGGTATTTACCGGAATTTGTACAGCAAATGCAACCCGACTCAACTATAACGAGTAAAAATGAACTTAGGGTTGTAGCGAACACTCATACGGCAGTATTAAATACTTTGAGCTGGAGATGTCTTTAGTTCAACGCTATGATGCTGGCCGACCATGCTTTGGCCCCGCACTGCTAAGTTGGTGATATTGCGCTCTCGATAGCGGATCATAGTTTAAAACCGAACTGTGTAGACCCTATACTCTAAACACTATTATACAAAGTCGCAGAAATAATTATGAAAATTGTTATTAATCACAATAAATAGGAATGCTGCTCATGAGAATATAATTTTCTTATACTCAAAGAAAACAAGCATGAGAAAATTAAGTGACTACTGTTGTTTCGATGGCGTTATGAGCCCTCTTCCTCAACTCAAGAACAGAGTACTTTTAACAAACGTTGAGATACAACTGCAGTTGCATACCGGCTGCGTAGTATGACTGCATTTATAGGTGTCTATTTTACCCTTTACGCGTAGAATACTCTCAATAATCTCGGTATGATGCAATGAGATCGGAAATGGCCAATGCAAGATCAGAAATCCCCCGGTATTAAGAGTTACTAAACATTCTAAAAGTATAAAAGAGATGTATTCAATAAAAATTCTCAAAAAATCGTTAAAGCTATGACAAAACTGAGATTAGCAATAATAAAGTAAGTAAAATAAGAACAAATTGGAATTCTTATTCTGTCTCACGAAGGGCCGTGCGTAGACTGACATGGAGAGCCAAGATTCTAGCACGTAAACTGATTTGACTTTGGTGGACTGAACGCTGATAAGATTTTGTCTGAATATGGAACAATAACATAAATGATTTTGAAAAAATTTTGTAACAAAATACAAGCAAATTAACACTTAACGAAAGAGAAAAGGAATACCCAGTCCAATGGTACCGAAATGGTTTTGCTTGAAATAAAACAATCAAGTTCAATAAGTTTATTCGTCGTTTTCAGCCTCATTTGTTTCATTTACAACAGATGATAGGGCAACTAAAGTAAGATACATAATTGAAACAATTTAGTCTATGAAAGAATATCAAATCTATGTAAGTAGTATACAGGGTGATCGAAAACTCTTTCAACAAAAAAAGAGGGGGCGACAGCACACATCAAGACGAGAAATATTTGCAACGGAACGTAGGACCGCATTCCACTCATAGTGCCAGAAAAAAGTAAAGTTACATATCCACGTTGATCCTTCAACGGTGAAAAAAAAAACGTTAACTAATTTAGAAGTTTCACATTTTCATTCGTATCAGAGGAAGACTCAAAGTAGCTGCTCAAAGTGGCGTCCGAGGGCGTCGTTGCACAGCCGATACTGGCGAATGTCGCGCCCCCCAGAAGAAGTCCAATGGATTTAGGTCCGAGTGACCGGGAAGGCCAAGCTACAACTCCATCACGTCCAATCCACCACCTAGGATATGTCGCATTTAAGAAGTATCGAACCTCAGTGGAAAAGTGGGCTGGGGCCTCATCATGCATAAACCACATGTCCCTCTGTGTGGTGAGCGGAACACCTTGCAACAGACCGGGAAGCACTTGCTCCAGGAACACACGGTACGCTGCGCCGGTCAGATGTTCTGACAAAGGTAAGGTCGCACCAGACAATCACCAATTCTGGCACTATGAGGAGAATGCGGCCTTAAGTTTCATTGCAAATATTGTTCGTCTTGGTGTGTACTATCACTCCTCCTCTTTTTGATGAAAGAGTTCGCGATCACACCGTATTTTGCAAGATCTGATGCAGGTTTCCAAGTTGAGCATGAGTTGATATTGGTGTCCATGGACACCGATGTCTGCAAAAGGGATCGAACTGTTTGGGATAGGGTATGTCAAATACCTGTCTTTTTGAAAGGTTCTTCGTTTGGGATGGACGCTGCGTCATCCGTAAGTAAAAAGCTAAAGTAATAGTTGCAAAGACCCAAGAATGACAGGCAAAAAATTCTGAGACAATAACAGCTATGACATGTCAGAATTTTGAAAGATGTGGCCGTAGTGATGCAGCACTTCTAACTGCTATCTTATACGACAAAAAGTTCAGACGCGACAAAACAAGGTTTTGGTATTTTCAAAATTTGAAAAACAAAATTCGCGTTCTACGTATACAGGGTTGATAGGAAAGAACTCAAGCACCTTGATGATAATTTTGGAATGAAAGGTTTCTTAGTGTACACTTTTGTTCTATCTCTTGTAAAATGATTATGCCCTATCTAATAAAAGTGATTGGAGCGCCCTTAGCGGAGGATTTAATAAAATGGGAAACACGAACTCGGAAACAGAGCGAGATAGAAGAATAAAATGTCAATTAAGTTGTAGAGTATTAATCTAAAGAGTAGAAATCAACACCAAATTAATTTCAGGAAGCATTCATTCAACACAATATGGTTATAAGCGATTTTTTTTATTAAAATTGTATGGAAACACGCCAAAATACTCAGTACTTTAAAAATAAAGGCAACCAAAAAATTGGCCACAATCAAAAGTATTTTATTAAATCGCAAAAAGAAGATTTTAATAAAATACTTTTAATTATGACCAATGTTTGGGTTGTCTCTACTTTTAAAGTACTGATTTTTTTTTTAATATTCAGTAATGATGTAATAAACACCACTTACATGCATAGAAATATGGTGCAGTATGTTTAAAATACCCTTCAGTAACAATACATATTTGAATTTAAGAAAGAATATTATCGTGTACATATAAGCATTAGCAGACACTACAGAATCTAGTAATCGATGAAGTAGACGCGTATTTATTGCCTTCCATGGTGGCGTTTGTTGCGGTCATGATATCGTTTTCTACTCATTAAACCAGTGATTCCCAACCTTTTTGGATTCCCAACCTTGACGGAACCCTTGAAATATTACGCAAAATCTTGCGGAACCCTAAAAATATTTTGTAAAATCTCGCGGAATCCTTTATTGGCTGACACAAATTTCGATAGGGTTGAATTTTACGTATCAGTAGAGTTCATAAATAACAACTTAATTTATACTTTTGAAAAAATATATTAAAATAGCATTATTGCCCATCTCTATTTATTAATTACTGTTAATAAAATTACAAATATTTTTGCTTTGCATCAGGCTTACTAGATACACATAAACAGCGTTGTTGTTGTTGTTGTTGAGACCCAGACCGTCCGACCTACCAGAAAGGTGTAAGGTAACTGTCACATAAACAGCGTGTATTATTACTTTCCTTATATACATAATGTATAAGGAAAGTATTGTGACGGGGTCGAAAATTCGAATTCGATTTTTCGACGGGAGAGCACGTTTCAAGCATCCCTGATCACGAATCAAACATTTTTGAAGTGATGTCTGTGTGTGTGTGTGTGTGTGTGTGTGTGTGTGTGTGTGTGTGTCAGTGAGTCTGTGGAGACGATAACTGACAAACGAATGGACCGATTCGAACCAAATTTGGTACAAAAATCACAATCCGTAAACACTGGAAGCCTATTGTTTTTATACGTAAGCGAATGTTCAGAACCCCCTAAATTTTCGAATAAAATGTTGAAAAAATCGTCAAAAAATCAAAACCACTAATAAAGTTACGCAAATAAACATTTCTTATGTAATTTTTCATTAGAAAACGATTGACATAAATTTTAGAACGCTAACCTGAACCGTTCTCGAGATATTACACATTTTTCAAAAAAATGATTAAAGAGTCCTATAAAATGAAAAAAAAATATTTACTCTTGAGAAACATGTTCACTCTTCATATGTAATACCATGGGATAAATTGGGTGACATCATTCTCGTGGATCTAGCTCGTTCCATTCATGAAGAAATATACTTTGAGTAATACTTTTGTATTTGAACGCCAATAGTCATTTATCTGCTGTAAGAACAACTTATTTCTTCGTCCATAACGCTTGGCGAGATTTTGGCGACGAATTTGGCGGAATGTCGCCAACTTGACGACTTTTTGAAATGTTGCCAAATTAACGAAAATCTCGCCAAATGGATAAAAATGACGCTAAATCAATGAAAATGACGACTAATTGTCGAAAATTCAATAACTTGGAAATAATATTAGTATCTACTACAAGAAAAACCTATTTTTTTACTGTAGAAGTAGTAAATTCATTACATTATATAAGGAAAGTCATGTGTTGCCCACATCAGATTTTTTTGAAATATACCAAAAATATTCTTCAGAAATTTTTTCAAATTGTCAACATCTTAGTGACCCACCCATATGGATGCATTTATGGATGCTAATCTAGTATAAACTATGTTAGTATAAACTATTCTGAGACCATTAACGTTCATGGAGTCATTCAAATTATGAAACCCGACATATACTATATACAACTGTCATTGTTTCGGAAATCATCATTGTTCTTCATAGGGAAAAAAAATATATTCTGAAAAACTTACAATTCGAATAGTTAGAGTTCTAATCATGAGGATAATTAAAAATTCTATAAAGTTCTAGTTTATCGTATATTGTATCTATATATAAAATTAGATATCGATCTTGAGATATCGTGTCCATACTTCACACACACACAAAGTAAAAATTAGGAAATTAACGGTAAACTTATTATCTTGGAAGAGTTGCAGTAAAGTAAAAGTAAAACCCTTTGTACAAAGGATAAAGAAAACTTGAGCAACGTAAACTTAAGCACAAATCGAATAACGAAGCATCATGCAGGTGTTTCGCAGATACGCAGGGACCCTTGCGTCAGTGCTAGACAGACCAATAAACCGGCAGTCAAATGGCGAAATAGACCGTTGAAGTAAGTATCTTTAATGAAACTATTTTCTCCTGGAAAGATTTTCAGTGACATCGTATGAAAGTTTTTTTTTTCTATGAAAAATACAGTTTCTGATTAGTCTCATATTTTCCATTCTTATGAAACCTTTAAGTTATATTCTTAAAACACGCCAATAAGGGGCGCTCCTAAAAATTAGAATCCTGACAAACGCCAAACCAATACTTCGTTGCTTATTGCTGCACTAGAAGCATGATTTTCATATTCTTTAAGAATTCAACTAGCAAACCAATACCTTTAATATTCTTAAATATTTCAGATAAAGTTGGGTTTTGTTCTCTGCTGTCGCACACAGCTGATGCACACAAGAAGCAAATTTGACTCAGAACCACTGACCTGTACTATAACTGGACTGCGCATTGTAAAACTAAAGTACTATAACTAAATAAATGCGCGTCGAAATTGAACGTCACAGACATGGCCCCAAATTTACCATACTGCTGTCTGGGAAATACGCATTCGTATAGTATACGCATTCGTATTGATATTTCCCCAATTTTTTAAATTTTTTTATTATCATGCTTCACCACTGTATATTACTGAAATGCTGAGACGCATATGAAACAGCTAATTTTATCTGATAATATAGAAACATTGTGTTGCTTAACAAAATTATGAAAGTATTTTTCTGTAAACTAATGTTTTTTGGGTCAAATGCATTGATAGACAGATTATTTAAATTTTGTTTATCCAATCAAAATAATAACAAAATTGACAGAAAAATAAATGTAATAAAGAATTAAATAATTATGGCAATTTTGAACAGTTTGATTTTGAATGGTATTAGACACATATTTCAAATTTCGAGCAACACTGGGTATATCTGCCAGAGTTCAGCTATAAATGCAACAAAATTCACTCCTCTGTTTCATTTCAGCTAAGGATATTTAAATTTCGTTTATTTTGTATTGTACTTTTTACTTTCACTATATACATAGAATATAGGGAAATTATTGGGACGGGGTCGAGCACGTGAATTCTAGTTTTCAACGGAAACCCACGTTTCAAGCATCCTTGAATTCGAAACGAGCTTTTTTAGGTGATGTGTATGTGTGCATCGTGAGTCTATGGATGCGATAACTCACGAACGAATGATGCGTTTCGAACAAAATTTGAATACTAAAACTCTATTGATATTAAACGTAATCGAATGTTCGAAGATCTCCAACCCCCACCTCTAATTCTGGAATAAAATTTTGAAAAAACCATTAAAACATCAGAACTTTTAATAACGCTACGTAAATGATAATATCTTATGAAAGTTTTAATTAGAAAAAGAATGACACAAATTATAGAACGCTAACATGAACTTTTCTTGAAAATCGTACATAATTCAAATAAATTTATCGAATAAAATTAAAAAAGTATTAACTATTGGTTCACTTTTCATATGCTAGCGTTCCTGCATCAGTTGACGATCTTTCTCTGACGAGTGAAGATATGTTTGCCTTCGAAACTAGTCACTACTTTTAATTTATTATTATATGCTGCCTTCAACGAAGTTATTTGAATTTTTATGATTTTAGTGCTTAAGAATTTTCCTAGGAACCCAGTATTTTAAACCCTCTTTTAGTAAAGTGTAACGAATTTAAGAAACGAATGTTTAAAAAACAACTTTTCTTTTAATAACATGTACGGATAACTGAAAAACGGCCTCAAATATGAAAATTAAAACAAATCAAGCTATAAGTTGTCATATCACGAATCTTCTTACCACGTGGGAAACTACACAGGTGATCCATGTCTAAAAGATGCGAAGAATTCCTCGACCGCTATCTATAGCAACGTCTCAACTCAATATTTTATACAAACGGAGAAGTTGCGTCCCCTGCGGCCGTTCGTCCTCTCGCTATCTCTTCCTGCGAGTCCCTTCAAAGTCTCCAAGTGCTTCATTCAAGTGAAAAAAAAAAAGGAACGTGCGCTTCAAAATGTCAATTTTGACCTAAATAAAAGAGATGGCCTTTACAGAGGACGTTTTTTTCTCCGAGTAAAAATGTTTGTAGAAGTACAAACCAAAATAACGCAGGTTGCTTGGATGAAAAATTTGCGAAGGCCACAATTAATTTCTTATGAGAGCTGTGGTAAGTATATTTCCGCATTGAAAATATCTGCCATGTGCAGTATACCTACCCATCCAATTCGAATATTGCGAAGGTCACAATCAATTTCTTCTGAGAGCTGTGGTAAGTATATTTCCGCATTAAAATCCCTGCCAAGTACAGTATACCAACTCAGCAGATCCAAATATTGGGAAAACCGCACTCAATTTCTTATGAGAACTGTAGTAAGTATATTTCCGCATTGAGAATATCTGCCAAGTACAGTATACCCACTCATCTGATCCGAATATTGCGGAGGCTCACAATCAAATTTTTATGAGAGATGTGGTAAATATATTTCCGCACAGAAAATATCTGCCAAATATTTTATGGGAAGTATCTCTCGCTCTCTTTATATATATATATATATATATATATATATATATATATATATATATATATATATATATATATATATATATATATATATATATATATATATATATATATATATATATATATGGAATCAAATGATTAAGAAATGAAAAAAGAACAAAAGGAGAATGGGGATGCTTACAGGGAAGTCGAACGGCCAAGGGAGATTACGACCCCTTGTTCCCGGTTGAAGCACGCTTTGAATCCCATGAAACGTTCCCGGAACCAGACTCGTCTGAAGCAATCCTCCACATGCCGGCATTGGAAAAGCAAAATCCAATCCATTGAAAACCGAACATGAAGACCCAGGTCGATAAAATGGAACAATACGAAAAGCAATACAACATGGATGTCTATACGACCTATACCATCCATATCAACACTGACTTTTCATTACGTGCAAGTCCGTATATAACATGTTACGGTTAAGATTCGTGTTATGGTTAAGATTCTTGCATACAGCGTGACGTAACTATAATAGCTCATAGAATTTTGCATAAAAGTTCTTATCATACTTTTTATATGATTTTTTATAATAATGCTTTAGGAAATGTATCGGATATAGTTGTTGTCAGAAATAGTTGTTACAAGAAATTTTTCAGTTGTAAAATTTCTTGTAATAGTTATATTTGACTAAACATTTGTATGGTATATATATATATATATATATATAAGGATTTGTTTAATAATATTGATATAGATTATCTGTATGGAATTATTTTAGGATTTTTTGAAAAATATAATATCAACCTAAAATATTCAAATATTCTTTTTAAAAAATTACTTAATTTCACTCTTTATAAGAATTATATTCAACATGGTGGTACTTTTTTAAAACAACAGTTTGGTATCCCACAAGGAGGGGGGGGGGTCTCATCATTGTTAGCTAATCTGTATTTATTTTTCTATGAAAAGAACATTAATCCAAGCTTGCATAATATGCACATGGTTGGATATCTAGATGACATATGTGTATCTCTTAATAATATCCTATAGTATTTAACTTTTATCGTAATAATTTACAATTAAATGCAAGTAATAATGACTCTAATGTTGCAAACTTTTTTGATTTAAATTTAAATTTAAAAAATTGTAATATGGTTATAAACTTTTATGATAAAAGACAGGATTTTAAATTTAATACATCAAAAATGCAACATTTTGACTCTTGTTTGCATATATCTGTATTTAGAAATATTATAATAAACCAGGCTCTTAGAATCAATAAAATTTGTGATGAATATTATAAATTAGCACATTTTATGGAGTTATTGAGTACAGCGACTAATAATGCATATCCTCCCAAGTTCGTTATTAAAATTATCAACTCAATGTATCAACTTCCACTCAATAACATCCAAGAAAACTTTCCCAATTATAGTGGCTAACATATATATATATATATGTATATATATATATATATATATATATATATATATATATATATATATATAATATTAATTAATTATTTATTAATTATATAAATAAATAAAAATGAAAAATAATAAAATAAGTTAAAAAAAATTAGAAAAATCAAAAAATCGGAAAATAAGATGCATTAATATTAATGTTTGAATTTCATTTTCGCTAAAAAGTTGTAACTTTAGCCAGTTTTGAAACTACGATTTGAGCGCCCTTATAATGGTGTAGAGTGGCATTCTCGTTTATCCATTTTTTCTATGAATTACTTGTTTAGCTAGAATTTTCATCTTTGCTTCATGTTCATATTCTGAATTACTTATACGGGTAATTGTCCGGTCTCCTGCTCTGACTCACTGGACGGGTCTGGGAGTATTACTGTGAACGTTCGTACTGCCTCCCTGGTTGTATTTCGACTTGTTCATTCTGGTGCTTCTAGATAATTTAAGCTGTTGAGGTTGATCGCGTTTACACGTGGTGAAAGAAGAAGGGTTCATGTCGCATGGTAATACAAATTTTTTAATGCTTCATATCTTCATGTTTTCATTTTTCGGTGCCTGTAGTCTGAATTTGAGTATTTATAGTAATGTACTATTGCTCAATCTGAAACAGGCATTTGTTTGGAGTAGTTAGAGTTAAATACTCAGACCTGAAGAGGAATTTAATTCTGACTAATCATCGAATTTGGGCTGGTGCTGTTCTTTTCTCTTATCGGCATTATGGCCGTGATTTTGCTTCTATGGTGATGTTAATATTACTTGAATTTTTTATTATTACATTTTTCTAACATATATATGTTTGTGTGTGTGTGTGTGCATGCGTGTGTGGACACGATAAATCAAGAACAAATACACCTATAGCTATCAAATTTTAGGCGTAGATACATTACATAAAAAACTAGAATAAGATAATTTTCAGTAATTCTCACGATTAGAACTCGACTAATTTTAAGGTTTCCAATTCTCTGAACAATAATCGTAGTGCGCAGTATATGAGGGAAACTGATAATTTGAACTTCGATGCGGATGTTAAATGGTATCAAAAGATAGATAAAATCAAGGACAAAGCGTTTAAAAAACGAAAGGCGTTTAAAACGATAAGCGTTTAAAAAACATTTATAATTATATGAATTCACAGTAATCCGTCCATTTACGCGGTTTTCATTCACATGCTAAATTCATGGAATCAATTTACCGCATATAAATGATGCATTTTTATATCTACAAGTGAGTAATTAAAAAAAAACTGTTCCTTCCATGGGATATATACTATAATAAACAAGATCAATCATGCATAAAGCATTGATTATGAAACACTTTCCAACTTCAATGCAATTTTATTTAAACATCTCTAAAATGCGTTACATTCCTGGGTAATATTTTTTAAATTATCACAATACTACATTAATGTATTATATTTGAAAACTTAAAAGTTCATCAAAAAAATGAACTTCATTCAAATGACGGCATTGAAATATAAATTGCCTGGTTTAAACATCTCTAAAATGCAATACATTCCTCGGTAATATTTTTAAAATTATCATAATACTACAATAATTTATTATATTTGAAAACTTCATCGAAAACAAATGAACTTTTCCAAATGACGTTATCGAAATATAAATCGCCTGGCTCTCTCTATAAAAGCAGTATTTCATTCATAAAAGTTTTTCCATTCCTTTCATTCATCACAATACTATAATAATTTATTTTATTTAAAGCATAAAACCATGGCGGTACAAATAATTTAACTCTATGCTTAAAACTTCATAAAAAAAAATCGTCTTCTCTATGTAAAATCAATGAATGTTTCATTCATATCGGTGATATTGCAGACTCCATGAGCTAAATAATTTTGGTTAAAGAAATGCAGCAATTCTTATACAACTCATTATTCTACATCTTTTGGTGTTTACATTCTCCATAAGTGACAATTAGGCTTCGTTGTAGAAATAATCAGAGTTTGATGATCATTTAAACTAAAATATATTGTAATTGCGTTGTTTCAGTATGTAGATGCACTGAATTTAAGCAAAAATAAAGCGGTTTTAGGACGGATACTACACTAAATATGAATTAAAAAGAACTTTAAAAATCACGATTTTGATACAAGATGGATGCCATATTTTATTTTGAAATGGGTCGGTCAGGTGATCTCTCCATATAGTGGTCACGCGATCTCTCCATATAGTGGTCACGTGATCTCTTCATACAGAGGGTGTAATTACTATTTTAATTTTTATTTAAAAAAACTACAGAATATATTTTGCTGAATTTTTTTTATATATTTTATGGGATAATTTGAATATTTCCTTAAACTTCCGAAGCAATTTGTGAATTTTAAATCCGCTTAAAAAATGTTTGAAAAATTAGGTCCCATAGGATTGAATGTATTTCATTTTTTCAACCCGGGTTCAATCCAAAACAAATTGGGTGATATTATTCATTTATATTCCCATAGGTCCCACAGACCGTCTGAACAACATACTAAAATTTCATTTTGATAAAGTCATTTTTACAGAAGTTATCGTGCTAACGGACAGACAGACAGAATGAACAAAGTCATAAACACTTTTCAACTATGTTGTAAAGTGTTAAAAAAACACTCAATCATTATCTGCGTATAGCCACAATACAGAAGGAAGTATTATAATATCCATTGTAAATAAATAAAAAATGAATCCAATATCCAGCTTCGTTTTCAGTATCTCATGCCATATGCAACATAGAACTCCAGGATACTGTTCCTTTTATAGAGATATATATTTATTTCTAAATATACCGCGCCGTGTTTCTAGACCAGTGGTAGTAGAAATGTTAAAAAAAACAAGAAAGATATCAGTCATGCAGAAAGCATTGACTAGGAAACACTTTCCAGCTGAAATGCAATTTTGTTTAAACATCTCTAAAATGCAATACATTCAGCGATGATATATTTTAAATTATAACAGTGCTACAATAATTTATTATATTTGAAAACTTAAAACTTCATCGAAAAAGTGAACTTCATTCAAATGACTGCATTATTCAAATGAAGTCATCGAAATTTAAATCGTCTGGCGGCTCTCAGTGTAAAAGCAATGAATATTTCTTTCACATCACTTTCAATCGCAAGTAATTTTGCGTGAAAAAAAATTCAGCAATTCTTATACAACTCATCTTTACTTACATCACTTGTTTACATTCTGCATCCATTAAAATTAGGCTTCGTTGTATATATAATCAAAGTTTGATGATCATTTAAACTCAAACATATTATAATTGCGTTGGCACAGAATATGGATGCACAGAAAATACGCAAAAATATAGCGGTTTTAGGCCGAATGCAACACTAAATATAAATTTAAAAAAACTTTAAAAATCACGATTTTTACACTAGGAAAAAAGATGGATGCCATATTTCATTTTGAAGTGGGTCACGTGATCTCTTCTTATAATATGGGTGTAACTATTGTTTTAATTTTTATTTAAAAAACTACCAAACATATTTTGCTGAAATTTTTTTATATATATTTTATGGAATAATTTGAATATTTCCTAAAACTTTTGAAGCAATTTGTGAATTTTAACTTCGCTTAAAAAATATTGAAAAATTAGGTTCCATAAGGTTCAATGTATTTCACTTTTTCAACCCGGGTTCAATCCAAAACTAATTGAATGATATTATTTATTTACATTCCCATATGTCCCGCAGACTGTCTCAACAACATACTAAAATTTCATTTCGATAAAGTCATTTTTACGGTTATCATGCGACCGGACAGACAGAATGAACAAAGTCATAAACACTTTTCAACTATGTTGGAAATTGTTAAATATAAACAAGAAAGATCAATCATGCATGATGCATTGATTATAAAATACTTTCCAACTGAAATGCAATCCTCTGAATGTATCGCATCTCGAAAATGCGATACATTCAGAGAAAATATTTTTTTAATTACCACAGAACTACAATAATTTATTTTACATGAAAACTTAAAACGTCATTGAAAGAAAATGAACTTTATTCAAATAACGTCATCGAAATATAAACCGTCTAGCTCTCTATCTAAAAGCAGTGAATATTTCATTCATACACTTTTATTCCAGACTCCAGAGTTAAATAATTTTGTGTGAAAAAAAATCTGCAATTCTTATACAACTCATAATCATTTGTTTACATTCTGCAACCATTAAAATTATGCTTCGTTGTAGAAATAATCAAAGTTTTATGATAATTTAAACTAAAAAATATTGTAATTGCTTTGGCGCAGAATATAGATGCATGGAAAATACGCAAAAATATAGCGGTTTTAGGAAGGATGAACACTAAATATAAATTTAAAAAAACTTTTAAAAAACACGATTTTTACATTGGGGTAAAAGATGGACGCCATATTTTATTTTGAAGTAGGTCATATGATCTCTTCATATTATATGGGTGTCATTATTATTTTAATTTTTATTTAAAAAACTACCGAACATATTTTGCTGAAATTTTTTTTGATATATTTTGTGGGATAATTTCAATATTTCCTAAAATTTTCGAAGCAATTTAGGAATTTTAACTTCGTTTAAAAAATGTTTGAAAAATTAGGTCCCATTGGGTTCATTGTATTTCATTTGTTCAACCCGGGGTTTAATCCAAAACTAATTAGGTGATATTATTCATTTGCATTCCCATATGTCCCACAGATCGTTTCAACAACATACTAAAATTTCATTTTGATAAAGTAATTTATACGGCAGTTATCGTGCGAACAGACAGACAGACAGAATGACCAAAGTCAAACACTTTTCAACTATGTTGGAAAGTGTTAGAAATTAAACCTTCCATAAAAATAGCATTATGCAAACGATTTTTCTTTTTCCGAAAATTTATTTAAAGAAAATTGTATCATGTTACTTAGCAACTGAATATAATCAAATGTGTTTAAACAACAGACGAATTTCATTTAATTTATACGATTTAAATAACAAAAAACTGATTCAAAAATAAATTTTATAAAATAACGGTATTATGTTTTTGTTTGGGTTATATCAGTTACGGCCTTGACATACGATTACGGAAATTATTGATATATCTTCAATTTCTTACATCATCTATTTTACTTTGACAAAGGTCTCCAAATTTACTTATTTCCTATTGTGCTAAACAGATTGCTAAAAACAGGTAAGTTTTCTTACAAACGGGAAAGAAATACTTTTATACAGCGAGAACCAAAGTGCTTATATTTTTAACTCAATTTTTTTATAGACCGTTTATAATACTATTGAAATTTGCCCATATTTCAAATCACGAGCAACGAGGAGTATATCTGCTAGTTAATTTACATACGTTAAAAAGAAATATCAATCTATAGTTTGTAAAGACCAATTGTCTCTTTCTCCTCTTTAGAGGTCGTTCTCGAGGATGGGTCTTTGATATGTCAAAAGTGACCCAACTCTCAATTTAAATTACTTGATATTCAGACCTTTCGCTCCAAGGGCAATAGCACAGGATTGTACTGATTTAAATCAAACTAAGTTTATTGTGTACTTCACAGAAATAACAGCTGCTGGCTGTTTAAAGCAACTGATAACATAGACAGTACTTATCATTGCACACGCCTACAATAAATCACAAATGTACAAGATACTACCCTTAACTGGCCTGGTGATCATTTTTAAATGGAGACGAGTTCTAAAGCTTATATATGCTTACCACTGGCATTCTGTTACCTCGTCCCGTATTGCAGTCACACCCCGAATACTAGACTCTTTCTAGTCATCGTTGTATCGAATTGGATTCTTTCCACTAAGCTGCCCTCCACATTCTGAACGCATCCAAATCTATTATAGTGCCTTCTGCTTCACTCCAGCTCACCCACGTCCAAACTGTTACCAGAATCCTTTCTCTTACTACTGAATCTCTCACGATCCGGAACTTATTTCTATTTCACCTTAGGAGCGCAGAAAATGCTGATTAGCTCGGTGATTGGTCTAACAACCGAACCAGTTAGAATAGTTAGTTTAAAGAAACATAAATTATAAGGCAAACTAAGAGAAATAATAATAAAAAGGTTATTTAGACCTCACAAGTTAAATAAGGTTATATTTCACGCTCACACTGTTACGCAACTGCATAAAAAAACAAATTATTTCACCATAAATACATAATAACACAGATAAAACATTTTCTCCAAGGTTCATAATACTCGTTGCAAAACCGCAAAATAAGATATCCTTCGATTCATAAAAAAAAAGGAATCATTTTGTCCTAATGACGACCTGGGTGACTTTTCTTTTTATTCCAAAACTGTCATTCTTTTTCCTTATTCTCTCAACCTCACTTTCATTCTAGTTTTTATTACTCATGAAAAGTAAATTAATGAATACAGTATTTTTTTTTACTCGATTATTTTCATGGAGAAATTAAGATTTATTCATGGCGGTTTAGTTTCAGTTAAATTGAAAAAAAAAAAATGAATGCAGCAAGCATTATAAGTGTTGATGAGTGCTACATACTTTGAGGACAACAGCAATAGATTTAATAAAAAAGCACACATTTAAGTTAATTGCAAATTGGTTAAAATAACATACGCTTAAAGCTGTCGGTTCCTTTGATTAAACATGGCAGTCGTGTAATTTGTACAAGTAGTTAGTTCAAGAACGAATAGCAGGGTGATGCTATGTAGAAACGAGCTAGCTTTTGCGGGATATCGAATGTAATGCATCGAATCGAGAGCACGTGAGCATTCCGACTATGATAATTAAACTTTTAATAGCTTTTAACTAGCTTTTGGCAACCTGTTGGTCTAAACAGGATGGCTTATTCATACTCACGTGCTAAGTCCTCATCAAAATGCGATTGACATTTAAAGGAGCACAGTTACTCTTAAAATCATGAAAAAAAAATCATCTAACACTTTCCGACATAGGTGAAAAGTGTTAATGATTTTGTTCATTCTGTCTGTCTGTTCGCACGATAACTGCGTTAAATTCACATCATCAAAATGACATTTTAGTATGTTGTTGAAACGGTCTGTGGGACATATGGGTATGAAAATGGATAATGTCACCCAATTAGTTTCGACTTGAACCCAGGTTGAAAAAATGAAATACATTGAAGCCTGGACATAATTTTTCAAACGTTTTTTAAGCGGAGTTAAAATTCACAAATTGCTTCGAAAATTTTATGAAATATTCGAACTATCACGTAAAATGTGTGAAAAAAAAATTTAAGAAAAATACGTTCGGTAGTTTTTAAATAAAAATTGAAATAATAATTACACCCATATTATATGGAGCGATCACGTGACTCACTTCAAAATAAAATGTGGCATCCATTTTTTTTTCCGTATAAAAAGCGTGATGTTAAATAAAAATTGCGTGAAGTTCTTTTAAATTTATATTTAGTGTTGCATCCGTCCTAAAACCGCTTTATTTTTTAATATTATCTGTGTAACTAAATTCCGTGCCAACGCAATTATACAATATTTTTTATTTTAAATGACCACTAAACTTTAATTATTCCTACAACGAAGTCTAATTTCTATAGCATATCAGAATGTAAACAAATCAAGCGATTGTAAAATGAGTTGTATAAGAATTATTGATTTCTTTTTCCACGCAAAATTATTTAGCTCTGGAGTCTAGAGTATAAGTAATAAAAATCAAATATTCATTGATTTTACATACAGAGGCAGACTATTTGTATTTCGATGACGTCATTTGAATAAAATTCTTTTTATGTAACTAGCATTGTCTTTTCCGATGAAGTTTTAAGTTTTCAAGTACTGTGATTATTTTAAAAATATCATCTCATTTTAAAGATGTTTAGATAATATTGCATTTCAGTTGGAAAGTGTTTCATAATCAATGTTTTATGCATGAATGAACTTTCTTGTTCTTTCATTATCTTGTTGTAAAGTCTGAACATTTCTGAATAATTTGGTACCACTGATGTTTCTGAATGTTAAATATTTCTGGAGATATTGCTAAAAAAATGCAATGCATCAACACGCAGATTTTTGAACTTGCTCGCATGATGATTCAAAAATAGTTTTACGAATTCTTGTGAAATTTTGTATGCTTAGTAATAACATCATTTTCAAATTATTACACTTGATTTATGTGTGTAACTTATAAAATAAAAATTTTGCAAGTAAAATAGTTGTTGCGCATTCTGAAAAAAAAAATTAAATTTGAAAATATATATTAATTTTCCCCATTGAAAGTTAAATTAATTAAAAATTCCTAGTATGTAAGTATATTTTGAATGTTGTGATTAATAAAACCCCAAGCTAGTTTGATTACGTCCATAAAAATTTAAGATATCATGCATGCACCAACATATTTTCATTTTATCAACGAAAAAACATATGTAAATTATAATTTTTTTTTATGTATAATATTTCTCAATCTTCAATTATTTTTTTTTCTTTGACTTCAATTTGTCGATATTTTCGCCTTTTAAGAATAGAGTGCCCCCTTAATTAACAATGTCAATTTTTAATCAACATAACAATCGTTATTCAACAATGCAATCGACATTTAAAGATTTTTAATGATTTTTTTTTCAAAAATTCATTCAAAAATTGAGAGGAAGAGAGTCTTTGGAAAAATTTCATTACATTTAAAATCCATGGGGTTCCATTATTCCTTGATTGTATTAATCGTACCAAATTATTTTCGAAGCGTATCATTCGTTCGTAAGATATCGCGTTCACAGTGTAGGGACGGTCCCCCCCCCCCCCCGTTTAAGCTTCTGGCTTAATTTATTTAATAAGTGCGTAATTTCGACTTCAAAATTCATCCCTTCCGCTAATTTCGATTATAATTTTCAATACTCTGGCGATATTTTTCGCTTTAAGAACAACTAACTGTCTATTTTATTGCTATTTTTATGTTTTTATTTTTTACTTCTCAAGGAGTCGAACGTCTTCTGTTTTCTCTAGACAGTAGACAGGAGTTTAGTACGGCACTGTCTGGGAATTACTCTAAAAGGCTTTTGAAGCTAAAGGACGGCGTGTGACGTTATTGAAACGGTCCAATCACGCTTGGTTATTTTGGTTGGCGTAAGTTCGAATTTTTGAGGTTCCGAGAGTCTCCCCTGTAACTTTGAAACCGAGAGGAGATAAAAAAAAAAAAATGTTGTCCATATTATTCATTTATGAAGGCACTTAAGAACATTCCATTTTGGGGAGAAGTCTCCCAACGCTAATATAATTATATCATTAAAGATCTTTCGGCAGGATTGAAAGAGTCTGGAAATTTGAGTAAATTAAAAATCTGATATTTTCAAAGCTGAAGCATATCGCAACCGTAATTGCATCACGGTGGGTGGTGGGTGAAATGTCCTTGGAAAGTCGAAAGTGCATTTGAAATCTTATTGTGACCTGCCGACATCGCATTTACAAAATTGAGTGTATTCATTCATCGATTACTATATTTCAGGACTTAAGTAGAAAGGTATGCAGAAGAATTATAAGCCCCTGTGTGGAGTCATCAGTTCCGTTCCACCTTTGGAGAGTTGAAATCGTTCGTACCTCACCTTTAGTGTTTAAAGTGTCTTTACACAGGATGGGTAAGTTTTGTTCCTTCTGCAAGCCTAATTGTATTTGCAAATACTTTAAAATTTTAACATTTATTGATGGAGCTCAAATTAGAACTGGAATTGTGGTAATAGTTTGTAAATTATAATACAAGACCCTTTTAAAAGCCCCAGTAATAATGCTGTATGTTATTTGTTGATTGGTGTTGAGAATACATATTGTGTCTCTGGTCTAATATTATGCATGATGATTAAGCCATTTATTGCTTGTGTGAAAAATAAATAAAAATACATGCCGGCAAAATTTTCATGAGTAATTAATTATTCTACCTCCAGCACATTAATGGCAAATTATTGTTGTGTTATTCGGGTTCATGTTAGGGTAAATCCCCAAGCACAGAACGTGAACCCGGAATTTTCATTATACTTAAACACGTGTCACATTTGACAAGAAAGATCAATCATGCATAAAGCATAGATTATGAAACACTTTCCAACTTCAATGCAATTTCATTTAAACAAGTCTAAAATGCGATACATTCCTCGATAATATTTTAAAAACACGATACTACATTAATTTTTTTTCACGATACTACATTAATTTATTATATTTGAAAACTTCAAACTTCATCGAAAAAAATGAACTTCGTTCAAATGACGTCAATTAAACATAAATCGCCTGGTCCTTGGTAATATGTTTAACATTATCATAATACTGCAATAATTTATTATATTTGAAAACTTCATCAAAAACTTCATCAAAAACAACTGAAGTTTATTCAAATGACGCCATCGAAATATAAAATGCCTGGCTCTCTCTATAAAAGCAGCATTTCATTCATAACCATTTCCCCATTCATTTCATTCATCACAATACTATAATAATTTATTTTATTTAAAAACTTTATTTTATTTAAAAAGCCATGGAGGCACAAGTAATTAAACTCTATGCTTAAAACTTCATCGAAAACAATCGTCCTTCTTTCTGTAAAATCAATGAATATTTCGTTCATATCAGATGCAGACTCCAAGAGTTAAATAATTTTGCGTTAAAGAAGTGCAGCAATTCTTATACAACTCATTCTACATATTTTGCTGTTTACACTTTACATAAATGAAAAATAGGCTTCGTTGTAGAAATAATCAAAGTTTTATGATCATTTAAACTCAAATATATTGTAATTGCGTTGCTTCGTTGTTTCAGTATGTAGATGCACAGAATTTAGGCAAAAATTAAGCGGTTTTAGGAGGGACACAACACTCAATATGAATTAAAAAGAACTTGTCTCAATATGAATTAAAATGAAATATGGCATCCATCTTGTCTCAAATCACGATTTTGAGACAAGATGGATGCCATATTTCATTTTGAAGTGGGTCACGTGATCTCTTCATATAATGGTCACGTGATCGCTCCATATAAAAGGTGTAATTATTATTTTAATTTTTATTTAAAAAATTACTGAATATATTTTGCTGAAATTTTTATTATATATTTTATGAGATAATATGAATATTACCTAAAATTTTCGAAGCAATTTGTGAATTTTAAATTCGCTTTAAAAATGTTTGAAAAATTAGGTCCCATAGGGTTCAATGTATTTCATTTCTTCAACCCGGGTTCAATCCAAATCTAATTGGGTGATATTATTCATTTATATTCCCATAGGTCCCACAGACCGTCTGAACAACATACTAAAATTTCATTTTGATTAAGTCATTTTTACGGCAGTTATCGTGCTAACGTACGAACAGACAGACTAGACAGACAGACAGAATGAACAAAGTCATAAACTCTTTTCAATTTTGTTGTAAAGTGTTAATAATTGAAAATAGGTGTCAGATAATATATCTTCATTGATTGTTGCATTTATAATGTATAATTTCATGAATATAATACTTGATCATCCTCAAATTACCTTTCCTTTCCCCGGCACCGAGATTCAATGCTGAGCCACGTTCCGACAACACACACACGGTAATTTGAAAGATCACGTATTTTTTATAAGTACAAATCACGCCAAGTTGGCGTATTCTCCCGTGTTTTGAACAAGAGGTTACCAGATTACAACATAAAGCGTGTTTTACATAAGATTACAACATAAAGGGTGTTTTACATAAGATTATAACATATAGCGCTCGCAATTGGAACACTTGGCGAGCGAGCTAAAACGTGTGGTGGGTTATTCTCCGGATTAACCAAACGTAAACGCTGTTTTAGATGTACTTATTTGCAAAGTTACAATTTTAGTAAGTTTCCTTGTTGCTGGTGCAGATATCGACAACTCTATGCTGATGAGAACATTAGGCGTGAACCCCGTCTATAGATGTTGTTATCTATCTATACTGGGAGTTTTTTTTTTTTTATTATTATTTAAAAGGGAAGCTTCCTTTACAAGCAGGTTCTCTATGACATCCTTAACGTTTTTATATCTATTGTTTTCTCAATATCCATGTTGTCCCGGGACTATACTCATGGCTGATCCTTTTACCATCCCGTTCTTTCTTGAAAATGAAATGGGTGGTAAAAGGAGGGTATGAGGTTGCCCATCTAGTTCGTGCAACACTCCTTCCCTAAAACATGAAGAAATATGTAAAGTGTCATTCCCCTCATTTGCCCTTCCTATTATCCCTGTTTTGTGAGTCAATATCGCAACAAAATAAAAAGTTAAGGTATTCACTTTAATGCTTATTTGTAGATCACATTTTAGAATGCAAATAGTATACTTGAGAACTGTTGAATAATACTGTGAAAATCAGTCTTTTATTCGAAAATCCGAAGCTGTAACCTGGCTCGGATTTGTGTTTGAAAATTGCTATTGTAAAAAATGCAATAAAAATACCTCCCTTTATGTATATTTTCACGAATATTTCCTTGAAAATATATAGAAAGGTGGTTATTTTTAATTTTATTTTTATAATTACTTATTATTTTTGAAAGATTTAAATGTCACAGTATTTCTAAATTGATATACCTAGGTATCCTCTGGTGCTGATTAGATTTTGATATGATTTGGAAAAAAAGAAACCTGCATTTTTTTTTTTTTTTTTTTTTTTGTTATCGATTAAATGCTTGTTTTATGCGTAATTTTTGACGATGAAAAGAATAAAACTAGCCCTATTACTTTAGGACTGGTCGTTCTCAAGATATTTTGCATTTCTGATACGCCGCCTTAGAAAACACGTCCAGTTACCAAATGAGAACGAAAATTGAATTATTATAAGTGCAAATTCGGTGTCATTTAAAATAATTATGCGTGTGATTTTGTGCAATTGCACTCAATTTAATGAATTATTAGACAGATAAAGTGAAAATGAAATATGAGTTTGTAGGGAAATCCGTGCACTGCCCACATCACATTGTTTTTATGTTATTTTTGACGTGAGCGGTACCCAATATTGCTGAAAACATAAACACAGCAAATACGAATGTTTCTATGAGTGAAATTTCAAAACAGGTGTTTTCGGTGTTTACGACAGATCATTTCCAAAAACCCTAATTGAAATCGGGCATAGGATCATCCACCGTTGAGGAATGGGTCTCTCAAAATCGACTCAAGTTCAAGGCAAGAATGGGGCAGCGTTTGCGGAAGGCGACCGCTCCGACCTGCATACACTGTGACCCCGGCCTCAGGGGCACGTGCCCTTGAGGGGTGCACATCGAACGTCGCCCCTGGACACCGTGGCTGCCTTTCAGAGTGATCGGACTCGAAGAATTCCAGTCCGACCTGTTCGTATTGCGAAACGATTTATTTCGCGAAGATGTGCAGTGGAAATTTTCTGGGTATCAATAAACGGCTGTGAAACCGCAATAGCTTGGCCGACACCAAATAATCTGCCTGAGATGAAGTTACGTTTCGAGAGTTTTCCTGTTCCCGTTAAGTTTCGGCCTCAAAATGTTTGTTTTTTTCCCCCAATCTTTAAGTACGCTAGGAAATAGCTAGACTGCGAGTCTTTCTCGTAGATTCATATTCCATATTCTTACCGTACCGAGGAATTTCGGTAATACCCATCCCCCTCTTCCTTTCTCCAGGAAAAAAAAAATAAAACCTGTAAAATATATCGTAAATTAAATAAAGAATTAAATTTTCAAAGGATATATTCTATGAAAATTTTATTTTGAATAATTCGTATTCTAATCGTGCAAAATACGAAAACGTCTATCTTATTCTAACTTTATACATGTACAGGGCGGCCCATACATATTGTGAGTCGTCCAACTAGTATTTATCACGACCCCTCCTTCCTCTCTACATTTGATTTTCCCTTCTTTATGAATGTTTCATGTTTTTCCTACCATCGAAACAAAAATTAGGGGCCCGTGACTTCTTATTCGAGTGGTATACACCTCACCCCCACCATTATAGGTGGTCCTGTACATCACACATAAAATTTCATGCAATCGCATTTGTGTTATTGTGTCGATACCTCACGTAAGTACACACACAGAGAGATAGATGGTCCTATTTCTTAAACAATTCAAAATGCGCTCAAGAGGTTTTAAAAAGTGCTTTTTTTTTATCAAACTTCTCAAATTCGAAATTAAAAAAAAAAATTTAAATTATACAAAAGTATTAAAAAATAAAAAATGTATTTATTGTTTGTAGCAGCGTTACCAAAATGTATGCATAAGCTATCAAGAATAAAAATGTTTCTTAAAAAATGTTTGCAGACTATAGGAAAAATTAATTTCTAAAAATGCATATTTCATGGAGGGAAAGTGTCACATTTTATTAGGATATAATTCATTTTTCTTTTCAAAAAAATATTTTATTAAAGCGCACGGGGAAACTAAAACTGCTTCGCGGACTGAATCCGGTGTCTGGACCGCCAGTTGGACAGCTCTGTTATGAAGGGGCTCATAGCTTAAATTTACAAGATATACTTGGAAACGAAACTATTGGAACCTTAACTATTGGAAATAATAAAATGAAAGATTCCACTCAACTTTCCTGTCTATGTTCGATTTTAATTCTATTAATACAGTAGAATCCCGATTATTCGAAAAGCAGGGCACCGAAGCATTTTTGGTGAATTGATGTTCCATAGGAATTTTAAAAAATCTGATGTGGGCAGCACATGACTTTCCCTGCAGACTTATATCCACGTTCTCTTTAGTTTAATTAAATTTAATTCACTTTTAATTCAATTTTCGTTCTCATTTGGTAACTGAACTTATTTTCAAAGGTGGCGTAGAGAAAATACGAAAAAACTAAAATAACTCGAGAACGGCTAGGCCTAGTGTAATGGGGTTGGTCTTATTCTATTCTTCGTTAAAACTTACGTATAAAACAAGCATTTAATGGATATATTTGAGCATACGTAGATTTTTATTTTAGATTTTGACGATTTTTGCGGGTCATTTTGCAAGAAATGCAAGTTACTTTTTTTCGAATCGTACCAAAATCTAATCAGCACCAAGGTGACCCACAAGCGACTTATCTACCGAATTTTGTGAAATTCGGTCCATTAGTTCTTCAGCTGGAGTGGATACAGGCTTTTACGGCAGATTCGGGCTCTTTTATCCCGAATCGTACCCAAAACTAATCTGCACCAGACTCGCCTACAAGTGACTTACCTACCAAATTTTATGAAATTCGGTCCATTAGTTTTTTAGTTAGAGTGGATACAAAATCTGCACAGACACACAGACAGACACACACACAGACGCCACGCTAAAAATAGTTTTTTCGTATTCTAGAGGTCTCGAAACGCGTAGATCCGTCGAAAACTCGAGTTGCGATTTTCGGCATGATTCCAATACTTTCCCCATACATTACCATGTATTGCAGGGAAAGTAAAAAATCGAGAGGGCGTAAATTATAGGCCTGGGACGAGGGTTGAGCTGCTAGTTTTTAAAACAGAGTTTGAGCGTGCGGAAGCTGGTGTGGTTGGAAATACAGTGCCTACAACCCAGTCACTATAGTTGGAACTGTGGCCAGCGCTGCAGTTCTTAATACCGGAGTGTTCTTGGACATGTTCAAGCGGCTTTCCGAAATATCCGCTGCTGAAGTCTGGCTTACCCCAAATACTGGTGAGCAGAACTTAACGGATGCAAAAACAATTGCTGCAGTAAATAAAGGAGATGCTGTTGTTGAAGAAGAACTCGATGAGACAAGAAATACCAGAATTACTGAGGCTACAAAGATCCTAGAAGCAGCACTTTGGTACAGTCGGACTTGCTTAAACGAATATTGACGGTTTCAGCAAATATTATTCAGTAAACAGAGGTATTCGATTATCCAGGGAAGCATATATGTGCCATAGTCACTACTTAAATGTCCTAGTGTATCGGCTGCACACATAATAAGCATGAAATATTCAGAAAATTAATAATGAAAAAAATTATATTTTTTAATGAATGAAATATTTAAGGCTAGCATATGCATAGCATATTACTGCAGAGTCCACTTCCACGATAAGAGCTTGCAATTCCATCCCAGTAGCTCAGCAGTAGAGCATCGGCTGGTCAGTACGAAGATCCATGGTTCGATTCCCGGTTGGCGCCCAAACAAAACAACCCTGTAAGTTAGTGCAGAGATGTCGGAGGATACACATTTGAGTTAGAGTGAATACTACACGTTTTGGGATCTCTAGAATACGAGAAAACTATTTTTAGCGTGATGGCTGTATGTGTGTGTGTCTGTGCAATGCATGTATTCACTCTAACTCAAAAACTAATTGACCAAATTGCATAAAATTTTATAGGAAAGTCAATTGTGGGTGACCCTGGTGCTGAATAGATTTTGGTACGATTGACGATAAATAATCTGCCTTTTTTTTCCTCTCTTTTTTGCGAAATAGCCCGAAAAAACCGTATGTATCCATTCTAGCTAAATAATACTAATTGACTAAATTTCACAAAATTTGATAGATAAGTCACGTATGGGATAACCTGGTGCTGATTAGATTTTGGTACGATTCGGGATAAAAAGAACCTGCCCTTATTTTGCGAAATAGCCCGCAGGAATCGTCAAAATCTAAAATAAAAAATTACATATGCTCAAATTTATCAATTAAATGCTTATTTCATACATAATTTTTGACGATGAAAATATTAAGATCAACCCCATTACTCTAGGACTAGCCGTTCTCGAAATATTTTAGTTTTTTCGCATTTTTGCTACGCCGTCCAATTATCAAACGAAAACGAAAATTGAATTAAAAGTGCACATTCAGTTTAATGTCAAATAACGATGCGTACTATTTTGTGAAAATAAACTCAATTTAATGAATTATTAAAGAAACAAAGAGAAAATAAATTTGTAGGGAAAGTCATATGCTGTCCAGATCAGAATTTTTTACTTTCTCATACTATTGTATAGGGTGTCCCAAAAAGATTGAAACGCACTTTAATTCTTTACCTATTGGAGATAAGTGGGCAACGTAAATTACAAAAATGTTGAAAGTAAGGTAGGAAATAAGACTACGTTGATGAAATAGCCCCCCACTAATTTTCAAAAAGTTACACTTTTTAAATTTTTATACGACCCCCTTAGACAAATTGGGTCCATCAGAAAACTTTTATTTTTAATGCAACAAGATCATTAAAAAAAAAACCGCATATCTGTATCTTTTTAAAAGCAATTGAATTATGATAAAGGAAACAATCTGACTTATGCCACTTTTCCGTATCATGTGAAAGGCTGTTTCGTTTCATCAGTGAAAATAGGGATCCTAAACAAATGGACGATGGAAATTGTTTAGATCAAAAATACGTTAATATGTGAAATTTTTTATCACAAATGCATCTAAATAAATAATTACACAGACGGAGATCATATAAAGCAGTGGTACTCACTACGCGATTGAGTATCCTATGTATTATCATCCAGTTTTATCTTTTCTGTGATATTTCACAAATGTACATTTTTAATATGATATAGGGTTCCCATTTTCAATTAAATATAACTCGCTCAATTTTAAAGATACAGATATGCGGGGTTTTTTTTTTTTTTTTTTTTTAATGATCTTGTTGCATTAAAAATACAAATTTTCTGATTGACCCAATTTGTCTAAGGAGGTCGTATAAAAATTTAAAAAGTGTAACTTTTTGAAAATGAATGGGAGGACTATTTCATTAACGTAATCTTATTTCCTAGCTTACTTTAAACATTTTTGCAATTTACATTGCCCACTTATCTCCAATAGGTAAGGAATTAAAGCGCTTTTCAATCTTTTTGGGACACCCTGTAGAGAAAGTATTGTTTTCCAGAAAATTTAGAAATTCGAGATTTTGAATGAATAGACACTTTTTAAAAACGCTCATGTGAGAATATTCCCAACTGTACGTGTGTGTGTGTGTGTGTCCATCTGCGTGTACGGGGGGGGGGGCGATAATATGTAAAAGTATGTGTTTTCTGCGACTGGAAACATCATCTATTTTTAGCGTTCTTTCTCAACGTAATTAACATTTTCAAAATTAGCCTATCTTCGGGCGTGCACAGCTTAAACTCCTATTATGACTGCAGCAAACAAGCCTGTCCGCCACCCTCTTAGAATGCCTTCTCTGGCGTACAGGTGCGGACTTTTCGAAGAACGCAATTTCTAACGGGGACACAAAAGCAAAACATTTCACTTTCTAAGCGCCACGCCCACGCCAGAATTCCTTCAAATGGAAGTTCCATGCAAATGAAGACAGCGAGAAATATCTTTGGGAAGTCAGTCTTCGTGGAAAAATAACTTTTCTCGGCGAAGACCAAGAGTATTCGACATCATTCAAGGATATTCTGCCTTTCCATTTTTTTTTTAAATTTTTTTTTCGACAATAAACTCCCACGTCACGTCAATCATGATTTCAGGAAAGAATGGGGTTTTTTTATGCGTCTTGAAGGTGAAGATAGGCGTAAAAACGGTATAAAGCAAGGAGCAGCTGAATTGTTGCTTAGGATGAATTGTTTGGGTAATTATTACCTCTTGGATAAAGAGGTTTTGTTTCGAATTGGGCAATAGGTGTTATGAAATTTGTGATGGCGCGTGCTTATGAACATAAGATAAGCCAACATCTCTGTCAGTCTGTTGCGTTTGGCGTCAAATTTGGCGACCATGGCGAAAAATTTAACGACCATTGGCTACAAATTTGGTGATGTAGGTGACATATTTAGCGCAAGTTACTAACTTGGCAATTTTTTCGTTTTTGGTAATGTCACTAAGTTGACGATAATTCAATATATCTAAAAATTAAAATTTTATTTTGATTATAAATTTCAATATTCTTGATATATATATATATATATATATATATATATATATATATATATATATATATATAGTGATTTAAATCTTAAATAATAAAAGGCAATGTCTGTGTGTGTGTGTGTGTGTGTGTCTGTCTGTCTTATACACTATACGTTTCGCGACCGCGCGTCGGAGAGCTACGAAATTTGGCAATCGGAAACCCGGGGGGGAGGGAAGGGGACACGTGAAAACCGATTTTCAAAATTCTAATTATTTTTTTATTTATTTAATGTTTTATGCGATTTCGACCGTTTTTTGCCCTTTTTGTACTTTTTTCTCCACGATTGGGACGTCGTAGAAATAAACAAATCACACCATCGGAAAGAGCAGACAATTGCGAGTAAAAATATATACATTTCAAATTTCAATTTCGATTTCTAATATTTTTTAAAGATTTTAAAACAAAAGTCACTTTCGGTTCAAAAAAACCAACTTTTGTTTTTAAATCCTTCCATCGTAAAAACTACTCATAATTTCGACTAATAATTTACATTTTTAGAAAGGCCAAAGATCTGGCATTCTTACAAGTCTAATCTGGTTAAGAAATATTGAAAATTGCCTGCAGGATCGCAATTTTAAAGACGTGATGATTTTATATTTCTTGCCCAATACTCGGCGAAGAACCGATTCTTCCCCGACATTTTTCCCCCCGCAGTAGTTTTTCCCCCGTTTCCATGGAGACCAGGCTTCGGGTTTTAAATGTATTAAGAGCTTAGCATATGTATTGGATAGATACATCGGGTGAAATTATTATATTTATATGATATTTTAAATGGATATTTTAAATTATTTAAATGATTGAATTATGGTGGATAGAATTCTGGTGATGTATTTGAAATTATTATATTTATGGATTGGTGGAACGATATGGATGATTCATAGAATGATATGGATTTTTTAAATGGATATTTTAATTTATGGTTATTTTAAATGAATATTTGAATTTCTGGATATTTTAAATGGACATTTCAATTTTATGGATATTTTAAGTGATGGAACGATGGATATTTTAATTTTATGGATATTTTAAATACCATATGGTCATTATAAAATTAAAATTAGCGCACGGGAATCGCACTCGGTAGATCCGGGTTCGATTCCCGCCACTGCCTAAACTGCCTCCGTGTTCAGGCGGTGTACGATCACATTAAACATGTGGGTCCGTAAGTCCTTCCGAGAGGTTGTTGGTAGGGGAAGGAGGGTACGGTCCCAGTGGATACCTCTCCCACTGGGTTCCGGTCTAAATTGGGTGAATAAAAAGAAAGTTGTGGAGAATGTCGCGGAGGGCGAAGTAACCCAGTGGTTAGAGCGCGGGATTTGCACTTGGTAGGCCCGGGTTCGATTCCCTCCACTGACAAAACTGCTGCCGTGTTCACGCGGAGTACGATCACGTTAAACATGTGGGTCCGTAAGTCCTTCCGAGAGGTTGGTGGTAGAGGAAGGAGGGTACGCACCCTGTGGATGACTTTCCCACTGGGTTCCGGTCTAAATTGGGTGAATAAAAAGAAGGTTATGGAGATTGTCGCGGAGGGCGCGGTAGCCCAGTGATTGGCGCGCGGGAATTGCACTCGGTAGGCTATGGTTCGATTGCCGCCACTGCCAAAACTGCTGCCATTTTCACGCGGAGTACGATCACGTTAAACATGTGGATCCGTAAGTCCTTCCGAGAGGTTGTTGGTAGAGGAAGGAGGGTACGGACCCTGTGGATGCCTCCCCTACTGGGTTCCGGTCTAAATTGGGTGAATAAAAAGAAGGTTATGGAGATTGTCGCGGAGGGCGCGGTAGCCCAGTGGTTAGCGCGCGGGATTTGCACTAGGTAGGTCCGGGTTCGATTCCCGCCACTGCCAAAACTGCCGCCGTGTTCAGGCGGAGTACGATCACGTTAAACATGCGGGACCGTAAGTCCTTCAGAGAGGTTGGTGGTAGGGGAAAGAGGGTACGGTCCCTGTGGATGCCTCCCCCACTGAGTTCCTGTCTAAATTGGGTGGCACTTCCTGGTAGGTCGTTCCTTCTGGTAGGTCGCGCCAGCGAGTGTGCCACGGTTAGAATTTGCCACGGTCAGAATTTTCAAGGGTAGCGAACAGGCTGGTCGCCAAAGGCGGCTAGTATTAAATATAAATATCTTAAATTTCCTTATATAGTGCTTATTCCAAAATTTCATAAAAATCCTATTAAATTTAGAACAGTAACTAGAGGCCATAATACATACTCTACTACTGCGAGTAAATTATTACTAAATTCTTTAAATCTAATAAATAATTGTTTATGCCAGACTAGCAATAATTATCTTATTCTAAATAATAGTAAAGAATTAAAGAATAAATTAACATCTCTTAGAAAAATAATAGGATTTCAAACTTTTGATTTCAAAGATCTTTTCAATAATATTAAGATCTCTGATCTATATGATGTAATTTTAGCTCTTTATAATGCTTATATTACTAATCTTTCAACTTAATTAATTTTATAAATTTTCCTAAGCTTCTTCACTTTGTTATTTTCAATAATTATATTTTTCAAGGAAATAAATTATACTTACAAGTCTCAGAAGTTCCACAGGGTGGTTGCAGTAACAGTATGTTAGCTAATTTATACCTTTATCATTATGAAAAGTCTTTTACTTCAATAGATTATACTTTTTACAGATATGTTGATGATTTGATATGCTTAGTGCATACTGAAAATTATCTCATAGATATAGATTTCTATCCAGACAATTTGGAATTAATTCCTAATGAAGCTACTATTAGTAATAATGTTAATTTTTTGGATTTAAATCTTTTTATTGATCCTTCTAATAGAATTGTTACAAATTTATATGATAAAAAAAGACTATTATAATTTTAATATTAATAAAATCTGACCATTTAATTCCTGTAACGCGATTCAATTGTTTAGAAATATTATACTTAATCAGCTTTTTAGAATTTATAGATTATCTGATAAAAAAATTTCATGCTATGCATATAAATAATCTCAAAATTACCAGCAATTTATATAAATATCCCTCTTATTTAGTAAATGGAATTGTTAAAAAATTTAGAATAGCTGGATTTTCATAATTCTTTTCATAGTATCTTATAATTCTATTCATTGTATCTTAAATTAGCCAGACATCTCCATTCTCTTGTATTATTATTATTATTACTTTTATTTTTACATTCTCTTTAACGCCAACCTTACTATTATTAGCCCCATCTTTTAGTAGCTCTTTTTGTATATTATTACTTTTTCTTTCCTTTTCGCTTTACTGTTTTTCAATTCTTACGATTGGCAACAGTAGAACATTTTTTAATTTCTTCTTTCTTATATATATATATATATATATATATATATATATATATATATAGCTTACAAAATTATGAAAGATACTATGCAGAAATTATTAAATAAAGAATTTAAAGTTATTAAGTAAATGGAATGAAAATGCAAAATACATTTAATTTATTGCGCAAATGCAGCTCATAAATAAAATGATTTCAATAATAATAGAAGTTTGAAAATCCAATGAACGAAAAGTAAGAAGATGTAACACGATAAACCTAACTTTTTAAAAACACCCACAGAATAAAATATAATACAGCAAATCATCAATCAAATGGATTAAAAATACAAAACACTAGCTATCAAGTTACAGAAAATCAACCAAATTAAAAGGTATGGAAACAAAAAAAGAAAAACTTAAACTAAATTCAACTATCTAACTGGCGTACAAAACAAATGTAAAAATCAATTAATCCTCAAGCATATGGAAAAAATAAAAAAAATTAATATCGAATCAACAAGTCAATGAAAAATATAATACAAAGGTATGGAATCGAAATAAGTATAACAAACGAAATCAAGCACAAACGCCTTACACGTGGACGAGGCTCTAAGCCTAAATCATGAATTGTTAACCTCTACAAAAATCTAATCATGTCCAAGTTTTTTGTAGAAGCAAACTCAAAAATGTATGTTTCTGAAGAAATAGATAGATTAAATCTATGAACTATTTCTACTTGGACGACATACATAAAGATAGAATAAAAAAGAAAAAATGAATACCTGGAAAAAGCACAGCGTGTGTACAGACGATTTATTACAGGGATCGAGGGAACACTGATAGAAGAGACCAGTGTTGCCATTCGTAAAGAAAAAATAAAAAACCATTTACTGTTGCCATTCATAAGAATTGAAAAACTGTGAAGCGAAATGTAAAGAAAAAGTATTAATATACAAAAAGAGCTACTAAAAAGAGGGGCAAATAAAGGTAATGCTGAAGTGGGAAGTGAATGAAAAAAAAAAAAAAAAATGGAGATGACTGGCTAATATAAGATACTATGAATAGAATTATATGATACTATGGAAAGAATTATAAAAATCCAGCTATTTTAAATTTTTTAACAATACTATTTACTAAATAAGTGGGATATTTATATAAATTACTAGTAATTTTGAGATTATTGATATGCATAGCATGAAATTTTTTATCAGATAATCTATAAATTCTAAAAAGCTGATTGAGTATAATATTTCTAAACAATTGAATCGAGTTACAGGAATTAAAAGGTAAGATTTTATTAATATTAAAATTATAAAAGTCTTTTTTATCATATAAATTTGTAACAATTCTATTAGAAGGATCAATAAAAAGATTTAAATCCAAAAAATTAACATTTTTATTAATAGTAGCTTCATTAGGTATTAATTCCAAATTGTCTGGATAGTAATCTATATCTATGAGATAATTTTCTGTATGTACTAAGCAAATCAGATCATCAACATATCTGTAAAAAGTATAATCTATTGAAGTAAATGACATTTCATAATGATAAAGGTATAAATTAGCTAGCATACTGCTACTACAGCCACCCTGTGGAACTCCTGAGACTTGTAAGTATAATTTATTTCCTTGAAAAATATAATTATTGAAAATAACAAAGTGAAGAAGTTTAGGAAAATATCGTGTTACATCTTCTTACTTTTCGTTCATTGGATTTTCAAACTTCTATTATTATATATATATATATATATTTAAATATTAGAAAAATATCTGATACATAAAATACATTATCATAACACTGCTAAATACTGCAAAATATTAGGGCGCAATGTCGCACTTTCATGTTAAGCAGATATATTATAGTAAATACAAAAACAGGTGTAAAAAGGGGGGGAGAGAAGGGAGAGTGTTTTGTGACCCCTCGTTCCCGGTTAAAGCGCTTTTATTCCCAGGAAACACTCCCCCAGGAAATACTCCACAAGACAGAGGCACCGGGAGTGTTTCCTGGGAATAAAAGCGCTTTAACCGGGATCGGGAGTCACAATCCCCAACAGCCTTTTTACTGTCGTTCCTGTAAACACTCTCCCTTCTTTCCCCCCCCCCCCTTTTTACATCTGTTTTTGCATTTACTATAATATATATATATTATAAAACAGTTTGAACAGATTGCGATGTGGCATTGCATTGGAAGTATTGGTAGTGAAGTTGATGGGTGTTTTAATCTGTAAAATATTAATAGAGGACAGACACTAAGTCGAAACTTACTTTTGTGTTGTGATGTGGATACGAGGTTGGTTTGCACTATTGTCTTCTTGTTGTTTTATATACAGTCATTTGTGTTGCAGTTTAGTTGTATTTGGAATTTAGATATTTAAGTATCGGTGGTAACAGTATAGGTCTTTCACTTTTGGACTTTTCATATACAATTTTTGTGTTTTAAGTATTGTGTACTTGGTTTTCGACAGTGTATCAGCTTCCGGGAGTGTCGTCATGACATTAAGATGTCTTAACCGGGAAATGGGGGTCACAATCCCCCCCCCGGTATATATATATATATATATAAATATATATATATATATATAATCTAACTTCTTAATGGAATCAAAAGTTTTTATTAACGTCATTGGTGTCACAAAGCTGTTGCCAACACGAAAAGAGAAACTTTTAAAGAATTTATTCAAAACATTTTAAAACAATAACATAGGTACGAAATTTGAAGAGGATGCATTTCCTTTCATTTTGGTAATTATTGTGATACAAGCAGAGCTAAATTCTATGGAATATGAATGTGTATGAGAATATCAAATGGAGACTCACACTTTGGATATATTTAAAATATATAATAAAATGCCCATGATCACGAACGTTTATTAAACTCGGTAAAAATTAATTCCAAAATATAACTAAAGCTACTTTTAACTTATTTAGGTTAGAAAAACTGCATGTTAAAAACTATAACTTTTATTTTAGACCGTTATGTACGGGTGATGAGTGGGTAAATTCATAAATTTAATCCGGTGTGCTTTTCAAAGAACTTTTATCCTTTTTCGCGCTGCAGTACGAACCGATCTCTCACTCTATAAATTAAGAACGCTGTGGTCATCCCGAATAGAACAAAACTGATAAGATGGATAGCTCTAGAGCTGAATTTATTTTCCAACAACAGGTGCGCCACCTGCTTCTGGCAACCCCATTCTTAAAGAGAAAAGCTAGCGGCCCTCTTATTTTCTTAATCGTCCACTTAAAATTTCTTCAGAGCCAGCTGAAGCACTTATTAAAAAGGGGAATGCTATAAAAAGGGAAGACAGGTTCAGCGTAAACACGCCGGCAGCCATTTGTTTGCGGAAAATAAAATGGGAATAATGTCAAGGGCGTTGATGACACAAGAGTTCGTTGAGTAACCGGCTTTGTCAATATTTACAGTGTGTCTAATATGACAGGGGTTTAATGCGGAAGAATTAAGAGATAAAATTGGGGGGGGGGGGGGGGGAATTATGGGATAAAATATGACATAAAATTCGTAGTGTCAAAAAAGTCATAAGATTTTCAAAAGAGGGATCTTGCCGAACGAGAAAAAGAGACTGGTGGCAATTTTATAACTTGTACACTCTTGTGAACGCAGGTGCTTTAAAGAGGTCAGTCAATACGTCTTTAAAATTTTAACTTAACGTCTTTTCTAATTTCAACATGAGTATGTAGCATAAATCGTTATAAAAACATTGATATCAATTATATTCGATCGTGAGATATTGGAAGAAAAGAAATGGAACAATAAACTCGTCCACTTTGTGCTTACCTTAGGGTTTTAACCGCGTTTTATATCGAAACGCGGATTTCTGTTTTTTCGAGTATATCTGGTAAACAAATTAATAAGATCACCCGAAACTTCTTGAGTAAAAGAAAAGTATAATGATGCTTCAAACTGAACTATTATCTTTGCTTCAGCTGGTAAAATAAAAATGTCGTTTATATTGTTAGGGAAATAGAGTTAAAAATGGATATGTTCTATTTAATTATCTAATCAAAGCACTGGAAATGAAAGAATGAAAATTCCAGGATTAAACACTGGTGTGATCTTTGTTTTAGATGCAATAATTATTTAAATTAAGATGCAACAATTATTTAATGCAATAATTATTTAAATATGACAAAATAGATTTTTTCTGCACACAAATATAGATATTCATATACTACTTCTAAAAATCAGATAACTTAGATATATGATATATCTTTAAAAAATCAAGGCCAAAAGGGAAGAGAAGTTAGATTATATATATATATATATATATATATATATATATATATATATATATATAATATATAAAATATTGAGGATACAAAAGAATTAAGTGTATATATATATATATATATATATATATATATATATATATAATAGTTTGAAAGTCCAATGATAGAAAAGTGAGAGGCTGCAACTCGAAAAACTTAACTTTCTAACAATCCTACAAAATAAAAGTATAAAACAGCAAATCTTCAATCAAATGGGAAAACATTTAGCAGCAGCTTATAAATTTTTAAATATTCATATTTGCAAAGTATCCTTAATTTTTTTGGCATGCTACGATATTTATGAAAAAAATTTATATATATATATATATATTATATTTAATTAATAAATTTAAGTATATGAATATTTATGTTTTACCTTTTAAAAAAAGTAAGAAACAATGTACAGGATGTCCTGGAATGGTGTCAGCCTTTATTTCCCTCACCGTTTGCCGTTGACATATACTTACAGTTCTAAAAATATTTCAAATATGCTAAAAATTCAACTTATAACAGCTTTAAATAGAGAACAGTCCTCCAATCTAAAAATCTGCAATTACTATAAATTTCTTCATACATTAACATGTAAAACTAGAAAAAAGTTATAAAAAATTTTCACACGTCTGCGAATGCATCATTTCGGTCTAATGTTGAGGGCCCATGCAAAATTAAAATTAAACATTTCGCGATATTTGTTTTTCATTTCATTTAATGGCATGTTTTTTTAAGATTTGTCTGGGTGACCCCAAACGTCTTATAACACCTCATAATTTGTTTAGACGACTGAGTACATTTTCAGTGATTTTCCGATAAACCTCACAATTTAATTTGAGTACACCCTCCCCCACCCCCCCCTAATTTCTCAGCAAAAACTGCTGCAAGTTTGAGCTGCTATATAGATAAATTTTGCTCCTAAAAATATTGAACTTTTTTTTAGTTTTATAAGTTAAAGTGTGAAAAATATTTTAGTAGTTGGAAAATTTTGGATTAAGGGGCCGCATAAAAAGCTAGATTTTTTTTTTTTTTTTTTTTTTTTTTTTTTTTTTTTTTTTTGTATTCAAATACGTTTCTCAATTTAAACTTGTTATGAGATAAATTATTACCTTATTTCAAACATTTTTGTAATTGGAAGTATAGCATATCTACGACTAACAGCTGAGGTAATGAAGGTCGTGAAAGAACTTTCAGGGACACCTATAATAATAGTAGATATTTCTGAGGAATAATAGTAATCTTTATTAGCAACGTTTCTCACAAGCAAACATGGCATCACTACTGCATTGCCGCCCATAAGGGGAGATGGACACAAAAGTGGAGGGGCCCAGACTCCAGAGGGTCCAGACCACCAATATTTTCCTTTGGGGGGCTGTAGAAGATATGAAAATTTTATAAAAATGAGAAAATCAAATATTTATGGGGGGGGCGTGATAAATGTTTGTAGGGGGCCTACAATTCCTATGAGCGAGACCCTGATTACTGTCCCTTTAAACAGATATCTTATAACCTGAGAATGACTACTAATTCGGGCAATTATATAACTTTTGCACTCTTGTAGTGGACGCAGGGTTCAAGTAAAGCATTATTTTTTAGTATTAATACAATAAAGACAACGTTCTGTGGCCTCTCGGTAAATTGCGCGAATTTGGCAGCAAATAAAAGGCACGATATTCTTCCCAATGTACTTAAAAGCAAAATTCTTGGTTTATACAATCTACAACCCATTCATATATACAGAAACTTTTTGCATACGCACATTCCATTTTTGACTCGAATTCCAGCCCCCAAATTTATTTTCTAACTTCAATTTTTCCCCTCTCAAAAATAATTAAATTTTGTTAATCTATAGAGAAAGTCTTGTATTGCGAACATATTTTTAGACCTTTGAGGGAATAAATACATACACTTTCCTTATAAAGGGCACTCAAGGCATTTATTTCATTAAATCTTCCAGTTTCAACTGGGGCGCTTGGAGATTAAATGACGATTCTTTAACATTTCTTTTTATTGAATAATCAATTTCGGAGCGCATATTGCCACTTCGGAAAATCTGCGCCTCTCTCAGTACGTTCTCTCGGGGCCACCTAAATCCTTGTCAGGGCAAGTTAGACCCTACGCAAATATAAATTCTATCTTCCCCTCCCATAACACCTTTATAGTAAAAATACAAAACAAAATATATATTGAACACGGATGATGGGGCCCCAGAGCATCTCGGGGACCGAACATTTGCCAACTTTGCCCATGGTCAAAAACGGTCCAGCGTTCTCTGGTCTAGGATCCCAGTGGAATCATGGAGCGGTCTCAGAAGTATCTCGTTGTCCTAGCAGAGAGCTTGAGCTCTTATATCTAATCTAATTTAGTCTAGATAGGTTCTAATCATAACGATATTTAAGAAATCTATTGGTCTGGGACGGGCTCATGTTTCCAGAGACCCTCCCCCTTTAAATATGACCCTGCCTACAGTTGCAAGGTTCGAACCCTGAGAACAAGAAGGAAGACTTGAGAATGCATAGATGTTAGAGTGTTTCGGGATTAACCACACTGACTGTAGATCTCGGTCAAATTAGCCTTCGTATTCAAATATTTATCTCGCCTTGTCTGCATTCTGGATAAGGATCAAAGTTTCATTGATCTTTTTCTTGTAAAATAGCCATTTACTGCTTTTCTGGAGGGCAAATGAAATCGTAGGGGGAAAAAACATTATTAACACTTTTATTTCAGGGCGTGTTCTATAATAAGGCTCAAGTGATTTTTTTTAACTAGGGTGTTTGAGTAATGTTATCTTTCTTCGCATAGTTGTGACCCGCGTAACGTGGCTTGTAAATATTTTACACTTCAAAAGCATCATTTTTTCTTCATCCCGGGTCTCTGTCCTCCCCCCCCCCCAACCTGCCAGCCTATGTGTTTGATCAGAAGTTGCAATCACTAATATACGCAATAGGCCAAAAATCTCATGTACCCGAATCGTATAATGTAGAGGCTATTATAGAAAGATAAAAACCAATCAAGATTAAGCACATATTTCTGCCGATTCTATGGAAATGCGATCCTGCCTACGATTCTGTCAACAAGGCAATTACACAACCCTAGCACAGCTTCAGAATCCATA
Organism: Amaurobius ferox; assembly: GCA_951213105.1. Classification (NCBI taxonomy): domain Eukaryota; kingdom Metazoa; phylum Arthropoda; class Arachnida; order Araneae; family Amaurobiidae; genus Amaurobius; species Amaurobius ferox. The sequence continues at coordinate 113,704,378 of OX578138.1, forward strand.
CCGCAGCGTTCCCAATGGCTCTAACCTAAACTCTTCCTTGGAAGAAAAACAGGCTGGACGAAAAGAGGAGCATCCAACGTTTGCACCCGAAGGCATCCACCAAGATTCGATAATTCGTATCGCATACCTCTGGACGGGGTCGGCCACGTTGGCCAAGGTCTTCCTCATTTTGTCAACTTGGGGCCCCGAGCATTGATAGCAGCGCGTGTACATTGATGAAGAAACCATTACATAACATCTCGAGGGAAATGAGTTGTTATTGAACCGCTTAATTTTTGTTTTTATTGCCTGCCGATACAAAGTCGTCATCAAGTGTTCTCAATTGATCGAAGATTAGTCCAAACGAAGAGTAAAGCGGATTGCAAACGCGTCTCAATAATCAGCTGGTACAGTTTTCCAGCGAAACCAGTTGGGTAGGGTGGTCAAGTTATCGAACTTAATTAGTGCAAGTGAAACTAAAAATCGGAGTGTCACTAAACTTATTACACCAATTAATTACACCAGTTGTCAAAGAATGTTTTTTTTTTCCCATTCCCTGTTGAAATTCATGGTGATTCTTATAATTTTTACATTTCTGATTCTAAATATGTGAACTGATACCACCCGTCGTTGTTAAGGGAGAAGGGATTCAATTAAAAACTACGCAAAATTGTTGGAAAGAAAGTATGAAGGACTATTTTAACTGAAACACACTATTCTGTTGCACATTTACGTGATTTTTAATTTCTTTATCTAAAGAAACACAAGTGATCTATTTATCCGGTATTATATATAAGAACTATTTATCCGGTATTATATATAAGATCTATTTATCTGGTATTATATATATTATCCGGTATTATATATTTATCCGGTACTATATATAAGAACTGAAAATATTTCGTTTTTAAGGTACATGCTGTATTTTATAAACGCGGCAGTGTTTTGCTATGCTAAGTCGTCATGTTCGAATCCGCAACTGGCAAGTTTATGTTATACTAGCAGCATACCCGTTCTTCGTACGGAGTATATAATATAAAGAAACTTGAAATTCATAATCATGCCCAAATTCTTATAGTATACTAAATGACATGTTTAATCAAAATATTCTGTTAAAATATTTAATATAATGCTCCTAAAAAGAAGTTTAAGAATCTCTGTTCTCGCTATATAAAATTATCTTCATGGACATATCTGAAGAATAAAACATCTTGGACCCCTTATGTAGGCAAATATAAAATAAAAAATATGGAATTGAATCAATATATGCAAAATAAAAGCGTTAAAATTGTATGGGACCAGTACTAATTATATACGCGAATATTAGAAAATATAACCTGTATTAGTAGATTACATGTATAAATTGAAAATACCAATAAACCCGTAATCTTTAAATCTGAAGACAATGATTTATTCCAATATATGTCAAAATTAAAGTGCTAAAATTATATGGGAAGATATACACGTACTACTTATAATGTCCGATTATTAGTAGAAGATTACCCGTTTTGCAATATGAGTCACAAATGTTTTTTGGTAAAATACAACAGACGACGTAATAAATTGAATATATAATTAATCCCCGTAATCTTCATACCAGAAGACTGTACTTGATTCCAATATATATGCCAATATATGTCAAAATATATGCCAATATACCTGTACTACTTATATTCTCGCAGGTTAGAAGATATACCCGTGCATTCCTAGAAGATTACTCGTACAACGTACAATATGCGTGTGTCAGCAATTTTTGCCGCAATAAAACAATGGCGTAATAACTTAAAAATATCAATATTCACTGAATCAATAATTCCGGAAAATATCAATAATAATAATGTTTAAACCTGAAGAGTATAATTGATATTATCCAGTCCAAAATGAAATGGCAATGAAATTTATTTTATATACATATCTTCATTATTCAAATCGGAAAGGATTTAATAAAAATCGTCTGCCGCATAAACACATTGGATTTAAATCCGTTGCTAAGCGACATGATATCATTTGCTTCAAATAAATTGGTAGAAAAAATATCGTCTAAATAGTTATATTTCTATGGAACATTTGGCGACAGTTTCGTCAAATTAGCGACATTTTAAAAAATCGCTAAATTTTTCGCCAAGTGGGACTGTAGAACTGACAGTTCCACTTTGCGACAAATTGACGAAATATCATCACAATACTATCCCCTAACAAAAAACAATTAATATCATTTATGTAGCGCAATTTTATCAATTTCAAGATATTTTTATAGATTTGAAAACATTTTTATCAATTTGGTGACATTTTAAAAATTCGCTAAATGTATTACTAAGTAGGATGGTTGGTCTGACAGATAAATGCTAACCAAACATCATTTCAGTACTCTCTTCTAACAAAACAAAAAAAATTTCATTGATATGTAGAAGACCCACCCCACACGACCAACCCGAAGGTTTATGGCAGCTGTTTGTGTGTCGTTTATATCAATTTGGCGACATTTCCGTCAATTTGGCAAAGTTTAAGAAAAGTTGTCAAATTAGCGATATCCCTCCAAATTCGTAGCTTTGAATTTGCAGATCTGAAGGAAACATTCTTATCCCGTTTCAATATACTAAATGAAAACACTACAATTGTATTAGAAGATATACCCGCTCTACTCTTTTTCTGTTTCAACAATCGGCTATATGAATTTATTGGCTAAACACAATATATGAGTTTAGTAGCTAAATACGATATAAGCTTGAAAACTCTTTGCCAAAATAAATGAAATTGATGTACGCAGTCAGCAATTAATGTAATTAAATGAAAAATCAAACCGTCCATTCATAAGATATACTTTTATATCCATTTATCCATTTATTTATTATTTAAATCGAAAAAAAAAATAAAAACATTAACAAACACATTTAATTTAATTGCGATGCCGAGCAACATGATATATCCTCCTAAAATGTTAAAATTTATTAACCACTAACAGCACACCCGTTATTCGTACGGAGTGTATAATTTAAAGAAACTTATAGTTCGCAATCATGTGCAAATTCTGTTAAAATATTAAATTTATTGCTCCTAAAGAGAAGTTTAAGAATATATGTTCTCACTATGCAAAATTATCTTCACGATCAGATCTGAAGAATAAAACATCCTGCCCCTTTTGTAAGCAAATTTACAGAAGAAAAAATAGGAATTGAATGAATATATGCAACCCCGTACTAATTATATTGTCGCAGATCAGAAAATATGCCAATGTGTTAGTAGAAGATTACCCGTATTACAATATGCGTCTCAAAAATATTTGCCAAGATAAAAGAGATGACGTAATAAATTGAAAACATCAATAATATCCGTACTCTTTATACCAGAAGGTCGTAATTGATTTCAATATATGCCAATATATATCAAAACATATGTCAATATACCTGTACTACTTATATTCTCGTAGATTGAAAGATATACACGTGTATTTGTAGAAGATTCGTACAACATACAATATATGAGTTTAAACAATTTTTGTCATAATAAAATAATTGCATAATAACTTGAAAATATCAATAATCCTTGAATCAATAATCCCCGAAAATATAAATAATAATAATTTTTAAACCTGAAAACCGTAATTGATATTATCCAGTCAAAAATGCTATAAGAAAAATCAAATCGTTCTTTTCTAAAATATATTTTTATATCCATTTATTTATTATTCAAATCGAAAAAATAATTATTAAAATTAACAGACAGATTTAATTTAATTGCGTTTCTGAGTAACATGATATAAGACAGAATCTTATAACACGTTAAATATGTCATGTCTTATAACATAAACTGCGAAATTAAATAACGATTTTGATTTCTCTATACTTCTCATTGTTCCGTAAAAGTTTGTTTTAAATAAACCATGAACCATGGAGATAGATTTCCCCTTTAAATCAAGTTTCAAACAATACATGTTTTCAGAAAGTGACTAATTAACGCAAAAAATCTCCCATCAAACTCAGAGATTAAATTTTAATTCACTTTCAAACGATTTTCAAGCTTTTCGTTTGGATAAACCACGGAGTTAGGGAGTAGAACTCCTAGGAAAAAGTTCCGTTTTTCATTAATATCTCGACAACCCCAGGTCTTAGAAACTCGAAACTTGGACAAAATTTATGGGGGGATATTTCAAGGCTATCCACCAAATTTCATTAAATTCGGTTCAGCCGTTTTTCCGTGATGATGAGACAAACGAAAATGTCGTTTTTTACTAATATCTCGAGAACCACTGGTCGTAAAAACTCAAAACACGGATATAATTTTAAGTGGGGCTATTTCTGGGCTACCCACAAAATTTCATCAAATTCTGTTCAGCCGTTCTCCCGTGATGATGGGACAAACAGACAGACAGACAGACAGACAGACAGACAGACAGACAGACAGACAGACAGACAGACAGATTTTCATTTTTATTTATATAGACTTGATGTGAGAAACCCTCCAGGGGTTTGTAGAGCAGCCTCCAAGAAAATTGAAAACATTCTAGCCTTTTTTTTTTTTCTCCATAAAATCGTCTCAAAGCTGAGGGGAGAAAAATTACAATTTATAGGTAGAACCCGAGAAAAAAGAACATTAATATGTTGATAAATATTTCTACAAAAGTTAATAAATATTTCTACAAAAGTTAATAAATATTTCTACAAAAGTTAATAAATATTTCTACAAAAGTACTGAAATATTACAGAATTACAACATTTCATAGAAAAAAAAAAAAACTCCTCGCCAAACACAAGAAACAAAACACTCTTCTCCAAAAGTTGTGAAATCTTAAAATGGCTTGCGCCAAATCCCCACAGGACCGAAACTGCACTTTCAGGTCATCAGTATTAGTACCCTGTTGAAGGATTATAATCTAAACAAAGTCTATCATCCTTCAACAGGGTACTCTTAATTTATGGTTTAATTATTATAAACATAATAACACGAGAAAATATTGTAGAACCGCTAAGTTCAACTAAGGCCGCAAATGGCATCATTCAAACTGAGATTTAACACGCAACCTTTATATAGTTTTCTGTGACTTTACCTTTTAATGTAATTTGTGCTTCAACGACATACTTTTTGGTCATGAACCTTTTTACTTTCCTTACATACATAATGTATAAGGAAAGTATTGTGACGGGGTCGAAAATTCGAAATCGAGTTTTCGACGGGAGAGCACGTTTTAAGCATCCCTGATCACGAATCAAACATTTTTGAAGTGATGTCTGTGTGCGTGTGTGTGTGAAAGTGTGTGTGTGTCAGTGAGCCTGTGGAGACGATAACTGACGAACGAATGGACCGATTCGAACCAAATTTGGTACAAAAATCACAATCCGTAAACACTGGAAGCCTATTGTTTTTAAATGCAATCGAATGTTCAGAACCCCCCTAAATTTTCGAATAAAATTTTGAAAAAATCGTCAAAAAATCAAAACCACTAGTAAAGTTACGCAAATAGACATTTCTTATGTAATTTTTCATTAGAAAACGATTGACATAAATTTTAGAACGCTAACATGAACCGTTCTCGAGATATTGCACATTTTTCAAAAAAATTATTAAAAAGTCATATAAAATGAAAAAAAATATTTCCTATTGAGAAACATGTTCACTTTTCATATGTAATACCATGCGATAAATTGGGTGACATCATTCTCGTAGATCTAGCTCGTTCCATTCATAAAAAAAGATACTTTGAGTAACACTTTTGTATTTGAACGCCAATAGTCATTTTTCTGTTGTAAGAACAACTTATTTCTTCGTCCATAACGCTTGGCGAAATTTTGGCGACAAATTTGGCGGAATGTAGCCAACTTGGCGACTTTTTGAAATGTTGCCAAATTACCGAAAATCTCGCCAAATGGATAAAAATGACGCTAAATCAATGAAAATGACGACTATTTGTCGAAAATTCAATATCTTGGAAAGAATATTAGTATCTACTATAAGAAAAACCTATTTTTTTACTGTAAAAGTAGTAAATTCATTACATTATATAAGGAAAGTCATGTGTTGCCCACATCAGATTTTTTCCTTATTGTATTTGTATTTAGTAATTATTTAAATCTTAAATACCTTGTTTATAAAATAATATAATGTAATTATTGTAAAAACGTAAAAGAATAATATGTAAATTTTGTTTTCCGATTTGGCTTATATGTAAGCATTTGTTGGCAGTGCATTTTTCATTTCGCCACTGATGAAGGGCATGCTGATGAGCGAAAGCGCTTTGGCTTTGTAAACTTATGTACGTCAAGAAAGGTGGTTTTATTAAATGACTTTTTAAACCAATGATGGGTTGTCTTTAATTTTATAGTTTATTAAAATTGACGTGCATCCATTCTAATTAAATGATATAGACATTTTATTTATACATTAGAGTTCGTGGATGTTTTCCCAATTAAAATATATCAAATTTCTTTTTTTGCAGAGAAAATTGATGCCGTCCAGTGTTATCGCCCTCAATAAAGAAGTTTAACTTTGAAACTACTCTTTGACTACATTTATTACCCATTTCTTTGCCGAAAGGAAAAATCAATCAATCTTAACTGTAACCTGTACCCCCTCCCGCGAGAAGAATTACACTACCGCAGGTTATTAGGCAAAGATGAATATTTTGAAAAGATTTCCACCTTGTATTCGCTAAGGATGAATGTTCCATCCCGAGTCCCTTCTGGGCGTAATTAGATAGAATTGGAACAACTAGTAACCCTATGTATAACCTTTGAGGCGAAAAGAACTACTAACTTAACGACAATTATGTATATAAAATTTTAGAGGCAGTGGTATCTTATGCTAAAACTTATCATGACGTGAGCTTTATAAAATCATGGGATTTTGATGTCCAAAATTGTAAACTGTATTCAGATGAAAGTTGTACAAGTAAAACACTTTTCAAAGGAGCATGCTGGTTTTGGGTTTTTGCTTCTTGTTTCTAAGTTTCCTCTTTGATTTATGGTAGGTCTCCTGGATTTGATTTCTTTGTTTCATGAATTGGGTTTGTTTTTGGGGTTCTTGTTTTAAGTGGGGGGGGGGGGGGGATGGCTCGGGTACTTCTAGTCTGTTTTTATTTTTTTTTTCTGGTTTGGCTCTTTCTTTGGTTTTTATTGTTTTTATTGTTGGGGTGATTTTATATCGGTTGAAACTTTTGGTTTTTGCTTCTGTTGGTTCTTAAGGTTTTTATATTAGAACAATGATCTTTGTTTTTGTTTGTTTTTAAGTGTTAGGTATTTTGTATGTGTTTGGGGGGCTATGTCGATTTTTAAGGTTTTACCGTCGAGGTTTAAGGTTTTAAGGGTTTTTTTATTGTCGATTTTTAAGGTTGCTCCGATTTTTCCCTCTTATTTGTTTCAATTTTTTTTTTTGCGGTTATCACTCATTTATATTGGTTTTTGTGGAAAGAAGTGTGTTGAGTTGGATTACTTATTGGACCATATTGGTCCCTTGGAACCTGGCTTAGGAATTTATATTTCTTTTTTCAAGATATAGCCTGTAAATCTATTAATTGGAATTGATGAATTATTAATACCATAAACAAGAAGTCCCTAAAATATAATTGGTATTGGAGTTCTAAAATTCCTAATCTGGTAAATTGGAAAATTCACAATCAGGACAAAATCTCAGAAAACAGGTAAAAACCTATCAGTCCGGGAGCCAAAAGGACTCCACGTATATACCCACACCTCGATTCTACGGGACCAAATTTTATTTTTATATCTTAGGGATGCTAAAAATTTCTTCAGACAAAGAAGCTATGTTATCAGCAGCAATTTCAAAATTTTTAGTTTCAAATAAAAAATAAATAAAAAATTTCTTAATTTGCTCACCCGAGTAATCATATTATGTATATTTTTTTTACGAAGCGAATAAAATCATTTTCAAGCTGCTTAAATGAGCCGTTTTCGAATTTTATACAGTTTTCAGTAATCTTCAAAAATATTAGAGAGGGGTCTTATCTCAAAACAAAGTAAGTTTTTAAACTTTTTTTTTATAGTAGAAATCGAATAAATGGTTATTCAGAATCATATAAATAACAGTTCCCCCGATATCCCATTGTTTTTTAAATATTTGTAGAGTACTTTGTGAGGTCGTGCATCATTCGAAGGCGTTCCAAATACCCCTCTCTTAAATGACAGCGATCGAGAAATATTCACACGTGCCCTTCTATCATATCCTTTGGATGGCATTCTGTTGCATGTCTTGAGAGTTTTGATCGTTTTTAAGATGTTCCCAGAAAAAAATCGATATGCAACAAAAATGGCGGCCGTTTAACTGGCCCGCAACAAAATTTAAAAAAAAAAAATTGATTATTCTTAAATATGCCAGGTAAAGTTATGCCCATTTTTATACAAGGAAATAAATTTGCCGATTTTTAGAATGCTAGTAGCACTATCTATTTTCAAGAAATTCCACATTTACGGACTTTTTAGAACAGAAGTTATGGGATAGAATCCTTCTTAAGCCTTCCGAATATATAAACCGATAAGTCGATCCTTATGGGTCAGTGTTACGGGAAATAGATTCAAGGTAGCTTTCAATATATTTGATTATTTCTCGTATTCCAAGAAATTAGTGGTGATTTACAAGAAATTGGGGATAAAAATCAGGTACAATGCAAGTAAGCATTGAAATGCTACGCAGAAAAAACACTCATTCAGAAAGGGGGAAAAAATGATTAAGGTATTAATACCATTGTTAAGGAAAGTATGGCTGTCCCCCTTGTGGATAAAAAGTAAACTTTGACTTCGAATCAAAAACCGCGAGTAAATAAAAGAAGAAGAAAAAAGGAAACAAAAATTAAAGAGTTGCACCTGTTTTGTTTTGATTGTAGAATGGCGTTTTAAATGGTGAAAATCTAGAATTATGTAATGGTTTTTGGAGGGATGTAGTGGTTTTTTTTTAATAAAACTAATCTGCAGAAAGATGTCTAATCTCATGAGTCCAGAACGTTCTTTTTAGGATGCATTCCTCATAAAGGTGGATTTAATTAAAAGAGTTTATTTTATCGACTGGATAGATTGTCATCATTACGGTGTAGAATCAATATGTGAGGTATATACCGAAATAAGAAGACGAGTTAAAATTTTCCATACTTATACTCGTATTAGATATAGCTCACGTAAAAACCACAAACAACAAGAACATCATTACTTTCGCTAAAATTTATTTTTGCTTCTCCGTGTAGTTGAGCTTTACCTTGCCATATTGAAGCCCATTTCCTCGTATTAAGTTGTAAAATCAACAGAAAACTGCAGTAACCGCCCATTGTTTCGATTTAAATGCTCCATAAATACGACCGACTGGCGGAGGAATTTCGGCGGAAGAAAATAGTCCCCCTTTCCGTGTTATGGAATTAGCGGTGCATGAACAAATGCCTCCGAAGGTGAAAGTGGCTATGTGCCTTCACACTTCAATGCACGCTCGATTTTTTTTTTTTTTTTTTAAGTGTATTTGTTTGGCTTCTTCCATAATTTGAACAATTAGGAATGCTTTACTTACTTATAGAGTTGCTTGGTCGAATATTAGGGCTTTTGTCGTTTTATTTTTATTTAATGAGTATAATGCCCTTTGCTGTCTACAATGTTTTATTTATAGCTGTTTGGGAGATAAAAACCCTGAGATTAGGTATAATTAGCCCCTATAACTTTATACTAGCCTATGCCTTACTAGGCCAGAATTTTTAAATATACGAAGCTACAGTGACCCATAAAGCTGGCAGACATTTTTTTACTGAGATTTTAATATCAATTTATATTGCTGTGGTTATCAACATCTCCAATTCTCTTTTATAGCATTTTATATTTATTTCAAATATTTATTTGCTACAAGTAAACTTTAAAATATGTAGTAAGGCGCCCCAAACGAACTAGGCCTTGGTCCCATCTTCTGTGTGTCAGGCCCCGACTATTATATACGCTGTTGGAGATACATAGGTCATTTAGTTTGATCTGGTGGATGATATATATTCTTTAACACATATAGATAATTTAAGAAACACCCAAAGTGTGATTATTTACTTATGCATTCTAATTCTATCATTTTCACATACATTTGTATACCAATTAATATCAGGGTGACAAAAAAATCTTAAGGTATGGTTTTTTTTTCATGTTTTTTGTATGTTTTTAAAGGTTTAATTTGAAAGTTGTTCTTTGAAAAAATTGTAATTCTTTCAAAAAAAATTATGAGTAGGAAATAGGTCAGTCAAGATACGCATTGAATACATTGAGCTAAATAAAATTAGTACATATTATTTTAATACATTTACAGACATAACGAATTTCAGACTTCTTGTTTCTTATATTGACTATACCACTATACTCGGGGACAACTTAACTTGATTATACAGAACCGGTAAAAAGTCTCAATTCATAACTCTGAATTGCTACAATTGAATTCATCAGCCGCCTTGACTCAAAAGCAAGTTCCAGAGGAGGTGCCATATTTGGCGTGATTATCTTTCAAATACGATTTATGTTTTATTAAGTTTTTATAGCTGTAATATCATTTTATTGAGAATTAACTATTAATTTCTGTTTTAAACAATAATTTAAAAATTATGTAACAAATAAATGTACAAAAAATGATGTGCAAGTGCGAAAACTGTAATTTATTTTGAAGATAATTTGTACATTTTAAAAGTACGCAAAACTTTTATAAAAGCATACATATTGTACACTGCAAATTTAGCTTCAAGTCTGCATTTAATATGAAGCACTTACAGATATGATAAACGTTAAATTGTACATTAAAAATCTTACATAATTAAAATAATTTCTATATTTCGATAAAAGGTTTCTATACACGAGATCTTAAATAATCGACTTCAAAATTTATAAAATCCGAGAAGGAACAAATAAACAAAAAAAGGCGGGAAATTTCGAACACCAAAATAGTTTTTCTATTTCCGGATTTCGACTCAAGGGTTGAAAACAAAAGCAAAAGAGCTCTGTGACTAAGCGTCTGATTGATTGAAAACGTTATGACGTACGTAGGCAATAAAATAAATAAAAATATACTAAAATTAAATCTGGGAAGCAATTAATTTCACAATATATATATATTCAGTATTTTCACATTTTATTAAAATTTCATTCATATTTTATTCTTTCTGCCATACGTTTGTGACCTTTCAGGAATTATTTTTTATGGCGGAAGGATTTAACTTGCGGTATAAACGCGTATAATCAATTTATACTGTCCCTAAGTATATCCCTTCTATGATTAATTATTATTTCTCCATGAAAAAATAATACGATTAAAATTTATATTTCAATTTGTGTTCTATCAAATTCTAATTTCTTACATAATGTAATTATATAATAATTGTCTAACGTGTTTCTGTCTTTCCAGACACCCACCCACCACCACCACCACAGAAGCCTTCACTGATATAAGTGGCTGAATCTTTGCACACTTATAGTACAGTCCTTGAAATAGAATCTAACGGAGTCTGATTTTCCATTTCTCCCCTGGGGGCGACAAAATGAGGAAGTCTAAAAAACTTTTCAGGCCATCCTCCTCCCCCCCCCCAGAAGCCCCTCGGTGACCTTGATAGTGGAAAATATGCACACTTACAGTATCGTCCAAGGAATAGAACAAAAAGGAGACCCAGGAGATAGATTTCAGTATGTCGATGCACAGAATTTAGGCAAAAATAAAGCGGTTTTAGGACGAATACAACAGTCAATATGAATTAAAAAGAACTTTAAAAATCCCGATTTTGAGACAAGATGGATGCCATATCTTATTTTGAAGTGGGTCACGTGATCGCTTCATATCATGGTCACGTGATCTCTTCATATCATGGTCACGTGATCGCTTCATATCATGGTCACGTGATCGCTTCATATAAGAGGTGTCATTATTATTTTAATTTTTATTTAAAAAATTACTGAATATATTTCGCTGAATTTTTTTATATATTTTATGGAACAATTTGAATATTACCTACAATTTTCGAAGCAATTTGTGAATTTTAAATCCGCTTAAAAAATGTTTGAAAAATTAGGTCCCATAGGATTCAATGTATTTCATTTTTTCAACCCAGGTTCAATCCAAAACTAATTGGGTGATATTATTCATTTATATTCCCATAGGTCCTACAGACCGTCTGAACAACATACTAAAATTTCATTTTGATTAAGTCATTTTTACAGCAGTTATCGTGCTAACGGACAGACAGACAGACAGAATGAACAAAGTCATAGACACTTTTCAACTTTGTTGTAAAGTGTTAAAAAAGTTTATTATTTGTATGTTATTATTTTATTATTTGTATGTAACTTAAATATATGAAAGACAACAACTTACCAAATTTGGACTTTCTACCTGCTCTAGTTATCGGGGGGGAAAATGAATACATTCCTATGATGGAGCCAAGACGGGCTATTCTGATACAATTCAAAATCCAAAGAATTAAAATGTACCACAAAAGACAACGACATACCGAATTTCATGTTACTGTGATAAATTGCATCTGATTAGTTACGGTCTTAAAATTTTGAATCACGCTGATAAATAATCCCTTAATCAAATTAAGTAAAATTTTGTAATAATACAAAGAGAAAAGCGGTAATATTTTCTTTAACGAGCTTTTCCTATCAAAATATAAAAATCTGATGTGGGCAGCACATGACTTTCTCTGCAGACTTATTATCCACGTTATCTTTATTTTAATTAAATTTAATTCACTTTTAATTCAATTTTGTTCCCATTTTGGTAACTGGACTTATTTTCAAAGGTGACGTGGAGAAAATATGAAAAAACTAAAATATCTCGAGAACAGCTAGCCCTAGTGCAATGGGGTTGGTCTTATTCCTTTCATCGTTAAAAATTACGTATAAAACAAGCATTTAATGGATATATTTGAGCATACGTATGGTTCTTGTTTTATATTTTGACGATTTTTGCGATTTTTTTTGGCCATTTTGCAAAAAAAGGCAGTTTATTTTTTTTCGAATCGTAACAAAATCTAATCAGCACCAGGGTAACCCACAAAAGACTTATCTGCCAAATTTTGTGAAATTCGGTCCATTAGTTCTTAAGCTAGAGTGGATACAGGCTTTTGCGGGCCATTTCGCAAAAAAAGGCGGGTCCTTTTATCCCGAGTCATACCCAAAACTAATCAGCAGCAGATTCGCCCACAAGTGACTTACCTACCAAATTTTATGAAATTCGGTCAATTAGTTTTTTAGTTATAGTGGATACAAAATCTGCACAGACACACACACAGACGTCAGGCTAAAAATAGTTTTTTCGTATTCTAGAAGTCTCGAAACGCGTAGATCCGTCGAAAACTCGAGTTGCGATTTTCGGCATGATTCCAATACTTTCCCTATACATTACCATGTATTGCAGGGAAAGTAAAAAAAATTCAGGGGGGGTGGGAATATAGTTTATCAAAAGGGACTGACATATCTCGAGAATGACTTATCCTATCCTAAAGTAATAGGGTTGGGAGTTTTATTCATTTATTTTTTTCGCTAAAAATTACGCGTAAAACAAGCATTTTCATCAATACATTTCAGCATATTTTCTCTTTTATATCCGAATTTTATGGATGTTTTCAGGATATTTAATAAAAAAAGACCCAATATATTTTTTAAAATCATGCCAAAATCTAATCAGTACAAAGGTAATCCATAAGTGACTTAACTGTCAAATTTTATGAAATTTCGTCAAGAAGTTTAAGTTAAGAGTAGAATCATACATTTCGCTGACAGACCTAACACGCAGACGTCACACATTCAATATGCGTATCCGTGTTCTAGAGAGTCTATAAATGTGTAGATCTGTCATAAACTCGATATACAATTTTTGACCCTATGCTAATATTTTCCCTATACATTACCATGTAAAATAAGAATTACTGTCATCACAAATGTTTAACTGTATCATTGAATGCTACACAATCAATCGTCAGTAATTTCGTCTGACATATCTGTCGTCGAGCAAATATGTCAGAATTCATCATATCAAATATTTTTTTTTTCTTTTTGCGATGTGTCATTTCGTTTATTGTCAACATCGAGTTCAAAAACCTTTTTTCCCAGTAATTATGAAGTAACCGCAAGTAATTTAACGTGGTATGCACGTGGTATTCTAACGTCTATCCCTTACATGGTATGCCATGTAAGGGATAGGCGTTAGAATACCACAAATATTCATCTATTTTTACTTTCTCTGCAATACATGGTAATGTATAGGGAAAGTATTGGAATCATGCCGAAAATCGCAACTCGAGTTTTCGACGGATGTACACGTTTCGAGACCTCTAGAATACGAAAAAACTATTTTTAACGTGACGTGTGTGTGCGTGTGCGTCTGTCTGTCTGTGCAATGTATGTATCCACTCTAACTCAAAAACTAATGGACCGAATTTCATAAAATTTGGTAGGTAAGTCACTTGGGTGTGACCCTGGTGCTGATTAGTTTTTAGTACGATTCGGGATAAAAGAACCCGCCTGTTTTAGAGAACTGGCTCGCAAAAATTGCCGTATCCACTCTAGCTAAAAGAAATAACTGACCCAATTTCACAAAATTTGGTAGAAAATTCACTTGTGTGATAAGTTACCCTGGTGCTGATTAGATTTTTCTACGATTCGGAAAAAGTGAACCTGCCTATTTTTGCGAAATGGTTCGCAAAAATGGTCAAAATTTAAAATACAAGATTACGAAGCTCAGATGTATCCATTAAATTCTTGTTCTGTACATACTTTTTGACGATGAAACGAATAAGACCAACCCCATTACTCTAGGACTTGCCGTTCACGATATCTTTTAAATTTTCGCATCTACATCGCCTTTGAAAATTTGTCCCGGTACCCCAATGGAAACGAAAATTGAATAGAAAATACAAATTCAGTGTCATTTCAAATATTGATGCGCGTTATTCTGTGAAATTGAACTCAATTTAATGAATTATTAAAGAAACGCAGAGAAAGTGAATTTGATTGAGCCTGTAGGGAAAGTCATGTGCCGCCCATATCAGATTTTCTCATTTACTTTCCGAATGGCATCCAATGCCAACGGGATTTTTGCCAATAACTTGTGAAAATATTATCATGTGCAAAAGCTAACCTTTACATTATTAAAAAAAAAAAAAGAAAGGAAATCTCATGTACGTAGCACAAGATCTTCCCTACATAATGCGATGACTTTGCTTCGTTCACCAGCGAAATTACATACAAGATCCACAGCACAATCTTTTGAGCATAGATTTAACAAGACATATATTGAAACTGGGCAATTTTGGAAACTTATTAGTCCAAACAGAGTGACTTTATTCCCGTGCAAAATCCTCATCCAAATGCAATTGACATTTAATTAATACCCCGTGATATAATGACCATTAAAGAATTCTTTGGCGTCAAAACATAAAACTATTACAAAAGTACCTTCAATATCGAACAAACTAGCTTATGTTAACAGAGTTTTTGCATGATATTACGTATGCAAAGTGAATCCATTGGGTGATACTAACTACTTTATATATATATATATATATATATATAAATTTATTTCAAAAACGTGCAATATTTCGAGAAAAAAATTTACATTTGAAATAATCATTTATTTATCAATAGCAAAAATATTGATTTTTAAAAGATTTTTTCCAAAAATTCATTCGAAACTTGGAAGGGAGGGATCTTTCGAACATACGATCGCATTTAAAATCAATAGGGTTCGAGAATTCACATATTATAATAATCGTACCAAATTCTTTTTAAAATGCTTCGTTCCTTAAAGATATCACATCCACATACTAACATACATGCATACACACTAACATACATACATACACACATACTAATATATACACACACACTAACATACATACATACACACATACTAATATATACACACACACTAACATATATACACACAGAGACATCACATCAAAATCATTCGATTCGAGTTCCGAGATGCTTGCAACGAGCTCCTCCGTCGAAAACTGGAATTCGAATTTTCGATCCAGTTACAATACTTTCCCTATGTATGTAGGGGAAGTAATAAAACAAAAGTTATACACACTCACATACATTAATATGCATGCACACATATACACAGACATCACCTCAAAAACGTTCAATTCGAGTTCGAGGATGCTTAAAACTGTTCTCTTCCCGTCGAAAACTCGCATTCAAATTTTCAACCCCGTCGCAATACAATACAAATTTTTCTATGTACGCAAGGAATAATAAAGGTCGAACAAGTATTGTACATTGTTTAAATATATGTAGTCGTTATCATATCAGTACATTTGAGATATTAATAGAAAAGATAAAATATTATTTCAAGAGAGATAGCATTATCTATTGATGCAAAATACAGCTCGTTTCTAAGCATAGTATTAGTAGCCATGTAATTTAATGGCAGTAGAAAGTCAACAGGAAAACCCAGTTTTGAACGCATTACAAGCGTGTAAGTGCAGCATTCTACTGCGTTTTGAATTTTACACTTTTTCAATATATAATTTTGAAAAACTTATTGGCCATGCGTCCAAAATCTAGGCTAATTCGAGATGCAAATCTAAACCGCATATCAAATTAAAAGTATATATTTACTTAGTAGTACACTTCTTTTTTAACCGAAACATGGTTTCTTTTTCCGTTCTCATATTATTGTAAAAAAAAACAGTGATGTCATTTTTTTTTTTCGAAAATTTTTTGAATTCGTGATTTTAACGGATAAGCTTGTTTAAATACCTCCTGAACCCATTTCGAACACTTTCGGAAATGATCTCTCTATGTGTGTGTGGTCACGATAGCTCAAGAACAAATACTGTTATAAAATTTTATATGTAACTGCATTCTGTAAAAAATAGAACTAGAACTTTTAGTAGTTCCATAAATTAAAAAAAAAAATCAAAATATTCAAATTTCAATATGTTCATAACATTAATTTCTATAGAAAACAATAATAATTCTCGAAACAATGACGGTAGTATACAGTATATGGAGGGATTAATAAATTTAAATTATACGCTATGGATGTTAATGATATCGCAATAGATATTTTTCTAACATAAATAAACAGGATGCATCCATCCACAAACGTCACTAAGCTGTTGCCAACTTGAAAAAAGAAATCAAATTTTCAAAAAATGTTATAAAATATTTTATAAAAATAAATTGGGAATTAAATCTAAAAAAGAGGCATTTTTCTTTCATTCTGATGATGATTGTGATATAAGTAGAACTAAACACTATAGATTATGAATGTAAGACACGCTTCAGATATATGTTCTTGTGAGATTTTACAGCATTTTGCCTCTAAATGGCAACATTTACGCATGGTTTAAAAAAATGAAATCATTACCACATGAATACAAAGATGGATATATTTAATGAGAAGCAGCATTATCTATTTATGTCTAAAAAGAAAGAAAATTCGTTTCTCTTTTAGACATAGTGATTATTAAAGAATTCTATATTTTCCCCTCTTCTATTATTAGATAATTCGCCCGTTAAAACAGACGAAATGTGCTTATACTCAGAATAAAGCTATATATTTCAAAATTTAATAATTTGGCAAAATCAATGTAAAGTAGTTAATGGAATAACAGGTTTCTATTTTTAAAAAAATATGGTCACGTTATCAGGTTCCCCCTTCCTAAAATTCTTAATGTAAATACAGGACTCTTCACAGAAATTCACAAAAGTAAAGGATCCAAACAAATTTTGAAAATCACACCTTTAACATTAACGCTCAGGCCTTTGGATTCATAGGTACCGGATTTTAATCCTGGCTACTAAGAGGGAGGGGTGCTATGAGTATGTAAGTATACACATAGAAATGTAGGTCTCAGTTAATTTAGGCAATGAGTGCTTGTAACGACAGTAGTCTACCAAAACAATCCAATCCTATCTTGAAAAATAAACCTTCTCAAAATTCCAAATGTAAAAAAGGACCACACAATGTTAAAAATGTATCTCGTAAAAAAGTAAAGCCTCGTAAGAATAAAGTATTTTTACAAGTTCCATCAATAATTTTAAAAAAATTCATAAAATATAAATGCTTAAACGTCTGTTCACTTACAAAAATTACTATATGCAAACAAAGCTTGTTATTTTTCGAAAAGTTTTTAACAATTTGAATTTTATAGCAAAAACTATTTTCTAAAATTAATTTATCACAAAACTGGAAGTGTTTTTGCCGTGGAAACACGTGAATTACACGTAAACAGACATCTGATCAAAATAAACTTATTGGAAATATTACAGAAAAAGGTAATTACAAAATAAACAACTCACCCTTTCTCTGTTTCCATAGATACCAGATGAAAGCCGTAGCTAATCCTCCCATGACAAGAGTAACCACCACAGTTGCAATAACAATTCCGGCAACACTGCCGGACGTGTAACATCCCGGATCATCAGCCCGAACTTCCAATGTGCATTCGAACAGCACCAAAAACACAATGAAAAACACAAAACGCAGCGATGACATGACAAGCAACACAAAAAAGAAAACAGAACTTCAAAATATCGTCTGCTAAAATAATCCACAACCGTATCACTGAATATTGATATTAGTAATCATCAAGCTGTGAAACATATTTGTTATTTAAATTACAATTATTTAAGTAGACAAATATATCGAATTAAAACACAGTATACGTTTACGTCATGGATCGAAGAGAAATTCTAAATCAGTTCGCGGATATCCAAACGAGAAAAAAGGTTTGTTTACAGCGGCACGTGCGAAAACCGTCTGCTAGATTTTGAATTCCCTGCCGAGATTGCTACGATGATAGAACTTTGCTATTTCTCCCAGGGTTGCCATGTTATCGTGCAAGGGAAAGCGCGTTCCGCTGCGTTTGGCGACTGCCGAAGAGTAAGATGCAACAGGTGTTTGGGCTGTGCTGTAAAACAACTTTTACAGGCAGAGGAAATTGGGCGGAGTTGAATTAACGCTGTCTGTGAATTAATGTTATTTTAAAATACAAATTTTTTAAATGCACGAGATAACTTTGAAATTATTTTACGACGTGTTAGGCATGAAAATTTATTTCTATCTAATAACGTAACTTACTCCAGTGTATTACCATGCAGCGCAGTGGTATTCCATCTTTTTATATTTATTTATCTCTCAAAAATCATTTATGCACTCATAAATGAATCGTACGTACAATTAATTTTTAGAATGATTTGCACTGTACGATTACTATAAATTCTTACAAAAAATTAAAGTATATTAAATAATACACACAAAAAAGTTTGTCTGTCCCACTTGTTAACAAATATGGCGCCCTTGGCGACAAACTTAGCAACTTTTGGAAAAATTGAGTAAAATTGAAAAAAACACTAAATTGGCGGAAATATAATAAGTTGAAAATCCAATGACTCAGGAAATGTACACAATTATTTAAGTTTGATGCGCCTTTGATTACTATAAGTCGTTGAAATAAGTTGATAATAAATCACTCTCAATTAAAATAACATTTATTCTACTTATTAAAGACAAAATTATTCATCGCTTCTAATTGATTTCGAGATAGCTTTTAGACGTAAGTTAACATACTTATTAACACTTTACAACAAAGTTGAAAAGTGTTTATGACTTTGTTCATTCTGTCTGTCTGTCCGTTAGCATGATAACTGCCGTAAAAATGACTTAATCAAAATGAAATTTTAGTATGTTGTTCAGACGGTCTGTAGGACCTATGGGAATATAAATGAATAATATCATCCAATTAGTTTTGGATTGAACCCGGTTTGAAAAAAATGAAATACATTGAGCCTTATGGGACCTAATTTTTCAAACATTTTTTAAGCGGATTTAAAATTCACAAATTGCTTCAAAAATTGTAGGTAATATTCAAATTGTTCCATAAAATATATAAAAAAATTCAGCGAAATATATTCAGTAGTTTTTTAAATAAAAATTAAAATAATAATTACACCTCTTATATGAAGCGATCACGTGACCATGATATGAAAAGATCGCATGACCCACTTCAAAATGATATATGGCATCCATCTTGTCTCAAAATCGTGATTTTTTAAGTTCTTTTTAATTCATATTGAGTGTTGTATCCGTCCTAAAACCACTTTATTTTTGCTTAAATTCTGTGCATCTACATACTGAAACAACGCAATTACAATATATTTAAGTTTAAATGATCATCCAAATTTGATTATTTATACAACGAAGCCTATTTTTCACTTATGTAAAATGTAAACAGCAAAATATGTAGAATGAGTTGTATTAGAATTGCTGTATTTCTTTAACACAAAATAATTTAGGTCATAGAGTCTGCATAGCTGATATGAATGAAATATTCATTGATTTTACAAAGAGAAGGACGATTTTTTTCGATGAAGTTTTAAGCATAGAGTTTAATTACTTGTAGCTCCATGGTCTTAATTTTTAAATAAAATAAATTATTATAGTATCGTCATGAATGAAATGAATGGGAAAAAGTTATGAATGAAATGCTGTTTTTATAAAGAGATCCAGGCGTGTTATTTTTTCTATGACGTCATTTAAATGAATTTCATTTGTTTTCGATGAAGTTTCCAAATATAATTAATTATTGTAGTATCATGATAATTTTAAAAATATCACCCGGGAATGTATCGCACCTTAGAGATGTTTAAACCAGGCAATTTATATTTCAATACCGTTCTTTGAATGAAGTTCATTTTTTTCGATGAAGTTTAAAGTGTTCAAATATAATAAATTAATGTATAGTATTGTGATAATTTTTAAAAATATTACCGAGGAATGTACCGCATTTTAGAGATGTTTATATAAAATTGGGACGTCAGAGGGTGGGCTGACTCCTTGTTATCCTAGATAATGCTAAAAGTTTTCCGTGCTCAGAGTGGTAAAATTAAATATATATACGCCTGTAATTAAATGAAATTTCTAAAGAAAATCATATTCAAAATCACTAAGGGGTGGGGAGTGATTGCCTCTTCTAGACTGGTCAGCCTTTTGAAAAATATTAATTATATAGTTACATACTTTTTACATTCTAACACTAGTATCATTACCCGAACTGATAAATTACATTACATTATACTCATTAATTATTATTAATTATATTATTATTAAAAATTAATAAAATTGAAAAAGTACCTTTATACACTTTTCCTGACACTCCCCCCCCCCCCCATAAAAATGTCCTGGATATGCGTTTGAACACAGGTGGAACACTCACTTATTCTAATCAATATTATTAATTATTATACGACCTTGTAACGAAGCATAAATACTAAATTATCTCCGAACAAAACGCAATAATTTACGACACACTAGCCCCCCCCCCCCCCCAACAAAATGCTCCTCGCCCACGAACAATAAAATTCACCCTATTTTGTATTAATAACATTACATTAATAATTCTTGTCATACGGTAAATCCATGATCCAATATTTCGGAGGTGCGATCTGGGGTTAAAGTTTTTATTTTGGGGAAGCAGCCCTAGATACCAGCTGCACTCAAAAATAGTATGTGAGGATGGCTTTTGGAGATCGCATTTTACCGAAATATGCAACTTTGTCCGAGACGAACTAGATCATAGAAGTTGCGAGCCTTTTGAATTAGCACTATAAAAGATATCAGTTTGCTGAGGATTGCAGAAAGGTTATTTGACCGAGGGGTTTAAAAAGCCAATGATGTTGCTTTCGGGTCAAGGGGTTACGCCCCAAAACCTAATGAGAGGGTTTCCAGGGTTTGAGAGGCGTGTTTTTAAATCTCGGAGAGAGAGACTTTAAAAATTGGAAAAGAGATGAAGGGGAAAGAATTGTCTCTGGAGTTGAAAGAAAAAGGCATCTTTTTTTTCCGTTCCTCCCGGCTCCTGTAGGAAAGAAGGAAAGACACGAGACGGAACACCAAAGATGTCTGTGAGTTACCCTTTTGGGGCCTTTCCATAATATGTATACTGTGTTTTCTCTCTCTCCGATTTATTGTCTTTAAAATAACGTTAGGCAAGTTAATTTTAATTTGCGGTGCCACCATCCATTCCAATTTAGTCTGTAAGACTCTTTACAATTGATTCTAAATTGTTTTCAATCCATTATAATTATATGAAGAAGTAAAGTTTAATGAAGAAGTAATGTTTAAATTAATAATTGTAAATATATATATAATATTTTGTAAATAAATTTATGTATGTGTTATATGTAATGTACGAACGGCCTTGCTTTTTTTCCTGCAGCTCTCTTACCGGGAGTGTCCTACAAGAGGGAGTTACCTTAGGACAATTCCCACAAATCAAAAGGAATTATTAAAAAAATTACAAAATTGCACTTCACTTTTGGAGATATTGATTTTTCGTCAGTTTGGCGACATTTTTTGAAACTCCTTATGTGGACGATATGCAGGCAAAATTTTCCTCAATGTTTCTAAATTGTCGCCAAATGCGTCGTCAAGTCGGACATACCGACAGACAGACGTACTTTTCATATATAGTATTTTTACTTTCCCTGCAATACCTGGTAATGTATAGGGAAAGTATTGGGATCATGCCGAAAATCGCAACTCGAGTTTTCGACGGTTCTACACGTTTCGGAACCTCTAGAACACGAAAACACCATTTTTAGCGTGACGTATGTGTGTGTGTGTGTGTGTGTCTGTCTGTCTGTCTGTGCAATGTATGTATCCACTCTAACTATTAGGCCGAATTTCATAAAATTTAGTAGGCGAGTCACTTGTGTGTGACCCTGGTGCTAATTAGTTTTTGGTAAGATTCGGAAAAAACAACGTGCCATTTTTTTGCGAATTGATTTGCAAAAATTGCTTGTATCCACTTAAGCTGAAAAACTAATAGATCAAATTTTACAAAATTTAGTAGATAAGTATTCACTTGTGGATGACCCTGGTGCGGATTAGATTTTGGTACAATTCGGAAACAAGTAACCTACCTTTTTTTGCGATATGGCCCGCAAAAATTGTCAAAATCTAAAATAAAATACTACGTATGCTCAAATATATCCATTAAATGCTTGTTTTATACATAATTTTTAACAATGAAAAGAATAAGACCAACCCCATTACACTAGGGCTAGCCGTTCTCGAGATATTTTAGTTTTTTCGCATTTACGCTGCGCCACCGTTGATAAAATGTCCAGTTGTCAACTGAATTAAAAATGCCAATTCAGTGTCATTTTAAATAATTGTGGACGTTATTTTGTGCAATTAAACCGTTGTGCAAGCTGTTCTCGAGATATTTTAGTTTTTTCACATTTTTGCTATGCTGATTTTGAGCCCATGATTTATGCGTGTTATTTAGTGCAATTAAACTAAATTCAATGAATTATCAATGAAATAAAGATACAATGAATTTGAGTCTGCAGTAAAAGTCATGTGCTGCTGACATCATATTTTTACTTTCCCTGTAATACATGGTAATGTATAGGGAAAGTAATGGAATCATGTCGAAAATCGCAACTGGAGTTTTCGACGGATCTACACGTTTTGGGACCTCTAGAACACGAAAACACTATTTTTAGCGTGACGTCTATGTGTTGCGTATGTCTGTCTGATTGTCTGTCTGTAAGTCACTTGAGTGTGATCGTGGTGCTGATTAGTTTTTGGTACAAACAACCCATCATTTTTTTTTTTTTTTTTGCGAAATGGCCCGCAAAAATCGTCTGTATCCACTCTAGCTGAAAAACTAATTGATTAATTTTTTCAAATTTTGGTAGATAAGTCACTTGTAGGATACTCTGGTGCTGATTAGATTTTAATACGTTTCAGAAAAGAACAACCTGCCTTTTTTTTACGAAATGGCCAGCAAAATTCGCCAAAATCTAAAATAAAAAACTATACGTATGCTCAAATGTATCAATTAAATACTTGTTTTTTACGTAATTTTTGGCAAGGAAAAGAATAAGATCAATTCCATTATTCTAGGACTAACCGTTCTCGAGATATTTCAGTTTTTTTGCATTTTTGTTGCGCCGTCTTTTAAAAAATGTCCAATTACCAAATAAAAACAGAAATTGAATTAAAAGTGCAAATTTAGTGTTATTTTGTGCAATTAAACTCAATTTAATGAATTATTAAAGAAATAAAGAAAAAATGAATTTGAGTCTACAGAGAAAGTCATGTGCTGCCCACATCAGATTTTTAAATCTAGTTTAAATATTAAATTTATGTTTTAAATATTGTCTTTTATAGTAATTATAATGAACCCCCAACAGACTCAGATTTTTCTTTGTTTAGAAACATTTTTGGCTATGATGGAGAAGTTGGAATTCTTTCGTTAAATATTTGATCTTGCAATTTCCAAATCTGGTGGCATGTTCACATTTCAGTACATTTAAAAAATTTTAATGAAATATTTAAATCAGCTATGAGAGATTTAAAAGCAAGGGTTAGATATGCAGTATATTTAATAAGAGATGCTTTTCATGTAAAACATTGTAAAAGAAACTGCGTCATATTTACAAAGCCATTAAATATAATAAAGAAAACAATAGCGTAGCGGAAAGAAAGCCCCCCCCCCCCCCGCACACTTTTAAAATAAAACTTATTGACGTCACTCAACTATATGAAGCCGCCATTACACAATTATTCTATTGTTATAAGGCATAGTGAAATCATAAGGACACCGATTGAAAGTAGAGTCCAATGACGCAACTAGTATTAAGCGTGGGTATTAAGTTTCTAGTATTAAGTGTGGCGTAACTAGTATTAAGCGTGGGTACTAAATGTCTAGTATTAAGCGTAGCGTAACTAGTATTAAGCGTGGGTATTAAGTGTCTAGTATTAAGTGTAGCGTAATTAGCATTAAGCGTCGGTATTAAGTTTCTAGTATTAAGCGTTGAAGACCCAGAACACACGACCAGCCCGAAGGCTTATGGTAGCTAATTGTGTGGCCGGTCTAGTATTAAGCGTAGCGTAACTAGTAGTAAGTGTTTAATATTAAGCGTAGCGTAAGTACTATTAAGCACGGCGTAAGCGTAACTAGTATTAAGCGTGGGTATTAAGTTTCCAGTATTAAGTGTTGCGTAACTAGCATTAAGCGTGGGTATTAAGTTTCTAGTATTAAGCGTGGGGTAACTAGCATTAAGTGTCTAATATTAAGCTTAGCGTAAGTATTATTAAGCACGGCGTAAGCGTAACTAGTATTAAGCGTGGGTATTAAGTTTCTAGTATTAAGTGTTGAAAACTCAGACCACACGACATACCCGAAGGCTTACTGTTGCTAAGTGTGTAGCCGGCTAGTATTAAGTGTTGCGTAACTAGCAATAAGCGTGGTTATTAATAAGTTTCTAGTATTAAGCGTGGCGTAACTAGTAGTAAGTGTCTAATATTAAGCGTAGCGTAAGTACTATTAAGCACGGCGGAAGCGTAACTAGTATTAAGCGTGGGTATTAAGTTTCTAGTATTAAGTGTTGTTGTTGAAACCCAGACCATCCGACCTACCAGAAAGGTTATTAAGTGTGGCGTAACTAGCATTAAACGTGGGTATTAAGTTTCTAGTATTAAGCGTGGGGTAACTAGTATTAAGTGTCTAATATTAAGCGTAGCGTAAGTATTATTAAGCACGGCGTAAGCGTAACTAGTATTAAGCGTGGGTATTAAGTTTCTAGTATTAAGTGTTGAAAACCCAGACCACACGACATACCCGAAGGCTTACTGTTGCTAAGTGTGTAGCCGGCTAGTATTACGTGTTGCGTAACTAGCATTAAGCGTGGTTATTAAGTTTCTAGTATTAAACGTGGCGTAACTAGTAGTAAGTGTCTAATATTAAGCGTAGCGTAAGTACTATTAAGCACGACGGAAGCGTAACTAGTATTAAGCGTGGGTATTAAATTTCTAGTATTAAGTGTTGTTGTTGAAACCCAGACCGTCCGACCTACCAGAAAGGTTATTAAGTGTGGCGTAACTAGCATTAAGCGTGGGTATTAAGTTTCTAGTATTAAGCGTGGGGTAACTAGTATTAAGTGTCTAATATTAAGCGTAGCGTAAGTATTATTAAGCACGGCGTAAGCGTAACTAGTGTTAAGCGTGGGTATTAAGTTTCTAGTATTAAGTGTTGTTGTTGAAACCCAGACCGTCCGACCTACCAGAAAGGTTATTAAGTGTGGCGTAACTAGCATTAAGCGTGGGTATTAAGTTTCTAGTATTAAGCGTGGGGTAACTAGTATTAAGTGCCTAATATTAAGCGTAGCGTAAGTATTATTAAGCACGGCGTAAGCGTAACTAGTATTAAGCGTGGGTATTAAGTTTCTAGTATTAAGTGTTGAAAACCCAGACCACGCGACATACCCGAAGGCTTACTGTTGTTAAGTGTGTAGCCGACTAGTATTAAGTGTTGCGTAACTAGCATTAAGCGTGGTTATTAAGTTTCTAGTATTAAGCGTTGCGTAACTAGTAGTAAGTGTCTAATATTAAGCGTAGCGTAAGTACTATTAAGCACGGCGGAAGCGTAACTAGTGTTAAGCGTGGGTATTAAATTTCTAGTATTAAGTGTTGTTGTTGAAACCCAGACCGTCCGACCTACCAGAAAGGTTATTAAGTGTTGAAGGCCCAGACCACACGACCAACCCAGGGGGTTTATGGTAACAAGTTGTGTGGCCGGGAAAGCTGGTTATTAAGTGTGGCTAGAAGTGTGGCGTAACTAGCATTAAGCGTGTGTATTAAGTTTCTAGTATTAAGCGTGGGGTAACTAGTATTAAGTGTCTAATATTAAGCGTAGCGTAAGTATTATTAAGCACGGCGGAAGCGTAACTAGTATTAAGCGTGGGTATTATGTTTCTAGTATTAAGTGTTGTTGTTGAAACCCAGACCGTCCGACCTACCAGAAAGGTTATTAAGTGTGGCGTAACTAGCATTAAGCGTGGGTATTAAGTTTCTAGTATTAAGCGTGGGGTAACTAGTATTAAGTGTCTAATATTAAGCGTAGCGTAAGTATTATTAAGCACGGCGGAAGCGTAACTAGTATTAAGCGTGGGTATTAAGTTTCTAGTATTAAGTGTTGAAAACCCAGACCACACGACATACCCGAAGGCTTACTGTTGCTAAGTGTGTAGCCGGCTAGTATTAAGTGTTGCGTAACTAGCATTAAGCGTGGTTATTAAGTTTCTAGTATTAAGCGTGGCGTAACTAGTAGTAAGTGTGTAATATTAAGCGTAGCGTACGTACTATTAAGCACGGCGGAAGCGTAACTAGTGTTAAACGTGGGTATTAAGTTTCTAGTATTAAGTGTTGTTGTTGAAACCCAGACCGTCCGACCTACCAGAAAGGTTATTAAGTGTGGCGTAACTAGCATTAAGCGTGGGTATTAAGTTTCTAGTATTAAGCGTGGGGTAACTAGTATTAAGTGTCTAATATTAAGCGTAGCGTAAGTATTATTAAGCACGGCGTAAGCGTAACTAGTATTAAGCGTGGGTATTAAGTTTCTAGTATTAAGTGTTGAAAACCCAGACCACACGACATACCCGAAGGCTTACTGTTGCTAAGTGTGTAGCCAACTAGTATTAAGTGTTGCGTAACTAGCATTAAGCGTGGTTATTAAGTTTCTAGTATTAAGCGTGGCGTAACTAGTATTAAGTGTCTAATATTAAGCGTAGCGTAAGTATTATTAAGCACGGCGTAAGCGTAACTAGTGTTAAGCGTGGGTATTAAGTTTCTAGTATTAAGTGTTGTTGTTGAAACCCAGACCGTCCGACCTACCAGAAAGGTTATTAAGTGTGGCGTAACTAGCATTAAGCGTGGGTATTAAGTTTCTAGTATTAAGCGTGGGGTAACTAGTATTAAGTGCCTAATATTAAGCGTAGCGTAAGTATTATTAAGCACGGCGTAAGCGTAACTAGTATTAAGCGTGGGTATTAAGTTTCTAGTATTAAGTGTTGAAAACCCAGACCACGCGACATACCCGAAGGCTTACTGTTGTTAAGTGTGTAGCCGACTAGTATTAAGTGTTGCGTAACTAGCATTAAGCGTGGTTATTAAGTTTCTAGTATTAAGCGTTGCGTAACTAGTAGTAAGTGTCTAATATTAAGCGTAGCGTACGTACTATTAAGCACGGCGGAAGCGTAACTAGTGTTAAACGTGGGTATTAAGTTTCTAGTATTAAGTGTTGTTGTTGAAACCCAGACCGTCCGACCTACCAGAAAGGTTATTAAGTGTGGCGTAACTAGCATTAAGCGTGGGTATTAAGTTTCTAGTATTAAGCGTGGGGTAACTAGTATTAAGTGTCTAATATTAAGCGTAGCGTAAGTATTATTAAGCACGGCGTAAGCGTAACTAGTGTTAAGCGTGGGTATTAAGTTTCTAGTATTAAGTGTTGTTGTTGAAACCCAGACCGTCCGACCTACCAGAAAGGTTATTAAGTGTGGCGTAACTAGCATTAAGCGTGGGTATTAAGTTTCTAGTATTAAGCGTGGGGTAACTAGTATTAAGTGCCTAATATTAAGCGTAGCGTAAGTATTATTAAGCACGGCGTAAGCGTAACTAGTATTAAGCGTGGGTATTAAGTTTCTAGTATTAAGTGTTGAAAACCCAGACCACGCGACATACCCGAAGGCTTACTGTTGTTAAGTGTGTAGCCGACTAGTATTAAGTGTTGCGTAACTAGCATTAAGCGTGGTTATTAAGTTTCTAGTATTAAGCGTTGCGTAACTAGTAGTAAGTGTCTAATATTAAGCGTAGCGTAAGTACTATTAAGCACGGCGGAAGCGTAACTAGTGTTAAGCGTGGGTATTAAATTTCTAGTATTAAGTGTTGTTGTTGAAACCCAGACCGTCCGACCTACCAGAAAGGTTATTAAGTGTGGCGTAACTAGCATTAAGCGTGTGTATTAAGTTTCTAGTATTAAGCGTGGGGTAACTAGTATTAAGTGTCTAATATTAAGCGTAGCGTAAGTATTATTAAGCACGGCGGAAGCGTAACTAGTATTAAGCGTGGGTATTATGTTTCTAGTATTAAGTGTTGTTGTTGAAACCCAGACCGTCCGACCTACCAGAAAGGTTATTAAGTGTGGCGTAACTAGCATTAAGCGTGGGTATTAAGTTTCTAGTATTAAGCGTGGGGTAACTAGTATTAAGTGTCTAATATTAAGCGTAGCGTAAGTATTATTAAGCACGGCGGAAGCGTAACTAGTATTAAGCGTGGGTATTAAGTTTCTAGTATTAAGTGTTGAAAACCCAGACCACACGACATACCCGAAGGCTTACTGTTGCTAAGTGTGTAGCCGGCTAGTATTAAGTGTTGCGTAACTAGCATTAAGCGTGGTTATTAAGTTTCTAGTATTAAGCGTGGCGTAACTAGTAGTAAGTGTGTAATATTAAGCGTAGCGTACGTACTATTAAGCACGGCGGAAGCGTAACTAGTGTTAAACGTGGGTATTAAGTTTCTAGTATTAAGTGTTGTTGTTGAAACCCAGACCGTCCGACCTACCAGAAAGGTTATTAAGTGTGGCGTAACTAGCATTAAGCGTGGGTATTAAGTTTCTAGTATTAAGCGTGGGGTAACTAGTATTAAGTGTCTAATATTAAGCGTAGCGTAAGTATTATTAAGCACGGCGTAAGCGTAACTAGTATTAAGCGTGGGTATTAAGTTTCTAGTATTAAGTGTTGAAAACCCAGACCACACGACATACCCGAAGGCTTACTGTTGCTAAGTGTGTAGCCAACTAGTATTAAGTGTTGCGTAACTAGCATTAAGCGTGGTTATTAAGTTTCTAGTATTAAGCGTGGCGTAACTAGTATTAAGTGTCTAATATTAAGCGTAGCGTAAGTATTATTAAGCACGGCGGAAGCGTAACTAGTATTAAGCGTGGGTATTATGTTTCTAGTATTAAGTGTTGTTGTTGAAACCCAGACCGTCCGACCTACCAGAAAGGTTATTAAGTGTGGCGTAACTAGCATTAAGCGTGGGTATTAAGTTTCTAGTATTAAGCGTGGGGTAACTAGTATTAAGTGTCTAATATTAAGCGTAGCGTAAGTATTATTAAGCACGGCGGAAGCGTAACTAGTATTAAGCGTGGCGTAACTAGTATTAACTATGGGTCCAATAAACATAGGAACCTAGAACGAATTGGAATCTTTGCGGCACCTAGAACAAAACAAATTTTCATCAAAAATTGTATTGAAAAATAAAATGTTACTGTTATTATAGCAATTATACGTATTGAGTTATGTATAGCTCATTAAACTGATTTTTATGATAAGTACGGAGACAATTTTTCACAAAATAGTTATTAATTGTTAAATATGTATAAATAAAAATATTTTTCAAAGTTTAAAATACACGAGGCTCTATGCTTGAAGCCAGGACTTCGCAATTTCTTTCACCTCACAACAGGTTGCACACGAAGTGTCTAATTTTTGTTTTGTTGTTGTTAATATAAGCTAAAGCAGTAAAATATTTTTTTATCCAATTACCTGTAGCTGGCAAAAATGTAAGTAAAACCAGTGAAACTTCAAAAAATAAATAAATAAATAAAAATTAAAAAAAAAAAAATCATATCAAAAATTTAAAAAACTAATTATCTTTTGGAAATCCCCTCCCTCCCCCCCCCCCCCCCCCTGAAAAATCATTTTCTTAAATGCTTTCATTTTAGGGCCAAAACTAAAATTTGTGTGGGGAATTCGGAGGGCCCCAAAATTTAAAAGCTCAAAATAAAAGCATGTAATTATATGCTTTATTTTTTCATAGCCAAAATTTCAGTTTTAGGAAAGCAATAATTTTAAGGGACCCTTTTACATAATTTTCTCTAAAGGACTGGAATTCCTAGTTACGTTGTCAGTAGGGTCTTCCACATTATTGCCACACCACTGCATCCCACTTTTCGGAATCTAACAACTTGGCGAGAAGCTCCTAATCGAGATTTTTATCTGAAAATCGTGGCAGCAGAACATCTCCCACAAAGCCACACCCGTCAAAGCGCACCACTTCAGAACGAACACCATAATTCACAACTCTCAGCATCTCATACACTGCAAGCAAATGCGGTACAAACCTTATCCGCGTCAAGCACTAAAACAGATATAATCTAAAAGCATCTTCAAATCGAATTTATCCAGAAGCCGTCTCTTTAACAAAGCAGCGCATGAAGCAGAACTCTGTCCATTCGAGTGTGGAGCATTTTCTCTTGGATATTGTGCTCTAAAATATGCTGATGTATGTGTGCTCTTATAATATATATATATATATATATATATATATATATATATATATATATATATATATATATATATATATATATATATATATATATATATATATATATATATATATAAAAATAAATTATTAAATCCAAAGTTAGAATGTATGTAGTAACTCATAATACACTATTCCAAAATTTTCCACAAATACAAAGAAATTAAGACAAAAAGTGGAAATAATAAAGCATAATGCAAGTCATAAGGACAAAGACAATCAACAAATTTCAAAAATGAGGAATGCAAATAAGAAAACAAAAAAATCAAGCAAAAAAGCTTGCACATGGAGGAGATTTAGGCTTACGAGATTAGGCTTACGAAAAGTTCATTTCGAAAAAATTCTCATCGGGTCCATATATCTTTTCGAAATGAACACAAAAATGCTTGTTTCTGAAACACAAGATAGATTTTATCTATAAACTTGTGTTATATGGACGACAAGCATAAAGATTGGAACAATAAAGGAAACATAAATACCTCAAAACGCACCTCTTCAGCGCAACCATGACGAGCAAAATATGACTGGATCATCGTTGCCATATGCCAAAATGAAAAGATGTGATTTGCTGTTGCCAAAGAGAGTAATAAAAACAGTACTGCGCAAAGGCAATAAAATGTGTTATTCAACTGTTAAAGCTTCGAGATAAAAAGATGAAAATATAATTGCAGGAGAATGAAGAAGTACGGCTAAAATAAGATAATAAGGGGAGAATATGAGAATTTTAGGCTAATCGAAACTTATTAACTATACTATTGACTAAATATGCAGGATATTGATACATTTTACTGGTAATTTTGAGGTTATTAATGTGCAAAGCATGAAATTTTTTATCTGATAATCTATAAATTCTAAAAAGTTGATTAAGTATAATATTTCTAAACAATTGAATCGAGTTGCAGGAATTAAAAGGTAATAATTTATTAATATTAAATTTAAAAAAATCTTTTTTATCATATAATTTAGTAACTATCCCATGAGCAGGTTCTATAATTAGATTTAAATCCAAATAATAAACATTATTACTAATAGAAGTTTCATTAGGTATTAATTCCAAATTATCCGGATAGAAATCTATATCTATGACATAGTTATCAGTAAATACAAGACAAATCAGATCATCTACATATCTATAAATTTTATAATCAGTTGAAGTAAAGAATTTTTCATAATGATATAGGTATAAATTAGCTAACATACTACTACTACAGCCACCTTGTGGAACACCTGAGACTTGTAAGTATAATTTATTACCTTGAAAGATATAATTATTGAAAAGAACAAAATGGAGAAGCTTAGGAAAATTGGTAAATTTTGTAAGATTAGAATGTTTAGTAATATAAGCATTATATAAAGCTAAAATGACATCATATAGATCAGTGATCTTAATATTATTAAATAGATCTTTAAAATCAAAAGTTTGAAACCCTATTATTGTACCATGCGTTTTTAATTTATTTTTTAATTCCTTACTGTTATTTAGAATAATGTAGCTATCACCAGAATCTCGTAAATTGCTATTTAGTACATTTAAATAATTTAGTAATAATTTACTAGCAGTAGTAGAGTATGAATTATGACCACTAGTAACAGTTCTAAATTTAATAGGATTTTTATGAAATTTAGGTATAAGCACAATATATGGAAATGTCAAAAATTTATTATTAATATCTAAATCACTATACATATTGATAATTTTCAATTTGATACTATTAAGAGAGTGTGAATCAATTTTAAATAGACTATTATTTTTTAAATAATCTAGCAGATATTGAATATAGAATTTTTTACAAATAATAGCATAATTATTAGAGGCTTTATCTACATAAGTAATAACAAAAGATCTATGTAAATCATTAACAGAATGCTTTATATTATCCATATTATATATGGATCTAGATAAATTAATACTACAAATGGTATTTTTAATAGATCTTAAAATAGTAAATTTCCACATATTAAATGCCTCTAAAGGCTGAGCATATTTAGAAGCTAATCCATAAATAAATTTATCAAGGTCCAGATTGATTGACTTTAACACTTGTTTAGAATTATTACATGAAGGTAACCTGAAATATATATATATATATATATTCCATAAAAATCTCTCTTGGTAAACAAAATCCCCCCAAGTTGTGCATTTTCTTGCAAAAACCTCTAAAAAATGTTCAAACTCTGAATATCCACTTCATTTTCTCATATTCATATTCCATAGTTTTTTGAAATCACAATTAGTATCAGCATGAAAAAAGTATGTATTTTTTTAAGATTTCATACCCAATTTATTCCTTTAAAGTATTTTGTATAAAAAGTATTTAAAACTTTTTCTTTCAAGTGTTGGCAACAGCTTCGTGACTCCGATGGAAGCATTTGACTTAACTGTGTAAATATAATCTTTAGCATCCATATCGTAATTTATATTGAAAGCATAATAATAATAATAATAATAATAATAATAACAGTAGTCTACGATATACAATTTTAATACCTTTTACATTCATATTCCAATAATTCATATTCCAATCATCCAAACTACAACGCATTCCATCCAGTTATTTTTATAAAATTACACATACAATTTCATAGCGATAAGTGAATGTGTTAGGGAGTTCTTCTGTTTGCATCTCACACGCATGCGCATATAGAGATTAACATGCGCATAGCGAGATTAACATAGTGCTGAAAGTATTCGAAATATATGTTCAGAAGTTCTTAAAATGTACTTTTCAATCAAAATATCGAATTCGAAAAATTTGGGGATTACATTACTTTTTCTATACATATTAAAAATCTGGTGTGGACAGTACAAGACTTTCTCTACGTGATGATTTTTTTTTTTAATATATATTTAAAAATTACTATCCGAATACATATTGAAAATGAACGATGTCACAATAAGCAAACCCCTAACAATATGAATACTTGAAGAAAATTGGATTTTTTTCAATGTGTCTTATCAAACTGCTATACTGCACATAAAATTTCACGTTTCTGCTTCACTTAAGAATTCATTTATTCGTCCAATCTAACATTTCGCTGTGTGTCATCCCTAAAATACCAAATATTGAAATAAAGTAATTTTTTTTACCTTTTCCATCATAGTACTTATCGTTCCCAAAATTCAATTTTCTGCCTCACTCCTTTATGTACATTCTCAAAAGCAAGTCCATATTTCGAACATTGTGGTCTGGAGCAACCCCCCCCCCCCCCCACCTCTTTCCCCTCAAATTTAGTTTTTATTTATTTACTTATTTATTTATTTATTTATTAAGTAATTGCATTTTATCAGTGAATTTTATCGAAAATGTTCACCCATGCTCCAACTTCTGCAAGCTTCTGTCGCACTTAAAAGAAGGTTTTTATCATTATTAGGCAAATCGGGCATTTCGGGTGCACGACACCCCTAAAGTAATAAATATTTAAAAAAATGAAATCGTACATCGTTACGCAAAAGGCTCGGTTAGTTTGCATGGGATTACAATGAAATTTTCGTCGAAGAAAAGGTGATCAGCAGTTTCTCGTGTGTTCTTAATATCTGCATCCCAGATGAAGTCGACAATCTGGACGTCGGGGATGCAGTGCAGCCTGTGGACCAGAACCCTGTCCACCGGAGTGAGACGTATTTTCTCTTGGGTATTCTGCTCAAAAATATGCAGCTCGTGAACTCTGCGATGAAATTTGAAAGGTTTTATCTCGGAATAGACGCTTTCGTTTTCCGTATCGGCAGTGTTTGGTGTTCGAAGTCGTTGTTGCCCTCCAGCGGAACATAATATTCATCCTTTTTCTCATATAATGAAAAAAAAAGAAAAATGTATGGATCATCCTTTGTGCATCCCAAAGAGAAAGATAAACAGCAGATAATAGGAGGAAATATTTTCCCCCTTTATTTTAACTTTTTTTTTTTTTTTACTGGGATACACTAAGGTTCCTAAATATTCAGGCTGAATCCACCGCCATTTTGACTCCTTCCGGTCCGGTCAGCTATCGTCTGCGTGTGCTATTTCAATGGCGCGCGCATGTTACATGAATACGCAATTTAGCTAGAAAGTAAGTGCTTCTACTTTCAGAAATATGTTCCAATCATTCAGGAAAGTAGTCTAGAATGTTTTTATTTTCTGCATATCCCGATAAAAAATCTGATGTGGGCAACACATGACTTTCCTTATATAATGTAATGAATTTACTACTTTTACAGTACAAAAAAATAGGTTTTTCTTATAGCAGATACTAATATTCTTTCCAAGATATTGAATTTTCGACAATGAGTCGTCATTTTCATTGATTTAGCGTCATTTTTATCCATTTGGCGAGATTTTCGTTAATTTGGCAACATTTCAAAAAGTCGCCACGTTGGAAAAAATTTCAAAAAGTCGCCAAGATCTCGCCAAGCGTTGTGGACGAAGAAATAAATTGTTCTTACAACAGATAAAGGATTATTGGCGTTCAAATACAAAAGTATTACTCAAAGTATCTTTTT
This sequence comes from Amaurobius ferox, assembly GCA_951213105.1. Lineage (NCBI taxonomy): Eukaryota > Metazoa > Arthropoda > Arachnida > Araneae > Amaurobiidae > Amaurobius > Amaurobius ferox. The sequence continues at coordinate 113,739,962 of OX578138.1, forward strand.
TCATGAATGGAACGAGCTAGATCCACGAGAATGATGTCACCCAATTGATCGCATGGTATTACATAAGAAAAGTGAACATGTTTCTCAATAGGAAGTATTTTTTTTTCATTTTATATGACTTTTTAATAATTTTTTTGAAAAATGTGCAATATCTCGAGAACGGTTCATGTTAGCGTTCTAAAATTTATGTCAATCGTTTTCTAATAAAAAATTACGTAAGTAATGTCTATTTGCGTAACTTTATCAGTGGTTTTGATTTTTTGACGATTTTTTCAAAATTTTATTCGAAAATTTAGGGGGGTTCTGAACATTCGATTACGTATAAAAACAATAGGCTTCCAGTGTTTACGGATTGTGATTTTTGTACCAAAATTGGTTCGAATCGGTCTATTCGTTCGTCAGTTATCGTCTCCACAGACTCACTGACACACACACACACATACACACACACATACTTTCACACACACACACACAGACATCACTTCAAAAATGTTTGATTCGTGATCAGGGATGTTTGAAACGTGCTCTCCCGTCGAAAACTTGATTTCGAATTTTCGACCCCGTCACAATACTTTCCTTATACCTTATGTATATAAGGAAAGTAAAAAGAGGAGAAAAAGAAAGCAACTATCTTTTCGACATGTATATGAACCGCCGTTGCTTCAACTGAGAATCAAGATGGCCGCTGCTGCGCTAGCCTGTATATTTAGGAGCCTTAGGATGCACAGCACAGGTTAAGAGAAAAGATAGTCTGATGGAATGAAAAATTCGAAAATTCGAATTTGGACGTGCTCAACGTTTTTGATATCGCTGAATACAAAACAAAGCATTTGAAGCACTTTATAATAAATGGATTCAGTCCATGTTATTTATTTCTTATTTTATTTATTTGTTTGTTTAAAATAGATATAGTAATGATTTTGTTTGAGAATCGGCCTATTGATTACGCGTGAAGAGCTTCAATTCAATGACTAGTAGGACAAAGCAGAGGAAGCAGTACTCTTGTTCTAAGAAGAAAGGGCTTCGGACCAGGAGACGTGGCAATTGGGTAACAGAAGTAGGCAATGCTTTGGTTCCTTAAGACTTATAGAGGCCTCAGACAGAACGGCAATAGATATCGACCCATAGCAATCATAAAATGAGAAGCTTAAAATATTCCGAACTTCTGTCAACGCATTTTCCCCCACTCAATTTGCACACATAAATACACAGATGAAAAATGATCTAAAGTCGCAGATGACGGTAACAAAGTGCACAAAAAAGGTAACAAAGTGCTAATAAACAAGAAAGATCAATCATGCATAGAGCATTGATTACAAAACACTTTCCAACTGAAATGCATGTTTATTTAAGCATCTCTAAAATGGGATACATGCAGCGCTGATATTTTTTTAAATTATCATAATATTACAGTAATTTATTTTACTTGAAAATTTAAAACTCAATCCGGGTTAAAGATGATGCTAGTTACACAAAATGAGCTTTATTCAAATGACGTCATCGAAATATAAATCGTCTGCCTCTCTATTTAAATTAATGAATATTTCATTCATATCACTTATATTCCAGATTCCAGAGCTAAATAATTTTGTATGAAAAAAATTTCAGCAATTCTTATACAACTCATCTTACAATCACTTAATTTGCTTACCTTCTGCATGCTAAAGTATAGTGTTAAAATTAGACTTCGTTGTAGAAATAATGAAAGTTTAGTGATCATTTAAAATAAAAAAAAAATTGTAATTGTGTTGACACAGAATTTGGATACATAAAAATAAAGCGGTTTGGGACAGATGCAACACTATAAATTTAAAAAATCTGATGTGGGCAACACATGACTTTCCTTATATAATGTAATGAATTTACTACTTTTACAGTAAAAAATAGGATTTTCTTGTAGTAGTTACTAATATTCTTTCCAAGATATTGAATTTTCGACAATTAGTCGTCATTTTCATTGATTTAGCGTCATTTTTATCCATTCGGCGAGATTTTCGTTAATTTGGCAACATTTCAAAAAAGTCGCCAAGTTGGCGACATTCCGCCAAATTCGTCGCGTTATGCACTAAGAAATAAGTTTTTCTTAAAGCAGATAAATGACTATTGGCGTTCAAATACAAAAGTATTATTCAAAGTATCTTTTTTCAAGAATGGAACGAGCTAGATCCACGAGAAGGATTACACTCAATTTATCGCATGGTATTACATATGAAAAGTAAACATGTTTCTCAATAGGAAATATTTTTCTTATTATTTTATATGACTTTTTGATAATTTTTTTAAAAAATGTACAATATCTCGAGAACGGTTCACGTTAGCGTTCTAAAATTTATGTCAATCGTTTTCTAATGAAAAATTACATAAGAAATGTCTATTTGCGTAACTTTATTAGTGGTTTTAAATTTTTGACGATTTTTTCAAAATTTCATTCGAAAATTTAGGGGTGTTCTGAACATTCGATTGCGTATAAAAACAATAGGCTTCCAGTGTTTACGGATTGTGATTTTTGTACCAAATTTGGTTCGAATCGGTCCATTCGTTCGTCAGTTATCGTCTCCACAGACTCACTGACACACACACACACATACACACATACTTTCACACACACACACACACACACACAGACATCACTTCAAAAATGTTTGATTCGTGATCAGGGATGCTTGAAACGTGCTCTCCCGTCGAAAACTCGAATTCGAATTTTAGACCCCGTCACAATACTTTCCTTATACATTATGTATATAAGGAAAGTAACAATCTTTAAACATCTACCGCAGGGGTCGGCCACATTTTTTAATAGGAGGGCATATTTCAGAAATGAGAGAATTCGGCTGGCACCGTGGGTTGAAAAAGAGGGTGAGGTAATATTTAAACATGAAAATATTAATGCAACATAAATTTATAACATCAATTTTTAATACATAAATTCAAATTTTAATTGAAAAAACATAATCTTAAAATTGATAATTAATGCGATATGTGGCATTGCAAATCTACGGCCAACTCGTTGTAATGAAGTTGAATTCCCGGTTCTCAGATATTGGTCCAAATGAGCGTCAGTGAGGCTTGATCATATATGATCATTTGAGTATTTCATATTGGAAAACAAACATTCATAAGTATATGTCGACGTACAAAGAGAGTTCAATTTTAAAGCACATTTTCTCAACATAAGCTATTTCCATTCACTAAATTCCAGTATTTTCCTTCGTTATGATGCGATTTTAATTCAATGTCATTTGTAATATTTATAATTTTCAATTCTAAGTCCTCCTTATTGGAAATACCGAAATATGTTGCGATTTTACTAGTCACATCGTCCTCTGTATGGGAAAAAGGATTAATAAACAAGAAAGATCAATTATGCATAAAGCATTGATTATGAAACATTTTCCAACTTCAATGCAATTTTATATAAACATTTCTGAAATGCGATACATTCCTATAGGTGATATTTTTAAAATTATCACAATACTGCAATAATTTATTATATTTGAAAACTTGAAACTTCATCGAAAAAAAAATGAACTTCATTCAAATGACGGCATTGAAATATAAATTGCCTGGTTCAAACATCTCTAAAATGCGATACATTCGTCGGTAATATTTTTAAAATTATTATAATACTACAATAATTTATTATATTGTCGAAAACAATTGATCGAAAACAAATGAACTTTATTCAAATGACGTCATCGAAACATATATCGCCTCTGCATAAAAGCAGCATTTCATTCATAAACTTTTTTCCATTCATCACGATACTATAATAATTTATTTTATTTAAAAACTTAAGACCATGGAGGTACAAATAATTAAACTCTATGCTTAAAACTTGATATGAATGAATATTGATATGAATGAATATTTCATTCACATCAGCTATATTGCAGACTCCATGAGCTAAATAATTTTGCGTTAAAGAAATGCAGCAATTCTCATACAGCTCATTCTACATCTTTTGGTATTTACATTCTCCATAAGTGAAAATTAGGCTTCGTTATAGAAATAATTAAAGTTAGATGATCATTTAAACTCAAATATATTGTAATTGTGTTGTTTTAGTATGTAGATGCACAGAATTTAAGCAAAAATAAAGCGGTTTTATGACGGATACAACACTCAATATGAATTAAAAAGAATTTTAAAATTCACGATTTTGACACAAGATGGATGCCATATTTTATTTTGAAGTGGGTCACGTAATCTCTTCATATAATGGTCACGTGATTTCTCCATATAAAAGGTGTAATCATTATTTTAATTTTTATTTAAAAAACTACTGAATATATTTAGCTGATTTTTTTTTATATATTTTATGGAATAATTTAAATATATTTCATCAAACTTTCGAAGCAATTTGTGAATTTTAAATCCGTTTAAAATATGCTTGAAAAATTAGGTACCATAGGGTTCAATGTGTTTCATATTTTCAACCCGGGTTCAATCCAAAACTAATTGGGTAATATTATTCATTTATATTCCCATAAGTCCCACAGACCGTCTGAACAACATACTAAAATTTCATTTTGATAAAATCATTTTTACGGCAGTTATCGTGCTAACGGACGGACAGACAGACAGAATGAACAAAGTCATAAGCTCTTTTCAACTATGTTGTAAAGTGATAATAAAGTGTTAATAAAAATAAATATAAACAAACAATTAACAGAAACAACAAGCACACAACTATAATAGAAGGTCTTTATTTCACTTCCTATAAGACGTACAAAATTTAACAAGACAGATCAATCATGCTTAAAGCATTGATTATGAAACACTTTCCAACTTCAATGCAATTTTATTCAAACATGTCTAAAATGCAATACATTCCTCGGTAATATTTTAAAACTTATCACAATTCTACATTAATTTATTATATTTGAAAACTTAAACCTTCATCGAAAAAAATGAACTTCATTCAAATGACGACATTGAAATATAAATTGCCTGGTTTAAACATCTCTAAAATGTGATACATTCCTCGGTAATAATTTTAGAATTATCATAATACTACCATAATTTATTATATTTGAAAACTTCATCGAAAACAACTGAAATTCATTCAAATAACGTCATAGAAAAAATAACACGCCTGGCTCTCTCTATAAAAGCATCATTTCATTCATAAATAATTTCCCATTCATGTCATTCATCACAATTCTATAATAATTTATTTTATTTAAAAATTAAGACCATGGAGCTACAAGTAATTATACTCTATGCGTAAAACTTCATCGAAAAAAATCGTCCTTCTCTTTGTAAAATCAATGAATATTTCATTCGTATCAGCTATGCAGACTCCATGAAGTAAATGATTTTGTGTTAAAGAAGTACAGCAATTCTAATACAACTCATTCTACATATTTTGCTGTTTACATTTTACATAGGTGAAAAATAGGCTTCGTTGTAGAAATAATCAAATTTGGATGAGTATTTAAACTCAAATATATTGTAATTGCGTTGTTTCAGTATGTAGATGAACGGAATTTAAGCAAAAATAAAGTGGTTTTAGGGCGGATACAATACTCAATATGAATTAAAAAGAACTTTAAAAATCACGATTTTGAGACAAGATGGATGCCATATATCAGTTTGAAGTGGGTCACGTGATCTTTTCATATCATGGTCACGTGATCGCTGCATATAAGAGGTGTCATTATTATTGTAATTTTTATTTAAAAAACTACTGAATATATTTCGCTGAATTTTTTTTTTATATATTTTATGGAACAATTTGAATATTACCTAAAATTTTCGAAGCAATTTGTGAATTCTAAATCCGCTTAAAATATGTTTGAAAAATTAGGTCGCATAGGGCTCAATGTATTTCATTTTTTCAACCCGGGTTCAATCCAAAACTAATTGGGTGATATTATTCATTTATATTCCCATAGGTCCTATAGACCGTCTGAACAACATACTAAAATTGCATTTTGATTAAGTCATTTTTACGGTAGTTATCGTGCTAACGGACAGACAGACAGACAGACAGACAGAATGAACAAAGTCATAAACACTTTTCAACTTTGTTGTAAAGTGTTAATAACGGACAGACAGACAGACAGACAGAATGAACAAAGTCATAAACACTTTTCAACTTTGTTGTAAAGTGTTAAAAAAGGCCAGAGCGCTTTCGAGCGTAAATACGGTCTTCATCAGTGGCTACATGGAAATAGAAATGATCTTTCATATATAGACCAGAAAAGGTGACAAATTTGCATAAATACAATTATCAATAAACTTACGTTTATCTAAGGAGAATCCAAAAATACAAAACATTTTGAACAGATTCAAAATCGAGGATAAATCACGATAAGTACAGTAAAAGTTTTGCAATTTTATTACAGAAATTTCATACAGAATTTTTTTAAAAAAAAATAGGGGGGCAGTCAGGCCCAATCCCCGAGAGGATGGCGTCAAAGATAACTATGAAGAGACTTGAATTGCATGGAGTCGAGAATGAGTCGCCACGCATAACTTAAAATCTGAACGGAGTCAAAATTACGAATCGACTCGCGGTAAATATAAATTGTTCAGATTTTAAGTTATGCTTGGCGACTCATTCTCGACTACATGCAATTCAAGTCTCTTCATAGTTATCTTTGACGCCATCCTCTCGGGGATTGGGCCTGACTGCCCCCCTATTTTTTTAAAAAAATTTCTGTATGAAATTTCTGTAATAAAATTGTAAAATTTTTACTGTACTTCTCGTGATTTATGCTCGTTTTTGAATCTGTTCTATATGTTTTGTATTTTTGCATTCTCCTTAGATAAACGTAAGTTTGTTGATAATTATATTTATGCAAAGTTGTCACCTTTTCTGGTCTATATATGAACGATCATTTCTATTTCTATGTAGTCACTGATGAAGAGCGTATTTACGGTCGAAAGCGCTCTGACCTTTTTTAAATTTTGTACGTCTTATAGGAAGTGAAATAAAGACCTTCTGTTATAGTTGTGTGCTTGTTGTTTCTGCTAATTGAAATCAGACGTGATGCTAATTTATTTATTATTTATTTATAAACAATTAAATTAAACAATAACAGGTATACCTACAACTCGAAATACAAATTCGTGATATGACAAGTTTATGTACGAACGGAGGTTACGAATGTAAGGCGTAGAACACCGTGGCTGGACAGAGTATACGAGGATAGTGCGGGGACAAAAAATAGTTCACTATATGCGGAATCAGATGTAGTCGATAATTGATTCATCTAGTCATCTAGTGTTATCTAGATGTCGCTGAGATTCAGTTTTTGTCAAAAGTTTAATTGTACAATTCGTACAATTGTTAAAATGTCGAAGATGAAATAAGAATTTTTACTGAAATTATTCATTACAACTACGAGTGTTTGTTGTTCAAATATCTGAAATTTAGAATTTAGATATTTGAACGGCGGGCCCCGTGTTGTCGTCCGTGATCTACGGTAACAGCGGTAATGGAAGCCATATTACTTTCCCTGCAATATATGGTAATGTATAGAGAAAGTATTGGAATCATGCCGAAAATTGCAACTCGAGTTTTCGACGGATCTACACGTTTCGAGACCTCTAGAATAAAAAAAAAACTATTTTTAGCGTGACGTCTGTCTATGTGTCTGTCTGTATGTGAAATGTATGTATCCACTCTAACTCAGAAACTAATGGACCAAATTTTATAAAATTTGGTAGGTAAGTCACTTGTGTGTGACCCTGGTGCAGATTATTTTTTGGTACGATTCGGGATAAAGGAACCTGCCTTTTTTAGTGAAATGACCTGCAAAAATTGCCTGTATTCACTCTAGTTCAAAAATTAATAGATCGAATTTTACAAAATTTGGTGGATAAGTCACTTCTGGGATACCCTGGTACTCATTAGATTTTGGTACGATTCGGAAGGAAAACAACCTGCCTTTTTTTGCAAAATGGCCCACAAAAATCGTTACATCTAAAAATAAAAGACTACGTATTCTCAAATATATCAATTAAATACTTGTTTTATACGTAATTTTTAAAGATGAAAAGAATAAGAACAACCTCATTACACTTGGACTGGCCGTTCTCGAGATATTTTAGTTTTTTTGCATTTTCGCTACGCCACCTTTGAAAATAAGTCCAGTTCCAAATGAGAATTAAAAGTGCAAATTCAGTGAAATTTTAAATAATTACGGGTGTTATTTTCTGCAATTAATCTCAATATAATGAATTATTGAAGAAATAAAGAGAACGTGAATATGAGTCTGCAGGGAAAGTCATGTACTGCCCACATCAGATTTTTTTTATTTTGCAATGAGTTACTTGATCTCTTCATATATCAAGGTTGTAATTATTATTTCAATTTTCATTTAAAAAACTACCCAACCTGAAATTTTGTTTTACACATTTTATGTGATAATTTGAATATTTCCTAAAATTTTTCGAAGCAATTTATGAATTTTAACTTCATCGAAAAAAAATGTTAGAAAAATTAAGTCCCATATAGGGTTCAATGTATTTAATTTTTTCAACCCGGGTTCAATCCGAAACTAATTGGGTGGTATTGCTTATTTTCATTCCCAAACATCCGACAAACATCCGATAAAGCGGTTTTTCAGATGTGTATTCTGTATTATTGCTGTTTTACACCCTGTTTTCTGTTGAAAAGTCATTCAACAAATTTAAACTACTAAAGAAATTCTGTCGGACAATCACAATTAAGTGATTTAGCCCTCCTGGCAATTAAAATTGTGGGGGCCTGTAAAATGAATATAACAGGGCTTATCCAAAAGTTTGTTGCTGAAGAGGCTCGATTTTTGTGTTCTCCAACTGTTTTAAGAACATATTTATGTGATATAATAATTCTATGTTATTTCTTGCATATAATAAATAAATTCGTCAATTGTACATTATTCCAGGATACATTCAAAAAATTTCAGCAGGAAAAGAGTGAGACAAGGCCACAAAATAATTTTGCTTGTTAACCCAAAAATTGTAGTTACACTACTGGGCCTTAACCGAGGGTGTATTTTTTTCCAAGGCTTCAGCTGAACAATAAATGAATACAGCAAAACGCCATTAGCCCGAAAATTGGCAATCCAAAAAATCGATTATCCGGCAATTTATATTATTTTTACTTTAAAGTTTTAGAGCAGTTTTTCTAGATTTGGAGGCATTTTTTTATATCTTAGCATTTTTTTTTTAAATATAAAGTCAGATTTTTCATTTTCAGCCATTATTTTCATAAAACATTAAATTTTCACAACAATTATGCTTTCACGTTGCAACACTCAGAAACAATTTTAGGATATAATCTTTCTCCTTTTTAGGGTATAATCATTCCCTGAGGGGAATGATCAAGTATCATTTTCAATTTGAATATCATTTTCAATATGGAATGAGAAGTAATAATTGTCCATTTCAAAAGATGGCTAAATGTAAACCTGCCAAATATTGCCATTTACAAAAATTATTTACGGATTCTCAAAAAATGTAAAAAAAAAAAAAACATCTATGTATTCAATGTCATTATGATATACTTGCAAGTGATTAGAATACAGATCATTAAAATTCATTTATAAAAGAAATGTACTTATTTTTTTTTCTTTTCTTCTATAAGGCGTTTTATAGTGCATTTTATAAAGAAAGGGCAGAATTGCAATCTATAAATTATCTAAGATTAAAGTGACTTATAATTTTGAAAATATACAATACAAACTGTTGGGGAATTTACAACCCAAAATTTGAAGTGCAATTTCTCATCATTCTAAGAGCATTTTGGGGGGGGGGTTTAGGTCATCAACATCAAAGTCCTATTAACAACTCTAAAGAGATCAAGATTTGTACTTCTTTATAAGAATATAAGACGATTCCAGATGACTTATTTTCGAAATGGCCGATTATTCACATGAAGAATTTTAAACTATTATCCAATTCCATAGACATTCAAACTACGAACTCTCAAATATTTTCCGTCAAAGACTACAAGTATTTGTAAACTGTACTTAAAACACCATCTTGACATACAGTAAAAATTTTCAAAGTGCAATAGCGCTTTTGGACATCATAATGTCCGTCACCAGTGGCAATATTAAGCAATTGACAGTCATAAGCTCCATACAACTTGAAATCGCGAATACAAAATTTGCATATGGTAAATCGTATAAACCGATACTAAAATTATCAAAATTACAAATAAGTACATAAAAATTCAAGCAAAAATAATTCAGTTCAAAATCCATGTACATAAATAAATCAGGCCAATGCATAAACACAACGTTAGTGGGGAAGCACTATAGATTTCCAGAAAATCATGTAAGGGTTTAACACGCACAGAGCCGATGATGATATGGATTATGATGTATGAAAGAACTATAGCATTTTGGATAAAAATTTCCTATACGTCAAGATGGAGTTTTAAATAAGGACAGTTTACAAATACTTGTAGTCTTTGATGGAAAATATTTGAGATATTTTAGACGTGTTTTATAGTACTTAAGAAAAAATATATGAACACTCAATTATAGTCAGTGGTGGATTAAGAATTTTGGAGTCTGTAAAGTCCTTTTCTCTGTTAGAACTTTAAGGCAAACATGAAATCACATTAACTGCCAGAAATGTGCGCAGAAACGAAGTTAAACTTTAAATAAATTTTTATTAAATTAACTGCAGGTCGTCAAACCTGAATAACATGAACTCAAAATTATTACATAATATAAAACAACGCACACAAACTGCACAACTACGATTATATGTTCCAAATTAGACACCTATCCAAACCACGTTGAACCTTATCAAAATTATAGTGGTTACTTACAGGGGCGGCTTCCTGATTCAACAAACGAATACTCTTTGCTGTCTATACGGAACAACCAACATCGTAGCCGGTAGTCAAACTGTCAGAGCTCGCGCCGAAAAACTTATTCCTTCACTTTTCCGAAGAATTGAGTTTGGAGTCCCTGTGCTGGGAAAAATTCCAGTTTTTATGAGCAAAGTTATTAATGATTATACCTCGGCGGAAATGGGGATAAAAACAGAAATTTTTTTAAAGGAGAGTTTAGAGGAGAAATGGGTGCTCTCTATGGCTGCATTAAAAAAATCTAAATTATTAGAGTCGCCCATTTAGATAGCTTCATGCGCCAAATTGGCGATAAAATGCCAAATCTTACAACCCGTTTTCGAACTTTGGCATATGACAACCCTAGATTCACGTCATGAGAAAAGATACGTTTACCAGTGTTTTCTCCGTCTCGCACATTATTCCGTTTCTGCTTCGTCCGTTTGTAACATTATTTTCCAATAGCCGATGAAGAATAAGAAAACATAAGTCAATGAATCCTGCAAAAGATTTAAAATTCTTACTAGGTGCAATGCAACGATTCGAGGCAATAGTTTTAGGTTCTTGTTAACATCCTTTAATCAACCAGTTAGTCTCTCTCAGCTGTAGGGCATAAATACGTTTCAGTTTAACGACTGCGAATAAATAGTGCTATGTGTGGGCGTGACCAATTTTATTTCAGCTCTCCTCAAAGTGACATTCCAAAAGGGAAAGGTGACAGAACAGGATTTTTTTTTTTTAAAAAAAGCACAATTTTCGATTTACCAGTGGATATTGTTTTCCAATCCGTCACTGACGTCAGCCACATATGCCAATTTAGAGAGATATTTTGAAATATATGAGGCAGGCTTCGAAATAAAGAAAAATATAAAAATAAAGAAAAGTTATTTCAAGACTTTTCACGCTAAGAAATATTTGTACTAAATATTTTCAAGTTCGAAACGACCTTCTTTCTGTTTATCTGCAACGCTTGGCGCCAAACTTGGCAACCTTAGCGACGAGCTTGACAAAATGTCGACAAATTGATGAAAATTCAACATCCTGGGAAAATTAACTTTCTAATATTTAATTTAATTAACTTCTTTAATTTAATTTCTGTGATCTTTTCTTACCTGACACTGAAGGAACTTGATTGGAAATAGAATGAGTTTTACTGTTTATGGGATAGATATGTAATATTGGGGGGTATAGAGTTTCGTAAATAAATTACGTTTTATAACGGTGTGGTATAGTAAGTATGGTTGGATAGGAAGTCGTATAAGAATAATTAATATTATGTTGCTCGCAAGTGTCCAAGGATAATGGGAGCGCAAGTCCTGCAGACGAGTGGAATCTTTTACAACCTTATACAACTCGTTATATGAAGAGGTTGAATCTAGTATACAAATAAATAAACAGAAATAGAAAAATAAAATACAAGATAATATATAAATAAAAATGAAATTTACATAAAGCAGCATCCACAGTAGACTGGTTTTGCATTTATCAGGATCTCATTTGCATGGAATAACCGATACCTGCAATGGCAGCAAGAAAACTTATTACATGTTTGTTTGTTTGTTTTGTTTTTTATTTGCCTTGCTATACACATTTTACTTTTCTTACATTGCATGGTATAATGTTTAAGGAAAGTATTGAAATCGATTCGAAACTCGAGTTTTCAACGTATCTGCATGTTTCTATCACTCTAGAACATGAATTTACCATTTTTAGCGTGACGTCTGTGTATGCATCTGTCTATATGTCTGTCTATTTGCTTCACAAAATTTGGCAGATAAGTCACTTGTGGATTACTTTGGTGCTGATTAAGTTTTGGTACATTTAAAAATAAATAAGGAAACGTTTTTTTTTTGCTTTTTACTACTTTCCCTGCAATACATGGTAATGTATAGGGTATAGGGAAAGTATTGAAATCATGTCGAAAATCGCAACTCGAGTTTTCGACGGATGTACACGTTCCGAGACCTCTAGAATACGAAAAAACCATTTTTAGAGTGACGTCTGTGTGTGTGTGTGTCTGTGTACCTGTCTGTCTGTGTGTCTGTGTGTCTGTGTGTGCAGATTTTGTATCCATTCTAATTCAAAAACTAATGGACAGAATTTCTTAAAATTTGGTAGGTAAGTCACTTGTAGGAGAATCTGGTGCTGATTAGTTTTGGGTACGATTTGAAAAACTAATTGGCCGAATTTCACAAAATCGGTAGATAAGTAACTTGTGGGACACCCTGGTGCTAATTAAATTTTGGTACGATTCGGAAAAAGTAACGTGCCTTTTTTTGCAAAATGGCCCTCCAAAAATCGCCAAAATCTAAAATAAAAAACTACATATGCTCAAATATATCCAATTCAAAAAAGGGATTCAAATTCAAGGGATTGCGTTGTAATAACCCTCGAGATATTCTTCTTTTTGAATTCCTCTTTTTATTTATAACTACCGCGAGTCCGTTTGTAATTTTGACCCTGTTATGAATTTGAGTTACGCTTGGCGACTCATTCTCGACTCCATGCAATTCAAGTCTCTGCAAAGTTATCTTTGACGTCTTCATCTTTGGGATTATGCTTGGTTGCCACCCCCCCCCCCCCCTTTTTTTCGATTTCTGTAATTAAATTGTAATTTAATATGCTGTTCTTTTGTTGTTGGAATTTTTGAAACTCTAAAAAAATTGTTTTATAGTTTTCGGTTTATCCTTGCCTAAACGTAGATTCTTTTGTAAATTGTATTTATGCAAATTTTGTCGCTATATCTGGTCTATATATGAACGATTCAAATTTTATTTCCATGTAGCCACTGATGCAGAGCGTACTTATGCTCGAAAGCGCTCTGACCCTTTTTTTTAAAAATTTTTGTACGTCTTATGGGAAGTAAAATAAAGACCTTCTGTTGTGGATGTGTGCTTAATTTTTGCTATTATAACATCAGACGTGATGTCAAATTATTTATATATATATATATACGAGGGTGGTTCAAAAAGTAAGGTAACAAGCCCTGTGAGAGAAAAGGTTTATCCACGAAATTAAAGAGATACACAAAGTTGCAAGGCACTGGTACATATTATTTTTCCACATAGTCACCATGGTTGTTGAAACATTTGTTCCATCGGTAAACCAACCTATCGAAACCGGCATAGAAGAAATCAGAGTCGCTTCCTGAGATTCGGCATTGGTTGTGAAATGGCAACCTGCCAGGTCCTTCTTCAACGGTCCGAGGAGATGAAAATCGCTTGGTGCAAGATCCGGGCTGTAGGGTGGGTATTTCAATACATTCAATCGAAAGCGCTGTACCAAATCACATGTAACCGAGGCCGTATGCGATCGGGCCTTGTCGTGCAACAACACGATACCTTATCTAGACATGGAATTTAATTCGCACACCGAATTTGTGCACCCGTGAGAGCTCTTGTTACCTTACTTTTTGAATCACCTACGTATATATATATATATATATATATATATATATATATATATATATATATATACACTATTGTATTGCCCGCGGTTTGATACTGTGTTTACTGATTTATACTCCTGCACTTTCGTATTTGTTATTTTAATATATATATATATATATATATATATATATATATATATATATATATATATATATATATATATATATATATATATATATATAAATTTTTTTTTTAGATTTTAAAGCTACTAAAAAGGTGTGTGATTATTTCATTCGTATACTAATCTTACACTTGGAACTAGAAAATGAATATGAATGCACGATAGAGTAGAGTGGGGCTTCAAATGATCTCTATTTAATTATTTTCTATTGTAAAAAATTCAAGTTTCATTTAGAAAGGGTTTTTTTTTCTGTCCTCACTGCAGGTACCTGCTTTTTTAAGCTGTCGAACGCATAATAAGCGAGAAGCCAGTACACTGTAAAACATTTGCAATGTTACTAAAAGTTTCAGGGGAATTAACTGTCCATAATGGGGAGTAAGGTTCCTGATAGCTATGATAACATATATACTCGTATAACAAGATTAATCATGCATAAAGCATTCATTATGAAACACTTTCTAACTGAAATGCAATTTTATTTAAAACATTTCTAAAATGCGTTACATTCAGCGGTGATATTTCAATAATTATCGCAGCACTACAATAATTAATTTTACTTGGAAGCTTAAAATGTCACCAAATTATGAAATGATATAAGATCGGCTGCTTCTCTATGTAAAATCAATGAGTTTTTCATTCCTGTCACTTATATTCCAGACTCCAGAGCTAAATAATTTTGCGTTAAGAAAATGCAGCAATTCTTATACAACTCGTTTTGCAGCTTGATTTGTTTACATTCTGCATACGTTAAAAGTAGGCTTCGTTGTAGGAATAATCAAAGTTTACTGATCGTTAAAAATCAAAAGTATTTTAATTGCGTAGGCACAGAATGCAGATACACAGATAATAAGCAAAAAAATCTGATGTAAGCAACACATGACTTTCCTTATATAATGCAATGAATTTACTACTTTTACAATTAAAAAAAAAACTCTGATGTGGGCAGCACATGACTTTCCCTGCAGACTTATATCCACGTTATCTTTATTTTAATTAAATTTAATTCACT
The DNA here is from genome assembly GCA_951213105.1 of Amaurobius ferox. Taxonomy (NCBI): domain Eukaryota; kingdom Metazoa; phylum Arthropoda; class Arachnida; order Araneae; family Amaurobiidae; genus Amaurobius; species Amaurobius ferox. Next base: position 113,755,339 of record OX578138.1, read on the forward strand.
TTTAATTCAATTTTCGTTCTCATTTAGTAACTGAACTTATTTTCAAAGGTGGCGTGCAGAAAATACGAAAAAACTAAAATATCTCGAGAACGGCTAGTTCTAGTGCAATGGGGTTGATCTTATTCCTTTCATCGTTAAAAGTTACGTATAAAACAAGCATTTAATGAATATATTTGAGCATACGTAGTTTTTTTAGATTTTGACGATTTTTGCGGGCCATTTTGCAAAGAAAGTCAGGGTTTTTTTTTCCGAATCATACTAAAATCTAATCTGCATCAGGGTAATCTACAAGCGATTTATCTACCGAATTTTGTGAAATTCGGTCCATTAGTTCAATTAGTTTTTTAGTTAGAGTTTATACAAAATTTTCACAGACAGACAGACAGACACACAGACGTCACGTTAAAATAGTTTTTTCGTATTCCAGATGTCTCGAAACAAAGAAACTGCAGCACATGACTTTCCCAGCAGACTCAAATTCATAATTTCTTTATTTCTTTAATAATTCGTTAGATTGAGTTTTATTGCAACAAATAACACCGAATTTGCATTTTTAATTCAATTTTTGTTTTCATTTGGTAATTGGACATTTACCTGAAATCGGCGTAACAAAAATGCAAGAAATCTCAAATATCTTGAGAACGGTTAGTCCTGAAGTATAATGGAGTGTGTTATATTCTTTTCCTCGTCAAAAATTATGTATAAAACAAAAATTCATTTGATATATTTGAGCATATATAGTCATTTTTTTTTCGATTTTGGCGATTGTTGCGGGTCATTTCATAAAAAAAGGCAGGTTGTCCTTCTCCGAATTGTACCAAAATCTAATCAGCTACATAGTATCCCACACGTAACTTATCTACCAATTTTTGTGAAATTGGGTCAATTAGTATTTTAGCTAGTGTGGATACATGAAATCTTTTTGCTGGCCATTTCCTAAAAAAAGGCAGGTTGTTCTTTTCCGAATCGTACCAAAATCTAATCAGCACCAAGGTCAACCACAAGTGACTTATCTACCAAATTTTATGAAATTTAGTCGATTAGTTGAATTAGAGTGGAAATATACAATTTTTGCGGGCCATTTCGTAAAAAAGGCAGGTTGTTCTTTTCCGAATCATATCAAAATCTAATCAGCACCAGGGTCGACCACAAGTGACTTATCTACCAAATTTTACGAAATTTAGTCGATTAGTTGAGTTAGAGTGGAAATATACAATTTTTGCGGACCATTTCATAAAAAAAGGCAGGTTGTTCTTTTCCGAATCGTATCAAAATTTAATCAGCACCAGAGTGACCTGCAAGTGTAATGTACCAAATTTCGTAAAATTTGATCAATTAGTTTTACAGTTACAGTGGATACAGGCAATTTTTGAGGGCCATTTCGCAAAAAAAGGCGGATTGGTTTATTCCGAATAGTACCCAAAACTAATCAGCACCAGGCTCACATACAAGTGACTTACGTACCAAATTTTATGAAATTCAGTCCATAAGTTATTGAGTTAGAGTGGATACATACATTGCACAGACAGACAGACACACAGACAGACAGACAGACACACAGACAGACACACAGACAGACACACACACACAGACGTCACGCTAAAAATAGTTTTTTCGTATTCTAGAGGTCTCGAAACGTGTAGATCCGTCGAAAACTCGAGTTGCGATTTTCGGCATGATTCCAATACTTTCCCTATACATTACCATGTATTGCAGGGAAAATAATAGGTTTTTCTTATTATAGATATTTATATTGTTTCCAAGATATTGAATTTTCGTCAATTAGTCGTAATTTTCATTGATTTAGTGTCATTTTTATCCATTTGGCGAGATTTTCGTTAATTTGGCAACATTTAAAAAGTCGCCAAATTGGCGACATTCCGCCAAATTCGGCGCCAAAATCTCACCGAGCGTTATGGACGAAGAAATAAGCTATTCTTATGGCAGATAAATAACTATTGGCGTTTAATTACAAAAGTATTACTCAAAGTATATTTTCTCATGAATGGAACGAGCTAGATCCACGAAAATGATGTCACTCAATTTATCGGATGATATTACATATGAAAAGTGAACATGTTTCACAACAGTTAATATATTTTTTTAATTTATGGGATTTTTTGATAAATTTATTTTAAAAATGTGCAATATCTCCAGAACGGTTCATGCTAGCGTTCTAAAGTTTATGTCAATCGTTTTCTAAGGGAAAATTACATAAGAAATGGCTATTTGCGTAACTTTATTAAAGTTTTTTAATTTTTGATGATTTTTTTAAAATTCCACTCGAAAATTTAATGGGGTTCTGAACATTCGATTACATTTATAAACAATAGGCTTCCAGTATTTACAGATTGTGATTTTTGTACCAAATTTCATTCGAATCGCTCTATTTGTTCGGGAGATATCGTCTCCCCAGACTCACTGACACACACACACACACACACACACATACTTTCACACACACACACACAGACATCACTTCAAAAATGTTTGATTCGTGATCAGGGATGCTTGAAACGTGCTCTCCCGTCGAAAACTCGAATTCGAATTTTCGACCCCGTCGCAATACTTTCCTTATACATTATGTATATAAGGAAAGTAATAAAGCGGTTTTAGAACGGATGCGACATTAAATACAAGTAGAAGCGTTCCTTAAATATCACGATTTTCACTAAGTGGAAAAAAAAAAATAGATCCCATATTTTATTTTGCAATGAATCACGTGATCTCATCATACAATATGGGTGTAATTATTATTTCAATTTTTATTTAAAAAACTACTTAACATATTTTGATGAAATTATTTTTACACATTTTACTTAATAATTTGAATATTTCCTAAAATTTTCAAAGCAATTTGTGAATTTTAACTCCTCTTAAAAAAAGTTTGAAAAATTATGTCCCGTAGGGTTCAATGTATTTCATTTTTTCAACCCGGGATAAATCCAAAACTAATAGAATGATATTATTCTTTTACATTCCCATATGTCCCACAGACCGTCTCAACAACATACTAAAATTTCATTTTGATAAAGTCATTTTTACGACAGTTATCGTGCAAACGGACGGACAGGCAGAAGAACAAAGTCATTAACACTTTACAACTATGTTGGAAAGTGTTAAAAATACAAACATAATGCTTCGGCAGACGATAATTAGCTGAATATTTCAGAAATGAAGCTGGAATTTTCATGAACGCCTGTAATTACGGCTTATCTGATAGTTTACCGAAATAATCAACAATGTAGCTAAAAAAATTATCAAAGGTTACAGAATGTTTTACAGTGTATATATCTGCAGTGAGAGCGCGATGTCAACTAAAATACAGGTTGATCGAAAAGTTGCGCTCATCCAATTTTAAAATAATATAATGTATCAAGAAATTGAAATAGTAGAATTTTTTGCAGTTAGGTGGCGCTAATATATCCTAAAAAATCATGGATTTAGAAGAAGAGAACTGGATGGATATCCAGCCGAGCCTAGCAGACGACGATAATGTTAATTGGCCCAACAGTGGACCAATTAACTTCAGAAAATGTAGCTTTTCAAACGTATTGAGCTTTATTTTCGCTATTGATTATTTTTTTTATCAGAAAATATAGTTTTTAACCTGCTTCTTTTTATATTGGTACATTTATTAAATAAATAAATATTATATTAAATAAATAAAATAAATATCTATAGTAACGCTACCATAGATAAGTTGTTGATTCCAATCCACTGAGAGATATTTCGTTTGCTTCTGTGGGCTGCAATTTTTGGAAGCACCGATAATGCCACGTTATCCACGCATTTTTAGATTCATTGAAATGTAATTAAAATGTATATGCTAAATTTTTGAACTGGAATTAAATTCGTATGATTTATGTTCGTCAATATTCCTAATACTATGTAACATTCTTTAAAAAATTGAGTTTAACATTATATTATTAAAAATAATGTTACACCCATATTAAATAACTTCCATTATAAACTGTATCAAGTTCGACTTTGTCTTCAACGATATTTTTTACCGGTTCCTGCAATATCGTAAACAGATTTCGCTGTACCAAAAACGCACAAATCGATGCAAGAACTAAAAATGAAACATCCCAAATTGAAACTTAAAATTTACCAGTGAGTGGCAATAACTTGCCAAATCGGGGCATCTCTCCGTCGTTAAACTGTTAGCCAATGAGCAGTCGGGATCAAACGACGCGCAGGCATGCGCTCCTCCAGGCGAAACGCAAATAAATAACTGAAAAAGAAAAGTAATGAATTATTAGAGTTGTTTCTCCACCGGTTGAGACACCTCTGGTTCAGAAATGTTGCGGCAGAATTATGTTGCGTAAAAATATTTGTACGCACTCGAGTTATCTCATGGCGCGAGATCAAAACAGTTAAATGGGAATGGAAACCAAAACTGACAATGAGCATCATATCCGAATTTGCGCGCCAAACGGTGCAGCCAATTGAGGCACGCCTAGAACGGTGGGAAATATTTTGAAATTTCGTGTGAGGATTCGAAAATTATTGTCTGTAGTTTAATTGTTGTTGTTGAAACCCAGACCGTCCGACCTACCAGAAAGGTGTAAGGTAGTTTAATTGTTATAATAGTATTGTCATTGTTAAATGTTTTTATTTTTTTAGGCGTGAATAATGTCTACGGTCGAAGTTGGTAGCTGAAATCCAATCGTTACGAAAATGTAAACACTGTGAAAGTTTATATCTCCGAAAACAATAGATATCAATCTTAAAAAATTATACTATTGTTTTGCGGGAATTTATGAATGTACGAAAATAATTTCAATATTTTGAACTTGATAGATATAAACAGCAAGTTAACGAAAATTCAGTAGGAAATCCTGTTTCTAGATCAATCATTTGCTTTTACAAAGCTTTTGTACAGTTTTTGAGCAATCGTCTTATCAAGTTGAAGGAAATTGCAAATTTTTCGCTTTTAAAGTTTGTAATGCTTGTATCTCGAAAACTACAAATGTTATGAACATTAAGTGAGCCATTTGTAGCCGTAAGATATACTATAATTGGATTTCGGATCTCGTTCCTAATTTCCGAAATATAGTGGTTATAATTTCTATATTTAAATATTTTGAACTATAAGTAAGTACGTATATGTAAAGGTGTATATATATGTAAAGGTGATTCTAATTTTACAAGACGTCATTTCCATGATACCATTTTGGCTCCACCGCCGATTTTATTTACTTTCCACAACATAACAATACCGTGACAGCCCTCAATACGAGTGCACAGTTTCACCAGAAATTATAATTCCAGGGTTAAAAATACCCAAATCCCGAAATTTCGGGACTTGATTTAGCTATTTTAATTTATGAAATAATACTTTCTCAATACAACAGTTGTTGTTGAAACCCAGACCGTCCGACCTACCAGAAAGGTGTAAGGTAACTGTTTGGACGGTCGGGCAATACAACAGTTGTGTCAAAATGTTACTGATAGCGATGCCATTCATTTAAAGGAGTAAGACTACTCCATTTTAGTATTTAAATATTTAAAAAGTGGATGAAAACATAAAATATGCAATTTAAAATAGTTCTAATTTTAATCAGTTACCCACGTTCAAAATTAAATTAAAGCAATTTTTGTGTTCAAACTTTGTATTAAATTTTTCTAATTGTTCTATCCGACTTATTCAATCAATTAATTGATAGATATTTTATGCAAAATATTTTCCTGTTTGATAATGGTGTCATTTAGATATTGACTGTGAAAAAAGGATGAAATAGCACCATAATACTAAAGAAAATGTTTTTTTTTTTATCAGAAAAAATATTTTTAATCGAAGTCCAAAATCAATATTTCGTTTCGTGAAATATACGTACTCTCTATTATTTGCAGTAAAACTTACAGTAGGTAAAATGCCTTTATTGACTTTAAGGAGCCTGGAAAGCGAAATTTTATTATTTTTTTTTTTATTATTTATGGGCATTTTGTAAGGAATTTCTTTTTTCTGAAATGTGTGTATATACAAAAATATTTTACATGTAAAAATTTCTTGAACGATTTGAAATTTTATTTAAAAAAAAAAATTAATTTTAAACATATTTAATTTTTTTATATATAATTGTTGAACCAAATACTCAATTTGCATAGATTTCTTTTTTTCACTTTTGTGCTCAGGAAAGATTTCATATTAATTTGTCTTTAGAATTTAAAAAGATATTATTTATAGCATTTTTATTAATTTTAAAAGTAAAGAAATTTATTTTTCAAGAGTGATATTTGCTTTGAGGAAAATATTTTTAAAATTTATACTCAATATCAAAAATTCTGAAGACAATTTACTGGAAATACAACTTAGGAACTCAATACAACACTCTACAAAATTTCATATAAGTACCATACAAGGCATTTTTTATATATCCCCATCCTTCTAAAGTTAAGGAATCGTGAAAAAATCCATTCCGAGGTAAATGAAGATCTAGGTACTTACCTTTCAATAACACAGATAATACAGCATAAAAATTTTTATATCACCATCGTAGAAACATGCAGTTTATGTTACTTAATGCTAAAAACTCTATAGTACTTTTTAAGTCAACAATTTTGCTTTTAATAGATTTTTGGATACCGGACCCCTTTAAGATGTTTTATTTATATATTCATTTATATTTAATTTGTTCAATATTAACCAGCAGCATTTTCAAATATGTCAAAATACACATGCACATTTAATGTAAGTTAACCAGTTTTTTTTTATTATTAATGTAAAACATATTATACGTTTGTCAGCTCACTATTGTTCAATGATTTTCATAACTATGATCAATGTTCATTATAAACGCTCAAAGTTAGCAAAAGATCTTTCTATGAAAATGTCTCTATAAAAATATATCTTTTCTATAAAAAATATCTCTAAAAATTTCTCTATAAAAATATCTCTTTTCTATAAACATGTCTCTATAAAAATATCTCTTTTCTATAAACAGCTCTATAAAAACTTGCTCTTTTCTATAAACAGCTCTATAAAAACTTGCTTCTTTTCTATAAACATGTTTCTATAAAAATATCTCTTTTCTATATACAACTCTATAAAAACTTGCTCTATAAAAATATCTTTTTTCTATAAAATAATGTCTCTATAAAAAATATCTGTTTTCTATAAAATTGTTCATTTTATCCAAAATTTCTTTGCATCGGAAGTTTGTTTGAGAATTCAAAGTGATATTATCATTTAAATACATTTAGCATTTATATACAAATAAATCAAAGCGTAAGAGTATAAAATATGACTCCTTTTACTTGAAGTATAATGAAAATTCCCAATTCGGCAGAATTTCGGGATTGAAAATGTCTAAATCTCGAAATCCCAGTCAAAAAATGCCCGGGGTGATAATTCATAAGGCACCTTCGAGGAAATGCAAAATTCGATTAATTTCAGTGGTGGATTAGCAGCTTCTGACACCCTGCGCTAAATGTTATTTGGCTTCATTATTTTTTCATGCATCACAAACTATAAAAAATTACAATGTTGATGTATAGTTCGGCGGCGTCATCAAGAGATCCGTATTAAACAGTTTTTAATTTAAATGTCTTAGAGGCATTACTGACTTTGAGATCTTAAAGCGTACTTATTCGGCATAATCTGAAATTCGAATATTTTCAAGAAGGTTATACTTCCTCTATACCAGTGATTCTCAACCTTTTTTTATTTGAAGAAACACTTAAAGTATTTATTGAAATCTCCGGAAAACCCTATTTAACTGACACAAATTACATGTTCGACAAGAGTACATGTCAAAATAAACAAACATGTAAAGCAGTAAGGTAAATAAATAATAATTAAAACCCTTAAATTTCAGTAAAATATTGACAGAGTATTTATTACCATTTCTGTTTACTAATTACTGTTAATAAAAAACAAGGAAGATCAATCATGCATAAAGCATTGATTATGAAACACTTTCCAACTTCAATGCAATTTTATTTAAACATGTATAGAATGCAATGCATTCCTCGGTAATATTTTTAAAATTATCACAATAATACATTAATTTATTATATTTGAAAACTTAAAGCTTCGTCGAAAAAAATGAACTTCATTCAAATGATGGCATTGAAATATAAATTGCCTGGTTTAAACATCTCTAAAATGCGATATATTCCTCAATAATTTTTTTTTAAAATTATCATAATACTGCAATAATTTATTATATTTGAAAATTTCATCAAAAATAAATGAACTTTATTCAAATGGCGTCACTGAAATATAAATCGCGTGGATCTCTATATAAAAGCAGTGTGGCGATTTGGCGTCGCCGTGGTCCCGAACCAGGGACCTGATGCATTGTAGACCGACATTATAATCACTGAGCAAAAGCTAGCTCTTGCTCAGTGATTATAGTGTCGGTCTACGAAGCATCAGGTCCCTGGTTCGGGGCCCGGCGACGCTCAAACTCCACAATGGTTACCCTGGACGCTTGAAACACGCAACCTTTCCAACGACTTCGCCTCTCAGCACGAGATGGCAGCACCACAAGGAGTCAGAAGCCTTGACACTCCCTTCCTGGTTGACCACAACTGTCCGTCACGCCGAGGCAACACCTCTACTCCCGGCCCTGACGTCACGCCGAGGCGACACGCCTCTCGGCCTCCTCATCAGCGAGGGGAGTGTGCGGCAGCAAAGACATCTATCAAAGATGCCACACGAGCCAAACCCGAATTATAAGAACAGAGGAAGAGCTAGCTTTTGCTCAGTGATTATAGTGTCGGTCTACGAAGCATCAGGTCCCTGGTTCGGGGCCCGGGTTCGGGGCCTGGTTCGGGGCCGATTTAAAATTCACAAATTGCTTCGAAAATTTTAGGTAATATTCAAATTGTTCCATAAAATATCTATATAATAAAAGGCAATGTCTGTGTGTGTGTGTGTGTCTGTCTGTCTTATACACTATACGTTTCGCGACCGCGCGTCGGAGAGCTACGAAATTTGGCAATCGGACACCCGGGGGGGAGGGAAGGGGACACGTGAAAACCGATTTTCAAAATTCTAATTATTTTTTTATTTATTTAATGTTTTATGCGATTTCGACCGTTTTTTGCCCTTTTTGTACTTTTTTCTCCACGATCGGGACGTCGTAGAAATAAACAAATCACACCATCGGAAAGAGCAGACAATTGCGAGTAAAAATATATACATTTCAAATTTCAATTTCGATTTCTAATATTTTTTAAAGATTTTAAAACAAAAGTCACTTTCGGTTCAAAAAAACCAACTTTTGTTTTTAAATCCTTCCATCGTAAAAACTACTCATAATTTCGACTAATAATTTACATTTTTAGAAAGGCCAAAGATCTGGCATTCTTACAAGTCTAATCTGGTTAAGAAATATTGAAAATTGCCTGCAGGATCGCAATTTTAAAGACGTGATGATTTTATATTTCTTGCCCAATACTCGGCGAAGAACCGATTCTTCCCCGACATTTTTCCCCCCGCAGTAGTTTTTCCCCCGTTTCCATGGAGACCAGGCTTCGGGTTTTAAATGTATTAAGAGCTTAGCATTTGTATTGGATAGATACATCGGGTGAAATTATTATATTTATATGATATTTTAAATGGATATTTTAAATTATTTAAATGATTGAATTATGGTGGATAGAATTCTGGTGATGTATTTGAAATTATTATATTTATGGATTGGTGGAACGATATGGATGATTCATAGAATGATATGGATTTTTTAAATGGATATTTTAATTTATGGTTATTTTAAATGAATATTTGAATTTCTGGATATTTTAAATGGACATTTCAATTTTATGGATATTTTAAGTGATGGAACGATGGATATTTTAATTTTATGGATATTTTAAATACCATATGGTCATTATAAAATTAAAATTAGCGCACGGGAATCGCACTCGGTAGATCCGGGTTCGATTCCCGCCACTGCCTAAACTGCCTCCGTGTTCAGGCGGTGTACGATCACATTAAACATGTGGGTCCGTAAGTCCTTCCGAGAGGTTGTTGGTAGGGGAAGGAGGGTACGGTCCCAGTGGATACCTCTCCCACTGGGTTCCGGTCTAAATTGGGTGAATAAAAAGAAAGTTGTGGAGAATGTCGCGGAGGGCGAAGTAACCCAGTGGTTAGAGCGCGGGATTTGCACTTGGTAGGCCCGGGTTCGATTCCCTCCACTGACAAAACTGCTGCCGTGTTCACGCGGAGTACGATCACGTTAAACATGTGGGTCCGTAAGTCCTTCCGAGAGGTTGGTGGTAGAGGAAGGAGGGTACGCACCCTGTGGATGACTTTCCCACTGGGTTCCGGTCTAAATTGGGTGAATAAAAAGAAGGTTATGGAGATTGTCGCGGAGGGCGCGGTAGCCCAGTGGTTGGCGCGCGGGAATTGCACTCGGTAGGCTAGGGTTCGATTGCCGCCACTGCCAAAACTGCTGCCATTTTCACGCGGAGTACGATCACGTTAAACATGTGGATCCGTAAGTCCTTCCGAGAGGTTGTTGGTAGAGGAAGGAGGGTACGGACCCTGTGGATGCCTCCCCTACTGGGTTCCGGTCTAAATTGGGTGAATAAAAAGAAGGTTATGGAGATTGTCGCGGAGGGCGCGGTAGCCCAGTGGTTAGCGCGCGGGATTTGCACTAGGTAGGTCCGGGTTCGATTCCCGCCACTGCCAAAACTGACGCCGTGTTCAGGCGGAGTACGATCACGTTAAACATGCGGGACCGTAAGTCCTTCCGAGAGGTTGGTGGTAGGGGAAGGAGGGTACGGTCCCTGTGGATGCCTCCCCCACTGAGTTCCTGTCTAAATTGGGTGGCACTTCCTGGTAGGTCGTTCCTTCTGGTAGGTCGCGCCAGCGAGTGTGCCACGGTTAGAATTTGCCACGGTCAGAATTTTTAAGGGTAGCGAACAGGCTGGTCGCCAAAGGCGGCTAGTAGAAAATAAAATTCAGCGAAATATATTCAGTAGATTTTAAATAAAAATTAAAATAATAATTACACCTCTTATATGAAGCGATCACGTGACCATGATATGAAAAGATCACATGACCCACTTCAAAATGATATATGGCATCCATCTTGTCTCAAAATCGTGATTTTTTAAGTTCTTTTTAATTCATATTGAGTGTTGTATTCGTCCTAAAACCACTTTATTTTTCCTTAAATTATGTGCATCTACGTACTGAAACAACGCAATTACAATATATTTGAGTTTAAATGATCGTCTAAATTTGATTATTTCTACAACGAAGCCTATTTTTCACTTATGTAAAATGTAAACAGCAAAATATGTAGAATGAGTTGTATTAGAATTGCTGTATTTCTTTAACCCAAAATTATTTAGGTCATGGAGTCTGCATAGCTGATATGAATGAAATATTCATTGATTTTACAAAGAGAAGGACGATTTTTTTCGATGAAGTTTTAAGCATAGAGTTTAATTACTTGTAGCTCCATGGTCTTAATTTTTAAATAAAATAAATTATTATATTATTGCGATGAATGAAATGAATGGGAAAATGTTATGAATGGAATGTTGCTTTTATAGAGAGATCCAGGCGTGTTATTTTTTCTATGACGTCAATTGAATGAATTTCAGTTGTTTTCGATGAAGTTTTCAAATATAATAAATTGTCGTAGTATTATGATAGTTTTAAAAATATTACCGAGGAATGTATCGCATTTAAGAAATGTTTAAACCAGGCAATTTATATTTCAATGCCGTCATTTGAACGAAGTTCATTTTTTTCGATGAAGTTTTAAGTTTTCAAATATAATAAATTAATGTAGTATTGTGATAAATTTTAAAATATTACCGAGGAATGTATTGCATTTTAGACTTGTTTAAATAAAATTGCATTGAAGTTGGAAAGTGTTTCATAATCAATGCTTTAAGCATGATTGATCTTTCTTGTTGTAAAGCTGCAGTGGCGTCACCAATGGGAGGGGGGATGAATCATACCCCCTTCCAGGAACCCATTAAAGTTCGGAGAAATTGTATCTGGAAAAATGGAATACAACATATCTGCTTACCCCCCCCCCCCTCCCACCCCCACTAAAAAAAATCTGACGACAATACTGCAAATTGTACTTGCTTTCTCAAATTCTCTCAAAACCGCGAATACGAGTGGAGGCACGTGGAACACTTGTATTCTCCTGAACCGTGGTTGGGGAGCAATCTTGTGAATCACTGATCTATACAATAGCTAGGCACGCTTAAACAATACAGGACAGGTTCAAGCCGAACTCACCACGGCAACCTAGTGGTTTATGGCGAGGGAAAAGGGGCCGAGACCATGACCAGGGGAGAGAAGTCAGCTAAACCATTCATCAAACGAGGTCCGAAGATTGTCCCGCGGAGTCCCGACCCCAGTCGCCGACGGGTCTGGGAACATACTACAAAGACACAGTTCCTCTCCGCAGCCTGGAAGAGTCTAGTCTGCTTCTTGATTACCGGGTCACTCCACAGATTGAAGCCTGTGCCCTTCCGATATACGGTCTAGTATAAGCCCTAGTAGTAGGGCTTCCCGGCCACACATGTTGCTACCATAAACCCTAGGGTTGGTCGTGTGGTCTGGGTTTTCAACCCCCTAGTAGGGGGGGAACAATTAACACAACAGACAGTGGATTTCTAGATCTCTGTATACAATGGTATGAGAAAGTTAAAAAAAAAAAGTGAGATGGCGCCATCTATTGATGTTTAAAGGAAAGCAAAGTCCGTTTCTCAACATGGTCGTGTGACGTTCGATCTTGATTCTGTTATCCTGCAAATTCCATTTTAATACCAGTTGAATCCAATTTTTCTCGAGACAGTTGTTTATGAACTATTAATTCTCTATCTGAAATCGCACCTGTGTCCATCGTCGTTTCGCTGCTGCCTTAATGGATACTGCGGTCCTGTGAATATCCAAATTATATACGAACACTGTGCGTTAGATACAAAGTCACTACATAATTACTCGCACGTTACCCTTTCAATATTCAGGAATTCGAATGTCTCTTCAGCAAAACTGCTTCTTCGCTCATCATATATTCATCGCAAACCGAAATATGCACACCATGGGCAGCTACTATGGTGCATAATTAATCAGTCGCGCATCCTGGAACCTGACTAGGTTTGAATTTTGATGCTGAACGAGTTCGGGTGCAAATTTTAATGGTTGACCCCCGTCTTCAGCCCCCCTTCTGTACTACCGAGCCAAATATGTGCACTTCCAAATTAATGAAAACGACCTTCGATAAGCTTGTTTTCTACCGCGCCCCAAACTGGATCGACCAGCGCATCCGCGACCTTGACAGACGATTTTGATAGAATATTTTAAACGTCGCCCTCTGGCAACAAGCAAAAAGAACAAATGATATATATGTTTAATTATGTATGGTATCGGCTAGTTTTCAGAATGGAGAAAGTAAACAATATGTGCAATCGCGCTCTCAGTGCAACGACTATCATCTGTCGATTCGTTTCGCGCTTTTTACGGCTATGCAGCTTACAAACGATAACTTCTGAGGCAACAGGAAAGCTTGTAATGCGCCGCAATTTTATCTCATATCTTTGTGGCATTTTCTGTGACTATGAACTTAACCACTGACATTTGAAGTCAGTCACTGAAGAAACTTCAATTTCTTGCCCCCCCCCCCCGCGACATTTTAGCCCCTGAGTCGCCCCTACCACTAATATTTTTCTAAACGCTTATTACACAATTTTCTCTTGAACATGTCTATAAACTCTGTCCCTCTCGCAGTAATAGGGAAAGGAGGAGGGGGGGGGGGGGATCGCCTTTGAACATATTTTAATGATGATTTTTCAGATTTAAATCTAACTTATTCTAACAAAATAGCATACTGGAAATAAATGTAAATTTCTCCAACATATGAACCACAAACTGAAAATTATCGGATTTAATTAAACTTTCTTTAAAGGTCTTATAAATTGAAATTATTTTGTTCAAGCCTGCCAGTGCAGTTAAAGACTATCTACTGCCGAAGAGTGGTAAAAAAGCGCGAAAACAGTTAAATGCTTACCGAAGCTTTGAGGGCAGAGCTGCCAATAAAGCGTACACTACTTGAGTGAGGGAGCCTGGGTCCCAGAGGGTGTCCGGGCCCCCGAATAATTTTTTAAAGAAGAAAACAGGAAAAATTCATAAAAAGGAAAAATAATAAAATGTGGAGGGGGGGGGGGGGAAGGCTACAAATTTTATGGGCATCCCCAATATGAGTTCTGTGGCTAAGAAATATTTGTTATACAGGTATTATTTGCTGAGTTGGAAATGCTGATAATTTGGGACAGGGCAATTTACATCGCATAAAATCTAAAACGCACGAAAATTGGACAAACTAGCGAATTAATCACATTTGAAACTTTCGGGCGTTTGCCTACCGATTAAAAGATGATTGGATATTTTGAAAAGAAACATAATATTTCGAATACAAGTTTCGTAAAAGATATATTTTTCTATTTTAAATGCATGACTGTAAAGTGATTACGAATACCATGTTAGGCTTAGCGTTGTTGTTGTTGAAACCCAGACCGTCCGACCTACCAGAAAGGTGTAAGGTAACTGTTTGGACGGTCGGGAAGTGCCACCCAATTTAGACCGGAACCCAGTGGGGGAGGCATCCACAGGGACCGTACCCTCCTTCCCCTACCACCAACCTCTCGGAAGGACTTTCGGACCCACATGTTTGACGTGATCGTACTCCGCATGAACACGGCGGCAGTTTTGGCAGTGGCTGGAATCGAACCCGGGCCTACCGAGTGCAACTCCAGCGCGCTAACCAATGGGCTACCGCGCCCATGTTAGGCTTAGCGTGTAAAGCTTAGCGTGTAATGTTAGGCTTAGCGTGTAAAGCTTAGCGTGTAATGTTAGGCTTAGCGTGTAAATATTTGAAAAATATATAAGTAAAATTTCAAAAATGCATAAAAGAAGCGTAATTATCATACAAAAACGAAAGATAGCACAAACACTACAAAAATGGATAAAATAATACAGAAACAGAAAATTTACATAGCAATAATAGTCGCTCTCTGTCGAAGACTCCAAAGTGAAAACAACCGTTGATCCGTAGCAATTCGAATATGGACCTAATGGACCTACTCCCGATAAAAAAAAAAACATCACAGAATCCGATCCCACTGACGTCGGAGGTCGCACGTAGCAACAGGTGTTCCGGGGCTCATAGAGCACGAGCTTACGTAGATGCGGCGGACGTAACATGAAAATCATAAAATTTATAAAAGCATTACAACGAACGCACTTGAAATTAACCATTTCAAATCAAAACCAAATACGCACTCTCACATGTAGGCTTAGCTCGTTACAACGCCGAAAGAGTTGAGGGGTTTCCAGAAGCAAAACGGGTTACCACATCGCGGAAAAATTGCACCAAAAATATCGCCAAATAAAAATTATTTATATAAAAGCTGTACCGAATATTTGACGAATCTTAAGCAAATTTTGGATTTTTTTTTCTTCATCGGACTGTTATATATCAGATTATTAAACTGTGAAAAATTTCAAACTCACATTCACAGCACCAGTATGCAGGGGATGTTTTTAATGTTAGGATCGCTACCCGGGTACTTTCAGGTTGGACCCACTTTGACCACCGCTGTTTATAACAGCATCAATGGATCGATTTCGCGTTCATTATGAACAGGATCGCCCCTGTAGTCTCCATAGAGATTGGCGAAATTATGGCAGATAAAAAGTTTTCTTAGGATCCGACGCTTACAAGTATCGGCTACTCCACGCCAACGAGTCATATTGGACAGTTCATGAATCTGGTTATCTGCAACAGGAGCGTGATTCAATTAAAAGTGGCTCCAGTCTAATGCAGCCAAAATGGTTTTGTGTGGACAGCATCTTTTTTGTAAGTGATTTGTCTTCTTTAGACATTTGTAAACAGTCCAAAATATTAAAATATCGAAATTATAACCACTATATATCGAAAACTAAACCTGATCCAAAATCCATTTATATATCCTTGTAAGGACTATTCATAACTGGCTGGCACTTTCATATTTCGACATATAAGCATTACACACATTAACAAGAAAGATTAATCATGCATAAAGCATTGATTATAAAGCATTTTCCAACTGTAATTTTATTTAAACATCTCTAAAATACGATACATTCAGCGGCGATATTTTTTTTTAATTATCACAGAACTACAATAATTTATTTTACTTGGAGAATTAAAACCATGGAGGTAAAAGTACTTTCTAACTCCCAGCTTAAAACTTCATTCAAACTTTATTCAAATGACGTCATCGAAATATAAATCGTCTGGCTCTCTATGTATGCTGTAAGCTGTGAATATTTCACTCATACGCTTTTATTCCAGACTCCAGAGTTAAATAATTTTCCGTGAAAAAAATTCAACAATTATTATACAACTCATCTTACAATCATTTGTTTACATTCTGCATCCATTAAAATTATGCTCCACTGTAAAAATAATCAAAGTTTTATGATCATTTAAACTAAAAAATATTGTAACTGTGTTGGCGCAGAATATAGATGCAGAGGAAAAACGCAAAAAGAAAGCGGTTTTAGAACGGATGCAACACTAAATATAAATTTAAAAGAATTTTAAAAATCACTATTTTTACTTTGGGAAAAAAATGGATGCCATATTTCATTTTGAAATGGGTCACGTAACCTCTTCATATTATATGGGTGTCATTATTATTTTAATTTTTATTTAAAAAACTACCGAACATATTTTGCCTGAAATCTTTTATATATTTTATGGGGTAATTTGAATATTTCCTAAAATTTTCAAAGCAATTTGAGAATTTTAGCTTCGCTTAAAATATGTTTGAAGAATTTGGTCCCATCAAGTTCAATGTACTTCATTTTTAAATCCCGGGTTCAATCTAAAACTAATTAGGTGATATTATTCATTTATATTCCCATATGTCCCACACACCGTCTCAACAACATACTGAAATTTCATTTTGATAAAGTCATTTTTACGGCAATTATCATGTGAACAGATAGACAGACAGAATGGATGGACAAAGTCATAAACGCTTTTCAGCTATGTTGTAAAGTGTTAAATCGTAACCTTCTTGAGCTTAACAAGACATTTTTTCAAAAACTATAAGAGCTATTTAGAAAAAAAATTATTTTTCTATAATCTGGGTTTCCAACTGAATATTTTTGTCACTTACTGTTTGCATCTATCTTTCATAGTTTAGACGATATTTCGAGTGAAAGTAAACAAAGTGGAGCGAAAACTCTCTCAAAAGAACTTTATAGTTTTCCTGATTTCTTTTTTCGAAAAAAAGTTCAAAATATTAAAATTATTTTTGCATATTCATAAATGGTACCTTATTTACGATAAAACTAGTAAAAGATTTTCATAGATTGGGTTTGGAAATAAAAAGCATACATTTTTTATTTTTCGTAACATTCCGATCCGATTTCAGTCAGAAATACCCGTAGATGTTATCTATTAATTTCTTTTGATCACGGTTTTTAACAGTTGAATGTTGATCGAGGCAGTGTTTCTTTCATGCATACCTCCGGGGGACGAAGCCTCCCCCCCCCGGAGGCATTTTATGTCAACCTAATTTCTATTTATGTGATACAGCATTTAGATATATTTATATGGCAAATAGAAAACTTGTTCCCTTAAAATTTCATCCCCTCTCCAAGGCCAAAAAAGTCTTGGAACACTGGATCTAGGACCCATCAGTTTTCCTATCTCATTCTCCATTCCCACTATCAAAAATATCTCTTTCTATTCCTCTTAATTTCCGCAATAGGTAAAATCTGATATTTTTATTACTGGTATTCTAGTATTTATCAGCTCAGGGACTTCAAAAACCGAAATACTTATCTATAAATGCTATTCCCAACAATAAGTGGTACCCATTTTTTGTAGTAGATGGCAGCACCAGATTAAAGGTTGAATTACAAAAATTTTATTCATTCTCTCATTGCTCTAGGAAAAGGTCACTTGTGAAAAATTAGTACCTATTTCTCCTAGTAGATGGCAGCATTAAATAAAGGTTAGCCGACCGAGGCTCCGGCCCTAGTATTTTCAAAATGATCAAATACTTCTTATAAAGCTACTTGCTTTTTTTAATTGTATTTCGTCTTCAAATTAATTTTAAATATAAATAGAAGTGAAAAAAAAGAAATTGCGTCATTCTTTAAGATCTATTTTAATGTTATATATATATATATATATTTGTGAGAGTTAGAAAAAATAGAATTCGACTCTTTTATCGGTAGTTTATTAAGTATATTTAAAATATTACAATTTAAATACTGTCGGCTAGCATTAGTAAGCGGAATATAATGGGCTTCCTTCGACCGGAAGACGGCGGTCTTCCAATTAAATTGCGGGCTATCCAATTGCTCAGTGCACGACCACAATTCACCCGTGACTATATTCTGTGACAAATCGTCTGTGGCCAAATCGTTCCACAACAGCACTTGCAGTTTCTGAAATCAAAAAGTGGTTAGGCTACCTGCAAATGCGGCTAATGCAAAATAGATTGATTTATTTATTGCCACTGCTGCAGAAGATCAACTGTGAAAAAACACCTCATGAAAAATATAACACAAAGCAAAAATTATTAATATTAGTTACTTAGTAAAAAATTCGGTCACATAGAAATTTTAGAAATCCTGTGGATTAAGGGTGAGCGTCAGTAAATTTTCTGCCCTATCCGCGCTTTGTTAACTTTCGCGGCACACGTATTTCGCCGAAATTCTGCTCAAACAGTTGCGAAATACTTTCTTATAGATAAAATGCTATGCTTAGATTATATTAAAACTAAATTTAATACCCAATAAAACATAGAATATATGTTTTATTTCAATTTAAAATATTTTTGGTGCTGCCATCTGTTGTCGTAATTTAATTCATACCGACTATTTTTATTTTTTAATGAACATTTTTAAATGTCTATTCCTTCTAATACGCTATTAAATACAACAACAGATCATATATAATGCCATAATCACGGAAACGTAATTGAACTTTGACTTGAAGACAAAGGAACTTGAAGTCAAAACTGCAGTCCTCAGTGATGTACATTCAGTTTCCTTATCAAATTTATAGAATTATAAATTACCTTTCCGTGATTGTGGCATTATTATATATGATCTGTTGTTGTATTTAACACTGAATTAGAAGGAATAGATATTTAAAAATGTTCATTAAAAAATAAAAATAATCGGTATGAATTAAATTACGACAACAGATGGCAGCACCAAAAATATTTTGGATTAAAATAAAAAATATATTCTATGTTTTTTTGGGCATTAAATCTAGTTTTAATATAATTTAAGCATTGCATTTTATCTTTCAGAAAATATTTCGCAACTGTTTGAGCAGGATTTCGGCGATATATGTGTGCCGCGAAAGTTAACAAAGCGCGGATAGGGCAGAAAATTTACTGACGCTCACCCTTAAGATAATTACTGAAAAGGTGTAAAATTTATTATTTTGTATTGTATAAGGGATGTTAAATAGAATTTAAATAACGTTGCGAGTTATTCATAGCAATTATACAATTTAAGACAAAATATTTCATGTGTAGAAACATTTTTCTATTAACCATTTTTCATATCATTTTATGACATTTCTCCCCCCTAAAAACCAAATTCTATATTGAATTTGTGTCATTACTGAATATTTAACAGGATTAAGCAACTAGATGAGATACACTACTTCATTTTCTTACTATCTTATCTTTTATTCTATAGACTTGAAAAATTCTAAAAAGAAAAAAATATATATCTGTGCTGTGTTGTTATAGTTCATGGTCCATAGACAAAATCAGATGTACCGTAGTAAATCATAATTTTATATACGATAAATATATATAATTAGAATAAAAGGTCTTTTTCTACATGGCCAAAGAAAGTTATTTAATGTTAGCAAGACTTGTATCTAGCTTATTCCATTCATGAGAGTCTTTGTTGTTGTTGTTGTTAAAACCCAGACCGTCCGACCTACCAGAAAGGTGTAAGGTAACTGTTTGGACGGTCGGGAAGTGCCACCCAATTTAGACCGGAACCCAGTGGGGGAGGCATCCACAGGGACCGTACCCTCCTTCCCCTACCACCAACCTCTCGGAAGGACTTTCGGACCCACATGTTTAACGTGATCGTACTCCGCATTTCAATTTTGACTCCAAACAATTCTCCAATAGTTATTCCTTCCCCGGGATATAAATTAAATATCAATTGAATTTTGATGTAAATTTTATACACGAGATAAGATATTTTGTTTCGACAAATAAAATTGTCAGATGTAATCAAATTTCAACTTACGCGATGTTAATTCAACGCTGATTAAATTGTGGGATGGCTTTATTTTAATTTATACGCATAATTGGCGATTTTACGTACGATTAGATGGTTGCCATAGTAACAGATTCGCATTTCAAATTAATTAATGAAAAGTTAAATATATTATTGAGATATATGAATAAAATAGTATATACTTAGAATTTGGATTTTGAATTTCAGGAATCTCCATTATTGCTGGGTCTAATTATTAAAGTGATTTTAATAATTAGAAACTAATTTTATATATACTATATACACTCTAAGACAAAAAAATCGACGCAATCCCCAAAATAATCAGATAGCAATGAAACTTTACATGCAAACACCTTTCGACCGAATATGGAAATGACCAAAAATTCGCAGCCAATGAATGGTCGGAATTACAGCACATTGAAATTGAGCACCATGATGGTGTATATAAGGAGCAAACCTTGCTTTCAGGAACAAAACGTGCAGTGGTTTTCGATTGAGTTTACGTATCTTGATTGTAGCAATGCCTCGCCGGCGAATTCGCGGCCACTACGAGCATATGAAGCAGTTTGAAAGAGGGCGTGCGGTCGGACTGCATGAGGCTGGATGAGCACACCGATGAATTGCTCAGCATTTGAGTACGAGCGATGCAGCAATTAGACTTGTTGGCATGAATGGGTCCGGAATGGCAGATTTCATCAGGCAGCAGACTGCCTAGACCGACGACAGAACGGGAAGATAGAGAGATTGTGACAGCACGAGATTCGTCATTATCAACCATCCAACGTGTGACAAACACGGAAGTGGCCACCCGGACCATTAATAGACGAGTACGGGAGCGGAATCTATACTCGTGGCACCCATTACGCTGCCTACCACTAATCAGTGTGCACTGTCAACAGTGGTTGTAATGGTGCCGGACCCGATCAACGTGGAATTGTTCGGATTGGAAACGAATTGTCTTCATTGATGAGCCCCGTTTCGAACAGAGTCCCGACGACCAGCGAAGACGTGTCTGGAGACAGCCCGAATATCGTCAGGATCCTGCTTGCATTGTCACGCGCCACGACAATAAGGAGTTATGGCCTGGGGTGCCATTTCGTTTGATAGCCGGACCCCTTTGATAGTCCTCTGTGGCACCATCACAGCACAGAGGTATGTTGCCAACATTCTACAACCCGTTGTATTGCCATTCCTTTCACGACACCCAGGGCTAACTTTTCAGCAAGATAATGCCAGGCCACATATGGCACGCATCTATTGATTGCCTGCATGCTTATGACACACTTCCTTGGCCAGCCAGATTCCCAGATCTCTCGCTTATTGAGTACATTTGGGCTGAGATGGGGCATCGCTTGTGACCATCCCAGAATGCAGACGAATTAGCTCGTAAATTGGAGGCCACTTGGAATGACATCCCTCAGAACACCATCCGGCAACTTTATTCATCAATGCCACGTCGGGTAACAGCTTGTATCAAAGTCAGAGGTGGACCAACGCCATATTGACGTGCTCACTTTGTGTAGATCTTTCGGTGCAATAAATCATCCAATTGTTCTGAAATTCTAATCATTTCTTTTTCTGTACATCCACATTACACCTACCAAATTTTGTCTCATTTGGATAATTTTTTGTTTTAGAGTGTATACGAGTATAATAAATATTAGTTTCTAATTATTAAAATCATTTTATATATACGGACATTTTTAGTGGATGTTAGCAATGTTTTTAATTGTCAAGTTAGATTGGCACAAAGTATACGTTAATTTAGCCCTTCAAAAAAGTTTTACATATTGCCAAAACTGGCAAATTTTAATGTGCGGTTTATTGCCACAAACATTGTGCCTTGAATCATTGCATGATTCTTTGTCTGAGAAAGAAGCCATGTTGGGAATGCCATGTGATGCCCACATTAGATTTTTTTTTTTTTACATATTTATTTTAGAGACTCTCATTCATCATTGGGTGATAAATGATGATTGAATGAAGTAAATTAAGTTGTGGAATGTAATAACAGAAGACAATTAAACATTTTTAACCTGATTTAACTTCTTAATTCCACATTTTAATATGTTGGGTTTCTAATGAAAGTTCTTAAACACCCCAATAACTTTGTAAGGAAAGTGTACATGTTAGGTTTATCTACAGCAAGGTGATCATACTCAATCGAATAAAAGTGTTTGCAGTACTCTAGCAGAAAATGTAATTAATTGGAGTGTGACTCAACTCGACTTTCTCATACAGTAAGTGCATGTTTGTGTGTTGAAGACCCAAACCGTCCGACGACATGCTGTGCATGTGTGTGTTGAAGGCCCAGACCACACAACCAACCCAAAGGCTTATGGTGTGCATGTGTGTGTAAATTTGGTAGTATGTTTAAAACTACTTATCTGGTTAGAAACTAAATTTGATGCGGATATAGATTACATGAAAGTAAAAATGTTTTGAATTTTTTTTTCTTTTTGTGTGTTTGTGTACAGTAACATGCATGTACATTTGGTACTTTTCACTAAGACTACATGTTGTTTGAAACAAAATATAGTAGCCATAGAATGCTACATGCAAATGCAAACATTAACTATTTAAAACTTGCAAACGCATTTTGCAATCTAATATCAATTTTAAATTTTTAGCATAACTTGATATTAACAATTATGATATGAATTCAGATTTACCGCAATAGAATTTGTCTTGCTGAAATTGCTCATTGAAAAATTAATTTAATCTATGCAGAGAAATCAGCAGGAATAGTAAGATATTATATCTACTTGTTTTTTGGATATAATGTAATATACTTATATGATGCATATAATTTTTTCTTATCTATAAAAGTGATAGATTGATATTTATATAATTCTCAGTGCAAAGTGAAATGAGTGTAAAAAAAGAAATTAGTTGTGATCACAAGACTAAAAAGGAGGGGGGGGGGGGATCTATCTTATATGGGACAGCAGATAGCTCTGTCTATACTATAAATTCTTTAGCAGATTCTTTATCTCTAGCAGTCTCATATAAGCACAATCTCATGAGCAATTTCATATATGAGCAGTATGATAGCAGTCTCGTAACTAAGCTGCACATATGGAAATGAATGTATATAATTATATGCATTTCCACCTTCAAATACACATACAGCTAAACTATATGGAAATAATGAAACAATAGAAAATGAACAATGCAAAACAAAATCAGAATATTTGATAGATATTTTTATTTACAATATTAAATACAAATCACTCTGTATAAGATTTTATTGTTTACACATTTTAATAAAGTATGCTCAAACTTATAAATAGCAATGCAATAAATAGGAAATGCACATTATGCAGTTATAACATGTTAAAAACTACCAAACTAAATTATCTAATGTAAAAGCCTGGCATTTAGATTAAATCTTGTAGAATAGGTTTAACATATTTTATGGGTTCAACAACTTAAAGCAACCAAATTAAAATATTTCCTTCCATAGTTATAACTTTCTTTAAGTATAAACTATTTCTTGGTTACTAATAAATACTATTCTGCATAAAATTTTCAATACTTCCTTAAATAAAGCAGGCATATGAAAATTATATTAATATTATACTTACATTTTGGCCTGAAGAAGAGGGATATATCACACAATGATTACAATTGTTTCGAGGGTGTTTTTATAGCCCTCTTCTTCAGGCCAAAAAACAGTGTCTTTAAGAACAGCTAAAAATGTGAACTGCAACTTCCTTAGCAGTTGTTAAAAGAAGATGCTGTTTTTTGGCATGAAGAAGGACTATAAAAAAGCCCTCGAAACAATTGTAGTCACCTAATTTTCATATGCTTGCTTTATTTAAGGTATTGAAAGTTTTATTCTCACAAGAGGCAATTTTATTTAATATGACTATTCTTCATAATATAATTTCCAGTTTTAATCTGAATCAAAAGATGTGTAGAGGAATTCAGAAAGTAAAATTCATACAGCATACAAATCAGCATTTCCAATTTAGTTCTATAATTAGTCATATTAAGTCAGCTCAACAAAAGCTTTTAACAAGTTTGATTCAAATTATTAGTACAGGTTTAAACACTTTGTTAATAAATTATGTTAAGGAAACAGCATATTTTGTACTAACTACTTGCTAAAGACAGCTTCATTAAAGAGCTTGGAATAAAAACTACTAAAAAATACTTTATTCAACAGTTAGTATGAATAGTTAATATGGTAACAGCTAGGCTACAAAGGAGGCAAAATGTCAACCAATAACACACACAACCGCAAACTGCATTCTGAACTCTAAGTACACACTGTGAAGTTAGCTAAACTTTAATACATATACAGATTCTATGGCTCAGCATTCAGAAATGTAGTGTAAAAGCAACTAAAATGTTCCTTTTTAAACAATCTATCTATTACATTTCATTATGATAAAGTACAATGGTGCAACAATACAGGGCTCTGCATCTGAAAAAAGGGGTAGCAAAAAAAAGAGCAGGTCACTTTTTTTACATTATAGTAGAATTCCATTGATACACCCTCTCAAATGCGACTGAAAATTACAGAAAATGTAGAGGAAGTTGGGGGGGGGGGGGGGGGGGGGGTACTTATAGAGAATTTTCTGCTAAAAGAAACAATTAGAATTTCATTGTTCTACCCCCCCCCCCTCAAATGTGACAAAAAAAAACAGAGTATATAGAGGGAGGGGGCTTACTCTAAATTTTCAGTTAAAAGAAACAAAATATATTTTTATCAAGAAAGTTATTTTATTTGGCAAAGAATTTTTTTCCTAATGTTTAGAGGGGAGGCTGTGTTTCATGAAAATTTTCAGAATTTCAAATTGTGACAAAAAGAAGGGGAGGGGGATGCTTTTATGGGGAGGGCGGATCGAATAAATTCTACAGTAGTAATCACTGAAGAGCCCAATTAAAATTGCACCATAACATGAATATATCTAATGCATATAATACACACTGTGCAGGCAGGATGTCAACATTGCACAATTCATCTAAGTATTCAAAATATTACTTGTTAGCAGACTGTTAGGAATTAATATTTTTTAGATAAAAAGTATTTCAAAAAATTCTCAACAATCTGCATACTGTTACATTCCTCATACGATTTGAAATCTAATGTATGGGATCATATTTTCAATATGTCTATATATTAAAGTTCTAACAAATTTTCTATCCCCAAGAGTTCTTGGAATCGACACCAGATTTTCATAAATCATTTTTTAAACAAAAAGTTTCGACCCACAGATTTGCCCAGTATTTTTTAATAACTCGAGAGTGCAAATAATTTATAGGCACCCCCTAGTGTGTTTTCAGATTCTATTAAGCCCATTTTAAAATTTTTGCTTTTAAGTGAAGTATCTAAACAAGATTTGATCAACATTTTTGCCTAAATGTAGAATGCCTTCATATCTGCAGTATGGCCATTTACAGAATTCATCTATCTGCTGAGTGTTTTTAAAACCTATTTGACTGAATTTTTATGATCTTCTTTTAAACAAAATGTCTCAACCATGTAAAAGAAATTCCAAAAATTTTGCATACATTGAGAACTCGTTCAAATTTGAATTAAGACCATTTATTCTATCCATCTGTCCCCAGTATATATTCTCATAATCTTTTATTTATTTTTTTTTTAAACAAAAAATAATTTCATGAAGTAGGTCTATATTTATGGTCACGTGTGTTTAGCCATGCTATGTAATTGAAAGTGTTAAAAAGAAATTAAAACACTGTATGTTGTACATAAAAAATTCAATTGATACAAGAATAATACTTGCACAATAACTCACTAATACTTGCACAATTTTTGTAACAAGTTCAGCTAGTACACTTGAAATTGGACCAACATAAATAATTTGAATCATTGCAAATTTAACTTTAAAACATCCTTTTTATATTAGCTGTTGATTTTTTTTTATTATTCATTTTTACAACAGACTTCAAGAAGTGTTAGTCTCTAATAAAAAAACAAACTATCTTAAATTTTCATTTTCCTTAAAAAGTGCAAACATAAACAATTTCAAATTATGTTGCCACATTAAATTATTAAATATTTTGCAAAACTTCTGAAATTAATTATAAATAAAATTTTCAAAGAAAAAATAGTGACTTACCGCATTTTCCTAATTAATTACTTTTGAAAAACATGTCATGCTAACCAATACTTAAAGTAGTCAGAAGTCAATTCTAGTCTGTTCATCAACAGACTAGTTAGGCATCTTAAGTAATAATGATAAAAAACTTCTCGCTGCAAAAAATGAGTCTAAAAGACCTCCTATTGAAAAATAGTTTATGCAATGTTTAATAGTTGTAGCATAGCCAAAATATGAATTGGTAAAAACAAGCTCATAAGTTTTTATTTTCCGAGATTTTAATAAAATCTCCAGTTTAACTAAGTCAAGAAAAAGTTTTAAAATATTCATGATTATTCAAAGTCCAAATCACTTAATAAACAACCATCTCAATTTTGCATTGCATATTTTTGGCAATTTTTAAACTGATACAAATATTCCATATATGACATATTTGTATCAGTCATTTTCATAGTATCATTTTAATGTTATATATAGCATCAGAATTTAAAAAGAAAATTTATGTCAATAATTTCTTTCTAGCTTCTGCAGAAGACAAATACTTGCTTGATGTAATTTAACATATGTATTTGTAATTTTTTGCAAATTACTCTTAAAAACGCTTATTATTAAATTTAAGGAAAAAGAATATGTTGACAAAATTTGGAGAGTTGAAGATCCACTATAGGAACTTAGATAACATGAACAGAAAGGCAACAATTCTTTTCTCTTATTGGTAACTGTAAAAAATTAAACATAGTGATATTTCGTTTAAAAAAAAAAAAAAAAAATCACAAACATTCTTTTTCTTTCTACAGTCTAGCTTTTGAAAGAAGTTCCATAAAAAGGTTTAGCTGAAATGTTTTATTACTTCAAATATAGATATTAAAAGTGTGATAATCTAGTTTCCTTGCACTTCTTTTTCACCACTGAACCACAATTTTTATCTTTAAACTAGAATAGCATCAACAATTCTAATTTTCATTCTTTTAATAGCAAAATTGATATACAGAGGAAAGTAACTTTACTTCAAATCTGAGTAAAACTGATATGAATTTTAAAATTGTACTGAAAATAAAAAAGAACACTGATTAAAAAAACTTTGAAAATTGTACTGTTACTTCTCTATACATTACTTCTGAGTCATCACCTCTACATAAACACATGTAGAATTCTTATTTTCCATGTTGAATATTTCTTTCATTTTGTAAATTTTTAATTCACATCCCATAATTTTTCTGAGAAATCAAGTACATTTGAATAGACATGAAACCAATTTATAAAAGAGAGTGCAAAATAAAACACAAATTCTCTTGTAAAAAAAAAAAGAGTTGATAACAAACTAAAACCTAACAACCATGTTATGACAAGTTAAAACTAAATCTTAACCTCTGCTATAACTATCATCCTTCTATGCATCTCAGTAGAAACACACAGTACTACATGATAAATAATTTGATAACTTTTAAATTAAATAATAAATAAAAATTGTTCCTGAAAAAGACGAGTACACATTCCTAGGGGAATATAATTATCAGTTTTTCCTTTCACTATGCTGCAAAATATTTATAACTTTACAAAAATCTACAAGATCAAACATCCTGAATAACCTAGTTTTAAATTTTAAACCAAACATTGTCGAATATTGACATTTAAACAGTATATAATCTTTAACATAATTTCTAGAACTTTATTCCATTAAATACTAACTAATTAACAATTATGTAGACATTACATACATTTTTGAACTCTGAAAAAATAACAAACATAATTAAGAAAAAGCAAAGCAATTTATTTTACTTAAAATATAAATTTTTCAGGTGAAAATATCTGTATAATAGAAAACATACTTGGGAAATATATCTATTAACTCATATAAAATGTGACAAGATATATGACCAATTCATAATAAGGATAAAATATTATTGATTTAAAATATTATAAGTAAGAAAAGAAGCAACTACAAATAACTATGGCATCAATAATTAATATGAATATCTTTTTTTCCCAGTTTTTTTACAGTAGAAACAAATTCTAAAGGATCTACTAAAAATAGTTTTCAATTGTGAAAAATGTTGAGATCTTTACAGATTAATATAAAAAGCATAAATTATTCAGCTTCTCAACCTCAACTTAGTCTTTTGGCGTGCATAACAAGATTATATCAGACAAATTTTTATAAAAAAATTTGAACTTGCAAACACTTATTAAGTCTGAAAACAGTTTATTCAATTTGACAGTCTGATACATTTTGGCTGTTAAATATGGAGATGGAACAATTATCCTTCAATTTCCACAAAATAATAACTTACCTACAGATATAAAAATTAAAAAACATGTTTTAAAGAAACAGAAATAAGTATATAAATATTAGAAAATTAAAATCAAATCACTTTAAAAAAGAATAAATTTAATGTTATAAGACTATACAACTAACATTTAATTGAATCAAAGATAAACTTTTTCAAACAAAATATTTAAAAAAATTTTTGTTTGTTTTTTAATTATTGGATATGCCACTGATATAACCTTAGAGAAGGGGTCTGCACAGGCTTGGGCCTGGCTCACAGGCTTAGACATGGCCTGTGGGCCAGATTTTTATTAGACAGTTTTGGGTCGGGCTGGGCTAAATTTTTTTTTTATTCAGTCCAAGTCAGACTGGGTGTTTGAATAATTTACAAATGAAAGTTAACAATGTAAATGAAATTATTTTGTTGATTTGAGCTATGTAAATATGTACATTTAAAAAAAAAAAAAGACTTTTGCTTTAATTTTAAGCACAAAAATTGCACAAATTTATGTATATTGACACATTTGGATACATATTGTTTTGGGCTGGACCAGACCAAAACTCAAGGACTTTGTACTCGGCTGAGATCGAGTTCTAAATTAAAAAATTTCTTGAAGCTTAGGTTGGGTTCAAACAATGGTACTGTCGGGCCAGGCCGGGCAAAAGCCTGAAATTTCAGCCTGTGCAGACCTTTACTTTAGAGGTTCAGAGCACTGAACCAAAGGCAATATAATAAAATCAACTGTACACTCACTATCTACAAATGAGAAAAGATGTACATAAGTCATGATGAATAGATAAAGCTGTAGATTCTTGCAATTTAAACATCCACAACCATCTTCTTGTGTATGTCGGTATTGCCAACCATCTTTAAAAGATACAAGGTTAAAATCAGCTATGAAGATAAGAAAATTTAAAAAAAAAATGAAAACCCACAACATAAATACTCTATTTAATATTAGAAACTGTACCCAGCGTTGCCTGGAATTTAAGCAGGGATTAATTGAATTCATTCATTAATGTTTTCAAACAGCTGAGTCATTGCTGCACGAACACACACTTTAATTATAAAACACACACGAGCACACACTCGCTCCAAATAAGCACCTAATCACACTTTAGACTGCTGTTCAGGTATGTAATATGCCTTGGTCCCTGCACTGGGCACATAGAATGTTACGCCCTAAATACGCTAAAAAAAGCTAATTTATTGAACCTTACTTAGTTTTCGAGTAATCGTCTTGTCAAGTTGAAGAAGATTAAAATATTTTCGTTTTACAAGTTTGTAATGCTTATAAAAACTAAAAGTGCTAGCTATGAACAATAAGCAATAATTTTTAACTCTTTTAACATCTTGCAAGTGTATATAATTGGGTTTTGGACGGAGTGGTTATAATTTCGATAGCTTAGTTTTTAACCTGGATTTTCCAATAGCTGGGAAAGCTGCAATAATGAAAATATCACGACTGTTGCAGCTCAGTGTCTTTACTTATTCCTTGATGAAATATGGGTGCACGCACAAGAATGGGATATTTTATTTTGTTTAAAGAAATTAGAAGGTTAAATAAACTTGGGGATTCTCAAGATGTTTAATGATTGGTGAGGTCTGAGCATACTACATGGAAATATACATAATTAAGTATGCAATTATGTGCTGCCAGACAAGTTTATAAATTAACTTGAATGTAAAATCTCGTCGGATATATTGTTAAGTTTAATATATATATACCGCAAAGCAAGTTAATAAAAAATTTTGAGAAAATTGCATATTTAGAGTTGGAGTATCCAGATGAAATCGGGACGAAAAGTAAAAGTGCTAGCTAGCTACAAACAGTTAGCAAGTAATTTGTAGCACTTTGAAAGTCTGTAAACAAAACAAATAAGTCTGAAAAAAATAATCGAACAAATTGAACCTTACTGAAGTTTAGTTTTACAAAATATTATTTACGCAGAAACATTTCGGCTCCATCGGACTGGACAAACCATCTCTGATTTTTTTTTTATTTTATTTTATTTTTTTTCTGTAATGTGCTCCATAATTTTTTGAGTGCAAATAGCCTTTTATAGTTAAGTTTGTGATACAGTAAATTTAAACTGAAAGTTTAAATTGAGCGGTGTATTTTTTCTGGGAATTAAAATTAATATTTATGTTTATATGTATACATATTTTTATGCATATATATTTCATTATATTTATGATTTGTGAGGATTTTAAATATAATATCTAATAATTTATTTTTAAATTAAAAGCAGTTTTAAATTGTTTTTTATAATATTATATTTTAAAACCTATAATAAACAGTAAATCATTTATGATTCTGAATAGGTGAAGCAATTTTAAATTATTTTCCATTTAATTTCTATTCCTTTTGTGCAATGTTTCAAATTTGTGATTTATTTTTTTTAGATAAAATATATTTTATAACTTTTCAAAAGCTCATGCACTTAATGAAAATACTAAATTGCAACTGCTCACTGCAGTATACTGGTATAAAAAAATTTTATGCATAGAATTTTTTATACTCTCTAAATTAACTGCGAACAAATAGCACACACTAAACAGGGTACAAAGTCAATAATCCACTTTGAATCTGGCTTTAAATTCATCCGTAATAGCAACACTAAAAATAGAGTGCTGAACCAGTAGTGGACACCCATAAGGATTTTTAAAGTTTATTAAATCATAAAGAAATAACTTCTCATAAAAAGGCTTTGAAAATTGGATTATACAGTCAATGATTTATTATAACATACGTAATGAACACTCTTTAATAACAGTGATGTATTTTATTTACAATCTGGCTTCCTGCGCTTCACACTATTTTTTTACGAAAAACATTTTTTTGCACAGATATAAATATTTTATTTGATGATGTAAAACTAGTAGTCGGGCACATTGAAGTGATACAATACTTATAATTATTTGGCAGTTTGGGACGAAAGAAACAATTATAATTATGAGAACTTTCCGAATGTAACCAAACTTATGCACCAATTCTCGAAGACATGAGCCGCAGAAGAGCCTTGTGGCATCACATTCCATGAGTGCCAAAATGAGTCGTTTTCCCGCCACAGTCAGAAAGGCGAACTTTAACTGCTAATGAAACATGAAATACAGCTCGGAGAATAAACATTTTTATACTTTTGTCCATTTTTCAACATTTCGAATCGAATAAAAAAAATAAAATAAAGAGGCCGGAATTGTACATTGGAGCAATGAGTGTGATATTCAGAGAAACATTTGGTAAATTATGAAGATGGGATTTTCAGTCAATTGTTATATTTCACACTATAAAAATCAGATAAATTTTAAACACGTGAAAAGTATATATATTTTAAAAATTCATGAAAATTTATTTATTAATGGTATAGATTCCATTTAAAGTTTGTTTGAAAGAGAATTTCTCGATCTTTCGGACAGTGTTAAGGAAACTGAAATAATATTTTCGTTCATTAAGGAACAGATTTGTGTGAAAATCACTCAAAATTGTGCTAAAACATAAAATAATAACTAATTCAAATTTTTTTTTTAATTTGCCGAGGGGTATTGTCCCAGGGCTTGAAGTACCTTTGTACCAAATTTCATGGCTGTACGATATTTAGATTTTTCACTACAGACGGTAAAGACAGACTTCTTCCTTTATTATTTTAGATATAAAAGGGAAAATGGTCTAAACATGCCTCTAACTTAATATCTTCTGAATCACAAGATAAATTTTAATGAAGTTTTTATTAGGAAATAAAGCTGAATCCAAGAAATATTTTTATGTACATTGGATCTTCCTATAGCGAAGTGTGGAATGTTGAGAATTAAAAACCTGTTTCTGTCTGTCTGTCATAATCGCTTATAACTCAAAAATGGCTCCAAGGATTTACATATTTTAATCACTAGTTCGTTAAGCTTAGTAAGGAGAGGGTTTATGATTTAAAATATTTCTAATTTTACACCATGTTAATACATGAGGTGAAATCCAAAAATATACTTCCAAATTAAATATCTCCTGAAATATACATATCCATTTTAATAAAACTTATTTTAGGAAAAATGACATAGTACAGGCAATATTTTGATATAAGTTTCATCTTCCCTATGCAGAACAACAAAAATTAAAATACCTGTTTCTGTTTGTCTGTAATGACTGCTTATAACACGAAAATGATTCATTCATGTTTTTCACTGGTTTACTAAATTTAATTGAGAATATACTTCTAGTTAAAATATCCAAATTTTGTATCATAGTGTTATCTCCATATTATCCTGCGTAATGTTGGATTTTTCTGCTAGCTATTTAAAATACAATTAGCAACTGTACACAGAGGAGAACTGGAGATAGTACAAATGATACATGCATATTGGTTGTTAAAATATTTCATGATCTGAAATTGTAAAATTATAAAAAAATGTTAATTATGAAAAATTTTAATAATATAAAATATCAATAACTTAACTCCAAAAACCAAAGAAATGTGTGGGCATTTAATATGCTTTATGCCGACCAATTAGTTCCCAACATACCATGAACTTTACATAAATGATGTGAAGATATTTAAAATGCATGAAAGTTGTTAAAAACTTGTAGCAGTACTGTGTTGTTAAAATTTTGGCATCTCACCACTAGTTGTTATCATCACATACACATCAAAAATATAGCACCCTTGGAAAATTTTAGCAAATTTCTTAAATGATTTAAGCTTACTTGAACAAGAAAATCAAATTTCAAATGTAAGAATTGTAAAAGAAAGCATATTGAAAATATATTAATAAACTTTAATTTGTAGCACTCAAGATGTAAAATTTTATACAAATCAACAAACTATAAAAAGGTTAAAAGTGGGCATTAGCTACAAGTTCTAAAAATTTTAATGCTTACAGCACAAAATTCCGGGAATGATATTTTTCCATCCTCATCTTTATCAGCAAACAATATGGTTTTATCAACAATCTGTTGTAACTGAACATCCTTTAAGTTGCTACCAACCATCATTTTCAGAACTTGAAATAATTCACTGTTGGATATGTACCCGTCGTTGTCCATGTCATAAATTCGAAATGCAACTGAAATTTAAGCACAAAAATATATTTAAACTTGAAACAATTATTTAAATACATTATTTGCTTTAAAAAGGAACCAGGGTTTAGAAACATGATTTTTTAAATTATAAGTAAAGACAGCTATATGAAGTTTATTTTGTGTGTGTCATATGCAGATACTTTCCAAATCATAAGCTCATTTTATAGATACATTTTAGAAATAAAGCAAAATACAAATCTGCCCCTTTTACTGAAGCATTTATAATCATAGTTATATGAATCTCTGACATCTTGATTGTGTGTTAGCAATCTATCAAATTTCACATTATTCTCATCATAACTTGAGTAAAAGGCTTCTTGGCCTAAAAACAGATCAACCAATATAGATAGTTTTATTTACACCATGTTTTATATAAGTCATATTTCATACATGTTTTATTTACACCATGTTTTATATACGTCATATTTCATAGTGCCTTTCAGGCACAACTAACAGATTAAAGTCCAAGTTATTAATTACAGAGATGAGGCTAAAATTAGGCTATTGAGACACATAGCTCAAGTGTTTTAAAAGAAACAATTTTATATTGATATAATTACATTTTCATAGGATACTATCTTCATCAACTAATTAGAAGATGATTAAAGTGGTATAATGTCATATAAAAAACTAAAAGAGGGGAAGGGGCTAATGGAAATTAAACAAGATATTTTCAGGTGTAAGAGATGAAAGGGAAATAATAATATCACATATTATATTTCACAATATTTATTTGAAAGTATCTTTCAAACAAATTATCAGCAACAAAATCTCAAACTATTATAATGAAATATAGTTTTAATATTTAGTGCTACAATATGGTATTACTTTATTTATTTCCTATATATTATATAGAAAAATATTTTACCGAAAATTTTCAAATTCTATATTAATTAAATATGTAAAACCCTTTGGAACATATTTTAACAACACAGGAATCATGGCTATGTCTATATGTGTGTCTATACTTATGAATTTATACATGATTTTGTATTTAATTTTAAACTTAAATTTTGAAATGCAATTTTATATGCAAATAGATGTGAATAAAAGTACAAAGTTTATTATTGCAAAACTTACATTGTTTTATATTTGACTGTATGTATACAATACTTTAAAGTTAATAACTCAGTAGCATTAAGCCTTAAAGCAAAAAAATTTAGATATTGCTAAGATAACTTTTAACGATAAAGTTTATCTGGATAAAAGTCGGGACTTCAATAACAGTGTAAATTTTATGCCAGCATGCATACAATATTTCTGTGAGTGTACTTTATAATTATTTTTAAATATATTGTGTACTAGCCGCCTACGCCGACCAGCCTTCGTCTGGTACAGCTACCAGAAAATGTGCAAATATCGATTTTTTAAGTTTTGAGCGGGCCCTGGGTGCCTAACAGGATGCTGCTCGTTTAAAAACTATCTCTCAGCATGATAATGGAAGTGGTTGGGCCCTGCAGGTCAACCAGGTGGCTGTTAGGGTAAGAATCGATAGCTGTACCAGACGATGGCTGGTCGGCGTAGTTAGGCGAAATGGGCACAGTCAAATAAAAAAACATCAAAAATTTCAAAAATGCAATTTAAACATTTATATCATGTGTTTAAATCTTGTAATTATGATCACATGTTTTGAAGTTTAAAAATAAAGAAAATGCTACTTCTTTGTACTCATTTCCACATCCATCTTTTTTGAGGTAGAGTACATGGATGTGTTACCCCTTTTATTACATACCGCTAAATGAGGTGGGTTCTGCTATTGACATATTTCCTCATTCAGAGGGATTTTCCCAAAAAATTATATAGTTCTTTGCAGTCAAAATTTATAAATTATGTCAAGTATAATATGGGCCTTTTCGACATATTTGTGGAAATGGCTAAATTAAAGTTAGAAAGCATGTAAAAAATGTATGTACAGTAAGAGAAGAGTAATTTCTGCAAAATATCAAATAAATTATGCTAAAAATCATTTACATTAAGTATCATTTATGTTATCATTTAATACCCCATTATTAATATTAATATTGAAGAGCTCCTGGATACACAATATTCGCTGTTCTACCATTTTGAGCTATCAAGATTACCCTTACTTCCAACCCATGAATACACAATGCAATTAAATCAATTCTGTTTGTCTTTATCTTAATATATAAGAATATCAAAAAATATTACTATAAAGAATCATTACTGTAAGAAGAAACGTTACTGAAAAAATAATAATAAAAAACTGCTTAAAAACAAAAATACAAATTATAGTTGCCAATTGCCAACAGCAAAATCAAACATTTCCTAAACTCATATCGTTTTGAGTATTGAGTATTTTATTGTAGACGAAAATATTTCAATATACGAAAATAAATTATATTTAAATATGCAAAATTAAATAAACATTATAATTAAATCAATTCTGTTTCTCTTTATCTTAATATATAAGAATATCAAAAAACATTACTGTAAAGAATCTCCAATTAACACAGTGAATGAATCACGGCAAAAGAAAGGATATGTTTACAATCTCGGGTTTGTTTAACAATCTCACTCCGTTTTGGTAGGGCAATTATCTACCTGAATGAACTACCTGATGAACTTAGAAAAAAAATGAAAGCTACTTCAATTGCTTGAACGAGCATCATAAATCAAAGAGAAGCTTTTTTGAGAATATGATTGAGGCAGTTTCTAATCAATTCAACTTGCAAGAACTTTAGTTATATTTTTGGCCGGTAGATGGCGGCAATTGACTTATAACTTACAGGTGGGTGGTTCAAAGTGAGCCTAGCACAGCGACCAGAAGTCTATTGTACTTTCCCTAAAGGATGAAACGGTCCCTAAAAGAAGAGACCAGTAGCTGAAGCAAAGATCAGCAGGCACTTGACAGAAATATCCTGTAATTCCCAGGACTCGATCATGTGTCGACCCAAATGCTCAAACCTATGGACAGAAAACACTTCACACTCACAAAGTATGTATGTGACAATTTCTTCGCTGTACTTACAGCCTCTACAGATCGGGTCCTTAATGACACCCATAATACTTAGGTGTCTTTTAAGGATACAGTGCTCAGTAAGGAGCCCAATAACCCTTCTAATGCCAGTTCTATTGAGCTTGAATTGCTCCCCATGATGCATACTAGGGCACTTACAATTCAGTTCTTTTGCCAGCCTTTGGCCCTTGATGTTGCGCCAGTTCTTGCACTGCTGCTTTCTAAAGATGTCATAAACAGTTTTTCTGGTCAGTTCATTAGAGACACCCAAAGCTGGCTCTGGACCAACAAAGGGTGTGCTCGAACCTTTTCTAGCCAACTCATCAACCAATTCATTACCTGGAATGTCTGAATGCCCAGGCACCCAGTAATGTGTGACTTGATTGTTGCTGGCAATATTACAAAGTGCAGTATAGCATTCCCAAACAAGGGAAGAGGTTATAGTAGACTTCCCTAGAGCCATAACAGCAGCATAGCTATCAGAGCAGATATAGATTTGGCTACTCCTGTAATTTCTGTCAGAGCGAATTCTACAACACATTAGAATAGCAAAGACCTCAGCCTGAAAAACAGTAGTGTAGCTGCCAAATGGGTAAAACAGTTTTGTACCGTCATCTGGACAGCATACTCCGGCACCAATGCTACTATCTAGCTTGGAGCCATCGGTGTACCATACAGTGCACTTCTTCTTATTGTAGGTAGGAGTCTTCCTCCAGTCATCCCGTGAAGGGACCTGAATCCCATAAGGCTTGTCAAAGATATACCTGACAAGAATGCCATCAGATGGCATATAGAGATATGGATGATTCATAACATTACTATTAAGATTACTCCAAGGCAGATATTTTGAGTAATCTTTCCAGTGACCCAAATATTTGAGTCTTTTCAGGCCTATGAGTGCCTCAGCCTCAATATGCATGCATAGAGGATACAGTCCGAGCAAAAGTTCAAGAGTTACTGTGGGATGTAGCTTTCATGCACCCAGAGATTGCAATACAAACCATCCTTTGGAGCCTAATTGAATCTAACTTGGCAGTTTCACACCTGACTCTAACCGGCTGTCCAAACAGTTGCTCATGTCCTCGGATGAGTCAGAAGGTCTGGGTCTTCAACACCTGACTCTAGACCGCCAGACAATAGAGCCATTGGTAATGATGGGACAGATTACAATAGAATAAATCCGATGAATAGCCCTGGGATTCAATCCCAGATTTTTTCAATAGCACTTCTGTATGACCAGAAAATTCTTCTGGCTTTAGTCACACAGTAATCAAAGTGTCTCTTCCAATTAAGGCCCATATCAAAGTAAATTCCTAAGAATTTTATTTCTTTAGAACAGATAAGCTTCTGACCAAAGAAACAAATGTCTCTAAGGTTGAGAATACATTTTCTAGTAAACGCAACCATGGCTGTATTTTGCAGATTAACAGAGAGACCCGCATTACTGCACCATGACTCAACACTCCTAAGGGCACCGGACACAATATCAGAGACAGTATTACCAAACTTGCCTCTAGCAACAATTACAACATCATCAGCATATCCAATACAGGATAAGCCAGAACATGTTTGATGACACTCCTAGCATGGGGAATATAGTACCCTACTCCATATTATAGTACCTTGTTGAGTGTATATAGTGCTGTTCTTTCCTCCATCACATTCACCCATATGCTCTTCATAAACTGGTAACTCTGTGAATTTCATAATGAGAACAATTCAGAGCACTTAGTTTCATCCCTTTATTCTATGAATGTCAAAGTTGAATTCCTTTGGCTTATGTGGTATACGCTTTCGTTGTACCACAATGAATCTTCTTTATTCAACTGGCACAGAATATCCTGAAACTTATATACTGATGTATATGCAGAACCATACTGAGTTACAAGATAGGGCAGGATTGGGGGTAAATCCTGTAATTGTTCTGTGAGGTGGATCATTAGGCAATGCACTCATAAAAGCATTTTTGGATGGAATCTCAACTTTTGAATAGAAACCTAGTTCAGTTACATTTGATTCTTTGAGAAATTGAGGGAGAAAATATACAAGAGATTCAAATCTTTTCCTGCCTTTTTTTTTCCTCATTTTATGTATTTACACCATTGCTTGGAATGAAGGTACTGGAAACAGTACACCCTTTTTTTAGAGGGGTGGGGTTTTTTGATAATACAGTCGTTTTTGGGTGCTTGTTATTTTTATTGAGACTTTATGGCATAACATCAATATCGCATGTTCCTGTGTACTTTTCTGGATCATCAGTCTCTTCTAATAAAACACCCAGTTGGTTATCCTGAACCTGTTGATCTTGAAACAAAACTAGTACTGTGACGTGTGTATGCCTGACATTGTCTTCTCTCTTTTGAAATTATTCATAGAACCATGGATAAGGATGTTAGATTTCACTGAAGGAGGTATTGAGACATGATGTCCTTCAGCTCTGATGATAGTTCTGTTGGCTAGCATCTAGTCCTGACGAAGTACCTCATCATAACTGCAACATAGTCTTTGACAGTTTAACATGGTAATGTGGACTGTTGATCTACTTAAATTACATATTGCTTGAGCATTAGCAATATGTAGTGGTGCTGTTTTTTAAACCATTGTGAATAAAGAAATAAGCAATATGAAACAGAGTATTGCATCCACATTGAATACTTGTTGATTTACCGAATGAAGGGCTAATGGCATCTAAAAAGTTATATATTACATATTTTTTTTTACCTATTCTTATTTTAATCTATCTATTACATCTATAAAATTATCTTAAACAGAAAAAAAAAAAAAGAATTAATGCACTTTTTATGTTTGGCAAACTACAAAACTTGAAGAGTCTGTACTACTGAGTTATTAATAATCTTCTCATGGATTTTATGAAATTCACATTTCTATAACTTTTAGCAAAATTTTAATGATATTATTGAACTCAGCCAGCATACCTGAAAACATATAAAATGATACACAACAACCTTATATTAAACATCCATAATTTTCTAGCAATAAATGGGTAAAAATAAAATTGGCAACAATTTTTCAAAAATGACCACTAATCAAAACATGTGATCAACATTTTTTTAAACACTATATCTAATATAATTTGTCAAAACAAACACAACTTCTGGCTCTCAAAATTCCAACAGAACTTTCCTAGCTGCTACATTATATGGGGAAAATTATTTAAATTTTCATGCACATTATTTTAAAAAATTATATGATATATAAATGGAATGTGAAGAAAGGGACCCTTAAGAATTGCAGTGTCCCAGCATTTACTTATTTTATGAATACTGAAAAACTGCATTGTTTATATAGACTCAAAAATATTTAAATGGTTGGGGTTTCTTTTTTGTTTTGTTTTTCTTTCCACACAGAGAGATGAAATGAATTACTGAGATTGGCTAAAAGTACTGTTAAGGAAAGATAAAAGCGATTTAAAAAAATTATACGAAGTATTGATGGAATAAGGGAAATTAGCCTCTTAATATCTGCAGGTCTCCAGCAATTTGCCTACAGTAAAAAGCAGCCCTGTTTATATAGATCCAAAAATATGCAAATTGCTGCTCTTCTTCAGAAAGGGACATAAAATATATTATTAAGGTCAACTAATGTGCTGTTAGGGAAAGATAAAAGCCATTTTGAAAAATTATATGAAATATTGATGGGGTAAAAGAAATTAGCCCATTAATACTTGCAAGTCCCCAACATTTGCCTATAGTAAAAAATGGCCCTGTTTATATGAAACCAAAAATATTCAAATTGCTACTTTTTTTCACAGAGGGAGATTAAACACATTACTTAGGTTGCCTAATGTGCTGTTAGTGTGGCTACTTCAAAAATTATACTAAATATTGATGGGGCAAGGAAAATCAACCCCTTCATAGCGGGTCTCCCAATATTAATTTGCCTATAAATAAAAAATAATTCTTGTTAACCGAGTCATTAATCTTTCAATAATATATCCATAAAATATTTTTATGCTTAAGACATATTTTATGAAAGAAAATTCAAACAATCTTTTGACATTTATCAAAATCCTTTAAAACAAAAATAGGATATACATATGAAAAGTTTTGCAAAATAAATAGAACATAATTTTTCATAGAGTACATAAAATAAAGAACATTATTATCAAGAAATATTTAAAAATAACATATTACTCACATCGGAGCTTTGATTCCTTATCACCTTTTACACTAAACTGTGACACTCCCTGAATAAATTCTGAAAATCAATATTAAAATCAATTTTATTAGTATTTTAATAATTTACTACATTTAAACATTATATATTTACAACTTTTTTTCTTTTCTTATGCACAATGCACTTTAAGTTTTGAATAATGTTTCTAATACAGCAGCCAGTATTGATGAACCGGTTTCATACTTGTTAGAGCTCATCAGCAGTAAATAGCCATTAAAAGCTGCCAGTGCAGTTAATGGCTATTTGGTACTGATGAACTCTAGCCAGATTACCACTGATTCACTGATCCTGGTTTTTATATTGGAGCACTTTATAGAACCGCATGCTTTGTGCAACATTTTTAACACTTTACAACAAAGTTGAAAAGTGTTTAT
Source organism: Amaurobius ferox (assembly GCA_951213105.1). Taxonomy (NCBI): domain Eukaryota; kingdom Metazoa; phylum Arthropoda; class Arachnida; order Araneae; family Amaurobiidae; genus Amaurobius; species Amaurobius ferox. Next base: position 113,796,568 of record OX578138.1, read on the forward strand.
GACTTTGCTCATTCTGTCTGTTTGTCTGTCCGTTAGCACGATAACTGCCGTAAAAATGACTTAATCAAAATGAAATTTTAGTATGTTGTTCAGATGGTCTGTAGGACCTATGGGAATATAAATGAATAATATCACCCAATTAGTTTTGGATTGAACCCGGGTTGAAAAAATGAAATACATTGAACCCTATGGGACCTAATTTTTCAAACATTTTTTAAGTGGATTTAAAATTCAGAAATCGCTTCAAAAATTTTAGGTAATATTCAAATTATTCCATAAAATATATAAAAAAAATTTCAGCAAAATATATTCAGTAGTTTCTTAAAAAAAATTAAAATAATAATTATACCTCTTATATGAAGCGATCACGTGACCATGATATGAAAAGATCACGTGACCCACTTCAAAATGAAATATGGCATCCATCTGGTCTCAAAATCGTGATTTTTAAAGTTCTTTTCAATTCATATTGAGTGTTGTATCTGTATTAAAACCGCTTTATTTTTGCTTAAATTCTGTACATCTATATACTGAAACAACGCAATTACAATATATTTGAGTTTAAATGATCATCCAAATTTGATTATTTCTACAACGAAGCCTATTTTTTACTTATGTAAAATGTAAACAGCAAAATATGTAGGATGAGTTGTATAAGAATTGCTGTATTTCTTTAACGTAATATTATTTAGCTATTTTTTCTATGAAGTCATTTGAATGAATGTCAGTTGTTTTCGATGAAGTTTTCAAATATAATAAATTATCGTAGTATTATGATAATTTTAAAAATATTACCGAGGAATGTATCGCATTTTAGAGATGTTTAAACCAGGCAATTTATATTTCAATGCCATCATTTGAATGAAGTTCATTCTTTTTTATGAAGGTTTAAGTTTTCAAATATAATAAATTAATATAGTATTGTGATAAGTTTAAAAATATCATACCGAGGAATGTATTGCATTTTAGAGATGTTTAAATAAAATTGCATTGAAGTTGGAAAGTGTTTCATAATCAATGCTTTAAGCATGATTGATCTTTCTTGTTTAAAGTTGTTAAAAGTTATGCATGCGCAATATTTATTTAATTTTAAGTATGTGTACACGAAAGTTAACAAAAAAAAAAATAATGTGAAAGAGATTTTAGATGAAAGTTATTTTTTAGTGCTGTGAGTGTGAATAATGTCATTACAGTTGAATTTTCTTAGAAGCCATTACCAGTAAAAGTGCAATGAAAATAAGTATCATCATTATTTTCAATTTTTTTTTTCCTTGAGGAGGGTGAGGGAAATTTTGCTCAAATGCACTGCTAAAAATATGAACTTCTCAAGCTAGCTAAAGAGTATAAAATAGAAGGTAGGACTTTTTCAGATGAAAATGCTTATTATCTCATAAAAAAATGTTTTTTCTCTAAATAGATTTTGTAAATTTCAATGTTTGAATTTCTCAGTTTCAGGTCACTATATAAGGCACAATTGATTTATTATTGAATGATGTGAGTCAGTCGAGAATGCTGTTTGCATATGCAAAGCTGTAGTGCATCACTACTGTCTTCTGAATCGACATTACCAGGTGACTGTCATATATATTTTTTGGTGTTGGGGGAGGGACTCCTGCAAGATGGGAACATGAAGAATTCAAGCATACAGTAAAATGTTTGTCAATGTTCGGTATGGCACCCTAGAGGGATATCACTGGAGAAATTTAACTTTTTCTTTTATACTAAAATACATTAATTTAAATATAATTAATTTAAATATTTTTACACATAATAATTAAAATATATATATATATATATATATATAAAGACATACTTTATAACGAACTGTGTATATACAGGGTGTCCCAAAAAGATTGAAATGCACTTTAATTCTTTAGCTGTTAGAGATAAGTGGGCAATGTAAATTGTAAAAATGTTAAAAGTAAGATAGGAAATAAGACTTATGTTAATGAAATACTCCCCCATTACTTTTCAAATAGTTACACTTTTTAAATTATTATACGACCCCCTTAGACAAATTGGGTCAATCAGAAAATTTTTAATTTTAATGCAACAAGATCATTAAAAAACTCACATATCTGTATCTTTAAAATCAACTGAATTATGATAAAGGAAAAAGTCTGACTTATGCCACTTTTTCGTACCATGTGAAAGGCTGTTTCATCAATGAAAATAGGGATCATACACGAATTGATGATGGAAATTGTTTAGATCAAAAATACGATAATATGTGTCAAAAAATTTTATCACAATACATCTAAATAAAGTATTACACAGACAGAGATCATTGGGGCGCGGTAGCCCATTGGTTAGCGCGCTGGAGTTGCACTCGGTAGGCCCGGGTTCGATTCCAGCCACTGCCAAAACTGCCGCCGTGTTCATGAGGAGTATGATCACGTTAAACATGTGGGTCCGAAAGTCCTTCCGAGAGGTTGGTGGTAGGGGAAGGAGGGTACGGTCCCTGTGGGTGCCTCCCTCACTGGGTTACGGTCTAAATTGGGTGGCACTTCCCGACCATCCAAACAGTTACATTACACCTTTCTGGTAGGTCGGACGGTCTGGGTTTCAACAACAACAACAGACAGAGATCATATAAAGCAGTGATACTCACTACGCGGTGTTCGGTAGAAAAAGTGCATTTTTATGAAATACTAAAACAATTCTAAATATTCAAAACATTTTGAATTCTTAAAACCTCTAAATCATTCTTCTGAAAACACTCAAAAATATCTGAAATTTGTAAAAGTTCTAAAACTTCTAAAGTTCCTCTGACCTGAAAACATTCTAAAAATAAACTGAATTCTTAAATAAACAGAAAGTGGACCTATTGACCAGTTTCCCTACGTGTACAAATATGTACTCTTGTAAAATATTAAAAATGGCACTTTACCTAAAAAATAAAACATTTAAAGTAAAAGAAAGAGAGAACACAGATTTTAGGTTTTCAAAATCTAACGTTTATTAAAATTTTAAACTTCACTTTTAAAATAATTTTCAAAATATTTTACATCTCATTAACTAAAATCAAACATCTTAAATAATAAAAATAAATGGAATGGCCGGTCGTATAGTTGTAAAAAAAAAAACGTTAGAATATTAAATTTTAAAGTTAACAATATTAAACTTATACAATTATTTGCCTAAACTAGAATTTGTGAAAAAAAAGAACATAAGTTAGCCAAAAGGGAAATTTAGAACAAAAGTTAAACTTAACCACAGGTTCAGATGACCTAAAGTATAAGTCTAAAGGGGTCTTATTCTACTAACACAATTAAACTTTAAAATAAATAGTCTAAACCGACAGAAGCAAATAAAAATCAGCATTTAAAAGATATCACCCGGATGTAGAGCCGTCATGGAACATGCTGGATGCATCAGATCCCAACAGATGAGACGAAGATGGAAAGGCAAAAGTCCAATCGCTTAATCACGAGGAAAACCATTCATTCCTGTTCAAAAGAAGGGCCGTTCACACGACAGCAAGCTCCTCAACGTCGAAAATTCGATCAGCACCAAACCTCAATCAACGATTTCTTCATCGGAAACAATGGACACTTCTTTACTCATCAGTACTAAACGCCGAGCTTATAGTCCAGTAATATCATATGGAAATGCCGACTCAATACGTCATTTAAAGAATGCACACTGACAACGATAAACAACCGCCTAATTGGCGTCAGAGCACTTCTCAAATCCACATGGCAGGCGAGAGCTTGTAGACACAATAATTTCGGATGCTCCCAACTGTTTAGAATAAACCTCGCCTCCACGGCGGGAAAAACAGATTGAAGACGCTACAACTTCATAACAGATCAGACGTTTAATTAGCCGGGATAAACATTTTATTTTATATGCAGCGTTAAGAGTACGCACTTAAGTCATAGCAGGAAACAAGAATCGTGGGCTGGACATCGTAAATTAAACACGAACAAACTTAAAAGTCGCGAAAAAAGACATTCCACAGAATGTGTGCCTAACGGCACAGGACAGCTTAATAGCTTACATCCCCTTGTTCTAATCCATAAGCAGAAGAAAAGTGAAAAAGAGCGTAAAAGAGAGATCGAAAAAGTGCGCGATTTGCTTATATACTGCGAAACATCGCTGCCACAGATTGTAAACAAAATTATCGATGAACGATAAAATAATTAATGACAGACGATTTTAATATTACGGTCAACCAATTAAAAACTCGAAACTTTAAAGAAGAGAAATGGAATTTCAGAGCAGACGAAAATTAAAAAGAAATGAAGTGAAACGATTTGGAAATATACGAATTCGGCAATAATTTAAATATGGACGATTCTGAAATATTTAAAAAGCTGAAAATAGAATAAAACTGTAAAATTGCGATGAATTAACCAATTTTTAACAGAGAGCAATAAATTTGGAATCAAATTAAAGGGAATAAAAAGGGCAATAAATGGAATCACAAATTAGCCAATTTAAATAAATTTAAATTGCTAAAACCTAAAAAGAACGAACTTTCGCCGTTTTTAACACAAAACCTATAGAATAGAACCTATTTGAACAAAGAATATCAAAAACCTAAACAATTGGAAAATGGATAACTAAAAGAGAATGACTATGTAAATAAGACCCCTGAACACATTTAAACTAAAAACAAAATACCTAAAATATTAAATATCCAAAAGTATAACCCAACAACTCCTTCGAACGTCCCAAAAAAATTTTGCATTTGAAAAATGAAAAATTTTAGCTAACACATGACAAAATTTCGCGAAACGAAGGAGAAAAAAAAAAAAAATCAAAATCTCAACTACAGCTGTAACATGAGCCATAAAAATCACATAAAAATCAAATTCCTTATAAATAAATCAAAAATCAAACAATAACTTCACTAAACACTCTCATAATATCAGATCATAAATTTCTTAACTCTAAAATAAACATGTAGATTCACCATTAAATCCTCCAACTTCATTATAACTCTATACTATGAAAATTCATCAATTCATTTTAAGATGCTCCAACAAATACGTCATCAAAGAGAAACAGTAGAAAAATAATAAACAGATCTCCATATCATTAGCTGTCATGAATAAACATAAATTTTAACGAAAACTTTGGACCAGCCAAAGAATTCCAATAATCTAAACAATAAATTTTGAAATGGTACCTTCAACAATAACAACCAATATATACAAATCAACAAATTCATCATCAATCTCCTCCTCTACAAAGAAAACAATTATTCGAAGCATAATTTTCAATTTAAATAATAATATCAAAGTTGGCTCAAGTTACAAACAAAAAAAAATAGTGGAATATTTACCCCCAAAATAACAAACTCAGTTCCCTAACAATTTGGAACTGAACACAAATTTAACCGACTTGTTTACAAATTATACTATAAACTGATTACTTGGCAAATTAGGTCATTTAAAAGACAAATATACACAAAAATGACCTTATGCATCATTTTACACCAACAATAAACGCGATTTCACTAGATATGGTGCAACATCTTGCACTCTCAACAACAATAAACTCAAATATCATAACTGCAACTCTGGAAATCTCAAAAAATTCTCATAAAAATCAAAAAAATTAAGACAAGGGGCCGAGGGCCGTGAGTCCTCTCAAAGGTTGTGAATCTCTTTTGAACCCAAAAAAATAGCACAAAAATATCCATCAAGTATAAGTAGTACATTTAAATTCACTAACTGCCAAGTGTATCACATTACTTTAAACAAAATACCAAAGAAAAAATCATGTTACAAATCCCCATTTAATTTTCAAAACCAAAAGAACTCAAATTGCATTGCACAATTTTAAATATTCCACTTAAAAAAAATTTATTTCTCCTATAATAAAATAAATTTATCCACTTTAACGACCAAAAAAAAATTTTAAAGACAGTATAAAAAATATCAGATTCAGAATTAAGAACAAACAAACTGATTTTATCACCACTCTATTTGAGTGTGAAAACCAAACACATGATCAATGTGAAGAACAAGATAACTCAAGATGACATTTATGTCACACTCATATTGGAGTGTAAAAAACACCTGCATTACCCAATTTTTCAATTAATCACCAGTATTTCATCATCTACATTCACATATCAGTGAGCATTTAAATCTCAATTCCGAATCAGAACATAAAAAATTCTAAGTCGAAAAACTACTGCTTTAGTTCTATACAATTTAACTTAATAAAAAAAAATATTCGCATTAAATTTACTCAATTAATTTCATTCTATTTCATCAAAACAATTTTAAGTGCTGCTGGGAGCGTGGGTTACAGGAACAACAAAATAAAAAAAAAAATGTTAATGAGATGGGATTAGAACAAAAATGTAAATTCTACAAAGTGCGTTCTCGCATGCCTATAATCTCTTAAATTTATGAATTAAATGCAATTTTACACTACTTCAAATAATAAAATTCAAATCAAATTAACTTAAATTAAGGAATGCTTAAATAAAAATTCTAAATGAAAATGTCATATTCAAAAATTCTAAAGTTTCCTAAAAAAATTCTAAATGAAAATATTTAAATTAATCCTAAAATTTCAATTTTAATCAAAATATTAAAGTAAATTACTCTAATTTAGTTTAAGAACATTCTAAAATATCCAGCCTTAGTTTAAAATCTTATCAAAATCTCAATTACTTTTAGAATAAACAAGTATGGAATCAGTTTACGGAAATTTCATTTTTAAGAACAAAAATTATTAAGAACATATATTACAGTTAGCATGAATAAGCCCCTAGACTGGTCAAACGGCACCAATTGTTCGGTAGTTTTTATACATTATGAAATATTAAAACACATTCCATCATTCAAAAGCATTCAAGTTCTTAAAGCTCCTGGTTGGAACTACCTTTCTGGTAGGTCGGACGGTCTGGGTTTCAACAACAACAACAGACAGAGATCATATAAAGCAGTGATACTCACTACGCGGTTGGGGCACATAATTAAAATATGAACACATTGATAGAAGTCCACTGATATAAAGGGACAAATTTTGTTACAAATACTAGAAATACAATTCATAAAGCATTCTCAAAGTGTTTTCCTTCAACTCCAATACATAACTGAGCTCGAGCCAATGGCCCTACCATGCTGAAAACACCGGTTCTCGTTAGATCACCGAAGTCAAGCAGCATCGGCGCGGTTAGTACTTGGGTGGGTGACCACCTGGGAACATTGCGTGCTGTTGGCACATTTCGGGCGCGGTAGCCTGGTGGTTTGTGCGCTGGTTTTGCATGCTGCCACAACTGCCGCCGTGTTCATGTGCAGTACGATCACATTAAACATATGGGTCCATAAGTCCCTCCGAGAGGTTGGTGGTAGGGGAAGGAGGGTACGGTCCCTGTGGATGCCTCCCCCACTGGGTTCCGGTCTAAATTGGGTGGAATTTCCCCGCTGTCCAAATAGTTACCTTACACCTTTCTGGTAGGTCGGACGGTCTGGGTTTCAACAACAACAACAGACAGAGATCATATAAAGCAGTGATACTCACTACGCGGTTGGGGCACATAATTAAAATATGAATACATTGATAGAAGTCCACTGATATAAATATTTTGGAGTTCTTCACCACTAATATTGTTGCAAGAATCAATTATCTTTTGTTTAAGTGTCGGGTGGAGAACGAGCTTTATATACTCCAAAACATTCTAAATTTTCTAAGTTTTCAAATTAACACTGAAAGTTTTCAAAGTTCTTAAAACCTAAAAATCATCTGAAAACACTCTAAAAACCATTCTAAGTTCCTAAAAACTTTCTGAAATACACTGAATTCTTAAATAAACTGAAAGTGGGCCTATTGACCAGTTATTCCTACGTGCATAAAAATATGCTAATCCTGTAAAATATTAAAACCAGTACTTTCCTAAAAATAAAAACATTAAAGTAAAAGAAAGAACAAAGATTTTTAAGTTTTCAAAATCTAACGTTTATTAAAATTTAAACTTCATTTTTATAGAATTTTCAAAACATTTTACAACTTTTAAACATCTCATTAACTAAGTAAATCAAATTAAACATCTTAAATAATTTAAATAAAATGAATTTATACAAAGGCCGGTCGTTTAGTGGTTAGTACAAACGTTAGAATATTAAATTTAAAGTTAGCAATGTTAAAATTATTCAATTATTTGTCAAACTTGAATTTAGAATTAAATGGCATAATCAAATGGCATAAACATCCAAACGCAAATAAATTTGGTTGCTTACTTTTTAAAAATGCTGAAACTCCTTTTTTCTTGCCGATCATAACAGGTACGTTATCACATGATAGAGCAAGGCAGTTTTCTCACGGAATTCCGTAGCGTTGAAATTCCTAATTTATTAATTTGGCAATGTTTTCCCCAGTAGGGGATTCTATTAATTTTGGCAAAGACAAGAGCTCAGTTTTTACTCCATTTGATGATTCTTTAAAATACGTTAAAACGATTGGATACAATTGATCATCGCCACAATGACTCCCATCAGTAGACACCGTAAATGGATTTTTAGTAGCTGCAATTATTTGTTTTTGATTTTCACTGGCTAGTTCTTTAATAATAAAAGCTGTTTTTGTTCGCCCACAGGAATAATGCTTTGCCTCTTTCGAATCCGGAAACATCGCTTGAAATAATAGGCGAGCATGGTCTGCAGTAGCTAACGGAAGATTATGTTCTAAAATGAATGAGGTGAACATAACTTCCACTTTAGTAGTCTGCAATTCTTTATTCACAGTTAAAAATTCATTTATAGACTTCGTAGATTTGGAAGTCTTGAATTTATCCACGTGTTTTGCCGTTTTCGAATGTTTAACTATGTCCGCCATGAGAAATGGAGATATCACAGTTACATACAACACAAAAGGCAAGAGATGCACTTATTCTTGATTCTTTGATAAATTCAAACTCTCAGCAATACTTTTCGGAAAACGTTTGAGATCGGTCATTCGTCTTTGTAGACATCATTCAATTGATTAACTATATAAACTAAACTGATCTCAGCAAAACAAGCATCAGGAGAAATCAACAAAACATCACGTGCTCCCTCCGTGCATGGGTCACATGGTCTCTCCGCGCATGATGCTCCTTCCCGCAGATAACGGCAATAGCTATCAGTATTGCCAGGTCTTCGCCAAAACTCCCGCACTTCCTCCAACTCTTCGCTTCGCCAAAACTAGCTCAATTGAGCGCGAAAATCGCAAAACTGGCAATACTGCAAATACACGTCTACATTAGAAATCAAAGCCTCTCGAAATTCCCTACTTCGGTCTGAAAAAGGAAAAAAATAGGGAAAAACTTAATTTTTTTTTTAAATTGTACGTTTGGTGGCAAAATCGTATTATCGTACTGCTCGTGATTTATCGTACTAAATACGATTAAATCGTAACAGTTGGCAGGTTTGACACAGCATATTCAATCAGTGGCGCAGCAAGGGGGGGGGGGGCTGAACTATTCCCAGGAGACGGCAATTTTTTTTGCACTAAGCCTAACTCTCGAAATAAATTCACTAAAAATCACCTATTCAACACAGAAATCTACTATTTTCAGGAATTAAAGAAATATTTAATTTCTATTTGATGTATATTTTTCATACAAATCTGAATACAAAATACTCGTTAGTTGCTCCCATTCTTTTATCCGAAATAAACGAATAATTTCACTGCCTCTAAAACCCAAACAAAAAAAAAAAATACTCTCTTATATTCCTATGATTCACCAACGAAATCATAACGCTGAAATAAAAATAAAAACCGAAACTCAATTATAAAATTGTTGATGCTACGAGAATTGCTCTGTCTGTTTATATTACAAAATGATGTTTACCGCTCCAAATGGAGAAATAATTCATTCGATCCTCTTCTGCCAAGGTCATGCCTCTGCAAAATACATTGAAGTTAGGTCCATGGACATATAACGCCATCTAGTAGACAAATTAAAACGTTCCACGTGGAGGCATGTATAAGTGCCACTGTCTGCTTACGGTAAAGTTTCCTCCGCCACGAGTGCGTGCCGTTCGTCCTTGAATGCAAGTTCGTAGCTGGCACACGGGCGTGCCGATCGTCGCGAAAGGGACATATCCACAAGGACATTGAAGTAAACCCTAAAGTGGTTTTAAATGAAATGGCTAAGAAACCTAGACGACTTGATATTAAACTTTGAATACTTTCATTTATAGAAGTTATCAGTACTGTTCTTATTTAGTAAACGTAATGTTAAATAAATAAATCTATTCGGCGATAAATTGATTTATTTCAATACATTGTCATTTGAAATGCGTAATAATATACAATGAGGTTTGACCCTTCCATTTTCAAGCACTTTTGAAGGATTTTTACAAATGTTCAAACCATGCTGATACTTTCAATTTCTTTTTTATTCTGGCAAGGATTTTCAAATTCATATAATTTCTGAATATGTCTTGCAATGGAGTAAAACAGTTTGGAATATCTTTTGCTACTATTTCAGCACTTTTTTATTTTTATTTTTTGAAATTATTTAAACTGTATATTTTTTGTAAATTTGTTTACAAATAAGACCAGGGTCTTAAATTCTTCAAAATTGTCTGTGCAGATAATTTTGTATAGTGAGAACAAAAATTCTACTTTATTTCAAAGGAAATAAAGAAATATTTTAATATAATATTTTGGAGAACAATATCATTTAGATTACTACTAAAATTTGCACACATTTTAAATTACTAGAAATGTCAAGAATATTTGCTAGTATTTCATAAATAAGCTTTTTCTTAAAATTTGTACATACCTTTAAAATCTACTTCTCCATTGCCATCCGTATCAAATATATCAATGACACGTTGGACTAAAGGATTCTGTTGTAGTTCTGGTAAAGACATAAATTCATCAACACTCAAAGATCCCGAATTGTCTAAATCGAGTTTACGAAATCTTTTTCCCAGTCTCTTGATCTCATCAGGATCAACTGCAAAAGCATACATAGAATGAGAATGCAACAAACACAAGTCAACTCACAGAAAATAAATCAATGGTAGCACTCGAAAATTGAACAAGTAGCAATGAGCATACACTTTTCTTTTGGATTCAAGTGCTATTAATTTAAAAAATTGATTGCGTAAACACACGTAAAATTAGTACAAAATTTATTTATCCTTATGCAACATTTAGCATTTTAATAGCAATTATTACATTTACTTACAAGTGGAGCACATTTCCATAGGAAGTGAAGTCTCATTCCCCTGAAATAAATATCACAATTTCAGTCACATACTAATCAATGTTTACTGTACCCTCTGCTGACGTCCAATAGAGCATTTATAAAAAATAAATTATTCGACAGATATTAAGAGCCCTTAACAATAATTTTCAAGCAATGAGAATTTTAAAACAGTTACAAGAATACCGGAAACTTAAAAAAGAATATCCGTATTCAAAACGCAAATTTCAGCTGCACACATCATAATAAACTCAGTTCACTGAAATAATATTTACACTCATAATAAAATGCATTTAAACATTAATAGACAATATATTTAGCATTTAATGCTAATATTTTCTTACCATATTGAGAATTAAAGCTTAGATAACCCTAGGGAGGAAATCAGATACTTCAACAGAAAAACCAGACAGAACACAAAATAAATAAAAGGCTGTGTCTAGATACACGGTTGAACCCGTAGAATCTGAACATAACTCCTAGAGCCGGTAGAGAGAGTGGCCTCTCCCTCCAATCAGAGGTCGTTTCTGATGTCATGTGATATTTTCTTTGTTGCCGATGGGGTTCCTATAAGAATCTGTGCTTGCTATAAGAAAATATCGCCAAGGAGGAGCAACTCAACTCATTCCCATTCTGATCTCGTTAGTTGTACAATTAGAAATTTATTTGATTTTTTATTTATTCCCTTATTACCAGTACTTTTATTTTCTTAAAATATGGTTTCTACTACGTGTTTTGTTCCTGGTTGTAAATCGGGGTATGTCAGTGACAGAAACCACGTAAAATTGAGGGTAAAAAGAATCCCACTTTATTCCACCCGTCTCGTGTAAGTAGCATATTTTTATTTGATTTCACTGTATATTTACAAACGCTTCTCGATTTTACTTGCTATAGTTATAAAATGATTGATTTTGAAAGGAAATAACCTTCTTTTAAGAGGGCATTATATTTGAAGTGCACCTTTTCCCCCTATACAATTTGAAAATGTGAATCCAATGGAGTGTTAAATTCAGGAGTATTTACTATTTTCATCTGAAATTTTACAAGTCGAAAGTTTCTGTTTTGCATATGATCATTGTAACTGATAGCCAACAATGCTTAATGTGTGCTTATTGTATTTGCTCTGAACATAGATTTTGTGGTGAGCATCTATTAAGCACTTATAGAAGCTTATAATGCATTTTTTACTAATACATGAAAAGATAACTGATAAATAAAAATATTGTTACGTATTTTTGTAAGATGTTTTGCAAATCTTCATACAGAGATTTATATAAATGTATCACCATCGACTACATCTCATAGTATTTTACATAAATGATATGGCACTCCAATGTTTTATTCATAAGTACCTTGAATTCTTAAATGTGTATTGTTTCTGAAGTATATTACTGACAAATTTCACTAGTATATAAAGAATGGTCGTTTTACTGTATATTTTTAAAGGTATATATAAAATAGGATTAAATACAGTCGACTCTTAGTCTGCAATACATTTTGGATGTACGTAATTAAATTTTCAATAAATTACAGTATTGTTTTAAATTTTTGCAGAAGTTGGTTTTAATATTGATTCTGGTGACAAAAAAGAAAATTACTTTTGAGCAGGGCTTAGCTCTGGGATTTAAATATCTTGACTTTATACAGAAACAGAACAAGAAATAATGACTGTTCATAGAAAAAATATAAAACACTAATCAAAAATTCTTAAACGACAATTAAGTCTTACGTTTGAAAATTTAAAAAATTAGCAGCTAAAGTTATAACATTAGCTAATTTTGCTTTAAATGTAAAGTGATTTTTATTAAATGAATCTTGATGCACGAATGTCTTCTTTTTACACATTAGTTTATGCAGCAGTGATCTATAATCTGAAAACTTCTATAATTTGCACAACCTCTGGTCCCAAGCTGTGCTTATTAGAAGGAGTCTATTGTATATTATATACAATATAAAATCATGTAAAACAACCAATAATGCAAATACTTTATTTTAGGATGCTGATCTATTTGCAAAATGGAAATTGGTTATACCTAGAGAGGACAAAGATTTGACCAAAGTAAGTAAAGTCTGTGAATTGCATTTTCTGGATGAGGATATTCAAAAATATTTTACTGAAAAATTGACCAATAGAAGCACATTTCAATTAAAAAGAATGAGGTACATTTTAAAATCAGGAACAATTCCTAAAATTTTTCAAAATCTACCACTTTATTTATCCAAGACCAAGCCTGAAAGGAAATTGCCTGCAAATAGAGCTGCATCACAGAAAAAGTGTAAAGTATGTACAGTTGAAAATACAACTGATTGTAGAAATGCTGATGATTCGCCTGTGGTACAATCAGAAGATTTTACATTTGACAACTTTTTGATACATCTTCAGACTGTGGAAAAAACAAATTATTTTGGAGTATAACTTATGTGGGTAATTTTGTGATGTATGCCAGATGGAATTTATCATATTACTCAGAAAAAAGAATAGTTATTCAAAATGATATGGATATCAAAGTAAGTAACTGTCTAAAGTACTTCCTTATTTAAAATGGTGCCTTTGGCCATATGGAGTAAACAGGTTGATTAACCACCAAATTTGGTCTCCTTTGTTGTAAATATGTGCATAATACAAATATACATAATAATATACGTAGACTCAACTGTGTCTCCAGTGTGATTTTGCCAAGGTCACTAAGTAAGGGAGTATCCTTTCTAATTTTATATAAATCAGGGATGAGGAGTCAAGAAAAAATAATTTTGACTTTGCAGAAGCAAAAAAACTTTTATAAGGTAAATCAAGTTAAAATAATACAATATACTCGATTAACACTCTTCTAAAATGTGTTGATACCAGACTCTCCATCCCTGGTATAAAGATAGCTTAAATTGTGAGTTTTTTAATTAATTATTAGAAATTATATTTAAATTTTTTTTACTGCCCAAACTTTGTGTTATCAATAATTAATGTTGCTGACTGATTCGTAATTACTTGTAATTATTATGTGCTCTAAAACGAATAGCTAATTGAAATAACATTTATGATATAGAAATAATATTGAAATGCTGTTAAAATTATTACTTGCAAAAACAAAAACTTGTAATTAAATAAGGGAGACCTTGGGGTTTTTTTTCTTCATTTTATAAATATGATATTTTGATTTATCAAAATTAATTTGGGCAGAAATTAAAGGGGAAAATTTATGGCAGCCACTGGCTTACAGTATGTTAATAACTTTTATGAATTTAATATACATAAAAACATTTTGGTAAAACGAGAAAATAGACCCCCACTCTTTTTTCTAAGTACAAAATTGCGCCATGTTGGCGCGTTTCTCCGTGTTTTGAAATTGACTCCTCCCAACTGAAGTGACGTATTTTCCCGTGTTTTAAAATAGGCTCCTCCTACCAAAATGACGTCGTATTCTATAATTTTATGAACTGGAATTTTGTTAAATGATATTGCAATTGAATATAAATAAAAGTGAATAATACTCATTAAAATATTACAAAATACGATTTTTGTGCATTTTAAAAATATTGCGTAATGACAGAATTATAAAAATATCGCGTAATGGCAGATTGTACTTTAACTAAATTTAAGGAAAACGATACTTAGAAAAAAGATTGTACTTTAACTAAATTTAAGAAAAACAATACTTAGAAAAAGTTTGTACTTTAACAAAAATCAAGAAAAAATGATACTTTAAAATTAAGAAACCCATTTTAAAAACACGGAAAAATACAAAAGACAATTTCAAAACACGGGATGAACAAAGAAAAGAACTAACCTTATGTAACGGATATCCATATTTTTAATTACATCCACACCGGAACACGTTTTCTTACACGTACATTCAACACCGCAGCACGTTTTCTTGAACATGCATGTACATTCAACACCGCAGCACGTTTTCTTGAACATACACGTACATTCAACACCGCAGCACGTTTTCTTGAACATACACGTACATTTAACACCGAAACCTGCATATTTATTGAAAATTTGCGTAAAATGTTATTGTCCATGAATTACGAGGAATGTTTTAAATATGTATTCCAAAAGGTTTGTACGTGTTTAAATCTTTGCAAATCGATCGAAAAAGATCTGTAAAAACAAGAGTCAACGAATTTGATCGAAAAAGGTCTGATGAAATACACAGAAGACTATTACTGCCTATTAAAATGCACATTCCCAAACAGCCGAGCGCTGATTGGATGTCAGTGGGTTACCAGAAGCCGTGGGCTACCAGAATTGGCAAAGTATACGAAATGAAATTGCAACCCGATGAATTGCGCCAACTTGGCACGGGATCGTACTTTGAAAAATGAGTGGAGGCCTATTTTCCGGTTCAACCAAACATTTTTAACAAATTATTTGCTGTTAGTAATTTAGATAAATGGCTACTAAAATAAAATGAAGCCAC
This sequence comes from Amaurobius ferox, assembly GCA_951213105.1. NCBI lineage: Eukaryota > Metazoa > Arthropoda > Arachnida > Araneae > Amaurobiidae > Amaurobius > Amaurobius ferox. Next base: position 113,812,153 of record OX578138.1, read on the forward strand.
CATATAAAATAGTAGCCACTGTACAAGGTACCTCATAAACCTTCATAGTGGTCACTAAGAAAATGTCCGAGTTTTGACCTTTAACTAAAGTATTTTAAAAGTTTATTATTTTGGGTACTACGAGTCTTATTTTTTTCTTCGTGTTTTTATAAAGGATAAAGAAATAGATTATTTTAATTTGAAGAAAGTTGGATGTGATAACATTACTGAATCTGATTCAAAGTTACGGAATATGTACAGTAGCTGATAAGTAATATATATTTCCTAAAGTGCTGATTAAAGTACATACTAGTATTAAAGCCTAATCTTAAAAAATTAGCTTTCGTAAGTGTTCGGTTGATCGGTAGAATAGCCCACACCCCAAATTTCAAAGTACAAAAGCGCACCAATTTGGCGCCATGCACCGGCACAGGGTTACATTTCATTCCGTTTATTTCGCCAAGCTGGTAGCCTTTCCGGACATCCAATCAGCGTGCGATGTTTTGGGAGTCTGCATTTCATCATCTGTTGACTCTTGTTTTTATAGATCTTTTTTGCAAAGATTTGTTTCTAGAAACTTTTTGGAATAAATATTTAAAACATTCCTCGTAATTCATATACATTAACATTTTACGCAAATTTTCAGTAGATATGCAAATTTTTATGGATTTAATTGGATTGGAGTGTGAAAAGTGTTCCAGTGTTGAATGTACGTGTATGCTCAAGAAAACGTGTTCCGGTGTGGATGTAATATGGATATATTAATGTAATAATGGATGTAATATGTAAATATGGATATATCATTCAATATTTTTGGATTGCAGTGTGAAACGTGTTCCGTTACATGAAGGTTAGTTCTTTTATTTATTCATCCCGTGTTTTGAAATTGTCTTTTGTATTTTCCGTCTTTTGTATTTTAAAATGGTTCTCCTAAGTATTGATTTTTCTTAAATTTCATTAAAGTACAATCTTTTTTCTAAGTTCTGTTTTTTCTTGATTTTAGTTAAAGTACAGATGTTTTTTCTTAAATTTTGTTAAAGTACAAACTTTTTTTTAAATTTTCGTATTTTTTCTAAGTATTGTTAAATTAAATTTTCGATGTTTCCAGTTATAACTTTTGGATATTGATTTAAAATCAAACAATATTTTAAATATCGCGTGTTAAAATATGGTTTCGAAAATTTTAAAAGTTTTTTATTCTGCCATTACGCAATATTTTTATAATTCACAAAAATCGTATTTTGTAAGCTTTTTATGAGTATTATTTACTTTTAATAAGCATTATTCCCTTTTATTAACATGTAATTGCACTTTCATTTACATTCAAAATTTCAGTTCATAAAACTAGAATACGTCAGATTGGTATGCGGAGCCTATTTTAAAACACGGGAAACTACGTCACTTATGTTGGGAGGAGTCAATTTCAAAACACGGGGAAATGTGCCAACTTGGCGCAAATTTTGTACTTAGAAAAATGGGGTGTGGGCTAGCTAGTAGATGTTCATTTTTTTCGATGAAGTTTTAAGTTTTCAAATATAATAATTTAATGTAGTATTATAATAATTTTTAAAATATTACCGAAGAGTATATCGCATTTTAGAGATTTTATATAAAATTGCATTGAAGTTGGAAAGTGTTTCATAATCAATGCTTTATACATGATTGATCTTTCTTGTTCTGTCTTCAAACAGTCAAGCTGTCTTCAAACAGTCAAAATGAAAAGCTGGACGGCATTCTGAAATTATTAACTGAAGAACATAATTCAGAAATTTGTATATTACATAAAGATCATATACTTCAGGTAAGGAATATAGCTAGTCATATAATGTATAAACATTGTAAAATACATGAAAAAGAAATCCTGTGTATTGGATAATTAACACTGAAAGAATTATTTCTTAAAATTGTTCTATATTACTCTCGACATTATGATTATTCATAAAGATGCTGGAACAATGAAGGGTTTATTTTTTGCTGATAAAGAAATGAGCAGTTCTTTTGCATCTTATCCTGAGTTGTTATTTATAGATTCAACATACAAACTTACAGATCTTAATTTCAGTTGCTTTATTTTCCTAATAGAGGCTGGAAATGGTAATGTTTTAATCTTTAAATAAGGATCTTAATGTAAAATTATTTTAAATAAAGTAATTTATCTTAGTAATTTAAACTAAATGGTGGATCGAAAAAGATCAGATTTTTTTGTAAATAATAAACTGCAAGGAAATTGAAATAAATGTGTCTTGTATGCAGCACAAAAATTATGCATGTTTAGATTTTACCATTAAACTACAATATTATATTACTATCAAAAATCTAATATGATTTAAAACTTAATTCAAGTGGAAACAAATTGTATCTGTTAAAAACTTGTACTTAAAAGGTTTTAGAAAAATTAAAGAAGCAGTTGATTGTTCTTTGCAAAGTCTTCATACACATTAATATTTTAAGTTCATCTAAATAACTAAAGTGCATGTAAGTGGCACATATTTTTTAATATTTTATTCTTTGAATAAAATTTATGAGAAGAAGAAAAAAAGGGATGGGCAAATATTAGCTTAAATGAATTGAGAAGTTCAAATTATTAAAATTTAACAGTATTTGTCTATCATCAACCATTTTAGTAGTTGAAATTTTGATGATAATACTAATTTCTTTTGTATATACTAATATATTACTAATTTATTTGTATTACTAATATATTACTAATTTCTTTTGATATGTGCAATAGATAATAGTGAAATAGTTGATGTATACTTACTGGCAAGTGAAGATGAAAAATGAGTGAAGTGAAGTGGATGACCTTTCAAACAAAAAAATGATAATTGGCGGCAAGTTAGAGCTATTATGACGGCAAGGACCTTGTGGAAAGAAAAGTATTTGGACAAAGCTTTCGGAATGCAAAGCTTCTAATATGCTTATTCCATACTTTAAGAACATTTAAGCGAGAGGTAATAAGATTTTAATTAATGAATTATGATTGATACTTTAGTTTCATCTTTTATCAGTAACACTCAATATTTAACATTTATGCCTTTATTAGATCAATCCTGATAAATTAGGCATAAGTAAAGATGAACAGGCAGGAAGTAAAGAACTGTTAATGAAAATGTGCTACACAGGAACAGAAGAAGAATATGATGCTATTTATCAAATATTCCTTAACAAAGCTCCACAAGCTGTTATACAATATTTTAATAAAAACTGGCATCCCATAAGAAAAGTAAGATTTAACTGTTTATTTGCAAAAATTTTTAAAAATGTCTTCTCAATCCTTGCTATATAACACAATAAACTTCCAATTATTTTTTACCATAATTTATGGATTCTCTTTTAGGGAAAATTTTGAATATTTGAAAATAATTAACAATATATTTTTTAACAAATAAAATTTTTTAACTATCTTATTTTATATTGTAGTTAGTATATCATTCTAGTTTTTTTTTTTTTCTCAAGATTTATTTTACCTTGGTGATTCAAATCAAATATATTCAAAATTAACTTTACAACCTTTGATTATATAAGTTTATTAGTATTGTAAATTAATCTAAAAGTTTGTGTTTGTATCTTAATTACTTTTTCTCCTAAGATAAAAAATCTAGATAAACAAGTAATTATGTATTCAACAGTGATGTAATTGGTTTAATCTCAAAATGTTGCAAATTTTGACAGGTAAAAATAGATAATTTTTAGTGGGTAGTAAAATTAAGCTTTCGGAAAAAAAATATATTGGCTTTGGCCAGTAAGTAATATGGAAGATACTAGCATTTCATTAAAGCTTAACAAGCAATATGCTTTAAATACTAGCATTTCATTTAAGCTTAACAAGTAATATTCTTTAAATACTATTCATTTCATTTTTATTCAAATTATAAAAAAAAAAAAAAAAAAATTCTTAATCAACATTTGTTTTCAAATTATTATAAAAATTAACATTTAAATTACAAGAAAATTTAACTATACTACTTAAGTAGTTACTAATAATCCAATTTTGGAATGAATTACGAATTTAGAGAAATTCAATGTTAAGGGGCCCTCCCTTCAAGTTATAATACAACTTGCAATTTATTTCTGGATGATTTCAACAATATTAGGAAAACATTGACAATTTATCTTGAATTTTTTTATTTTTGCAGGAATGGACTAGGATGATCTGCACAACAGGGAATTTCATGAATATGACAAATAACAGATTGGAATCATTAAAATCTAATTAAATGATACAGTTCCATATCTTCATTCATTAAGCAGTTTTTTATCATTTTAAATTCACTGCATGGAGAGAGGGATTTTAGTGTTGTTATTGCTGTGCAGAAAGTAAGTTTTAATAAATTATTTGTTATCTTTTAACAAGCATAAATTTAATTATCTAATATAATTTGTCTTTACCATTCTATTTTATTCCATAATAATACATATTTACAGATGCTAAAAAAATTATTAAGCATATATTTCTTTAAGGAGGAATCGGGACCAAACCTGAAATGAAAAATTTAAGGAAAATCTCTATGACATATTGTGCAATTTTAGTCAATTTTTATTAATACCTCCCAAATGTCTATTCAAAATAATATGAGTCCATGTAATATTCATAAATTATTTGCCTTTTAACTATATGTATCATCATTTCAATGGTGACGTGTCCTATATAGGTTGTTCTATAAAATTATAAGTTTTCATATTGATTACATTTTTTTGTATAAGGCTACTTAGCATGTAGTTATTCAATTATAAATAAATATATTTTACTGAATAATTTATTTTATAAACAAATATTTAACTGATGATTGTTACAGGTCAAACGTCAACCACTGAATCCTCATTCACCTGAAGCACAATATGGTAAATTTTTATCACCTTATGCCTTTAAATGTTTTTTAAAGCAATATGAACTACACCAAAAATATGTAAAATGAAATGTTTAAGGTAAATTTTATTACATTTGCAATGGAATTCGGAGAAACGTAGATGAAAATGGATGTACATGTGGCTTTTATAAATCAATGAGATTATTCTGTTGGCATTTTCTATCAGTAGGAAAACAGATGGGGATAAACCTGTACAAAAGGTATATAAACATTACAGCAGATTTATTTTTGTTTCATCGGTTATCTATATATTTATATTTGTATATATCTTGTGTAATATTAAAATTCTAAAAATGTATAAGTTTAGTTATTTACATTTAGCAAGATTGTCATTTGAGCAATTCATAACACAATTCATCATTTAAAAGTTATTGAATCAATATGTTTTATACTTACTCACTTTTTTTTTTTTTTTTTTTTTAAGATGATCTAGAACATATTACATGTCAAAGCATCAGATTTTCAACTCAACTTATGAAGCTTTAACTGTTAACACTATTGATGTGAAGTCATATAAGACACTGCTCCCTTGACTGAGAACCAAAAGTTCGAATAATGTCTGATGCTGCAAAAAAACTTGTTCAAATTGGTATTCAGTATTCTGGCATATTTTTCGGGGGGAAAAAAATACAAGCCATAGAAGATATTATCAAGTAAATTTTATATTTTTTATATAGTTTTTTACTTACAAACAGGTTTTTGTTCCATTTACTCATTTAATTTTTATCTTAGGTTTTGGGAAAATGGGCAGCAAGTCATAATAACTGGTGTAATAGATGATTCAGTTGAAAGGTAGATATTGTAAACATGAATGTCTTATTTTCTGTCACTTAGTTGAAAAATATAATTATTGTAGACCTCAAGAATGTTATTCAACAAGAAACCAGTTGTTAAATAAACAGTCTGAGGAAGGAGTATGTAATTTTCCTTATAGTACAAATAGCATATATTTCATTACATATAACATACCTGCCAAATCTCCCGATTTTTCCGGGAGTCTCCCGAATTTTGAGGCAATCTCCCGAACTCCCGAAAAATTCCTAAATCTCCCGAATTTTTACAATAATTAGAAAAAATCCCTACAAAAGGGATTTTCCTAAAAAAATCCTTATGCAGACGTGCCAGCTCTCCGGATTTTGGTCGGAGACTCCGGATTTTTCATTACTTCTCCGGCCTCCGGATTACTAACGAAATTCTCCGGCGTTTTTGTTGGAAATTTATCAATTAACCAGACATGGTATAATTCCTCGAAAACACCAATTTTCCGCATTTTTAGCACGGATTTTTATCATTCCCGGGATCGTAGCAAATCCATAATACAATGCAGGTTAATGTCAATCAAATTAACGGAGATTTACGGCCGCGTGTATTGTAAATTAAGATCTCGATCGCTTATTTTATGAAAGTAATAAACATACTTCTTCAAAGGTTATTGAGCATAAATCGCTAAAATGTTATTTTGTTCATTAATTTCGCATAAACACTGCGATTGCGCAATTCAGTTTGTTCTCATGAATCGCCGAGAGTACAATAGTATCTTTTTCCATCCATCTCAATCTTCTAAATATTGCATTTTTGATCGACTAAACTAGCTTATTTTCATATTCTGATTAATTATTATGGTTAATTTCTTAATTATTTTCGCATAAATAATGTGATTGCGCAATTCAGTTGCTTCGCGTGAAATGCCGAGAGTAAGTTAGTATCTTTTTCCATCCATCTCCATCATTTAAATGTTGCATATTAGATCAGCTAAACTAGCTTATTTTCATATTCTGATTAATTATTGTGGTTAATTTCTTAATTATTTTCGCATAAATAGTGCGATTGCGCAATTCAGTTACTTCGCGTGAATTGCCGAGAGTACGTTAGTATCTTTTTCCATCCATCTCCATCATTTAAATGTTGCATATTAGATTGACTAAACTAGCTTATTTTCATATTATGGCTAATTATTAAGGTTAATTTTTTGATTATTTTTGCATAATACAAATTTTTCTATTTTGAAAAATCGGTATGAACTCTGTGAAGGGATAGTGAAGAATTTAGTAAGGAGTTCTTAAAAAAAGCAAAAAGAGCTACTACTTTATTTTTAAGTAGTAAGAAGGATTGAATTTCACATTTTTTAATTATATAGAACTTTTACGTGCTGTATTTTTACTTACCAAAAGATTTCTTTTATTCAATATTTTATCTGCAGAGAAGTGTTTCTGTGTCAAAGACATGTGAATGATTATTAAACAGTAACCAATGACATTTTTCTTTATGCATCATATTCAGTGTAATGAACATTGTTATAGACTCTGATGAGAATAACTCTAACGAATGTGCTTATTTTTTAAAAGATGATTTAATTCTTTTGTATTCGTTGAAATTAAATTGTGTTTATAGATACAATACAGATTTCTTATCATATTTGTCTATTTTTTATGGTGCAGTTTTGTACTAGAGGGAAAAAATCCCTATTCTGTCTTGAAAATTCCCTTTTATGCTTTCTGTAAAAAAAGAAATTGTTATCGCGCTGTGCGATTTTTCGATTTTTGTCGCGAATTGCAAATATTTAAAAATCTCCCTAATTTTCATTTTCCAAGGTTGGCAGCTATGATATAATGAGATATATTTCTGCTATTGGACAAAATTTAATGTAAAAGAATGATATGTATAAGATTTGATTGTAGTGGTTGCTCCTTTAAACGATTAATATTTAATTAAAATAAGAAACCAGTAATATGTTAAAGAATTTCTCTTAGTATAATGTTTGGAGGCCTTTCTTTTCCTCAGGTATAGTTACAAATAAAGAAACTTCATATTTATTATAGTTGAGTCTATAGATGTCTTTTATATATTTTTTGTGTACATTTTTAACCAAAAATGTTAATTTGTATTACACTGATTTTCATTAAAATATAAGGGGTTATCTCAGTTATTCACAAGCAGGTATTTTAGGTTCAAAATCAAACCACAGTTAAAAAATAATATTTTAATATTTCATTCATTTTTTACATTCCTTTGTGGTAGATTTTTATATATAAAGCATAGATAAATTATATATATATATATATATACCCCATTTAAATAATAGTGAATCAATCAAATTCAGAAGATTTAAACATTGTAAAGGAAACACATTACAACATAATTTTAAAGCTGAAATAATTTGTTTACATAATCAATTTAATAACTCTTTTCAATGGAAATTAATAAAATCCTGGGTTTTTGCGGTAAAAAAAAAGCATTTAAATAAAGTTTATGCAATTTTCTTAAAATTAAATCTTGCTAATGAACATTTTAATCATATTTTCTATGATTTGCTTATTACAAGATCAAAGTATTTAAATTTAAAACTTAATCAATTTCATCTTAATATGTCTACCAATTCATATTGTGTAATCTCTTTCAAGCATCCCATTTATTATAATTCTATAAATTTTGGTCATCTATTTAACAAGTTCAAACATTTAATGCCTATTGGAGATTTGAGTGTATCAAGGACTTTTAAATACAACAAGCCTATTGGTAGATCAATTTTTAAGTATAATGAAATTTCACAATCTCTCTCTATAGATCATAATTCTAAGTCAATTTTAGATAATGAATGTATTTGTAAAATAAACGATTATGCTAAATTTCTAAATTCAGACTTGGGGCATATAGTTACAGGAGACTTAGGTATAATTAAAGGCAATTCGTTATTTATTTCAGATATGTAACGATTGCCTCGGCCTGTATGGCTGTTTATAGAGGACTCCACATCCAGCCCAATACCATTGGAATGATTCCAGTTCGCAGCTACATCCAAGGGACAAACTATAGCCCTGATGCCATCCGGTGGTTAGATTACATAGCCTTTTCTGATGACCTGCAGATCCTTCATGCTGAGAATGGAAAATTGCTGGAATTTCGGTAGATGGCTTCTGTCAAAACAATAACACCATCTACCAATACCAGGTAAGACATGCCATCATTTTTACAACATTATTTCTATGTGTTTATTTTATATTTATAATTTTCTTTTACTTTTTAGGGCTGTTTCTTCCATGGGTGTAGTATATGCTATGATGAGGATATAAAACATCCTCTGAAAGGCACTTTTATGGCCTCTATTAGGCAGAAGATGGAAGAAACGGCCGTGAAGCTACGCTCCCAAGGTTTCACTGTCGTTGAGAAGTGGGAGCATGAGTTTTTGCGGCAAAAACGGGAAGATGCACCACTGGAAGTCTTTTTGGCCACTCATGCCCTCCAGGATCATTTGAATCTACGTGATTCGTTTTTTGCGAGGGCTGGCCAATGCCTTAAAACTTTTTCATGAAGGGGTCGCAAAATATATAGATTTCACGTCCCTTTATCCATGGGTAAGTTCATAAAATATTTATTATTATTATACTAGATATTAGATTATTATCATACTGTACTCATTACTAGTGTGATGCATTTATTTCATACTTTTTATGGTCTGTATATGTTAGAGTTTTTTTCTTGTATTTGCAGATGACTAAATATTGTACTTACCCCGTGGGACATCCTGAGATTATTACAGAAGATTTTCAGGACGTAGACCACTACTTTGGTTTAATGCATGGCCGGGTCATTCCTCCACAGGGCCTATATTTACCCGTGCTCAACTCATTTTATAACACATTATTTTTATTTTAGATTTATGGAGTGTATCATTTTAAAGATACCTCTGCAACACTGTTTAGATCATATATTAATCTGTTTTTAAAAATAAAGCAAGACAGCAGGGCCGGCCGAATGTTTAACACCAAAGATGAAAGAGGCCTACATATGGCAATATCAGGAGCAAGAAGGCGTCAGGTTGGACCCTAATATTATAAAAAATCCTGGTAAACGCCAAGTTGGCACCCAACAGTTTTTGGGGCCGGTAAGTGCATTTCATTTTTTTTTAATTCACATTGTATGTCTTCATTTACCCATTTTCATTCATTATTTTATTTTCTTAGGTGGTGGATGAATACAAATAGGAGCCAGATTTCAACAAAATACTGGGGGACCTGCCAAAAACGTAAGTTTTGTCAATTTACATTTATTTTAAACTGTTTGTAAAATAAATGAATTTAATTTATATTTTGAGGAATATCTTTTAAAAACATTTTTTTTTTTTTCAGTTCAAGGACTTATACCTCCCCACACCCGAAGTGGCTGCCGTTCAATGGGAACATGCCAAGGATTTTATCAACCAAGATGTTTTCACTAATAATTTTTTAGTGACCTTCACCACCGACTCAAACTTTTTTCTGAAATGGACAAGTTGGGTCATGTCGTATTGTATCACGATATGGCCAGCATTGTTTATGCTTCTGATGGCCAAAACGATTCTCCTCTTGAGAATTTCTTGGAGGAATTCACAGATGAGCTAGATGGAGACACCATAGCAACGTTCGTCTCTGGTAAGTTTTATTTCAGTGAACAAATTGTAATGAACTTGATTTTACAATTTTATCATCCATTAACCTAATTTTATTTTATTTTCCAGGAGGCTCCAAGAATTATGCATACCAGACAGCAGCTGGGAAAACCTGTTGCAATGTTTGGGGATTCAACATGAATTATTGCAACATCCAGTTGCTGAACTTTTCAGCCATACATAATTTGGTACGTAATATGGACACCCAGTCCAAAATTGAATTACACAATCCACCAAAAATTATGAGGGGCACCAAGAGGAGAATAAGATGTACTGCATCGTCTATAATAAACGGATGGTGAAAGAAGATCTCTTTACAGTGCCATATGATTACTAAAATAAACTCTTCTCAGCCAAAAGATCAAGCACACAACTTTGATAGAAGGTCTTTATTACACCTCTTATTAGATGTACAAATATGATAAAGGCCATAGCTCAACTAGCACACTTACGTTTTTAATTTGTTAAAATATCGGAACCCAGTTTCGTTTTTATTTCGTTGAATATGTAACGAAATAAAAACAAAAATGTCTCTGTGCTTCCACTGCAACCAATTTTTTAAATGTTTTTTGTTTTACACACAACTTTTATATGGATATCTACATGATAACGATATGCATTGCAAAAGAAACGAAAAAATAATGGCGCTGACGTAAAAAAAAATGAGTATGTAACGAAAGTTAATGCAAATAAAGTGAATATGTAACGAAATATAGAAATAGCAAAACAAACGAAAACGTATTAAGAAAGGTTAATCAAAACAAACGAAAATGTATTGAGAATAGTTACGCAAAACAAATGAGAATGTAACGAAAGTTAACGCAAATAAAGCGAATATGTAACCAAAATTAAAAGGATATATTTCCTCCAGGCTTTTGTTTCAGTTTGTCCATGCTAGCATAGGAGGGGGTATTAAATCTAGGGCTATGCCAGTTTTCGGGGATTTTTTGCTGTTATTTGCAAGGATAGATGTTGAGAAATTCGATAGAGTAACTAGATGCACTTCTAATATTTTTTAGCACTGCATTAATTTACAAAAATTTTAGAAACACGGCTCTAATTATTTTATCGATGTTTTAAAGAAAAACAAATTTTCTTTTTTTAGCATTTATGCTTTGCAAAGAACATAGGGAAAAATCCTGGAAACTAAACGATATTTAGTGCTATTTTCCATATGCTAGCATAGAAAAACTGAAAACAGCAGTTGGAAAAAAAATATCCTCTTAATGTACGAGTAACATGGTAAACTGAGTAACGTAAAGAATAAGCAAATATTTTTAAGCAAGAAACACCATTTAGAAGAATAACTTTTATGCTCTGTTAAATAATATTTCAAATTCTAGAAGAAAAAATTACATTTAAAACATTATTTACAAAATTATCTTGTGTTTCTCATTGGAAAATCTTTACATATTCTATTTGTTACTAAATTTTGCACATTGTTCTTCAATCCGGACGACCATCTTGCTGCTCATGTCCTCGGATGAGTCGGTCGTTCTGGGCTTTCGACATTGTTCTTCAGTTTCTCTGATTTGCTTCCTGGTGATTTAAGCCTTACCTTGTAGGAACATATATATTATTCCACGTTTTAAATTAAAAAATTATTCACATGCAATTTAATTAATATACTAGTGTTAACACTATTGACTTTTTCATATAAAGAAAAATCAATATATATATATATATATTTTTTACCAAATTTAAAATTTTAAGAGTGTATAGTACCTTTCAATCTTATTAACTTACATTTACTTAACTAAAATCACTTCAAGTAATAAGGAAGTTGAATAATCATCACCCTTTGCTCTCTATGCCTGTCTTAATCACCGATGTAAAGACTTGACCTCCCAAAACTACACCAGTATATAAATGTTTTAGTCTTTCTCTTGTTCCATTTTTAAAATCTACTTCTGAACTAGAATGATTGAGGTCAGACGTTTTAGCTATCAATGCTATTGAAATTTACTGCAATGTTAGACCTATATTTAGCCATGGAATCCCTAATATATAATCCCAACAGCAAAAGGTTAAATCAAAAAATATCAGTATCATTTTAACTTTGTAAATAAGATAATTTTAAGTTGTATTTCATAAAAGTTTCAGTAAATATCAAATAAAGACTTATAAATAGCTTTTTAAAAAGAAATGAGAGTAGTAACTTTAAGAATATTTTACAAATTATATTTATATTTTTTAATTACATGTAATTGAAATTTCTGATAACTGTCAATTGTCTATTTTAAACCATACAGTATATATTGGTTTGACCACTAACGACACTCAATTAAGAATCCTTTTATCCCACATACACCCTATAAATAGCACAAGTTTTATCAGAAATAAATTACCTTAATTTTTCAATTCATAATAGAGTAATATAAAATCAAATCTCTTGTTATATTGTCTATAATCTTGTATATTTACTTAGTATATAAAATGAGAAAAAAACAATATACTCTGAAAATTAACATACACTTTTGTTCTCTGCTTAAAATGCTTACTTATGGAAACTTTATTCAAAATGACATAAAGTGATAATTACATAAACTCAATTTTGGATTAGAGGATTTATTTTCCATATATAAATTGTATTTTGGAATGATGCCATTTTTTTGTGAATGCTAGCTCAATGGAACTTTTGGAGAAGTCAATATGAGATATTCCCAACTTTTTTTTAATTCAAGCAACTTAAGTGTACTGCTACCATATTGGGAACCATAAATTGTTAGGCTCATATTTTTTAGATATATTTTGTAAGAACATATTATACTCAATAGTTAAAGAACATTGTCTATGAGACATAGATATATATTGAAAGACTGCCTTAATTTAAGAAAGAATCTATGTATTTTATTCTCATCATGAAACAACTTCAGAAAAAACAAATGTATTTTAGAATAAACAAAATTAGCATTTTTATTAAAGTAATTCTTTAGGCATTAATGACTTTAATGTTTCACTCATGTATACATGTAATGTACATGAAAATTATAGCAATTAATGTCAGAGATTTAAGGTAAAAATAATAATGTCTAGAACTCCAAGCAAACCTCTGAAACATACTTTATTTAAAAATATCACAAAACTTATACTAAAATTGAGAAACATCTAAAATATGTTTGAAAAAGAGAAATAACTTTTATTCAAAAATATACTTCAAGAAGAGTAGCAAACCATATATTCTTTAGTTTTAAGGAATGGTTAAAGATTTTCAGTTTAGAATCTGTAAGTTCATATAGGTTAAAGATATTTAAAAGTAATTTGCATAGATTTTAAGATGATTGTCTCATTGACAAGTAAGGTTAGAGATGCCATTGCGATAAAAATCTGCTGTATTCAAAATTTTCAATACAGCATGCTTCATGTCATCATCCAACTAGACGCAATGTCCTTTTCAACGAATTGAAGAAGTGAAAATTGCAAGGAGAGAGATCTGGACTATAAGTTTGCTTCAGTCTCCCTTAAAAGAGGGCTTGCAATCTGTTCTGCACAAGAAGTGGGTGTCCAACACATGTCATTTGCAACATCATGGTGGTCAAACTGTCACCATCTCTTTATAAGCATCCTATTGAATTTTTTTGGATGTGAAGAGGTCAGATGCTGTGATTGCATAGTTTGTGTCTTGATAAGTTTTATCAGACATGTGTTGTGCGAACTATCCTGCATCAGTCATCGTCGACAAGCACGAAGGTGCAGTCACATCGTGAGCCTCTTTCTGTCGAGAATTCTAGATCTTTCATGAAGCTTCCACGCTCGGTAACAGTGGTCCGAGGAAGGAGCGCGCCAATCACAGGCAACCTCTGACCCCATCACCTTAGAGCACTCCAATGATTCCGACCCCTTCGACCCTTGGATCTGACAGTGATCGGACGTACGAATTGAACTGCCTGAGAGCGACGGTAGCCGCCGTGCCACCATCTCAATTCCGAATAATCATTTTTACAATTTCTTAATGCCTTATTGATTAACATGTATTAATACGTACTGTAACACTATGACCCTTCAGAATTTAAGGGAACTCTTCAAGCATTTTAGTAAAGCCGATGTCTTTAGATGTTATTATGGCAGCCAGTGAGAGAAAATGGCAAAGGCCATAGCGCCATGTTGGAATCGAATGAACTCAAAAATATACCCTTGCAAGTTCACCGGCCCTACTTTATGGGTGCTCAAGGCATTGCATTGGGTATACGTCGAACGTATCAAGACTGAAATACCTCATGACCCGACAAAGAAAGTACAGTGTGCTAGTTGGTAAAAAAAAAAGGAATACTCCATTCAAGTGCGTTTGTGATACGAAATGATCCAACAAGTGTGTTATGTTCGAAAGAAATATAATCTAAAGAGCTTGGAGTATCTGAAGTGAAATGTGTATACAATAAGTAAAATCAAAATGAGCAGTGTGCCAGCTTAATACAATTGAATTTACATAGTGAGTGGAAACATCATGGTATGTGAATTCTATAATTTTATTCGGTAAGAAAGATGCTACACACACACACATAAGTGTTATAAAGCTAATTGAGCTATGATATTACTAACAATTGCCCACAGCAGCGAGATTCATGAATATCATAATTAATGATCTGCACAAGTATATAATGTTGTATATTAGAAATTTATTGTATCATATTAATCAGGAAAAATTGTATTTATATGTTAAGTATATGTGTTTGTATATGAGCTCACAGTAATAATGATTGATATTTTTAGATGGAAAACAAAGATAATCCTTCGCATCAAATGTAACATATAAGATGAAACTTGGTATTAATTGTAGAAATGTAAGAAGTACACTCTTTATCATAAGCATTTAAAATTGACACACACTAAAAATAATTGGAATCGAAAATAATTGATTTAATTTTTGAGATAGAGAATTTGATATGACACCTTTTGAGATATAGACAGAGACACATAGATATTATTTTATTTTATGATTTTGAAGTGAATTAGAAAGATATTAAGGGAGATGTGGTAGAATAAATTTAGTCTTTTATAAGTTTGAATTGGTAGATAAAATTACATGGAGTTTTAATTTTGTTAAATAAAAGCATTACATTTTCCGCCGCTGATGTGAGCTAGCCTCATCTTGGGTAGAATTCCTAACAGCGGTGATAATTATAAATAGTTAATTAGGAAAGGTTTGCAAAAATTTAACAATTAGAGCTTCTTTTGATTTTAAATACTAAGACGATAATTTGTAATAAAATTTGAATTTAAGCATAACATTTTGATTTTATGATAGCTGTATTGGGATTTAATAATTATGATATAATCTACAACTGAGAAATGACAAATAATAAAACATGATAAATTTGATTGAGTTTTGAGGAACATAAGAAATATGATAAGTTTCTGGGAGTATGAAATATGATGGTAGTCTATCTAGAAATTCGTTGGTTTGAAAAGATGATTTCATGATAAGAATTATATATGATGAATTTTAAATAAGCTTATGAATGAGGAAGGTTTTGAGATTGGAATTATTTGATTTAAATATATGAAATATGGTAATAAATATAATTACATAAGGAATTTATGTAAGCGTATACTGAAGGATGACAAATATGTGTTTTACAAAAAATAATGTGGTAACTATATTAAATGATTTTGATTATATTGGTGGCTAAAGATAAAGGCAAAGTGCATAACCAAATATGATAAATAATGTGTCACCTTTGGGATATTTTATACATCTATTACTGAAGAATAATCTGAAATAATACATCAGAAATTAATGATAATTTGCATAAATATATTTTAAATGAATATTTTCTAATAAATAAATATTTTGGTACCCTCATTGAGAGTTGTTTATTGTTGACAATAATGCTTGTGAGTCAGAAAGATGTTTAATTTACATGTGAGCTTTATTTAGGTAAATGAATTTTATAAAAAAAAAAATATAGACAAAACCTTTTAGAATGAATTACACCTTTAAGAATAATCATCATTTAAATTTTAAATATGTAAGATTTCTTTTAATCCTTTTTAGGATCTTCTTTATTTAATTTTTTTATTTTTACAGTTTGTAACAATGCATACACCAGATTTCATCACCAGCTACAATGAACTCCAAGTATGTGTTGCTTTCTAAAAATAGGCAATTTTAGCATTACTTCATAAAAATGGCAAAAATTTGAGCCTCTTTACACTAATATTAAAAATGCAAATTTTTGCATTTAGCGTTGAACTATACTATAAGTTGAGAAACATTTGTTTCATATGTTTAGAAACTAAAAAATATTTTTAATT
Source organism: Amaurobius ferox (assembly GCA_951213105.1). NCBI lineage: Eukaryota > Metazoa > Arthropoda > Arachnida > Araneae > Amaurobiidae > Amaurobius > Amaurobius ferox. The sequence continues at coordinate 113,828,680 of OX578138.1, forward strand.
CTGAAATAATATTCATACTTTCATATTCCATTACAGAACTGCTTTCTCAGCAGTTGAGGAGCGAACATAGTACTTTCTAAATGACAATACAATGTTTTAAACTGGTTGAATCCTGTTATATCTCGCATGATGTCTGAAAGTGAGTACTGATTTTATTATATCAGGGTTTTCCAAACTTTTTTCACCATGGAACCCTTTTGAGATTAAATTTGATGGTGGAACCTCAAAATGAGAAAAAGTTTAATGTGGTCGAAAGTATGTATTCAAATTTTTAAGAAAATTTACATGAAACACTACAAACTATCATATTTACATGAAACTATCCCGGACCGTAGAATATTGTCACTGGAACCCAAAAGTTTCACGGAAAAATGCTATGGTATGCAAATAAATTTAAAACATAAACGGGAAAACTAAATTCGAATTTTGTCTAATTATTTTTAAAAAGTCACTAAAATAAAAAAGCCACTTGTGTAAAAATATTCATTTTTTGGCAGTATTTAGTATTAAAATATTCATCTTGTATGAAAAATAGTTGATCTTTAGTCACTTACGGCAGCTTTGAAATTACATACATATGCAGAAAATGAAACACAAAAATGAGAGAAAATTTGCAATTCAGCATAAAAAATCATAATGCAATTTTTACACATTAGTAAAATTTTAGAAAGTAAACATGCATTTTGATGCATACCAGATGCGTAATTATACATTTTAACAAACTGTGTGAGGTGAAATTTAAAAGAATTTTTGTGGAATTGTGAGATGACTGCTGATGGATAACTGTGCAAACAAATCAGGAAGGATGAAATGAATCAGGAAAAATTACATGCAACTGCTGAAAATTGTTTTTTGGGCAATTATTTCTCTTTTTTTAGTGTGCTAACTTTTAAAATTATTTTTAAATTATAAGTTGGTGTAGCTACTTTAATAGTGAAAAAAATTACAAAAATTCTCAGTTTATGCAGTAACTGGATATACTAAGTTTTTAACAAATACTGTCTAAAAATTAAAAATATTGGTTTAATTAATTAATCTCAACATTCATAGATTTATCATATGAATATTGTACACTTATGATTAGTTCTGTCATAATGAGTCCTAGCATAAAAGCAAAAAGATATATATAAGGCAGGATCAAAAAATTCAGAGACAGAGACTGGCTTACTTGATGGATATGATTTATTGATATCATGTGTTACACACAACCACCTTCAAAGTACTCCCCCTTTGCAGCCTATGCACTTCTGCCAGTGTGAATTTCTGAAAACATTCCTGGAAGCCTTTGGACGAGATGGTTTTCAGTGCGGCCGTCACAGCTTCCTCAACCTCAGATGCACTCTTGAAACGGCGTCCTTTGAGTTCGTTTTTGAGATGGGGGAACAAAAATCGCATCGGGCGAGATCAGGTGAGTAATTGTGGGTGTGGAAGTGCGGACTGCACCATGAAAAACCAATGAGCCGGAGCATTGTCATGTTGCAGCACCCAATCCTTGTTTTCTCAGAGTTCTGGGCGTTTTCGGCAGATAGTATCACGAAGACGAGCCAGGATCTGTGTGTACCTCTCCTTGTTCACTGTTGCCCCTTCCGGTATGAACTCGTAATGCACCAAGCCCTTCTGGTCAAAAAATACCTCCAGCATTACCTTCCCCCCAAACGGAACTTTTTTGACTTCAGCAACGATGGCGACTTCTACTGTGAGGACTGCAGTTTCGTTTGTGGGTCGTACAAGAAACAACGCATCTCATCACTGGTGATGATTTTTAAAAGGAATGTCAGATCTTTGTCAGTAACGTCAATCAGTTCTCCAAAGATCCGTATGCACTCATCACACTGATCTTCAGTTAGCATTTTTGGTACAATGTGTTGACACACAGGATGCATGTTCAGTTTGTTTGTCAGGATAGCTTGGTAATTCTCGTACGAAATTCCTGCTTTTTCAGCAATGGCGTTGATGGTTTGATGTCGGTCGACACGCACAATATCCGCCAACTTTCGAATGTTGTCCTTCGTAATTGATGTTGACGACTGGCCGTGAATCAGGAGTACCATGAAAACACCTTTGCACGGCACATTGCTCTCTCGCCGTACACCTGCTACGAAATGTACAATGTTTCTGTCGGCGATTTCCCCAAATGCTGGCAGAATTAGATACTCGTACATTGTTCTTCAAATGCCATTTCCATTTTCAAGAAACGTGAATAACTGCAGTTCACTGACACACATTGTCTGGAAAAACTTTCACTGCGGACCTGCTTCTTCCTATTCACGTATCGTGTAACATGTGCCTCTATGCCATGGTAGAATAGTTCCCCTCTCCTCTAATCAGGGTTGAAAATATCAGCACAGTCCCTGAACTTTTTGATCCTAACTTGTATATATATAAGATGGCTGTAGTAGTAGTATTCTCGCTAACTTATATCTTTATTATTATAAATGTCATTTTGACTCTAATTCATATATTATATATAGATATGTTGACGACTTAATTTGTATTATCATCGATTCCTATCCCATTAATATTGATTTTTACCCATCTAACCCAGAATTAATTCCTAATGAGCTTAGCGTTAGTCAAACTGTAAATTTTTTAGACCTTAATTTAGATAACATCAATAATCATGTAATCACCAATCTATATGATAAAAAAGATTCTTACAACTTCACTATCATAAAGCTGCTATCATAAACGCATTTGTCAAAAATACCAATATCCAGAAGTATTTGTAAATAATATTAATAATTTCAAATATACCACGTAATAATTTTACACTTGCATTATTTATCTTTGATTGGATAACTCATTTTTGAGAATTCACCCATTCCTATCACCTAACTTACCACTTGGCCTGAGTCTAATACTGTTTACTATTTTCCACTTGTCCTGAGTCGTATACTGTTTACTATTTTTGAAAGTCTCCATACATATTATGTATCGTTCAAATGTATTCATTCCGGTGTCCACTCGCATTGACGAAGTGAGGTGAAATGCTCAGTAGCTTGTTCAACTTACACGTGGTAGCAATGCTTGTGAGTTCATATTTCTGTTCGAGGAGGTATTATTCTGATTTATAATTCAATTGATGTATTTTTCTCCTTCCAGTAGACAGTTCCAATGGTGTCTATAGTTAAATACTATCGCCATAGTCAGAAACTGGCTAATATTTATCTACCTTTTCCAAATTTGGCTGACGCAATGGAACAATTCATTGCATGAGTTGAACTTCAAGCCTGGACTGGATTTGGGGAGATGATAGAGAGAAACATGTATTATGAAAAAACCCTGGAGGGCGGAAGAGAAATTCTGGATTCTGTTTTTTTTTTTGCCGTGATCTGGTGGCTTTTGTATTTAGGAATAAAATAGAGACTCAATTGAATTACAATACTTGGATTCATATACTATTGTTATATTATGAAATGGAAAGTTCACATTATAAATTTGTGTACGTTAAATACTATACATGACTAATTTTTTTTTTCTCCCTCACAACTACTGTACACATCTTCAAATCTAACACAAATCCAAGATGGAATTACCCATTGATATCCAAGGTGGGCTAGGGACTCTAGACATTTTGAGGCCTCGCCAGAGAAATTTGAATACATAAAAACAGCGGCGAAGTTTGGTTTGGCTGCTCCCTTCCCGTAACTGAGAAAACATTGAACCCCTTTACCTCCCTCTTCCGCAAATCTCATGTTATCATGCATTGCGCTCCTATCCCTTCAAACTTCCTGCGCCCCCTTCCCAGTCGCGGAAGCTGCCGGCATAGGCGGTGCCAGACTTCCATACTTGTGGGTGCTATGCATGAAACATAGGATCATATATATATTAGACACGTAGCGCGAAAAAAACTTTTTTTTTCGGGGGAGGGCCCAGTCGGCTCTCACCTACATTCCTGTCATATATTATGATATATATATTAAACTGGGTCTAGCTGATCTCATATTTATAAATTCGTAAAAAAATAAATAAAATAATGAATTAAAAAAAGAGAGAGAGAAATTGAAAATTGTTGGATTAAGGGGCAGTTGTTAAGTAAAAAGGAATGTTTGAGCAATTTGTGATGAGGTGCTGAAGCACCCTTAGCACCCCCCCCCCCCCCCCCCCATGGCACCGCCTATGACTACCAGTCCCCATATCCGCCACTGAATAGAAATATATGTAAATTTTATTGAGATAAGATAGACCGAAATGGAGAGGGGACGGTTACCACTCGAGTAGAAGGGGCAGTCACCTGATTTGATTTGATTTTGAGGGAGAGGAAGACATGAAAGATTCACAAGGAAAGTAAAATCAAATATCAAAAGCCCCGTCATAAGTGTTTGCGTGGATATCCACAGTTCTTATTTTCGGTCCCGATAGAGATACAATCCCTTAGAGCGCCGTTTGATAAGTGGTGCGATTACCCGCTGAGGCTAAAGTTCTATACGATGAGTCCGGAGTAATTAAATCTTGCAGATTAGAAATACAGTAAATGATTCATGTGTGAATAATACCAAAAAAATCTAATGTGGCAGCACATAACTTTCCTTATATAATGCAATGAATTTACTACCTTTACAGTAAAAAAAAATAGGTTGTTCTTATAGTTGATACTTGTATTATTTCTAAGATATTGATTTTTCGTCAATGAGTCGACATTTTCATTGATTTAGCGTCATTTTTATCCATTTAGTGAGATTGTCGTTAATTTGGTAACATTTAAAAAAAAATCGCTAAGTTGGCGACATTCTGCCAAATTCGTTGCCAAAATCTCGCCAAGCGTTATGGACGGAGAAATAAGTTATTCTTATAGCAGATAAATGGCTACTGGCGTTCAAATAGAAAAGTATTACTCAAAGTACCTTTCCTCATGAATGGAACGAGCTAGATCCACCAGAATGATGTGACCCAATTTATCGCATGATATTACATATGAAAAGTGAACATGTATGGGATTTTTTATAAATTTATTTGAAAAATGTTCAATAGCTCGAGAACCGTTCATGCTAGCGTTCTAAGGTTTGTGCTAATCGTTTTTTAAGGAAAAATTACATAAGAAATGTCTATTTGCGTAACTTTATTAAAGGTTTTGATTTTTTGATGATTTTTTCAAAATTTCACTCGAAAATTTAGGATGGTTCTGAGCATTCGATTGTGTTTAAAAACAATAAGCTTCCAGTATTCACGGATTGTGATTTGTGTACCAAATTTCATTTGAATAGCTCTATTCATTCGTGAGATATCGTCTCCACTGACACACACACACAGACATCACCTCAAAAATGTTCGATTCGTGATCAGGGATGCTTGAAACGTGCTCTCCCGTCGAAAACACGAATTCGAATTTTTGACCCCGTCACAATACTTTCCTTATACATTATACCATGTATATAAGGAAAATAATAGTATTTTACCCCCAGGCCGTACGATTTTTGGCAGCGGTATCACTTAACGAAAAGTTGCGGCTGCAAATATGATGTTATCCTGTATGGAAAGAAGCAGGTGAATCAGGAGGTGGTACAGATTAGAAGCTGAACTTCGATCTGAAATCTGAAAATGTTTACAGGGTCCATTTCAATTACAGGACGAAGGTAACCATCTCAGTAGAATGACGCAGTCGATCTAACCGGAGATCGGTAGTTCGATTTCCGGCTATAAAATTCTTAACAGAGTTAAAAATTAAATATTTTTATTTCAAATTATTAAAATAAAAAACTAATATATATATATATAGTTCCAATGGTGTCTATAGTTGAATACTATCGCCATTGTCAGAAACTGGCTATTCTATCGGTTTTAATTCGAATTGTATGGCTGTCCTGATGAGAATGCAATTTCGAACTAACCGCCATTTTTTGTGTAGTTTCAATTGATTGTTCTCTATGTCTTAATCTTTTATCTTGAGCTAATTATTATTGCCTTTTCTCATTTTTGCCGTGTTTTCTTTTTCCTTTTTATTTATATTTATATACTTTTAATTGTGAATTTTGTATCCTAATATTCTTCTCATCCCCCTTTCCATTGTAGTGATATGTTACCTTCTATCTTTATCCTTAGTCTTGGTCTATAGTTACTCATTTGTAACAGATATGCTAGAGATGGGTTTTTTTTGTACATACATTAGTTTATGCATAATTTTCGATTAAAATCTTTCAATTTTTTATATATATATATATATATACATATATCTGCGAGATACAAGTAACATAATGTATGGTACAATCTTATTCTACTGTTAGACGTTTTTCTTTAAAATTTCATGTAAGGTATAATACCCATGCTAATAAATTTGTCATGTAAAAATCATCTTTTTTCTTTCAATGTCCATCTATGGTTAATTACATTTTATAAATTTCATGTGTGAAACTGAATTTCCAAAATTTCACCTTTGTTTTTCTATCAATTGCATTAAATATAAATTGAAAAATAAATGTGATAAGCAACTATTTCTTCCTTTCTTTTTGTCTGACGTTAAAATAGGTGGTGAGCCTTTATGTTTCATTTATTTGTGATCTGGATTTTTCTAGTTGTTAACAAATTTGCATAATGTAATTTTTTGCTTGTACAATGGTTTGATAAATTGCATGCTTTTTTAAGTAAACCGTGGAATAAAGTATGAGGCTCTTATTTGACTGTTGTTGTTGAGACCCCGACCGTCCGACCTACCAGAAAGGTGTAAGGTAACTGTTTGGACGGCCGAGAAGTGCCACCCAATTTAGACCGGAACCCAGTGGGGAAGGCATCCACAGGGACCGTACCCTCCTTCCCCTACCACCAACCTCTCGGAAGGACTTACGGACCCACATGTCTAACGTCATCGTACTCTGCATGAATACGGCGGCAGTTGTGGCAGCGTGCAAATCCAGCGCGAAAACCACCGGGCTACCGCGCCCGAAATGTGGCAACAGCACGCAGTGTTCCTAGGTGGTCACCCATCCAAGTACTAACCGCGCCCAATGCTGCTTGACTTCGGTGATCTAACGAGAACCGATGTTATCAGCACGGTAGGACTGTTGGCCTTCTTATTTGACTGTGAAAATTACTCTGATTTTAAATTTCACTTGAGGTTACATCTCTCAGGGCAGTTATTTGTTTCTTGTCCTTATGCCCAAGAGGCATATTTTGTGTTTTTCACATAAGCCACATTGTTCTGTACACAAGTCACTAAGTACCTTTTGAAAATAATAAAAAATTATTCTCTTTGGCTTTTCATATTTTCTGTGCACATGTCAGGCTTACTAAATAGTATGTTACTAAACAGCTGGCTAATAACTTTTGAATATGACTGGTAAGCTTTTTTGTATAAGCCGCTGTGGTTAGTAATTTTCTGCCATCACCCCTAGCGATGTTAAAGAACAGTCCATAACATTGTAAAGACAGAACAAATGAGTGCAAAAAAGAACAAAACTAACCCAAATATGATTTTGCTTATAAAATATAAATTAAAAGTAATTTTAAATTACAGTAGCCCATCCCCACTTATCTAGAGAATTATGTTCCAAGATCCCATGTGGATAGTCCCAAACCCTATATTATACTATGTTACAACAGCAATTAATAATACAATAGAACAATTATAATAATATACTGTGTAACAAGTGAGCGACTCCTGGGAAAAATAAAATAAAGAAGGAGGGGGGGGGGGGGCTCACGACATCGGCTCAAAGCCCACCAGTTTTTTTAAACTTCTTAACTTTTGTAATGTTTGTGGTTTATTTGGGAATAGTTTAATACTGTCATTAAACTTCAAAATGTGTACAAGTGTATCCGTGTCAATCCTGTACAACTAGCAGATATAGTTTGGCGGTCGGTGTTTGTGTGTTCTTAAAACGACGGACAAAAAGAACTCTTAGGATAACCCCATCCTGATGTGTTCGTGTGAATGCGGTATTGGAATATCCCTTGCAAGTGTTCAACCTGTAAACTATTTTAAGTAGTTGTACTTCTGTTTTCGCCATCCGGTATTGCAGTAGTGAAACCTATCGTTACAAAAACATTCTTTTGTAAAACGAAGTACTTGCCGTTCTCGTCTGAGCGTCACTTTCATTTTCATTTGACCGCCGAGCGACGGAATGTCTGCGATCGGTCTAGTGGAATAACGGATGTACTGCAACTGTTTTCTTTTTCTTTCTCGCTTTTGATCAGAATTATTTATTACGTTTTAAAAGAAAAGATTTGATCACGAGTTCTGAAGGCTATGGTGAAGAGTTGACAAAATATATGTTAGACAATATTATTGAAAATCGAATAGCAAGGGAACAGGAAGTCAAATTGGAAAAGGAAAGAATGTTTGAATTGGAACGTTTGAAGTTGCAACTTGAATCTCAGAGGGTCTCGCAAGCCGTAACCGCAACTCCGGTTTTGGAGACTGAGCAACCCAAGTGGGACGTGAGGAGAATTCTCCCTAAATACGACCCTAAGGACAATGATATGTCATTATTTCTTAATTTATTTGAACGACAACTTAAGTTCTTAAAGATTCCAGAAGCGACTTGGGTCCCATATTTAATTGGATCTTTACCATCTGAGGTCGGACAACTTATGGCTAGAGAACCAGAGGAGGAATGTCAGGATTACAATAAAGTGAAGGCAATGCTATTGAAAAGATATAAACTTACTGCCGATAAATACAGACAATTGTTTTCCCTGCATCGTAAGAGCCAAAACAGTACTTGGCGTGATTTTTATTTTGAATTGACCAGTTATCTTGATGGCTGGCTTACTGAACTGAATATCAAGACAATTGAACAATTAAAGGAACTCGTCCTGGCTGACCAAATGAAGAAACGAGTACCTCAGGAAACCAGAGACCATTTCCTTGATATTTGGCCAGAGCTAACCAACCCCTTAGACTTGGCGGAAATGTTGGATACTTACGACTGTTTAAGGACTAATCAGAAGAAAAGTACGATTCCGCCGTTTCCGAGAACTAACACGGTCAGAGATGAGGTTACGAAACCTGTTATGCCCAAGAGGTGCTCTCAGGAAGGCAGAACCAATCGAACAAATGCTGAATCCAACCAGGAACGACCAACGTTAACCTATTATGGCTGTGATAAAGCCGGATTTATAAAATCAAAATGCCCAACTTGTAACCCTCCCACGCGAGCAGCAGCTCGTTTTGAGAAGATCCAAATCCATAGTCCAGAGGTACTTGTTACATAGTGTTTTACAAAAATATGTAACATTGCTAAATATTGGAGAGGAAGGCGACCTGCAAAAAACGGTCCCTGGTCCAGTTTCAAATATGTATATGGTTCCCCTCTGACCACCTGCAAAGGGGAGCGGTTAGTGGATTCCGACGACTTGCCAGCCGGAGGCTCATCCAAGATGGAGGAAAGCTTCGTGGGTGGTAAGGGGCGCACCCGGACACAGGTGTCTCGCCGGAGCGTGGGATTCTTGACCAGCTGCACCGATAAATTCAGGGGCTTTTGAACAAGCCCCCTGTCATGCTCTGGCCACTGGTAAAACAGTAACATTACTCCTTCCAATAATATTTAAGGGGTTTTAATCCTTGGAGAGAATGAAAATTTAAGAGGGAGGTGAGATCGACTTAGTAGATTTTTGCAAGAGAGAGAATTTTGAGTTGGGGAGTAGAGTGCCTCTTGCGAGCTGATCGAGTGAAGTTGTGTAATAGTTGACGGAGCAAAAGGATGCTCCTTTCGATCGCCACCATGTCACCGCTTCCGAGCCCTTGCCGGACCAAGAGCCGAAGGTAGGCCTATGGATTTCATGCATTACTCAGATTTTGAATCTCTCTTTTAATTATTGCTTCCTAAGGGAATTAATGTTTTACGACGTATTAATGATTTATGATGTATTGATGATTTACGATGTATTAATATTTTAAGGGAGTAACTTTTATTATCATGTGTTATGAGCAAAGCTTTTTCACGTTTCTTTCTTATTTTAAATGTTAATTTTGTAAATAAACTTATTATTTTTGTTATTTTAAATCTAATCCGTGTCCTCATTTCAATTCTTATTAATTACTTACTTTTTCAGTTTTAAACCTCTTACGATCATGTCAGCCGTAAACTTAATGTTCCATGAACATTTTAAGTATTTTTTAGCGTTCAGATCGAACGTGAGGGTAATACCTCGCAGCAGTACTGGAGCGGGCTACAGTCGTGAGTGTCACAATAAATGGTATCGCAGGTACAGCGTGCGCGGATATCGGAGCGACACACTCTATTGCGGGTGAGACCCTGTACCATTTGCTGAAAGATGAAGGAGTTGAGATTGAGAAAACATTTATTACGATGACGCTTGCTAATAGTGACCAAACTGAGAGGGACGCTTTTACCACGTGTGTGCCGGTATGACTGGAGGGACGTTCTTTCCCAGTAACTCTTTTCGTGCTACCAGAAGCCAAAGGAAATCGTACCCTATTGGGAGCAGATTTTCTGAAGAAATCCGGAGTCGTGTTGAATCTTCAAAATCATACCTAGTTCTACAGTGATAACCCAAATGAATACTTTCCATTCGCTGAAAACCCTACTGTCCAGTCCTGTGACATTAAGGAAGGTACGATGGCGGCAAATTCTTGTCTACTCCGATCCAACTGAGGTGAATATCTAACGGAGGACCAACGCCGAAGACTCAATGCGTTGCTTACCCAGTGTGAAGATACCTTTAGTCCGGGGAGAGAGCCGACGCCGAATATGGAACATCGGATCGACACGGGTGATTCTTCCCCAGTTGCCACTACTCCCTATAGGCTCTCTCCTGCCAGAAAGAAAATTCTGGAAGAACAGATCGACACCCTTCTCAAATCGGGCGTAATTGAGGAATGTGACTCTGTATGCTGGCCCGGTGATGTTAATACCAAAACAGAATGGGGATTTCCGCCTTTGCATCGATTACCGGACTCTGAATGCTGTAACTAAGCCTGATCCATATCCGCTACCTTGATCAGAGGTTTTAGTGTTATATTCAGATGACTTGGTGCTCACCTGCTCTTTGAAGATTTCTTACTCCATCTCGGCAGGAAACTCAGTCATCTGAACGGGAACTTTACTGGTTTGTGGAAGCTCAGAGAAATTTTCCTCATCACAGGTGGGGGATATTTGGGCCCAGGGTTATGGCTGCGCATTTGTTTACGATAATGTGGGTTTTTTGGGCACTGCCGAAAGTTTGTGGGGTGTGTCCCACCACAATTTGCACATTTAGCCGGGGTTTGTCTTGATTTTTTGCACGAGCGGGTCTCGTGGCTTTCGCCACACTTAACACACCTGGGAGGGAGACTGCAGTTCTCTAAAGAGTGATTAAACAGCTGACAGTTGAAACACATCGCATATCCTTTACTTTTGAATGCCTGGATCCTAATTCTCATGCTTGAAAGTTTATCTATCTCGTAAATCCTCTCCCATTTCTCAGCCGGCTGGAGGCAGACTGGGAAGGGGGGGATCTATTACGTCTGCTTTTTGGTTGCGAGACCCTGACGATTTGGAAACCCTGGGATGCAATTGCATCCTTCAGGTCTCCAGTGTCAGTGTTCGCGGGCATACATTTTATCACTACTTTTTTGGGGCGCTCTGACTTAAGATTTATTGCACTGAAGGGGACTTTTAATTGGGTTAGATGACTCTGGACCCTCCTGTAGTCTTCAACAGATCCAAGAGAGATCCGAATCACCCTTCCCATTAGCAGTCCTTGTACAGGGAACTCTAGCATCCGATTTAAGTCCTTTATGAGGGCTCCCTAATTGCTTGAGGAGTCAACATAAAAGGAGGAGCCTTTAGCTGGTTTAGGGTCCCTAGAACTATCATCCTGGTTTTCCAGGGGCTCAAATCTATTTTTTAGGGGAGGCATGGCCTCAGGATACTTAGTGGGGCTAATCCCTCTGCTAGCTTTCCTACGCTTAGTAATTTGGAAGTTTTAGCCAAAAACTTTGGCTGCCCTAGTTTTGTACTCCTCGTACAACCTATCCTTATCCTTCTGGCTGCTAAGTCCAGCAACGATGAACAGCGTGGCTTGGTAAGATTTCCTCGCCACGAGGCTCTCTGGGGTGGGGGTGTATTCTAACAGAATAGCATCTGAATTGATATTTACCAAAAGTTCTCTGGTGGATGCAGACTTGTCCTCTGACTCGTCGATGGCAATCTCGGCTTCCATATTTCGTATCGCCCAGTCGTATGCTTTGCAGTGTCTATATTTCGTGTGCTTCCCCCTTGGAAGGCTCCGTAATGTGTCCCATGCTTGCCACACATCTATCTTCCATTGATGCTAAAGGGGTAGCACGTGCTTGAGAATCCTCGTTAGCGCATTGCACCAGCTTCTTTCCAGATGCCGCACTGTCCTTTGCTTTTCGCTTTTTCCTCTCCTCTTCATCTACTTCCATGGTCTCAGCCCAGCTCAGCTTCTCTTTTTTCTTTTCAATTCTATGTCGCTAGATCGTTACTTCCTTGTACTCGAAATCGAAATTGCCCTCCATGCTTAACCGTAAGGCTTCACACGCCTAGGCAAAACTCGAAAAAGTCTCCACGTGGTAAAGTCCTGGAGCGTCCTTAGAACGATGTGTATAACAATGAACAAAGTACCACAATCTGCACCTGGGTTCTGTACGCACCACCGATTCTGAATACGCGGGAGGGACGGAGGCGGAGCCATAGTAAGTAGTAATTTGGACACCCCGTATCAATATATGCGGCTGAGTCTGCTGAAATTCGCTACTGAAGTTCCTATCACGAGGTATAGATGAGTTGCACTGACATCACATTCCCTCTAGCAACGGCTGTTATCGCCATACTCTTTGTAGACGCCGTCCGCCATTACCATTGCTGTCGATGTTAGCGATTTTTTTTATCTTGACACTGTCAAGATTTCACTATGAAATTATGCCTCACACCACAACGTTGCTTCTAGCGAGCCAATAAAGGTACTGAGAAAAATTACTTCATACGGATTTGTCTGACGATCCGTATATTATCCTTCACTTCTGGATCGCATGTACTGATACAACAAAACCAATGGATACTATCGGCATGTATTGCTTCTACTCCAAGTTCAGATACAATACAAGAAGTCAAGGTATTTTTCATGTCTATTTATTTACTTTATTTTTATGCAATAACTTGTTTTAAAAGAAATTTGGAAAATATTAGTACCTATGACCAAGAGAAATTATGTGATTTCACTCGAGCTATTAGATTGATTTAAATTTCATTTCATTTGCCAGATCTAGATGGTATCTTACTTAGACAGACATGATATTTAATATGCTGCCTATGTTTCGATATTATTTAGAGTTGCATGAACAAAAAATAGACTTATTTTTAAGCTTTTGTTTGTTTTCTTTTCAATATATAGAATACTATATATATATGTTACATCTATATACACAGAATACTATATATATACAGAACTATATATATACAGAATACTATATATATACTACAGAATACTATATATATATGTTACATCTATATATATATGTTACATCTATATATATATGTTACTCGTATATATGGTGTATGTTTGATGCTGTTTTCCATTAATCTTCCTTTGAAATGTCGAAATAAATCATTTGTGACTAACACTTTGCTGGCAGGTTGTGAGTATACTCATGTTTGCATGGCCACATGTTGTTGATCAGTCACCGTGTTTTCATGTCACTATATTTAAAATATATTGTTACTTGAGGTGGAGGGAATCATAGAGTATGTGGAATATACTTTTCCAAAGGAAAGTGCAGCAAAACTCGATAGGTTTTAAACCTTGTTGTGTATGATTGCACGTGGGTAAATGCTTTACAGCATACCATACCCAAAAACATTATTAAATATATGTAGCAAGTTTCATTTCAATGCATTCTGTATAAATAAAGTTTATTGAAGCTTATTTAGATGCTTTGATTTTACTTTGGGGGGGATCCCAGAGTATGTGTAAATAAAGTTTATTGAAGCTTATTTAGATGTTTTGATTTTACTTGCGGGAAAGGGGAATCCCAGAGTATGTGGAGTATGTTCTTCCAAAGGAAAGTGCAGTAAAACTCGATATGTTTGTAAAACTTGTATCATTGCATGTAGTAAATGCTTACAGTATACTGTTCCCGAGAAGTTATTAAATATATGTAGTAAGTTTCATTTCAAGTAATGCTGTGTAAATAAAGTTTATTTAGATGTTTTGATGTTACTTGGGGGGGGGGGGGATCCCAGAGTATGTGGAATATGCTCTTCCAAAGGAAAGTGCAACGAAACTCCATATGTTTGTAAAACTTGTGTATCATTGCACGTAGGTAAATGTTTACCGTATACTGTTCCTGAAAAAAATATTAAATATGTGTTGTAAGTTTCATTTCAAGTAATGCTGTGTAAATAAAGTTTATTGAAGCTTATTTCGATGTTTTGATGTTACTTGGGGTGGGGGGGATTCCAGAGTATGTGAAGTATGCTCTTCCAAAGGAAAGTGCAGTGAAACTCGATATGTTTGTAAAAATTGTGTATCATTGCACATAGGTAAATGCTTTACAGTATACCGTACCCGAAAAAATTATTAAATATATGTAGTAAGTTTCATTTCAACGCATGCTGTGTAAATAAAGTTTATTGAAGCTTATTTAAATGTTTTGATTTTATTTTCAACTGCTGAAACATAGTCCAATACCCGGAATAGCTTTGGCTTGAAATAGTCAGTCAGCAATATGTTAAAACTTATTTTTGATCTCTACAAGATCTCGTCTAATATTCTCTGTAAAAATACAAACCATATAACATGTGGTATGCCACAGACGATAGATGTGCTGGATGCATTTTTATTTCATTCAATCGTGAATTGCTTATGTATAAAGTTTTTGCAATATTTCGCTATCAAAATAGTTTTGTGATAATAATTCAGAATCATATTGATTTATCTCCAAATGTTGGTATGTGTAAGCTGTTTACACTTAAAATGTGTGTTTATTTTTAAGATTTAAATGTGATTCTTTATTTTTCAAAATGCAAATATTAAAACATGTTTGTCTACTTTCCAATGTCTCATCTTGAAATGCCTCTTTACTCTTAAAAAGTGAGACGTTTGCTGTGCTGTTTATGCTAATTTTATGTGATTAGTTTCATCAGGGCAGCATCTTGTGATTTTAGTTGTGGAATGCAAAACTGTTCTTGTGAACATAGTTATATGCTCCATGAGCCCGAAGCCGGCAGACATTACGATTACTCTTAAAATGGTTTAAAGAATCAAATTTGAAAACACAGTTTACTTTTATCTTTTCATTAAATTTATGGTTTAAAAATTTATTCTTTAAAATATTCATTTTCTTATTCCAATTTTATAATCACTGAGAGTGTATTGTGACCACATTGCAGTCTTTTTGCAACCAAGCTAATAAAATAATATTTTTGTTACAATAAAGTTGCAAAGTTTAAAAGTCTTGGAGCAGTTTCAACCGTTTCCTAGCATGAAAATACAATAGAACCTCTCCTTGCTTCTTTTTAGAATTGCTTATATTTATCATTTTATAATTGGAGATTTGGTTGAAAGAAATCAGCAGTATTTCAGAGCATCAAATCAGCTGCGTTCAAAGAGTGTGAAAGGCCCAGACCATACAGCCAACCCAGGGGTTTACGGCAGTTTAATGTATGGCCGGGAGAAAATTTAGAACTGGAGACCGACTTCCACAGGCACCCACGAGCTGCCCAGAGTATACCAGTAGTTTATTAAGTCAAAATCAAAGGTTACAGAGTTACAAGTTGTAAGGTGTCACGTAGGACACAGGCAGCAGAACAGACATGCAGCAAACAAACAAAACAGCAAACCACGAAAATAAAAATACAAAACGTGTCACATGAGACACAGACAGCAAAACGTGTCACGTAGGACACAGGCAGCAATAACAAAACGTGTCACATGAGACACAAACAGCAAAACGTGTCACGAAGGACACAGGTAGCAATATAAACAGCAAGCAAACAACAAAAACAAAAGGTCACACAGGAGGAAGTACAAAATGCGGGGATGTATGCAGAGATTATGCATACAAAAGTGTGCCAAGGGAACAGTAAAAGCTCCACTGATCAAAAATTAAAAGCAGAAGGGACGCCAGCTCACGGGCGGGTTATGAAATACCATTCGAGATCTCTCTCGCAATGAGAACACAGTTTTTTAATTTGTTTAAAAGGATGGGGTTTTTCCTAACACCCGAGAACCAGGTTGCACAATGAGCGGGGGAGGGTTTAACTAGGTGGTGGGCAGAGGTGTGTGGACAGGAAAAAACATAATGGTCCACATCACCGTAAGCACTGCAGGTACAACATGATGTTCTTTTGAATTTAAAATGATGAAGGTAGTCC
Source organism: Amaurobius ferox (assembly GCA_951213105.1). Lineage (NCBI taxonomy): Eukaryota > Metazoa > Arthropoda > Arachnida > Araneae > Amaurobiidae > Amaurobius > Amaurobius ferox. The sequence goes on from OX578138.1 coordinate 113,844,954, forward strand.
AAAAAGGGCCCATGACCCGTGAGAAAGTAAATTAAATATTTGTTATAAATTTGAAAGTTTCTGACTTTGGGTAGATAAGTTAAAATTCTAGACGGGTCATGGGTACGAGGGGAAATGTAATCATTAAGAAGGGTTTGCCAAATATTTAAGAGATGAGTTTTGCAGTGATTAGTTAAATAAGAGTATGGTAGAGGTAAAACAGTAGGGGAGCCAACAGTTGTGGCAAGTTTAGCGTTTTCATCGGCAACCTCATTACCTCGAATGTTAGCGTGGGCTTTAACCCACTGTAAATTAAAAAGAGATTTGAAAGGGTAAATATACGTTTTAATATCATTTAAAAATTTTGATTTAATATTGGGAGAGTTTAAAGCCAAAATGGCTGAAAGGCTGTCTGAAAATATGTTGACTTTTGTATTGTTGTTGATTGCCCAGGAGAAGGCTTCTCGTAATGCAGCCAGTTCAGCCTGGAAAACCGTGTTCTCACCATCAAGTTTGTATAAAAATGTCTCGATCAACGAATCATCTTTAAAAACACAGATGGCAAAACCAACATTATCTTCAATCTTGGAGCCATCTGTGTAAATATTAAAATTAGAAAAGGTGACAGGATTACGAGGGGGAAAAATAATAGAACGAAGTCCAGGGGAGAGGCTCGAAAGAGCACAATTGGTGTCAAAACGGGCGGGGGGGGGGGAGGGAGGAATCAGGAAAGAAGTTATTCTTCTGTTTCCAGAAATGGTATTTTAAAAATTGGGTCTTGATTACACAATGAAGGGGGGGGGGGATACCAGTTATTGAAAAAAGAGGAATGTTTGAAGATGTTCTAAAACCGGTAGAAATTTTTAATAAGAATAACCTTTGTAAAGAAGTGAGTTTAGAGATTTGGTCCCCCGTTAAATTACCTCCCCAGATACCCGCCCCATATATAATAATTTTCTCTATTACTGCAAGATACTAAGATTTCATTAAAAGTTTGTTAACTCCCCAATTATTACTTGATATCTTGCCAAAGGTAGAAAAGAGCTTAAAACACTTCTCTTTTAGATAAAAGATGTGGGAACTCCATTTTAAGTTGTCGTCAATAATAATGCCCAAAAATTTAAGGGAACGAGTAATTTTAATGGTTTTATTTAAAAGTTTAATTGGAGGGTAATACCTACGTTTTTTAAGGGACCTATTAAAAATAATACAAGAAGATTTTTCTACTGAGACAGAGAGATTAAGTGAAGAAAGGGAGGAGGTAATAAGTGAAAGGGCAGCATTAATATTATTGACGACAGTGCGGATGTTGGTGGAGTAGGAGACCACAGCCAGATCATCAGCGAAGGCTTGGAGGTAATAAAGGTCATTATTTAAATTTAGTAAGTTATTAAAATAAATATTCCAAAGGACGGGGGAAATAACCGAACCTTGGGGGGCACCTTTTGAGATTGTTTTAGTTAGGGAAAAATTTTTATTTGTAGAAGTTATTGTTCGTGAATTTAGATATGAGTAAATAAAAGTTCTAAAATGAGGTGGAAGGTTAATTTTGTCAAAGGTAGAGGGTAAAATTTTCCAACTTAGGTTATCAAAAGCTCCACTGATGTCGACTGTGGCAAGGGCGACAATATTCGTTGATCGAAGAGATTTTATATGTGTGACCAGCGCGTGAGCCGCATCTTCACAACTATGTAGCTCTCTGAATCCGAATTGGAGAGGGTGAAGAGCACCTGCCGTCTTCAACCAGATATTGAGTTTGTTTACAAAAATTCTCTCTATTACCTTCCCAAAGGTGGGGAGGAGGCATATTGGACGATAGGCAGAACAGGAAGCTGGATTTTTATCAGACTTCTGAATAAATAAAATTTTGGCGTTTTTGAGCGAATCGGGAAATTTACAAAACCTAAAAATGAGATTAATAATTTTAGAAAAAAGGGGGGGGGGGGTACGATTTAAAAAGGTTTTTCCATATTGTAAAGTCAAGGTTATCCTGGCGTTCAAAGAGTGTAACAAGCTTATTATATAAGATTCCTTGATATGATCTTATTACTTCTTGAAAACGTAGGAACATACCTACTTGCTTTTTACTTTTATACCACTGCATGTTACCGATAACTTTCTAGAAGAATCTCCTGTGTATACTAATACTGTGATGATTTTTTTTTAAGAAACGTTATTGAATAGATGATTTCTAGGCATGTGTATATAAAGTAACAATCCCATTTATTTATTTTTTTTTACCTGCACATTGCTATATTTAATGAAAAACTAAGTTATATTCACAATGCCTCCTCAAGAAATGTAAGGAAATTTTAAAATAAAACACGAATGCTTACGCTACACAAGAGTTTAGAAACACTTATATTGTTGTGTATTAAATGTAGAAATGAGGAAAGCTCAAAAGAAACTTTTTAAAATTTGCTTCTTTTCAGAGAATTTGTTTGTATTTAAATTATAATTAGTAAACATTAACATTATTGTAACATATAAGACTAAGAGTTCACACTTTCATAGCTTTGAATAATAAATTTTAGCATGATTTTGAGGTACTATTATTTCAGATATTCAAACAATACATTGTAAAGACACTTTCTTAATGTAAACAATATGAAGATTAAAAAAAAAAAAAGAAATGAAAATTTTTCGATAACTTTCTGGATGATGTATAATGAACATAAAAGTAAATATATTTAAAATTGTATTAATAAAATTTATTTGAATTATTATGAGATGATAGTCTATTATGACGCTACTGTTTTTAATTTTCTGATTCATGATGAAAGCGAGACAACCACGCGTCTTTATGCTTTCTAGTTAGCTCTAGCTAGGCATACATCAATATATATTGATGTACACCTAGGTTCTAAATAAAACAGTTTTTTATTCAAATAAAAACCCACCAAAATACTTGAAGAAATAGAATCTTCTGGTATAAATCTAATGTACGTCCAGAGTTTGCTTGTACAAATAAAACAATCTTATGATGTCACATGAATCCTCTCTACAGTCAAAAACAGGAACCCTATTAACGATAAATTTTATTTGTCTGAAACCCCCAGGGATAATAATAGGGGGGAGGGGCACAAGGTTGAATTATACATAGGTGCCTGGGCCACATAAACTATTTATAAAAATGGTTCAATATGTTATAAACTCCCCTCTTTTTTTTATAAATCTGAACCATCCATCCAATAGCCATTCAAATTTGGCATGCAGATTCAGTGGTCCAACAACAAAGCAAAAGTATAACAAGAAAGATCAATCATGCTTAAAGTATTGATTATGAAACATTTTCCAACTTCAATAAAATTTTATTTAAACAAGTCTAAAATGCAATACATTCCTCGGTAATATTTTGAAACTTATCACAATACTGCATTAATTTATTATATTTGAAAACTTAAACCTTCATCGAAAAAAATGAACTTCATTCAAATGACGGCATTGAAATATAAATTACCTGGTTTAAACATCTCTAAAATGTTATACGTTCCTCGGTAATAGTTTTAGAATTATTATAATACTACGATAATTTATTATATTTGAAAACTTCATCGAAAACAACTGAAATTAATTCAAATGACGTCATAGAAAAAATAACAAGCCTGGATCTCTCTATAAAAACAGGATTTCATTCATAACTTTCTCCCATTCATTTCATTCATCACAATACTATAATAATTTATTTTATTTAAACATTTTGTTTAAGACCATGGAGCTACAAAAAATTAAACTCTATGCTTGAAACTTCATCGAAAAAAATCGTCCTTCTCTTTATGAAATCAATTAATATTTCATTCATATCAGCCATGCAGACTCCATGGACTAAATTATTTTGTGTTAAAAAAATGCAGGAATTCTAATACAACTCATTCTACATATTTTGCTGTTTACATTTTACATAGGTGAAAAATAGGCTTAGTTGTAGAAATAATCAAATTTAGATGAGCATTTAAACTCAAATATATTGTCATTGTGTTGTTTCAGTATGTAGATGCACAGAATTTAAGCAAAAATAAAGTAGTTTTAAGACGGCTACAACACTCAATATGGATTAAAAAGAACTTAAAAAAATCACGATTTTGAAGCAAGATGGATGCCATATATCATTTTGAAGTGGGTCATGTGATTATTTCATATCATGGTCACGTGATCGTTTCATATAAGAGGTGTAATTATTATTTTGATTTTTATTTAAAAAACTACTGAATATATTTCGCTGAATTTTTTTTTACATATTCTATGGAACAATTTGAATATTACATAAAATTTTCGAAGCAATTTGTGAATTTTAAATCCGCTTAAAAAATGTTGGAAAAATTAGGTCCCATAGGGCTCAATGCATTTCATTTTTTCGACCCGGGTTCAATCCAAAACTAATTAGGTGATATTATTCATTTATATTCCCATAGGTTCTACAGACCGTCTGAACAACATACTAAAATTTCATTTTGATTAAGTCATTTTTACGGCAGTTATCGTGCTAACAGACAGACAGACAGACAGAATGAACAAAGTCATAAACACTTTTCAACTTTGTTGTAAAGTGTTAAAAAATGGCATAAATATATATTAAAACAAATCAGTAATGGTATCATTTATTGTTTTATTCTGTGATTTTAACGAAGATGTTACTTTTTAGCTATTTTTACAGAAATAACACTTATTAAAATTTGACACTTCTTTATTAATATACCTAATTCATTTTCTTAGAATTCGCATAATTACTAATTCTGTAACATTCATGAAATTAGCACAAAATGAATATACAATGATCTTTTATTAAGACGGACGGTCAAGGACCAACATTTATTGTACGCATTAGCGAGAGTCCATAAATCTGAAGTAAAATAACAATAAAATTGTGAAACGGTAATGAATTTTTTTCCCCTCAATTTTATAGGTACATTGAAAAATACAACCTTAAAAAAAAGACAGAAAAATTTATTCAAAAATTTTTTTAATATGTATAATGAGGTAAGTATGAACAAATATTAACTTTCAAAGCATAAACAAAACGTAGTTGTATGTTAATGTTAGTATTTTTAAAATGAAATAATCTTTTAAGTATTTCTCCTCGGTAAACACTATTTTTTTAAGTCATTCTCAATTTTAGTCAATTGCTCGAAATGTATGTTCGGAACATCTTATGCTGATTGAAAAATTAAATAAATTTGGTCTATCTTAACGAATAAATTAATGTATTCAACAATGTTTATAACATGCAACGTCCATAGACCTTAACCGGGGAATCCATATTTGTACGTAATAGCAAGAAATCCATCTTAAACGGGTGCCTTCTTAATTAGAGTCCACTGTATATATATATTTTTTATCTTTCATCAGCAAGTTTAATTGTGATTTAAGGATATTGGGATTTTAAAATTTAAAAATCTGTGTACAACTTTTAATTAGAATGTTTAAAACGCCTTAAGTTTGGCATAGAAATCTCAAATCATATTTTAATGAAATATGATATTACATATTTTGTAATTTGATGGTTATGTGTTATAAAAGTATAAATTTCAAAATATTATACATAATGATGGAATTTTCTTGTGTAAAGATATAGAGGATATACAATGAAAAAATATATGAATTTTTTTACTTTCAATACTTTTTAGTTAAAATGAAAATATATACAATTTGATGAGTATCAATTGCAATACAAGAAAACACATTGGTGTTTCTTTCCTATTGGTATTTCTACACAACCCAAATTTGGTACAAAAGTAACTTGTTACATGAATGTAAAAACATCTTTGTAATGTTTTTGGAAAATTTACCCAAATGTTTGATTTTACGTAAGCAGTTTCATGTAATAATTTTAGCATCTTGACATTTTGCATGTTTATAACGTAGACTAAGTTGGAACTTAAGAATTGAAATGGCATGTTTTTAATAGATTGCATGGATTCTAACAATTTTGCATGTTTCTGGTGAATAATTAACAGAACTGTATGTCTTCTAACAAGAGTGTATAATGTTTATTCATTGGAATGTGCAGCCAACCCTGCATTTATTTCATGAATTTAGTATTATTCTATGTACCCTTTCTGTGTTTCTTTTAATTTCAGTTTAATGCTTGGATTGTACAATGAGATTTCTAAACTATGGTTCGATTTCTTCCACTACAGTCATACAAAGATAATAATTATTAGAGAATTATGCTGCTTATATAAAATGTCAGCAATCTTCCTAGTGTTTTTTTTGTTTTGTTTTTCCTGAAAACTTTTAAGGATATTTTTCTCGTCTCGCAGATTTAAAAAATGTGTGATTTTATGTACAGTGTGGCATGTAAGTAGCTTCATGTAATAATTTCAGTAATTTTAGTATCTTGATGTTTTGCATGTGCATGATTTAGATTATGATGTAGTTGAAGTGAAATGGCATATTTTTAAGAGTGTGTCAAGTAAGTAATTGTATGTAAAAAATTTGTATCTTGCATGTATATTTTGATTATTTGTCATGGCGTAATAAAACAAAAAAGAATGGGTTATGTCAGGTTGTGTAAATCTGTTTTTATAATATTGTGAATGAACTGTTATTATGTTATTAATTGTAGTATATTATATATTTATATGTTATAATATTTTAAGAACAGTTCATACATAACTACTAAACAATGATGTTAATTTGTTTCTGATTAAAAGTACTTTCATTCATGTGTGATATTGTGCATAATTTCTAAAATATTTTTTTGCATTTATACATAAAAAAAGTGTTCATTGAATGCAAATTTACTCCGCTAACATTACTTTTCATACTTTTTTTAATTTGTAAAACATTTGATGTTTTATAATTTATTGCCTAAAAACTATTAAACAATTAGAATTTTTAAATGTTTTTTTGAGCCCAAGTTAGTATTTTGTTAATAACTTCACCCAAACTGTTACCAACTCAGATTCCACAACCCTGGTATGAGATCGGAAGAGGTTTTCAGTCCTCCTTATTCTGTATTTTGCTGCAGGGTCAAATTATCAAAATCCATCTCATGGTTCAAGATATAGTTATGTTTTTCCTTTTATATATTAGAGAACATTTATGTGAAATGGAGAATAAATTGTTAAGTAATTTGTCATGGGTGATTTGCTACAAAGAAATAAATCACTATGGTTTGGATATTTTGATGAAAATATGCTTTCGACAACATTAAAATGCATAACTTTCCAATCTGGTCATCCCCCCCCCCCGAATCTTCTATTGATAAAGACTATTTTCCATTTGCATTCGTTAACATTTCAGTATTCTTTTTCTTACAGTGGTCATTTTATTTAACTGTCACTTAGCCATAAAAGTTTAATTTGTCTTGAGGTTAGTTGTTAGCATTAGTGAAAGGGGGTCTAACACAGTGTTTGCAAATGTACAGTGTGTATGTTATACATTGAAACACCAATTGATGCAATAACATTTGGTACTCTTCCGTTAGCTGAGTACCAGAACAAAACCACCGAGCTTTAAAGTTGACATAGTCGTCAACAAGCCTAAATGTTCACTCTGGTGGACTTTTATTTTTATATGCAATAAAAAAAAAGATCAATTTATATGGCAGGCATGAAATTATAAATTTCATGATCCATCAAATCAGGTTTGTATACGCATTCCTTTCTTTTCTCGGCTTGATCGTAAACTGCATAGCCATTTTGGTAATGAATCACTTGTGCATAACCTCATCGGATGATCCTTTGAACATCATTTTTCTTTATGAAGAATTCCATTTTTTTGGAAAAATTGAATGCTTGTCTCTTCGTCTTTAGGCAATTGCCAAATTGTGTAGTCCATCTTAGCGTTTTAAAAAGTGACTAGTTTTTCTAAGAAGAAACTTATTTTTTAAAAAACGGTTTGTTTTAGGGTTGCTATACATGTTAAAAGATAAACTCTTTAAAAGTTGTTAGCTTGAATGAGTTATCGCTGTAATTCGGCGTTTTTTATCTGGTACCCAGCTAACGGAAGAGTACCTAACATTTAAGCTATGCATTTTTTTTACGGAATGATAAAAAATGTGTATACTATCTGCCATGCCAACGGCCTTACCGTGCTGAAAACACCGGTTCTCGTTAGATCACCGAAGTCAAGCAGCATCGGGCGCGGTTAGTACTTGGGTGGATGACCACCTGGGAACACCGCATGCTGTTGGCACATTTCGGGGGCGGTAGCCCGGTGGTTTTCACGCTGCTACAACTGCCACCGTGTTCATGCGGAGTACGATCACGTTAAACATGTGGGTCCGTAAGTCCTTCCGAGAGATTGGTGGTAGGGGAAGGAGGGTACGGTCCCTGTGGATGCCTCCTCCACTGGGTTGCGGTCTAAATTGGGTGGCACTTCCTGGCCGTCCAAACAGTTACCTTACACCTTTCTGGTAGGTCGGACGGTCTGGGTCTCAACAACAGCATACTATCTGCCATCAACTTTAAAAAGTTTCTATTTTCTATGACAACTGCAATTGTTCCAACAGCTGAAGGTAAGTACTTAAGGACATGAGTGGTATTGCCTACAATGACTTCACCCAACTACCTATGGCATTTTTATATTCTCTCATCTAATTGTCAAACATAATTTTTTGGAGTAAGTTCTGTTTTCTTTATCATTGTTGCAAATGTTTTACAAATAGGTTTTGTTTACATTTTGTAAAACTAAAATGTATTTTGTTTTGCATTGCGAAGAAATAAGCTGATATGTAAAAAAAAAATTAGAAGATTTTTATAGCTGAAAATGGAAGCAGAGGTTATAAATAAATTTGGTTCAGAAGACATCAAGTTCCACAAGCCTGATAAAGCTCCAGACAAAACGAAAAGTCGCTCAGCTCACAAGGATGCTTTCCTGATCTTAGGACTTTAGCAGTCCTATTAAACTATAGCAAAATTTGGTGATGAGATTTCAAAAATATATTATGAAGGATAAGGTCTATTACTGGTATTATCTACAACGCCAAAATAGAAAATAAATTTCATTCAGGCAATAATTAATGAAATATTAAGATCACATTACATGTATAAATTAAATCTGTCGATTTTCAAATATTTGAGAAATATTCCAAAATGGAATGCTTTTTTTTTTCTGTAGATTAACAGCATATAATTATAAAATATTTTTTGAATCATCTTCAATATTTTTAATGTTAGAAAGTTTATAACATAAATTTGATTAGTTTCTATTTGCTGAATATTTAAAGAAATTTGTAGGCATGTCAGTGATATGCTGGTTGGTAATTAATAAATAAGTAGCAAATACCAACTTAAATAAAAATACCACTTAAAATTATCTTAAGAGGAATTTTTTACCCCAATATAACTGTGGATGAGACTGCTCCATTACCTGATTAGAAGGAACGTTGACATAAAGATAATAATTTTTTGAGTAAGAGCATAATGTACAAACAGAACAGGTAGTTCTAATTCAACATCCAAATAAGATATTTTACAGACAACAGCGAATTAGGCGATTTTCCAAAAAGGGAACATCTTTAAAGGCTTTAGGCGCTAGACATATTTTTACTAAAATTATAAAAAAAAAATTCACGAAGAGAATAAACAAAATATTAGAAACATATTTTATTTAATGTAGAGCAGCAATAAAATAAAAGCATATACAATTATAAAATATGATAAATATTTTAAATAAATTGTCAAATTTCAATTTTATTTGTGCTGTTAGGTCAAGGTTATTTGAATAATTTATAGGGTTATTCCATGAAAACAGCAATCTATCACTTGAATTTTCAAATTGTGTTAATATTATCAATTTTGTTTTTCTTAAACAAAAATAACAAATTGATAAAACTCAATAAGTACACCCGTAAATATTATTAAACTTGACACATGGCTCTTAAAATAAAATGTCTACATGTGCTTGTATAAGAGCAGTGATTTCAACTTTTTTTCATACGTCATTTTGTTTATATTGTTGTGAAAGCTGCTTTTAAAAACTATAGTAGCATCTATTTCTTAAATGTATAATATTCTATTAACTTTTTGTACATAAATTCTATTAACTTTTTGTACTGTTGTCTGTAAAATATCTTATTTGGATGTTGAAATAGAACTACTTGTTCTGTTTGTACATTATGCTCTTACTCAAAAAATTATTATCTTTATGTTAACGTTCCTTCTAATCATATAATGGAACAGTCTCATCCACAGTTATATGGGGGTAAAAATTCCTCTTAAGATAAATTTAAGTGGTATTTTTATTTCAAGTTGGTATTTGCTACTTATTTATTACTTACCAATCAGCAAGCATATCACTGACATGCCTACAAATTTCTTTAATTATTCAGCAAATGGAAACTAATCAAATTGGTGTTTTAAACTTTCTAACAAAAATATTGCAGATGATTCAAAAAATATTTTATAATTATATGTTGTTAATCTACAGAAAGAAAAAAGCATTCTATTTTGGAATATTTCTCAAATATTTGAAAATCGACAGATTTAATTTATACATGGAATGTGATCTTAATATTTCATTAATTATTGCCTGAATGAAATTTATTTTCTATTTTGACGTTGTAGATAATACCAGTAATAGACCTTATCCTTCATAATGTATTTTTGAAATCTCATCACCAAATTTTGCTATAGTTTAATAGGACTGCTAAAGTCCTAAGATCAGGAAAGCATCTTTGTGAGCTGAGCGACTTTGAATTTTGTTTGGAGCTTTATCAGACTTGTGGAACTTGATGTCTTCTGAACCAAATTTATTTATAACCTCTGCTTCCATTCCTAGCTATAAAAATCTTCTTTTTTTTTACATATCTGCTTATTTCTTCGCAATGCAAAACAAAATGCATTTTAGTTTTACAAAATGTAAACAAAACCTATTTGTAAAATATTTGCAACAATGATAAAGAAAACAGAACTTACTCTAAAAAATTAGGTTTGACAATTAGATGAGAGAGTATAAAAATGCCATAGGTAGTTGGGTGAAGTCATTGTAGGCAATACCACTCATGTCCTTAAGTACTTAGCTTTGGTTGTTGGAACAATTGCAGTTGTCATAGAAAATAGAAACTTTATAAAAAATGATGGCAGATAGTATGCACATTTTTTATCTTTCCGTAAAAAAATGCATAGCTTAAATGTTACAGCGATAACTCATTCAGCGAATTACAGCGATAACTCATTCAGCGAATTACAGCGATAACTCATTCAAACTAACAACTTTTAAAGAGTTTATTTTTAACATGTATAGCAACCCTAAAACAAACCGTATTTTAAAAAATAAGTTTCTTTTTAGAAAAACTAGTCACTTTTTAAAACGCTAAGATGGACTACACAATTTGGCAATTGCCTAAAGACGAAGAGGCAAGCATTCAATTTTTCCAAAAAAATGGAATTCTTCATAAAGAAAAACGATGTTCAAAGGATCATCCGATGAAGTTATGCACAAGTGATTCATCACCAAAATGGCTATGCAGTTTACGATCATGCCGAGAAAAGAAAGGAATGCGTACACAAACCTGGTTTGATGGATCATGAAATTTACAATTTCATGCCTGCTATACAAATTGATCTTTTTTTTATTGCATATAAAAATAAAAGTCCACCAGAGCGAACATTTAGGCTTGTCGATGACTATGTCAACTTTAAAGCTCGGTGGGTTTGGTCTGGTACCCAGCTAACGGAAGAGTACTAAATGTTATTGCATCAATTGGTGCTTCAATGTATAACATATACACTGCATATTTGCAAACACTGTGTTAGACACCCTTTCACCAATGCTACCAACTAACCTAAAGCCAACTTAAACTTTTATGGCTAAGTGACATTTAAATAAAATGACCACTGTAAGGAAAAGAATACTGAAATGTTAACGAATGCAAATGGAAAATAGTCTCATTATCAATAGAAGATTCAGGGGGGGGGGGGGGGGGTGACCAGATTGGAAAGTTATGCATTTTAATGTTATCGGAAGCACATTTCCATCAAAATATCCAAACTGTAGTGATTTATTTCTTTGTAGCAAATCACCCATGACAAATTACTTAACAATTTATTCTCCATTTCATATAAATGTCAATATATAAAAGGAAAAACATAACTATATCTTGAACTGTGAGATGGATTTTGATAATTTGACCCTGCAGCAAAATACAGAATAAGAAGGACTGAAAACCTCTTCTCATCTCATACCAGGGTTGTGGAATCTGAGCCGGTAACAGTTTGGGTGAAGTTATTAACAAAATACTAACTTGGGCTCAAAAAAGCATTTAAAAATTCTAATAGTTTTTAGGCAATAAATTATAAAACATCAAATGTTTTACAAATTAAAAAAGTATGAAAAGTAATGTTAGCGGAGTAAATTTGCATTCAATGAACACTTTTTTTATGTATAAATGCAAAAATATATGTTAGAAATTATGCACGATATCACACATGAATGAAAGTACTTTTAATCAGAAACAAATTAACATCATTGTTTAGTAGTTATGTATGAACTGTTCTTAAAATATTATAACATATAAATATATAATATACTATAATTAATAACATAATAACAGTTCATTCACAATATTATAATAACAGATTTACACAACCTGAACATAACCCATTCTTTTTTGTTTTATTATGCCATGACAAATAATCAAAATATGCATGCAAGATACAAATTTTTTACATACAATTACTTACTTGACACACTCATAAAAATATGCTATTTCACTTCAACTACATCATAATCTAAATCATGCACATGCAAAACATCAAGATACTAAAATTACTAAAATTATTACATGAAGCTACTTACATGCCACACTGTACATAAAATCACACATTTTTCAAATCTGCAAGACGAGAATAATATCCTTAAAGAAAAAACAAAACAAACAAAAAAAAAACACTATGAAGATTGCTGACATTTTATATAAGCAGCATAATTCTTTAATAATTATTATCTTTGTATGACTGTAGTGGAAGAAACCGAACCATAGTTTAGAAATCTCATTGTACAATCCAAGCATTAAACTGAAATTAAAAGAAACACAGAGAGGGTACATAGAATAATACTAAATTCATGAAATAAATGCAGGGCTGGCTGCACATTCCAATGAATAAACATTATACACTCGTGTTAGAAAACATACAGTTCTGTTAATTATTTAACAGAAACATGCAAAATTGTTAGAATCTATTAAAAACATGCCATTTCAATTCTTAAGTTCCAACTTAGTTTAAGTTATAAACATGCAAAATATCAAGATGCTAAAATTATTACATGAAACTACTTACGTAAAATCAAACATACTTCAGTTCTGTGAGATGAGAAAAATATCCTTGAGATTTTCAGCCAAAAAACCACTAGAAAGATTGTTGACATTTTATAAGCAGCATAACTCTCTAGTGATTATTTAGCTTTATATGACTGTAGTGGAAGACACTGTAACTATACTTATAAATCCCATTGTACAATCTAAACATTAAACTGAAATTAAAAGATACACAGAATAGGTACATAGAATAATACTCAATTCATGAAATAAATGCAAGATTGCACATTGAAATCAACAAAAAAAATACACTGTTGTTAGAAAACATGCAGTTCTGTTAATTATTTCCACGGAACATGCAAAATTGTTAGAAATCATGCAATCTATTAAAATCATGCTATTTCAATTCTAGAGCTCTAACTTAGACTAAGTTGTAAACATGCAAAATATAAAGATGCTAAAATTATTACATGAAACTACTTACGTAAAATCAAACATACTTCAGTTCTGTGAGATGAGAAAAATATCCTTGAGATTTTCAGCCAAAAAACCACTAGAAAGATTGTTGACATTTTATAAGCAACATAACTCTCTAGTGATTATTTAGCTTTATATGACTGTAGTGGAAGACACCGTAAATATACTTTATAAATCCCATTGTACAATCCAAACATTAAACTGAAATTAATAGATACACAGAATGGGTACATGGAATAATACTCAATTCAAGAAATAAATGCAGGGTGGCACATTGAAATCAACAAACAAAATACACTCTTGTTAGAAAGCATACAGTTCTGTTAATTATTTCCCCGAAACATGCAAAATTGTTAGAATTCATGCAATCTATTAAAAACATGCTATTTCAATTCTTGAGCTCTAACTTTTACAAAGTTATAAAGATGCAAAATATTAAGATGCTGAAATTATTACATGCAACTACTTACGTAAAATCAAACATTCTTCAATTCTGTGAGATGCGAAAAATATCCTTAAAGATTTTCAGCCAAAAAAACCACTAGAAAGATTGTTGACATTTTATAAGCAACATAACTCTCTAGTGATTATTTAGCTTTATATGACTGTAGTGGAAGACACCGTAAGTATACTTTATAAATCCCATTGTACAATCCAAACATTAAACTGAAATTAAAAGATACACAGAATGGGTACATAGAATAATACTCAATTCATGAAATAAATGCAAGGTTGCACATTGAAATCAACAAACAAAATACACTCTCGTTAAAAACATATGTATTATGTATTGCAAACATAAGTTTACAATACATATTAAATTGGGCAGTTAAGTTTGTACATTGACTAATATGTTTTAATCTCTTTATTAAAAGTACCAACTTATCGAGATCTTTATTGCATAATACGATACAGAAAACAAATGCACATTTTGATTTAATCTTAGAGCTTGGAAACATCTTTGGGCAAGTTTTAATTTCGGTACGAAACTACATGAGATAATTTACCATAGACAGTGACTAAATTTAAAAATAATAATCAATAATATTTAAAACTTACTTTGTGTCAAATTCCGTATTTTTTTTTTTATCTCATCGGTGGTCCTTTTGATGCAATAAAATATTTCCTTTACCTTAATTTCTCTTTCGAATTTTCATCTTTTTTACGCTAGCACTTTCATCCATGTTGGACGCCATGACAGTTAAGCGTCTGGAATTTGACACACTTGAAGTGCCTAGCAATCAAAATTGCTATAACCTTCGGTCTGTAAGCTCTTGTCTGAGACTTGTACATCGTCCTGTCTATCAAATGGGAGTCTTTAAGTCCCGCCCCCAAGGGCAGGTATCATCAGCCAATAGAAAAGGAGCTGAGGAAACCAAGATCAGATAGCAGGCAGGCGAAACGCCGGTGATGCAGGTAGTAATCAGAAAAACCAAGTTAGACAGCCAAAAGAAGAAAAAATAAAAATTTAAACTAATTTTGGGGGGAGCGAGGTAATTTAAGTTTAGCAAGTAATGCGACGATTTGGAAAAGTTGTTCTACAGGAGATTCATCCGAATTAAATATTTTTAGGACTTGATTAAGCAGGTTTTGAACATTGCTGAGGTCGAATATTTTGTTCATTTCTTTATAGAATTCAAGAAGTTGCATGAAAAGATTGGAATTTTGGGAGTTCGATTTTTCTGGCTGTGCGTGGGATGAGTACTCTTCGGATTTTCCTGAATCCGCCTCGGTACTCACCTGCGTTGCCAGAGCGGAATTGGCGTTTTTATTAGGAAGAGCTGGAAAGTTTTCGTTATTTAAGATAACAGGAGGGGGGGGGGGGGTAGGTTTATTAGTATTAGGGTTCTGGAACTTTTTACGGTTCCAGGGGTTTTGGGGGCAGCTTCGGAAGTTAGCAGGGTGGTTACCACTACAGTTGGCACATTTGGCCGGGGTCTCAAGAGTTTTTTCGCAATCGCGGGTCTGATGGCCTTCGCCACATTTAAGGCAGCGGGGGTGGGGGTGGGGAGAGAACACTGGTCCGAGTGATGATTAAATCCCTGACAGTTGTAGCACATTTTTATGCCACGAGAAATAAAGGACTTGATTTGGTTTGGACTTGCATACTTAATATGCTACCGACTTCGTAGATTTTATCCCAATTCTCGGTTGGCACAAAGCCGACCAGGAAGATGGGGAGGAGAGTTCTATCGCGCCTACCACGGAGCTGGGTAATTCTATCGACTTGAAAACCTTTATTTAAAAGGGAAGATTTAATACTTTCAATGTTGGTGTTAGCAGGGAGGCCTCTAATAATTATCTTTTTAGGGCGGTCTTTTTTAAGATTAACAGGGAGCTGAAGGGGATTTTCCTTTGGGTCAAGTGACTCTGCATCTTCCTGAAGTCCTCAACGGACCCAGGAGTGAGCCTAATCACTCTTCCCGCAAGAAAGCCCTGAATTTTATTGCTTAGAATTTGATTAAGGTCCTCTATGAGGGCTCCCCAATCACTTGATGAGTCCACGTAGAAGGACGAGACTCTTTCTTTAACAGGGGGGGGGCTTCAGTCATTTCGACTGAGTCCGAATTTAAAGTTTGAAATTTGTTGGTCAGGGGTACAGGCTCTATAGGGGGGTCAGTAGGCAGGTTACTGTTTCTTTTGGGTCTTTTACAAGGTGCCTGGGTTTTGTATCCCTCAAGAATATTAAATAAATTATGTTTGTAATTTAGAAAAATTTCTTCTTCTGATTTAGTATCGCGGTCCCTAAGCAGAATGTTAATGCATTCGGTAGACACAAGTTTTTTAAGATTATCTAAGGTGGGTTGGCTGGCTAACAAGGAAGAATCAGATATACTACCTGTGAGTATCTTCTTCAGCTGTATGGCACTTTCGTAGGAGATGTCTTTTCCTTCCAATTCTCTTTCCAACTTGCGGATCACGAAGTCGTAGGCCTTGAAGTGAGCCAGGATTTCTTGGGTCTTGGGACAAGGGGGGGTCCCCTTGGACTTCATCATTTTCTCAAAGGTATCTGCAAAAGTAGCTGCGGATATGATTTCATCAGAGACTGCATTGTCTATTTCAGAGTTCTGCTTGTCATAGTTTTCCATGGTCACAGCCCAGCTGGGTTTAGGTGCGTCAGTTATTAGTAGAATACAATGTCCAATCCGTTCTTATACCCTTAGCCATGTTGCACGCTCAAAGCAGTGAAAGCATGATCTAACAAGTATAGCACGTGGTAGGCAGGAGCGGAGCACAAGGCGACCGTACACTACCTCTCATGAACCCCGAATGTGTCTGTGTCTGATTTTTGCCATGACAGTTAAGGTCGAGGGATGTTGTAGCCGTGCAGGAGTGCCTAGCCCGAAGGCTTTTACCTCCAGTCTGTGGATAACATGTGTATACATTGTCATCATATGAGCTTAACTGAGATCTGAATATAACCTTTGACATGGACAGCATTGTCCAGACCTTCCTTATTGGAAGGGGAGAGAAAACTTTAAGTGCAGCATTGCTGCCATCTAGTGGCAAGTGGGAAGACCACAAGCTGTCATGTATCAGTAGGTACATGACGGGGGGGAAAATTTATGAAATTGATGCAGAAAATGAGTTTATAATAGAAATAAAATAATTAAGAGTTTGCACAATAAGCAGATTGGGAAGACGATAATTTATGCAATGCTTAGGGTGGTTCAAATAGGACTGCACGGGGACGCTTTTTGTTCGCCCTGGGGTCGTAGTCTTGTAAACAAAATAGGGATTCATTTGGGATTTTAGGGATGTTTTTGAAGAATTTATTTGTATGTTTTCTGATAGCCTGTTTTATGGTTTTAATTTTGAAGTCCTTATGAATGATGTCATTCCGAAGATATCGTGGTGCTTTGCGGATTATTCTAAGAATTCTATTCTGTTCCGTTTGCAATTTAAGAAGGTTAGTTTTACATGCATACCCCCAAATTGGGCATGCATATAACAGAATCGGCTGGATGATACTTCTGAATAGCAGGATTTTATTATTGATGTCTAAATTTTTGGAGAACAATAGATGATTTAGCGCTCCAACGAGCTTCCTAGATTTTTTAACTACATATTCAAAGTGCGTACGCCAAATAAGTCGGCTGTCCAAATGGACGCCGAGGTACTTGGCTGTTCGCTGGAAAGGTATTGGCTGATTTTTGAACATTATGGGGGGGGGGGGGGTGCGGGCTCCAGAGAGGAAAACTGCCTGTGATTTATTAGGATTAATTTTGATTTTCCATTTATCGTAAAATTTGTCAAGGGTGTTTAAATGGTTTTGAATTTGTGTATGTAGATAATTAATATTTTTATTAGAGGAGATGATACATGTGTCGTCTGCGTATAAACAAAGGGTGGTATTAGGGGAGCGGGGGATGTCATTGACATATAAATTGAAAAGAAGGGGCCCGAGGATGGATCCTTGAGGTACTCCTGCTTGTATAGGTTTAATATCTGAAAGGGTGTTTAAGGTGCGGACATGAAACTTTCTATTGTGGAGATAAAAGTTAATGATTTTAATGAAGGGGGAGGGATGTTAAGTTGAATTAGTTTATAAATTATTCCAGTGATCCACGTTTTATCGAACGCCTTCTCGACATCTAACAGGAGGGCACCTACTTGGTTTTTATTTTTAATGGCATTAGCTGTAAATTCGACAACGCGGAGGAGCTGGTGGGAGGTAGAATGCATGGGGCGGAAGCCAAACTGCTCAAGGATAATTAAATCATGATCGTTGATGAATTTATAAAGTCTGATTTGGATTACTCTTTCGGTTATTTTACTAAGTTGAATTAGTTTATAAATTATTCCAGTGATCCACGTTTTATCGAACGCCTTCTCGACATCTAACAGGAGGGCACCTACTTGGTTTTTATTTTTAATGGCATTAGCTGTAAATTCGACAACGCGGAGGAGCTGGTGGGAGGTAGAATGCATGGGGCGGAAGCCAAACTGCTCAAGGATAATTAAATCATGATCGTTGATGAATTTATAAAGTCTGATTTGGATTACTCTTTCGGTTATTTTACTAAGGGACGGGAGGAGGGAGATGGGGCGGTAAGACACAGGATTAGAGGGATCGGAGCCGGGCTTTAGGCAAGGTATAACGACAGCTGTTTTCCAACAGGCGGGGAAGTGACAATATTTTAGGATGGAGTTGATCATAAGTACAATATAAAAAATGATGTTAAGGGGGAGAGACTTTAGGGCCTTGTTGGAGATTTTATCAATTCCGGGAGATTTTTTATTTTTAAGTTTATGAATAATTTCTACAATTTCGTCGACTGAAGTGGGACGGACGGTGTGGGGGGGGGGGGGAGGAGAGAAAGTTGATAACGGAGTTTTGAACATGATCGTGGAAGTCATTGTTTGGGATATCAATCGCAAATTGCTTCTCATAGCAATTTGCGATGGCATTTGCTTTGTCCCGTTCAGAGAAAGCGGTGCCGGTGGATGAGAGGAGGGGGGAGCTGCGCGAAGGGTTTCTTAACTCTTTTGATTTCTTTCCACATGCTTCTGTCGTCAGGGGAGAGGGACTCAATATAATTTTTCCATTTAGTCTGATTGAACTTTTGTATTTCATTTCTAATTTTTCTATTAACAGTGTTTAGGTGGGTTTTGGTTCTGGGGTCTCTAGTGACTTGCCATAGACGGCGGACGAAATTCCGGTAAACAATTTGGTTTTGGATGAAGTGCGGGAGGGAGTTGTAGCGGGGGGGGGGGGGGGCAGAGGAGGAAGCTTTTGCAAGTGAGCTCTGTATTTCTTGAGTGATTTTAAGGGCCGCCTCATCAATGTCAGTAGGGCAATTAATTTTAGGAATGAGAAGGGTAGTATTACGTAAGTTGGTTTTAAAGTTAGTCCAATCAACCGTAGAGGGGAGGCTAGAGACAGGTAGAAGGGAGTTAAGCTGAATGGTCAGGAGGATGGGGAGGTGGTCCGAGTTTAATTCATTTAGTGTTTCTATGGTATACGGCAAATGGATGTTTTTAAGTAAACCGAGATCGATGGTAGAAGGGTAAGGGGAGTGGGAGTAATGGGTAGGCAAGGCAGGGACAGCAAGATGAATTCCACTAGTATTTATAAAATTTTGGAGAGCAATTCCATATTTATTTCTTCTTCGGCAGTTCCAGCGCGGGCTGTGGGCATTAAAATCACCTAATAGGATGGTACGATGGTTAATGTTACAAATATTTTGGAGGTCAGGGGTAATATCATTATTATGGGTGGGTTTGATATAGATGGAGCCGATGATAATGGGTGGGTAGTTAGGAAGGGATAGCTGTATCATTTTATTTTCGATGATGGAGGTGTTTACAGGGTTTAGTTCATGGTGCGGTATGTTACGTTTAATATATACAGAGACTCCACCAGACTGGGAGGACCGAGAGTTGTTAGGGTTATTACGGAGTGCAGTATAATTAAAGTAATTTGCAATTTTGAGGGGGGGGGGGCGGGGGCCAGGACGGATCTCTTGGACAAGAATGATATCGAAGGGGGGACTGTACTAAAAACCTCACCGAGGGCTGAGATAATGTTTAAAAGTTTATCAAGAGGGTTAATGGGCTTATTTATGGTAGTCATGATTTGATTTATAAAATTTTTTATTTTGCTGAAATTTATGTCAAGTTCTGTGAACATTTTCTTAATCTCTTGTATTATCTGTATAATATCTGCAATTTGTGAAAAGGAGGAGGATGTTTCTTTAGTAGCGTTTTCCGGCAGTGGTTCGATGTCAGAGGGGGGGGGGGCAGGGGTGATGTATGAATGTACAGCAATTTGCTGGAGGGTTTGTTTTCGAGAGTTTGCAATTATTTGATTTCTGGGGAGAAGTTTGGGGGAAGGGGGGGGAGCTGGGTTATTTTTATCGTCCGCTTGGCCTGCAGCGATTTCAGCAAATGTTCTATCTTCGATTTGTTTTACCGGAATAGGAGCTTGACTCAAATTAGGATTAGTTATATTTTGAGGGATAATTTGTTTAGGGGTGTTAGCTTGAAGACGGGGGAAGTTTGAGGGCTGCAAATTTGATGGGTTGCTTCTGGGGGGGGGGGCAGGTACATTTTCATTATTTATCAGTTGATTTTTATTTTGGGGGTTGGAGGGGCAATGCCTATAGTTGGCGGGGTGGGGGCCCTGGCAATTTGCACATTGTGCTGGGGTATCTTTAGACTTTGTACATTCACGAGTATAATGGCCGAGTCCGCATTTAAGACACCTGGGTGGAAGCCTGCAGCATTCGCTGGAATGTCCGAACCGCTGACAGCGGTAACACATCTTGGTTCCCCTTGAATCAAAGTTGGTAACCCTAATAGTCATGTCGAGCATGGAGGTAACGTTCCTAATTTCTTCCCATCCTTTTGTAGGGTTGAGGTAGACGAGAAATATTGGTAATGGAGCTTGGTTTTTTAGATCCCTTAATTGGGAGATTCGATGTACACTGAAGCCAGTTAGGGAGAGTTCTTCTTTTATTTCTTCAATGTTTGAGTTTGTGGGCAGTCCTTTCAACCGGATTTTAACGGGCCTTTCCGCTTTAATATTGATGGAATGAAATTCCAAATTTTGCTCAATTAAGAATCGGTGTACTGTTCGGAAGTCGTCCAAGTTGAGGGGGAGAATTTTAATTAGGTCACCTGCAAGCTGAGCTTTAACTTTTGAAGAGGTTTTGGAGTTTATTGCTTTAATAAGTCCCCGCCAGTTATGAGGGCAATTCACATAAAAAGGTTCGGGTTTGTATGCGTTAAATTGAGGTTGTTCTGAGCTATTATCATTAACAGTACGAGAGTTATCATTGTTAGATGTTTCGTTTTCCAAGGGGGGGGGGGGAGGTATCCATATCGGACGAAGAAAAAGGGTTCCGTGCAATTTCAATATTAGTACTGAGTTGGACGGTCATCATGGGGCAATGTCTTTTCGGATATCTAAAGCCTTCCGAATCTACTTGTGCAGCAATGTCATCAATTCTAGTATTATTCTTACTTTTACAATTAAGATTATCATTATTAATGTTAATAGATTTGTTTATATCATCAGAATTATTATTCAATTTATTTTGATTAGATTGAGCATTTATGCAATTAGAGTTATTTTTAAGATTAGTATTACAGTTTAATTCCTTAACAGTTATGTTAGATAAATCAGTAGAATTCTCAGAATTAACTTTAGCATTATCATTAGGCATGCGCATGGTTAGTCCAGTGCGCTCAATATATGCATCTATTTCAGACTTAAAGGGGGTATTATTGTCAAAGGTATCAGTAAGCTCAAAATGATTTGACAATGAAATACACTTACCCATGAATTCTTCTATGGATAGGGAGGAGTGGCCGTCGTTGATCTTGTGAAACTCGTGCAACAGGAAGTCGCCTATCAATCTGAAGGTGGTCATGCTGGAGAGGTCACCAAGTTCATTTGTAGATGGGAGAGACAAGTTTCGGAATTTATCAATAATACAGCTGATATTAGGTGGTATACCAATACCAGTAATGGTAGTTTGTGATGAAGAATTGGACGCCATGTCCAGGTTGGGAAAGTCGATGTAGCAAGATGGCGAAGCACGTTGAGGGACGTTCCACGTGGAGAAAATCAGTTCAGGAGGAGAGCAGAAAACCGGTCCGCACTGTACGAAGTCTCGGAGGGGAATCAGTCAAAAAGTGATGATGACTGACATGACAGTTAAGTCGCGTAATGCAACTTAAGTAGCTTTCCGGTAGAGCC
Source organism: Amaurobius ferox (assembly GCA_951213105.1). Classification (NCBI taxonomy): domain Eukaryota; kingdom Metazoa; phylum Arthropoda; class Arachnida; order Araneae; family Amaurobiidae; genus Amaurobius; species Amaurobius ferox. Next base: position 113,867,321 of record OX578138.1, read on the forward strand.
GGTAGAGAGAGTGGCCTCTCCCTCCAATCAGAGGTCGTTTCTGATGTCATGTGACATTTTCTTTGTTACCGGTGGGGTTGCTTGCTATAAGAAAATATCGCCAAGGAGCGGGCCTCTGTCTCGAACGCTTCGTGCAAGATTCAAGGCACAGATTCTGTGGTTCAAGGCATTCCCATTTCGGCAGTGTCAGTTGTCGGTTGTCGTACAAACTCCTGGTTGCATTGAATGGCGGAGGAAATACGCCTACTAGGCCATGTTATCACATCAGTTGTGATATATATATAGGTACGTAAACTACTTAAATTATTACGGTATATGTACAATGAACATTTCAGTAACATTTTGTTTTACTAATCATAATTTGATATTTAATTTTTGAGTTCTATTAGAGGGAGGGTCTGGATTCATCGTCCAATCCCTCCTTACCTAAATAGAAGCTTTCAAATTTCTTTAAAATGGATAAAACTGCATTTTTAGTTAATGTTAAAGGAGTATTTCTTGAAATTTCCTTAAAAAAGCCACTGACCCATTAACCCTCAACAAAAAGTGAAAGTTGACTGTGGTTTTAATTCAAAATTCTTCATTTTGCATTTTATGTTTGATACAAAATGTTACAAAAGTTCTGTACAAAAATGCCATACCTATTTATGTAGTTTACGCAGTATATAATTTTTTTGAGAGATATAGAGCTCACCATATGGAAAATTAATATCGTGAAACTCGAGACAACATTTATTTCTAGTTACAAATTTAAAAAGTATTTCTCAGTCTTCAGATCTCTAGTTTGAATAGAAAAATGTCATAAATATGTGTATTTACTGTTATAAAATGTACAACGTATTTGTACATTTGATTATAGTGAATACACGTATTTATGATATTTTCCAGTTCATACTCGAGATCTGCATCAGGTTGGGTTCGCATGAGTTTCTTTCATTTCTCAAATTGCGGGCCGAGTATCCATTACTTTTTAAGCTGCATGCGTACCTGTGAAAATTATTTTTAAGGTCTATATCTTATCACATATTTACTTTCTTATATAGTATAGAGAAAATATTATTTTCGATTTCGGTATTTTCATGCAAATATGTTTTTAAGGCGTCTTATCACTTACTTTCTCACTCCATAGAATATAGAGAAAGTATTGTTTTCCCGAAAATTTCAATTTCGAGATTTATATGCTATTATGTTTTGAAACCTCCTGAGCACGCTTTCAATATTTTTAGATAGTGGTTCGTTTGTCCGTGGTCGATTTATTGTTTACACAATAACTGTTGCAAATATTGATTTTCACAAAACTACCTTTGTTAACGATAAATCTAATGGAATTTTTTAAAATGCGAGCGAAAACTTCGAAATTTTATATTTTCTTAACATGGGAGTATACGACAAAATTTCACGTAATCATTCTTAAAAGGGGTTATTTATGGCTCAATGATCATGAAAATAGTGCCAATTAATCATTGTAGTGAAAAACAGCTGCGATACAATTTCTGTGTTCGGTCGGAAGATCATTAGTTCCCTCGAGGGGGGGGGGGGGGAGAGAGAGAGAGGAGTTATTCTTTATCCCTTTGAAGGGTATAATAAGTTATAATGGCGATCGTTTGCACCAGCAATACAGATTTTTCAAATTTTTTCTTATAAAATTTGAAAAATAATAAACACAAGTTACTTGAAAATAGATTCTGGTATAAGAAAGTTGAGTGGAGCCACATTCCAATTAATTCCATGGTTGTGCATGGGAAAAACGGAGCACTGGAGTGATATTGGGTCGACGACGCATGTTAATATTTTGTAAATGATGACATTTGCTTTTAAATAAAAAGTACATCAGAAATACTCTCTTAGTTCTCAGCTACCTTTTAGTTGCTTAAATTACACGTTACTACTTCCTTTTCATTTCTTTTTTCCTTTTCTTCTGGAGTTTAAAGGGAGGAAGCATTTCCTCTCCTGGGTACTCCACTAACCCCGTCCTTGAGTCCTTGAGTACATCAGAAATAACATTATTATAAAGTTTAACAATTTTAAATTTTTATTCTTTTTTGATTTTCAAATTTGAGAGTTATTCCTTGATCTGAGTGTCCTGAAAATCAATAGTTATCGTATGTTCATTGATTACAATAATCGTACAAAATTTCATTCAATTTTTCATTCAGTTTGTTCGAATTATCGTCTTCACAGACATCATTGAAAAAATACTGCACATGACTTTCACACATCGTGATGAATTATTTTTATATATTTATAAATATATAAAAATAATTCAATGTTTATAATTTCTGTAGAAAATACTTTTTTTCACTCATTTATGCCACTGATTTAAAAAGAAAATTATACCATAAAATTTATATTTCGACAATTTTTTGTTTGTATAAAATGTCTTTAGACGTATATGCAAAACCAAAATAACATTGATATTTAATAAATATCAAGTAAGTAAAATTTAGAGAATAAATTAAAACTGAAGCACAAAATTAATGTCTTCTCTCGTAATAGGAACGTCCTAAATCCACGAGAATGATATTAATTAATTTGTCGCACAATATTTTTGCATTTGGAAAGATAACCTTTTTTTAACAATACTTAATATTTCTTCCAAATCTTCGACTCTGTTTATCTACTCGTATATAAATAATATTGAATATCTTCTTGTGTGCATGTATCAACACAGCAAAACAGGTGTACCGAATTTTATGAAAGTTTGTGGATCTTAGAATAGCCTCTTAAAATTTAATCCATATTTTGAGTTTCTAGAAGTCTAGGACAAGAGGTTGTCGAGATATTAATAAAATCACATAATTAAACATTCCATAGAAATAGCATTATACAGACGATATTTTCCCTGCAAATTCATTGAAAAAAAAAACTATATCAAGCTACTAAACCTATGTCAATGGACTAACTAAATCAAATCCCTAATAAATATCCATAGAATACTATATATTAGTCTGTGTAAAGATCTTTGGCTTTTCTCCTGTAAGTAAGCGTGTTGAAAACAATTGCCTGAAGGCTGAGGCAATGCTTCTTGGAATAATTTCGAAGGGTGACCTTGTCAGAGGGAAGAGGTGACACTCGCCTCACAGAATACTATATTAGTATAGTAGTATAGTAGTCTGTGACTCGCCTCACAGAAAATCTGTGAAGCATGTGTCACATAAATGGAAACGGTACATGTTCATGTGGGACGTGTGTGTGGAAGTCTAATACAAAAGAAAGAGTTCTTGTCGATCTAAGAACTGCCGTCAAGAATAGAGGTGCTCTAAGTTATATTCAACCTTTATCACCCCTTAGATATTGTTAAAATCACTGTAAAGTACATACAACATTCATACGGCTGATTTCTTATCATTATTTATTTCTTCCCGCAAAAATATTATTGGTTTAAATATGTTCAGAAATACTTACAACAAACTTTTACAAAAATTGTGTGATATGCTGTTTACACTACAGGTGCTGCAAAAATGCTGTTTGTGTGTGAAACATATTGCTTGCTTCATATTGCTAATTTGTTGAAACATATTGATTGCTTCATAGTGCATATAAATATCTATTAACATTATCCGAAACACAAGCTGCATGTGAAAGATCGTTCACCACACTAAAATTTATTAAAAACAGATTAAGAAGCACAATGAATGGCCATCGACTTGAATCATTCATGTTAATGGCTTCTGAAAGAGATATTTTGCAAAATATAGACTGCGTTCTTGTAATTCATAAAATTGCTGAACATACTCTTTACTAAAAAAATAATTATTTTTAGAAAACTCTGTAGTTTGTATATCAACATTTTTTTTTTAATATTTTAGCAATATCGTTACAGGTTTTGTTTATTTTATTATTTGAATTTCTTTGTTACAATGTATCTGTAAATATTTATATATTTGATAGGGAAGGTATCTCCTTATTGCACGAAATGGGTTTAACCTTCAAGGAGCAATTAATTTGATAAGAGTTCTTTAGGTGTGAGATTTCTCGCACTAAGGCTACTCCTTCGAAGAATAGGGCAGAAATATACGATTTTTTTCTCGGCCTGTTTGAAAGAAGTGATTTTCACTATGCGAGTTATATACATTAAGCATAGTCATAGAAAACACTAGATATACTCCATTAAATTTTGAGAACTTTTGATAAGTTTAGATCTACGGTAGCTAATTTTCTGCCATAAAGCTTTGGAAACATAAACTCCTGAAGAAAGTAGCAATAAATACAAATATGCCCGCTATTGCTAGGGGACTTATTGATTAACGTATCATATTTTATGTTCTCATGATATATAATTTTTATTCAGTCATGATATGATCTTACCTTGATCTCGTATAATTTCATATGTGTTTTGCGATTATGATAGTGTTTTAATTCCTGATCTTCATTTACAAGAATCAAATATATACAAATATCCTTTAAAAATAAATTAAACAATATAAATTCATTATCTTAAGTAATATATTTATGGTTTATATACTTCTTCTTCGATCCAAACCTTCCGACCTACCCAAACGGAAAGTGCTATCCAATTTAAATCGGAATCCAGTGGGGGGAGGGGGGCGGCATCCACAGGAACTGTATCCTCTTTCCCCTACCACCAACCTCTCGAAAGGTTTTACGAACCCACATATTTGATGTGCCTGTACTCTGAACACGGGAACAGTTTAGGTAGAGCCGGGAACCGAACTCCGGTCGTCTGAGTGCAATCCCAGTGTGCTAACCACTGGGCTGTTCCACCCATAAGGTTTATATACTTGTACTTTTGTCCCAAAACAGAGGCTACGTGGTCCAGACTATGAAAAGGACGCATGGGCGTATTTAGGGGGGGGGGGGGGGGGTTCAGAATTCCCCCCTGGAGAATTGTGACTTTGATTAGAAGTCACAGAATATTGTAGTAGCAATACAGGGGAACTTTTTATAGAGCAATTTTGGTTAGAACACAATTTCGATAAAATCAATAAATTTTCTCGATGTTAAAATAATATGAATCCCAAAAAATCTAATACTAATATAATATCAGTTAAGTCAGAGAAAAACTAAAAAAATGCTGTTTGGAATTCGACGACAGCTGTGTGGATCCTCCCTCATGCCTTTATGTTTCTTCTTGCCAGTGAATTTATATAAACAATTTAAACTTATTCCTGGAAACATAGAAATATTATTGCATTTTGTATACTCATAAATGTTTAATTTGGTAGTTTAGTTGATATGTCTCTAGAAGGACAGAATGTTCTCAAAAGTAGAATATTTTTAAAAAATGGTGCACTCTAATTTTTAAAAGGTGGTGCACAATAATTTTAAAAGGTGATTATCAGTAATTTTTAAGAATAGGTACAGTCTAATTTTTAAAAGTGCTACATATTAATTTTTAAATGTGCTACACACTACTTTTTAAAAAATGGTGCACATACCATTTATTCTTATTTACTTTGTAACAATATATATAATCACTCCAAAAAAGCTTGAGCTTCAGCTGAGATGGTATTAATAGGCTACACATATTAGTTTTCGTGGATTTTCTAGCATGTAATTTAGAAATATCTCAGTAACGCCTTTTATTAACTTCACTTTTCCTTTTAATACTGTTCTATTTTTATTTACTTATTTATTTAATCATATGTTTCATTGCTGAATTTGTAATCAATTTAGTAATCAAATCACTATAACTTATATTTTCTTAATTATTTTCAAAATCTCCAGATGAAATATTGCGTAAGTTCACCAATTTGAACAAGGAGGCTCGTTTGGCCTCCGAGACTGAAAGAGATAAACCAGTGGATACCTTTATACTTTTTGTCTGAAGCTGATTACTAACGAAGAGTTTTGTCCACTGCAGTGGATCAAGTGCGGTTGAAAACTACCATGGTAGTTTTCAACCGCACTTGAATTGTTATTAATAAAATGTTAACTGTTCGTTGAATAATGTCCTGGAAAATACAAGGTCGTCATTTCATTTACCACCAGTCATATGCTAGAGCTTTTCAACTTTTTAAGGTGCCCATTTCTTTTGCCTCATCAATATCTCGAGTAACTTTTGAAAAATATCCCCTCCCCCTCCAATAGCACTTTTTTCACATGAAAAAGGAGTTTTATGTCCTTTGTGCATAAAAGCATTAAACACTTACAGTGTTGAATAAGTTAAAAAAATTTGGGGGCACAAAAGATAACAATATTGTCGTAATGATTCCATTAATGCACCCCCGCCCCTCATTCCTTTTATCCTGTAAAAATCTGGTAATATACAGAGAATTTTTTTTTTTGGGGGGGAGGGGAACCAGTAGGGCATTTTATAAGAAGGTTATAATAAGTTAAGCATAATTAATTTATTAATTATACAATTAACGATACAACCAGGTTCCAATTAATTTCTTAATAAAAAAAAGTCTTACCTTATTTAGTGAAAATTCTTATCTAAAACATATGACCACTTGGAAGTTCTTTGACAAGAGGAACTTCCAAGGTGGAAATAGGTTCACACAGATTCTTTTTATGAAAAAGTCCCATTTCAAGGAGGGGTGGGGCCGGATTAAAACTCTTTGGGGCCCTAAGAACAGAACATTTTGGTGCCCATGGTATAAGAGGGGATATAATAATTCTTTCATTCGCTGGGGAAAAGTCCATTAGTTATCCATGGCACCCATATTGAAAAACAGAAGTATGTATACTGTAATCCTCATTCGATTGTCGAATGTTCTTTTAAAGATCTTGCCAACGCCTATGCCCCCATATCTTAAAAAAATACTCATATGTCAGGGGCTCGAGAACTGTCTCATGATATTTAAATCATAATTATATTATATTTTGAAGAATTCGACGAAAAATTGTTTGGACCTATATTTCCCAAATCATAAAGACCCCCTCCCTTAAGTGATCACAGATTCAAAAATCGACGGTGGATCCAGTCCAATGAATCCGACATGGGTTTGCGCGAATAGCATTTTGTAAAATAAAACTCAACTTTTTGTAATATCAAAAAATTAATAAATAAAAAGGAAAGAAATCGATCCCAAATCTGATTATATATACTTATAAGGTTATCAAAGAACTACAAATTTTTGCTTACTGTTTATAGCTATCACTTTTAGTTTTAAGCATTACAACCTAAAATTTTCATATTTCTTCAACTTAATAAGACGATAAATTGAAAACTATCTAAACGTTTTTTTATAAAACTAAATATAGATTTAGAAACTAAATTTCCTCATACATATTTTTGCAACTTACTATATTCGAAGATATTTTGAGGAAGTATGAAAAAAAAAAGATGAAAAAACGTCGTTTCAACAGATGTACCTGTTTAAGTTTTTTCGAAAAAAAAAAGGTGGAACGCGATCAAAAATCCGATCTTTCTTATACACCTGTAGAGCTTTAAAATATCTACAAATTCTTGTTTATTGTTCAAAGTTAGCTCTTTTAATTTTTGAAATATAAGCATTACAAACTTGGAAAACGAAAAATGTTAAATCTTCTTCAACTTGGTAAGACGATTACTCGAAAACTATAAAACCTTTTTTAATAATAAATACAGTTTTTAATACTAAATTTTCTAATACACATTTTTGTAATTTACTATTTATATATATCTTTTACAGTTTACTATATATTTCGAGTGAAAGTTAGGAAAATGAGAAAGTAAAACACTTGGTTTATTACTTTACACTATTTTTGAAGTTTTTCGAAAAAACTTAAGTTCAATAATATAAAAAACTAAAGTTTAATAATTAAAATATTGAAATTATTTTTATATATTTATAATTTTGACCCTATTTTCGACGATACAAGAAAAATGGTATAGCTCGGATAGTATTGCTTTTGACAAACTTTAAAATCTTTTGATATCATTTCTTAAAATATTCATATGATCCACGAGAAACTGTTATAGAATTGAACACGTTTTCAATTTTATAGTTCCTGAAGTGTTTGACATATGCGGTGGAGGTGGTTTAAAATCTTATTTCACAGTATCAACATGAAAACAATTTCCATTTTGTTTACAACACTTCCAATTTCTCGAATTGTTTCACCATTTCTAAACACTCAGAAACTGATATAAGTTTTAAAGCACGATCGTTTCCTAGTGGAATATAAGTATTGTCCACCAGTATGTGGATGCAAAAAAAAAATGTATCGAATATCTGAACAGTTGGAAAAAATCACTGCTACTGGGTAACAATCAATAGCACTAATACCTACCAAATATAGAGTGCAAACACATATCATAAATATTGCATATTTATTCCCTTCTAAAAGTTTTAATGTGCCACTTGATAACGGCTTAATATATTAGAAGCATTGTCATACGATTAGTCTCTACACTTTTGTAAAATCAATGCTGCCAATGCCTTAGGGATGGGCGCCCATGTAACTTTTTCCAGAAGGGGCAGCAGGGCAAACTCAATGATAAGGTGTATAACATTGACTAGCTTGACGTCCACTTTTGTGATATTGAATGTCCAAGGGGGGTCCTCTTGCCTTCCCTTAGGGGCACCCATAGCACTTGTGTAATCCAAAGTTTTATCTAAATATGCTTTTTGTGAACAGAATCCTCTTTTCCCATGTGAACTATTTTTCAAATGGTCATGTCAATTATTTGTTCCTCAATATGTCATTAATATTCTACATCGCCAGAGAAATGCACCCACATAGCAAGATCATTACTACATCCAGCACATTATTACTGGATGTAAAATCATCAATTGCTTTAAAAGTAATTTCTCGAACAATTATGTATTCACATTAGTTTGAGTCAATTCCGTAATTCCCAAACTCCCCGAAACAGTCACACATGCACAAATCCATACCAGTGTATAGGCATAGCTAAGATCTCAGAAAAGAGAGGAGATATGACCAACACCATCAAGAATATGACCAACTTTTGTAATATCAAAAAATAAATAAATAAATCGATACCAAATCTGATTATATACATTTATAAGGTTATCAAAGAACTACAAATTCTTGCTTGCTGTTTATAGCTATCACTTTTAGTTTTAAGCATTACAACCTAAAATTTCCATATTTCTTCAACTTAATAAGACGATAAGTTGAAAACTATCTAAGCATTTTTAAAAAAAATAAATTTACAGTTTTTAAATGATTTTATTTTTCATTTGCTATGTTAATCTTTTATATGACATATACTTGCAAAATTTTAAGAAATGGCAACATAATGCAATCGATTTATCGTTGCCACGTTAGGTGATAGTTTTAGTTTTATTAGAAATATATATATATATTTAATATAAAAATATATTAAAAAATTTGATGTGGACCGCACATGGTTTTCCTAATATAATGCAATGAATTTACCACTTATACAGTAAAAAAAAAAAAGGTTATTTTTATAATAGATACTTATTATTTCCAAGATATTGAATTTTTGCCAATTAATTGTCATTTTCATTGATTTAGCGTCATTTTTATCTCTTTGACGAGATTTTCCTTAATTTGGTAACATTTAAAAAGTCGTCAAGCTGGCAACATTCCGCCAAATTTGTCGTCAAAATCTCGCCAAACGTTATGGACGGAGAAATAAGTTATTCTTATGATAAATGACTATTGATGTTCAAATACAAAAGTACTACTCAAAGTATCTTTTCTCACGAATGGAACGAGCTAGCTATCCACGAAAATGATGTCACCAAATTTATTGCATGATATTACATATGAAAAGTGAACATGCGTTTCTCAACAGTTAATATAATTTTTCTTAAGTTATGGGATTCTATGATAAATTTATTTGAAAAATGTGCAATATCTCGAGAACGGTTCATGCTAGCGTTCTAAAGTTTATATCAATCGTTTTCTAAGGAAAAATTACATAAGAAATGTCTATTCGCTTAACTTTATTTGACTTTTTGATGATTTTTTCAAAATTTCACTCGAAAATTTAGGGGGATTCTGAACATTCGATTGTGTTTAAAATTAATAGACTTCCAGTATTCACAGATAGTAATTTTTGTATCAAATTTTATTGGAATCGCTCCATTCGTTCGTGAGATATCGTCTCCGCAGACTAACTGACAGAGGCACACATACTTTCACACATACACACAGACATCACCTCAAAAATATTCTATTCGTGATCAGGGATGCTTAAAACGCGCTCTCCCGTCGAAAACTCGAATTCGAATTTTCGACCCCGTCGCAATATTTCCATACATTATACTATGTATATAAGGAAAGTAAAAATTTACTTTAAAAATAGTATTTGTATTAAACATTTTTCTTTCCCTTCATAGAATATATTTATTTTCCTAACATATAAGGAAAGGATCTATAAGAAAAGTATTGTGACAAGGGCGAAAATTCAAATTTTCGACAGGAGGACACGCTTTAAATATTCCTGAATTCGAATCTAACGTTTTTGAAGTGCCGTTTGTGTGTGTGCGTGTGTCTATAAGTCTGTGGATGCGATATCTTGCTAACGAATAGAGCGTTATGAAAAGGTTTTGGTACGATTATTACAATCAAGGAATACTGGAACCTTATTGATTTTAAACGCAATCATTCGATTACGAAGACGATCTTATTTTCAAATGAATTTTTAATAATTATTAAAAAATTGGACATTCAATTTAAAAAAGACTCCTAGAATGTTAAGAACTCGAAACTATTTAGTTGGCATTAACCCACTCCCTAAAATTTAGCACGGGTTTCAGAAACTTTCTAAAGGCCGCCCTGGGCTCCCAAAGAGCAATGCAGCCGATATTGGAAAGTTCGATGCCCTCAGTGTTCTTTAAATAATACGTACACAAACAAATGATACGTATAAATTTATACGTCTCATTCTAGATCGTGGCATTTTCAAAGCTTCTACTCTACTAGATAGTATCATCTATACCAGTAGCCTTGTCCAAACTAGAAAACTCACAAACTCACTATCAACAGAAAAGAAAACCTCTTTCTCTTTACACGGTCGTCCATACCGAATTCCTCAATTCTCTGCTCCCTTTCATTGCTTTATGCGGTAACAGAAGGGAAAGACTTTGTCGAATTTCGAAAAAAAAAAATATAATAAGTGTAAAAAATTCGAAGAATATAAAATAAAAATATGTGGTCACGGACCAACATGCAGGGTATCATCAATTTATACACGGTCCACAGGGTCCGTGGCACAATGGAATCTAAATTTATCATTTGGGCCTGAAACTTTTAAAAGTTTTAAAAATAAATGAGAATGTCAGTGACATGTAAGAAAATTTCAGCAAAATTATTCAATATCACAACAAAGTTAATGTTGTGTGATCCAGATTTCCAGTATGCCGTTTATCTTAAATATTTATTTACTTTATAGTAAATATTTAAATGTTTAAAAGTAAATATGATATTTAAATATAAGATTTAAATATTTAGAAGAAAATATTTAAATGTTTAGAAAGGGATCCCCAAATGTAATTAGGCTCTGGGTACCATTTACTGTAAGTCAGGCCCTGGGTCCCATTTATTATAAATCAAGCCCTGCATAGATTTGTGTAAAAAACTATGTTCTGTTTAGAACGGGCGAATATACTTAGAAAGGACTATGTAGCATTAAAGTTTTAAGAATAATATAAGAAAATGTTTATCAGTGGTCCTCAGATGTAATTAGGTCATGGTTCTTCTTTACTGTAGGTGAGGCCCTGGGTCCCATTTACTGTTAGTCAAGCCCTACCAGCATGGATTTGTGTAAAGGACCATGTTCTATTTATAGAACGGGCGATTATACTTAGAAAGGTCTATGTAGCGCTAAAGTTTTAAGAATAATATTGCTACTGAAGATAAAAATCATGCTGCAAAATAAGGAAAAATCATGCTGCAAAATAAGGAAAAATATTGCTTATCTTAATTTTAGTGAGATCAGGGGGTTCATTTTATTCTCGTTGAAGTAAAAAAAGAAAAATGGATTTTGATTGGTGCCCCCCAAATTTGCTGATACCCTAAGAACGTGCTTAGTGTGCTTATTGGGTAATCCAGCCCTGAGGAGGGGGACATATTTAGTGAAGTAGTATTATAAGAAATCTAAGATAGTTTTGTTAATTTTGTGATAGAAAATTCTGCGCAATGAACAAAATGTGCTCAATTTTTCTTTGATCTAGATGAAAAAAAGTAACCATTTTTAATCAAATTAAGGACTTTTGCTTTTCAATTTGTAATATAACATCTGTTAAACTGATATTTATTGTGATAACTGAATGAGAACAATGAATTTTTAAAATGTGGATTGGATTGATATATCTTTGAGAATTGTTTCAAATGATTTGCTTATTATTTTTCTTACAACTAAAAACGAAATGGTATTTTTTACAACCCCTCTCTTCATACAGACTGAAAAATAAAAAATATTTCTGTAGTCTCTATTAGAAACCCTAGCAGTATGATAATGATTGTTGACATATTTTTCTCGTTCCACAGGAAGGATTGTTTAGGGAAAAGGTCATTCTAGGCTATCGCTTACATCAATCTTTAATTTACATTAATCCTTAATTTTTCAAATTAAGAATAATATTTCAAATTAAATGTAGCGGAAATTGTTCCTCGAAGGTAGCGACTTGGGCTGGGAATAAATGAATATTCACCCGACCCAAGGCAGAGATTCTTTGCCCGAGCGGTGGGGAATAATAAGCCGTATGCGATTTCCAGGGCTCCCTGTGCGATTTCACCCTGGGGGCCGGAGGACGCCAACAAAGGGTGAAGAATGCCTCTCAGGTGTTCAGTTATATTTGTACACACCTCACTCATTTAGTTGTAAATAATGTGTGACTTTTACCTGGCTTTAATAAATAATGAATGGGAAAGAATGTCGCACACAGGATGTTTTGAAAATTTGAAAATACATGTCATTTTGAATAGGGGCCTGCGGGGCGGTCGTTTTCAGTGTCAGGGCCCAAAAGTGTAGTATTGGGGCTAGCAGAGTGGGGTTTTTAGTTTTTGAGGGCAGCCCCGCTATACAGTTCAAGTTTTATCATACAAACTTCTTTCAATTTATTATAGTTCACTGCATCAAGAAACTGATTTAGATCAAAGACAAAGAGGCAAATTTGCCACGTTTATTATGAAATATAGCCAATACTTTTTCCTCTCTATACTTTTCACTCCTAAAGTTTGAAAAACGTGACAATAGTTTTTATCTCAATTATTTTTGTACTTTTTATAAAGCTCAACTTTTTATTTTTTTACAAGCTTTTTTCTCTTTCTGATGAGATACTTTATATATATTATTATTTTCCCTGCAATACATGGTAATGTATAGGGAAAGTATTGGAATCGTGTCGAAAATCGCAACTCGAGTTTCGACGGATCTACGCATTTGAGACATCTAGAATACGAAAAAACTATTTTTAGCGTGACGTCTGTGTATGTATGTGTGTGTGTCTGTCTGTACAATGTATGTAGCCACTCTAACTCAAAAACTAATGGACCGAATTTGATAAAATTGGCTAGGTATAAGTCCCTTCTAGGTAACTCTGGTGCTGATTAGAATTTGGTATAATTCAGGATAAAAGAACCTGCTTTTCTTTACGAAATGACCAGCAAAATTAGCCTGTATCCACTCTAACTGACAAAGTAATACTCCAATTTTCACGAAATTTGGTAGGGGATACTCTGGTGCTGATTAGGTTTTTATACGATTCAAAAAAGAAGAACCTGCATTTTTTTACGAAATGACCCGCAAAAATTGTATGTATCCACTCTAACTCAACTAATGGATAAAATTTCATAAAATTTAGTAGATAAGTCGTTGGCGATTCTGGTACGATTTGGGATAAATGAACCTGCCTTTTTTACGAAATGGCTCACAAAAATTGTATATTTCCACTCTACCTGACAAACTAATCGATCAAATTGCACAAAATTTGGTGGGTAAGTCTCTTGTAGGATACTGTGATGCTGGTTAGATTTTGATATGATTAAAAAAAAATGAGAATCTGCCTTTTTGGGGGGAAATGGCCTGCAAATCTAATATATTCTATCTAAAATAAAATACTACATATGTTCAAATGTATAGAATTAAATGTTTGTTTTATGCGTAATTATTAACGGCAAAATGAATAAGTTCCACTCCATTAATCTAAGATAAGACCATTCTCGAGATATTTAAATTTTTAATTTTGAGGACATGAATGCGATTTAACAGTAGTTCAGAAACGATTTAATGAAATTTCTTAAAACTTAGTAGTTAAGTCCCATGATGATTATCCTGATGTTGATTTGATTTTGATATGATTAAGAAATGTATAACCGACACTTTTTTGAAAAATGGTCTGCAAAAATAGTGAAACTCTGAAGTAAATGACTAAAATTGTTGAAATATATTAATTAAATACTTGTGTCTACATGTAAAATTTGGCAACTAAGCTTTTTTGGAATTCTAATGACCTGAGGAAATTAAAGTGAATTAAGTTGTGAAACGAAACTAAGATGCAATAAAAAGACAAATTAGATATAATATAAGAAAATTATCCATATTAGTTTTTGCAATTAAGCTCAATTTAATGCATAACGAGATAAAATTACAAAATGAATTTGAATCTGCAGGAAAAGTCATGTGGTGCTCACATCATATTTTTATTTTTGGAATTACTATTATTTTCTATAGAAAACAATGCCATACAATTCTTAAAATTTGAATTCTAATGGAAAGAAATTTTTTTTCTATTAAGTTTTTCATACAAAGTTTTATAGTCGTAGGAACATTCGTTCGTGAGTTATCCAGTCCTCACTCTCCCCTTACAAACATTTTTCACCAAGCACTAGCCATAAAAAAAAGTGATTGAGTCTTTTCTGACGCCCGAACATTCTCTCTATCTGAGTGATGTATGTCCAGATCTACAGGCGACCCTATAGGGCCGTGTGTGTCTATGAGGTATACCTCATAGACACATACACATACACACACAAACATATACATTTCCAAAGGTGCTTCAAATGGGATCAGGCAGTCATAAAACGTGCTTATCCGAGAGAATCTCAAATTTAAAAATTTTCGGGTAAACAATATTTTCACTATATAGTAGTATGAGAAAATATTTTTTTTTTCCTGTGTGCCTGTGGGTATAATATATTTCAAAGAAATTGACAAAATTGAATAACATTTTGCATGATTTCTGAAATCGATAAACGTCAGATGCCTATTGATTTGGGGAGTGAACAGATCAAGGAGAAGGATCTCAATTTTTTAAACATTTTTTTTTCAAAAATCATACAGATGTTATAAAAGCATAGTTACGAATAAAATTGTTATGAAAATAGATATTTAATAGATGAGCGATATCGGCGAATACCGAATACTAAAGTATTCGAAATATCGAATATAAGTAAAAGTTAAAAGTAATTCGAATATCTCGTCATGATTAACAGCAGATTCTGGATTTAAAAGCTAGGATGCTCTAGATTTAAAAAAGGAAATTCGAAAGTAACTAAAAAAAAAATTGTTCCCACCAAATGAAAGAAAACATATAAGACATATATAAGAATGATTATATTCAATTCATTTAAATTTTTCTTTGACAATTTTGATTTAATAATCCACCATCCTTATAATATGCAACAACTTAAGCAAAAGTAAATAATTGAAAACTATTTGAAAAAAAATGTTTTTTAAACATAAATAATTTTTGTTTTATAGCTGGTTTTGTAATTGTGTATCTAATATCACAGAAAAGCGGCATGACTAGGTAGATATTGCTCAGATGAGAGAAAATTCAATGGGCGCTTATGGTTCCTCTTCTCCTTTTGAGTACATCTATTATATATTGCTCCCTGCAGGGATTTTTTTAAAAGGAAATTTCATACTACCCAAGTGCAGTTGTGTGTGTGTGTGTGGGGGGGGGGGGGAAGATTCCGAACCAACTTATTTAGAAAATTTCAAAATTTAATATATGGTTATTTTAGTAATTTATAAAAAATCTTACATTTTGCATATCGAAGTAAGGCAGAGGGGGGGGGGGGGGATTGCGTCCTTCCTTAGATAATTTGGCCATGGAATCAAAGCTCAAATGCAAGATTATGCAACTGGCGGTCCTTGAATGGGACTAATACTTAGGGGCAGCATACGTAAAATTAATTACGGATTTTTATTTTAAATGAACACATATTAATACTTAATAAAATATGTAATTGTAATAAAATGTAATGCATAAATATTGTTGACATTATTTTCAATGGCAGCAAAAATATTTTAATCGAAAAATATTACCTTAATATATAATATATAAAGCCGAATAGGGTTGCATAAAACATAAAATATTAGAATGATAAAATATCAAATATATAATGTTTATGTTGCTGGTTTTTTTTCTTTTCGGTCATAAATAAATAATTCATCCACACAAAATGTATTCGGCCACTCATCCTGCTCAAACCCTAGGGTGGCCTAGATATGAGTAGCCTGGCTCGTCCACACAAAACGTATTGTGCACTTTTCAGTAAATAAAAGGGCTTAATTTACAAGAAAGTTCTTTTAACCCAAACTTTTCAATTTTAATAACACAATTACGGCCATTAGAATAAACAAATTTAATAATTATGATATATAACGGATAAACCCCAACAGAAAAACTAGAATTAATTTTATAAAAAGTCGTGCGCTACTGCACGTAAAAAAAAGGAGGTGTGTGTATGTGCGTGTGTGTGTGTGTGTGTGGGGGGGGGGGGTCTCTCTTGACAACAGGTGATATTGGGGATGGAATCTGTCACCTTATTCGGCTACAAACTGCCTAGATATTTTATCTTCCCTAAAAGTTTGAATTTCAAAATATCATTAAAAATATTTTATTGAATAAGAGTAAAAGTAATTCAGGTGTTGTTGTTGAAACCCAGACCGTCCGACCTACCAGAAAGGTGTAAGGTAACTGTTTGGACGGTCGAGAAGTGCCACCCAATTTAGACCGGAACCCAGTGGGGGAGGCATCCACAGGGACCGTACCCTCCTTCCCCTACCACCAACCTTTCGGAAGGACTTTCGGACCCACATGTTTAACGTAATCGTACTCCGCATGAACACGGCGGCAGTTTTGGCAGTGGCTGGAATCGAACCCGGGCCTACCGAGTGCAACTCCAGCGCGCTAACCAATGGGCTACCGCACCCAGTAATTCAGATGTGTAATGATTGAAAAAAAATTAGGAAACTGCACATTTTTTTTGTAATTGCTCATACCATGAATATTCAGCATTTAATCGATGTAAATATTTGGTTTAAAATTATTTCTTTTCTTTCTAATATTTTCAACATATATATTTTTCAATATATATAGCTAGATATTTATGTTCATCCTTTGACAATCTTAAATAGTAGTTAGTTTTAGAGATTTCAAAACATTTTAATTGTTTTAACAAATCAACATACAATTGGTTTTATAGATTAGCACAATCAATCATTGTTTTGCAAACTACAGAATTTTTGTATTTCCTATATTTTTTACTTCTCAAACAAGAAATTCCTACAGTATTTCCCTACCAGTCCCACAGCAGTGTCCCTACAAGTACCGCTGCAATATGGTATCACTGCTTTGCAATGATGCACAGAAAGCAGAAGACTGCAAGTCGCTGAGCTATGATTTTATAAAGAACGCTGTTTATTCCTTTATTGACTTATTTATTCGTTCGTTATTCTTTCATATACATATTACTTACATAATCAGTAATTATTGTTTTTATAAGAAATTATTAAATTTTAAAATTAATAGAGGGAGAATTCAAACTCTCTTCACTGCTATAGATATTTTATCCCTTTAAAATTCAAAATAAAAACATGCAGAATAATAGTGAGTTGCAGGTTGTAACATCAGATAATAAATGCAAAGAATGTTGGAGAATTAACAATTGCAGAGCCCTTGCGTTAATCCTTATTTCTGGGCATAGCATGACGTCGTACCATTGAATTATGTCATCAATTTATCATTAAATTATGTTTTATTGTTTTATTTGAAGATTCTGTACGTTCTTGTTACACTACTGCTTTAATGCATGCTATCAGCTACACCACTTTAGCAACGTAAAGCTCAAATTACTTTACATCATAAAAGTGAGGAAAGCATTAAGTGGAAGATATGTAGCAATACAATATCGAAAAAATGCCGTCAAATACAAAGCGACAACATAGTCAAATATCATATGTAAGGATAACATGTTGCATCAAGTCCTAAATGGATCCATTTAATTTTAGTTACAAGTACTTACAAAGCGATTAAACATTTACTAATAGTGAGCATATTTATATTTTATTAACGTTTCCAATTTAGATCAAAAACATGCAATATCTTGAGAACGGTGGATGTTAATATTCTGAAAATGATGGCAAATTGAATGCTTTCTCTTAATTTGATCATTCTGAAAATAAATAGACTTCTGGTGCTTTTGATGAAAATAATCGTGCCAAGTTTTCTTCAATGCTCCTAATTTGTTCGAGAGATATCGTGTCAATAGACTCACAAATAGACAAAACACACATAAATTATTAAAAAAGTGACTAATTTCACAACTGGAATCAAAATTTGCTCACACTTAAAGTATAACATTAATATCTAATTAAAAAAACATGAATTTTAAAGCTATTTTTGTTTGAAATTAGTAAATTAAAAATAGGTACTTTTATGTAAATAAGAGTGAAATGTAACACTTAGAAAATTAAAATGAACTGACACAAAATGAATATCACTAAATAATTCTTGCAATTAATTAAATGCAGTTAGTAAATTATGATGTTTACAATAAATTAAATGCACTTAGTAAATTATAATGCTTTATATATGTATAACTTGTATGTAAATGTGGAAATAAATTTGTTTTATTTACTGGACTGTATTACTTCAGGCGGTATATTACTATATCACTTTATATTGCTTCATTATATAATAATAATTTTATCATTATATCTGAAGGTTTTTTGTATGTATCGAATGTTTGCTATAGGAAGAAATCTTTCTTGATATTATCGTTTAAATATTCAGTAAATGGACATATATTTTTAAAAATATATCAAATGGATTTTTTTAACCTAATTCTCAGCCCCCCAGGCCGGGTAACCGCTAGCTAGAGGCCAAAATTTCAGACTTTCATCCGAAGAAATTTACAGATGTAGAACCCGAGCTCGGCGCTGCCTGAAGGGCATTGAATGTTGGCCCGGTCCAGACCGAAATGCTTTGCATTCAAATGTTTTAAAAGCCCGAATTTGTGAATTTTATGTACAAAAATTAAGATTAAAGTTAGCTTATTTTTAAACATTATCTTTACATAACTGAAATCAACACAATAATTTCATGTACTCTATTGAAACTCATTTAAAAGGTTTGCAAAATTAAATATGTTCTGCCCGACCAGACTTTTTTTCAATCTAAGCACAACAAGTCTGGCCCGACTATGCCCACTGGTTGGGTTCGGCTTTTGTCCGTTCGTCATACACGAGCCCGTGTAGACCGCTACCACAGGCTACCGGTTAATATTTTTAATAAATTGTTTATGATCTAATTATATGACGAAGTATCTTTTAATTGCAGATTATTTAAGCAGGTTCAGCGAATATTTTATATTATGTATTACAGTGCTATTTCGCAGTCAATCTCTAAATTACAACGTCATCAAATAAAATATTTTTCTTAAAAGTGATTACAATCTTATCAGATAGCGTAGGTTGATTTCAGTTATGTAAAGATAATGTTTAAAAATAAGTTAACTTTTATCTTAATTTTTGTACATAAAATTCACAAATTCGGACTTTTAAAACATTTGAATACATAGCATTTGTGTCTGGACCGGGTCGATATTTTTCTTAAAAGCGATTACAATCTTATCAGATAGCGCATTATAATCTTATCAGACAGCCAACTGAAACTGCAGAACTGTGAAAGGAATGGCCAAGGCGAAAATGCACCCATTCCACATTCCCCCACCTTCGAATGAACTGACCGACGGTGCATATCTGCGATCTTACAATAAAACTTTACACGCCACATAGGCGATAGTGCGCCAATTTTGTTATACCTTAAATCTCGCCGCATTCGCCAAACGATCCCAGAGTACTTTGCGCGAGTGGAGCGGCCTCTGAGCGTTACCTCCGAAAGCAGAGGCCGGAGCACTAATTTTTGACGTCTTGGCTTGTAGGCCCACTGCGAGTAGGTCTTCCAGATCGCGATCGAAGCTTTTGCTATTTGTTTCCCTTTTAATTCTCTGTTCGATGCAAAGGAATCATAATTTATCAGTAAATCAAATAATATTCATGAAATTTGGAAGTATTTTCGATAATGTTCATTAAAATGGGTGATTTAAAATATTAATATTGCTGTACATTTCCTTAAAATAAAATATTTATAATGACTCATTCACTGTAGGAGCAAAGATGAAAGGATTCCATTCAGTTAGTGTTTTAATAAAAGTTTGAAAAAGAACCCTGTATATTTATTGCTTAATCATTGAATAATTGCTTAATATTAATATTGCTTAATATTTGAATAATTCTTCAGTACATTCAGCTAAAGTATGCGTGCTTACAGATAAAGTATGCAGAAACTAAAATGATTACTGAATACTATATCTTTAAATATCATAAGATAATCATTAAAAAGAAACTCAGAATTTAACTTTTAATATGCTTACGTGTTTATTTATTTTTATTTCATTTTATTTTATTCATTTTTTGTTGTTATAAATTGTAAAATGATTTAGAATTAAGATAAAATACTAGTTGAATGTCATTCATTAACCTATGCACTATAAATTGTAGAAGTTCAGGTTTTCTAATATAGCACATCTTATATTCCCTTTTTTACTACCAGACATTAACAAATTGTAAACAATTTTGCTTAATTATAGAGTTTGAAATACCTCAGGGGCTTTGAAAATTTAATAAAGCTGTATAATAAAACTTTTTGGTATTAATATTTCATTTACAATTCCATTGAAGTGAAAATGTAAGAAAGATTAAATTAGCTTTGTATTATTAAAATAACATTAACTATAATATAATGAAATATACAATGGTAACTTGAAATTGTAAGTTAGTTACTTTGCTTTTTTCCAAGTTATTTTAACAATTTTCAATAACATAATAACTCGCTACATAAAAAATAAAATGTACCCAACCTAAACACAAATGACTTCCTAACATATTCTTCTAAAATTTCAGCATGCCATAACAAATAATAAAAAATATACGTGCAATATATTAAGATACTATATCTTTTATATGCAATTACTTACTTATCAAACAGTTAAAATATGTTATTTGATGTGTGAAATATTCCATTTTACATTATTTTACTTTCATAACTTTAGTGTAGCATTTTTATTGCTACGATTTCTTACTATTGACAATATCTTAAAAAGAGAATGACATTTTTTTATCTATATAAATAAAATTGAAAATACATGTATCTGTCTGTGTGTTTATCTATCTCATCATCACGGTAGAACTGCTGCATCGAATTTCATGAACATTCTGTGGGTAGCTTTGAAATAGCCCTACTTAAAATTTAGTCCATGTTTCGAGTTTCTAGGACCAGGGATTGTCGAGATATGAATAAAAATCCCATAATTAAACCTTCCATAAAAATAGAATTATGCCGATGATATATTTTCCACAAATTTATTAAGAAAATTATATCATGATGCTTAGCAACGCAATTAAATCAAATGTGTTTATTAGGCAGACGATTATTAAATTTTTTAAGATTTAAATAATAAAGAAATCAATATAAAACAAAATTTTATAACCATTTTTATACAATTTTAGCGCTTTTATTTTAGTTTATATTGATCCAATTTCATATATATTTTATAATTTGTTTTCAAACGAGAATGTTTTATTCAGATCTGCTTGAAGATAATTTTGTATAGAAAACACAGAAAGGAGAATTAAATGAAATATTTTAATAGAATGTTTTGAGTAAGAATGTCATTTAGAATACTGCAGGAATTTGCACATATATTAAATCATGGGCAATGTCGGGTATATCTGCTATTAACAGTATACATAAAATTGTATGTTGTACATCTATCTGTCTGTTTATTATCTCAGCACGGTAGAGATCACCTATTTTCATTTCATTAGAATTATTATAAAATTTCAAAAATTGAGACTCTAAATATTAAAACTTCACATCAAATTCTGAATTTTAGGTTTCTTGTATTATATGGTCAGTATGAAGAACGGACATGCTGCTAGTCTATTATAAAATATTAAACAACTAACATTATTAAAGTAATTTTAAAATATTTGCAGGAGACTGTATAATTTATGTATAATGACACATGTATAATAGCTGTATAATGACACAAGCTAACTTGATAAAATATACATTTTAAACATTGAATGATTTTAAATACTTTACAATTACTTAGCAAAGCTTAATTTTACAAGTACCTGGGCAGTTCTTAATTAATATGACAACAATAAAATTTTAAAACAAACTAAGAAAACTCTAAAAGGTTTGTTGACGTTATAATTAGCAACAAAACAATTTAGAATCCAGTTAGCGTTAATTGAATAGCAATAATTTGATTGCCATATATTTAAAATTCTATATAATTTTAAATGACATGATAATAAGCCAAAAATGGTAAGCACTTACTTCTAAATAGCATTTTTCGTTTTTCACATTACGGTAATAAGGTAACTAGTAATCCAATGTTATAAGGTATGTAGTCGAAGGTATGCTGGTCAAAATGTTTATTAAATGATGAACTAACATATAAGACATTCAAAAATACGATAAAAAGACCGTTATGCATCCACACGCGCGAGCCCACGTACTGCACTGCACATACGATACTTCTTTGTGTGGGCTACTCTACTAGGGGAGAACTTTCCAGAAAAGTTGAGACGGAGGAATTCGAATTCGAAGGCCAGAATTGGGTACAGCTAATACGTCACGAGGTACAGGGGGGGGGGGAAAGTAGTTCGGCCTTTTCTACCGGGGGTGACGCTCTGAGTCGCTTTGGAAGAAGCATGAAGACTAGAGAGAAGGAGAGGACACGCCGTAGTAAAGAATTGCATTTTTTCCCTGGCCAAGCGATGCACTTCACAATTCTGCTAATGGTACCGCCCTCTAGTGCACATTGTGTAAACTAAAAACTCTAAATTTTTTCAATTATCATACACAGTTTTAAAACAAATGTTTTCAGTTTGAAAATAATATTTAATTCGTATTGAAAGTAAATAAAAAAAGGGCAAGCCGTGTTAATTTTATTTTTCATCTCTAAGAATTATAATAGAATTATAATTCATAGAGATGAGAAACTTCATGAAAAAACTTGATGAGACTGCACTTGCTCATTAATTTTAAAATACAGTCGTATAAATTTCGGGATATGAACTTACTAAAATCTAACATTAGCTTTAATATATTTTTAGATTTTATTTTCTTGATTGATATTTCCCTGCAGTGAAATTCTAATCCATAACTTTTGTCAAAAAATGATGAGAATATGCATATAAAATAATATATGTTAAGCACATAAATTAATTTGTAATAATTACACATTTACAATTTATTTTATGTGCTTACCAATGTTTTAGGAAGTTTACTTTTAAGTTACTTTGTATTTGAGAATGTTTCAACTATACCACTGTTAAAATGATACCTTCAACTTGAAACATTGTAAAATTATATTTACCTTTAAATAATCCAAACCTGCAATCGAATTCTAATAACTCAGTTTAGAATGTATTTATAAAAGATAGCGCTCTACAATGAATAGGATATTAATTTTAACATGCTATCTATATTTCAATATATGCACTGTGTTTAAGAATATGTATTAATTACAAGCAAACAGAGGGAAATGTTACGAGAAACAAAACATTGTAAGCTGTTATCGATATAAATAAAGTTGAAAATCTGCTTGTGTGTTTGTCTCATCGCAGGAGAATTAACTAGTGCACTGAATTTCATGAAATTTTGTGGATAGTCATAAAATAGCCCTTCTTAAAATTTAATCCATGTCTCGAGTTTCCAGGACCAGGGGTTATCAAGACATTTATGTAAAAAGAATCTCCCATAGACAGGGCCTGATTGTTACTTTGTAACTTAATCAGCACGAGCCTTTGGGGCCGCGGCCCTAGGCCTCAAATTTTAAAGGGCCCTAAATTTTGTATGTGATACAAAGATTTAAACAGAAATAATTTAAATAATTTAAAACTGATATTCGTTTTCATTGTAAATTAAAAAATATGTTAATAGATATCCTTTAAAGTCTTAATAAATTACATTTTATAAAGTAAAAAGTTTGGAAGTTCTATGCATGTACCAAAACGCTTTTGGAGCTGTGATCCTGAGCCCCCAAATTTGTTATATATTAATATTTTGCATATGTTTGGCATGTGTTGAGTGCATGCATATAGGCCCCAAATTAACATCAGGCTCTGTGTCCCATTTTGGCTTTATCAGGCCCTGCCCTTAGATAGCATTATGGAAATTATCTTTTTTTTGCAAGTTTATTTATTTTTTTTTAAATGGCATCATGTTACTAAGCAACATAATTAAACCCGATGAGTTTATATAGCAGAAAAAATATGTTACTAAGCAACTTAATTAAACCCAGTGACCCAGCCTACTATTTTTATTAAATCTTCTCAGATGTGAATAAATAAGAAATCCATATAACAATAAATGTGATCAGAATGACATTATTTTGAAAGGTTGTGGAGATAACAGATATTTTCAATTTTTTAAACAGAATAAAATTGGTATGGGTATATCTTCTAATACCATTTCAGCACTTTCAATTTAGCATATGTTGATTCAATTTCATAGCGCTTTCATTCAGGCATATATTGATTCAATTTAATATTTTTTATAAATTTGTTTAAGAATGGATATGCTGCTAGTGAAAAATACTTAGGTTTCATAATTTTACACTTTGCCTAAAAAGTTGAGAAGAGGGATTCTTTCCAAAATAATTTTGTTCAATATCCAGGCAAATTATTTAGGTTATTAAACAATATCAATAATACAGGTAACAATATTGTGTATAGGTAACAACAGGGTGGCATACAAGTAATAGAGTGTTTTAAGGTATCTTCGTTACATAGAATTTTGTCAATGATTGCGCGAGCTAAAATAATGCTCTTCACATTGCTAGGTTCTGTGTAAATCTTTGACTAGAAAAAAATATAAAATCAGTGCAATAAGTGCTTATTGATCATCTCATTGCCTACCTTATGCTGATGAGTGGTAAGAACCATGAAATCATTCACATGTGGTTAAGTACTTATTTGCTTGTATGCAGCAGTGTGTTTTAAGGTAGCAGTTGCTTTACTGTTATAGATATCTGCTGTCAAACTTGGCCCAAATTCCCAAACAAATTACTTTGTGGACCACACTGTTTTATATATAATACACCCTTTTTTTTAGAGGTTATAGGAAACAAAATACTCATTTTATTAACACAAATTTTTATTGATATTTTTTTATTCAGAACACATTGCACATGCCATAAACATTCCTTTGATAGTTGGATCCAAACTGCATATCACCAATTGAACAGTCTGAGTTAGATGCAACGATGGCTAAAAATACCAAAATTAGCTTCCTTGAATTACAATAAAGGCAAAGGTTAAGACTATTTTTGCATCCTATCCTAGAAAATTAAAATCATTTGACATATACATAAAATTGTTATACATTATTAATGAATTCGATTAAAAATGGGCTTTTACCATTTGTTTTAATTTTTACATACTATGACAAATAGTTAATAAACAAAAATATACATGCACTATATAAATATATTAAAAAATTTACATGAACTACTTACGTGCCACACTGTACATAAAAAGCATATATTCTTCATATTATGTGAAATGAGAATATTCTTGAAAATTTTCAGCCAAAAAACCACTAAAGAGATTGCTGACATTATAAAAGCAGCATAACTCTCTAGTGATCATTTAGCTCTAAATGGTTGTAAGTAGTGTGCAGATGAGAGTTCTGGCTCAGAGCCATAAACCTCCCCATAAAAACTGGACCCACTTTTAGAAAGTAATGGCTCTATTTTATCCATACAAATTCGATTAAACAATGGCTCTCAAACCTCCCATAAAAACTGGACCCACTTTTAGAAAGTAATGGCTCTATTTTATCCATACAAATTCGATTAAACAATGGGGTAAACCTCCCCATAAAAACTGGACCCACTTTTAGAAAGTAATGGCTCTATTTTATCCATACAAATTCGATTAAACAATGGCTCTCAAACCCCCCATAAAAACTGGACCCACTTTTAGAATAGTGATGGCTCTATTTCAGCCATACAAATTCGATTAAACAATGGGGTAAAGACCTCCATTAAAACTACACCCACTTTTAGAATAGTGATGGCTCTATTTCAGCCATACAAATTAAACAAAGCAATGGTATCAAAATCAACCATTAGCGTAAGGTTCTAGCGCAAGCACCTTCCGAGAAAGTGATGGCTCTATTTCAACCACACCAATTTTCCGGACCGAACAAGCGCTGAGCCGCACGCATGCCGCGACCCCTTTTAGAATCTGTGGGTTCGTACCCCAACAATATTTTAAGCACTTAAAGAAAAGAATTCTAATGTATAATATAAATGATTGAAGATACAAGTTTCGCTTCGGGGTCGGTCATCAACACAATCGTCATAAGAAGCGCAATAGAGAAAATAGAAAAAGAAATGGATGATCTACCTGAGCCCCGTTTTGAGCTACCATTAAGGTTATATCGAGCTGTCATAAAGTCATATTCGAGGGATAAAGTTAGTTTTTTCAAAGACGGGAGGTTTTACAAGCACTATGATAGATGTAATATACTGAATTGCTCTTGTCATAATAAAGACACTCTAGTCGAACATTATCTGGTCCTCACTGACTCGATACTAGATGACCTCAGAGCCTTAAGAGATCTTTTTTAATAGCTATTAAAAAATTGCACCCCCTTTTAAAGACAATGATGTGAACCAACTCTCTTCTCCAAAACTTTTGATAGCAACGCAGCCTCGATACTACGTCACTTTTTAATTGTAAGGATCTTATAATAGTTCAAAAACTATTAAAAGACGTTTTCAATTTTTAATGAAGGCACTTTTCAAAGTGCCGTTCCAGTTCTGTCGTCCGATGCATTGTCCAGGTCAAAATTATCAACTGTAACATCTGATGCGTCAACTTGTAGTCGAGATCAAGTAGTGACCCAGAGCCAAAGTCTGAATACCATCTACCAATATATGACGTTTATCATCACTCGCTGAAAGGGCAATCTTATTGACCTTTATAGAATGAATCTCATGTTTCATGCTTCTGATGAGATTCATGGTCCTGTACTGCACTTGCTGCGAGAATAAACAGTTTTTATAGTCCTCGAAGGATATCCCGTTTTTCACAACGCATTTCTTAACACCTTTTGATTTTTTAACTAAGTCTTTTTCAGTTTTACAGGCATACATCTTAGATCTTAAGCCAACGAACTCTTCCAAGATTTTCCCTGCATTTTCATCCTTCATCTTCCCCAAGACCTTTTTATTTACTCGCGGCATCCCATATCTATTATTATCCTGATAATCAGATGTGTCAAAATAATCAATCATCCCTCTCATATCTTCATAAAAGTCCTCTGTTTTTATGTCGTAAATAAAACTATCCGTATCCATGTATAACAATTTAATGCATTGCCCATATTTAGGTTTCATCACATTATAATGAAAGTCATACATTAAATGCTTGGATAGATCTAGGATACTCATTCCAACATATATGGGTTTATCAAAGATTACTTTAGTTTTATGCATATGTATAGCGGCTAAATTTTCTTCAAAGATTGTTCTACCTTTAAAATTTGGTTTAGCAATAAGTTTTTCAGCTTTCTCCGCATCACAGCACAGTTTGATATCAAGTCTTTTTCTAATATTTTCCATCGTCTTTCCAAACACTGAATTGTTCATGAGTTTATAAAAATCCTTTTCAAAATCATTAGTTGCTTTGGTTCTCATTTCTGTGTTTAAGTCGATATACTTCTTCAGCCAAGGTGCTTGCTTAAACTCTAAAACTCTATGGACTTTTTTCAGTTTAATGCCCATTTGTAAAAATTGTTTTAAAACCCTGTAATGAACCACATAATGTTCTTTATCATGTAGGGTTGTAAGTAATTTTCTCTGTTTTGAACCATCAGGAACTCTGTTTTCAGCTCCTAATGGTAGGTCTGAATGGAGATCATGTAAATATGCAGTGTATTCCAAGTCGCATTCTATGACGCACCCAGTGTCTGAGTCATCTGGTATTTTAGTTACGTCTATATTGGTACTTCCCCACTTGAAGCTGTCATATGGTAGAAATTGACTCATAGCCCATCCGTACAAATTATTGGCATCTAGGTACATTAAATAATTTGATTCTTTACTTTCATCATAGTTTTTCATATATTTATTATTAGCTTTACCATACCTATTACAGCACTGAGAAATCCCCCCTCTGGTACGTTTTTCTAACATAAGTATCATGTTATAATCAGTCAATAATTCTAATTTGATTCCAGTGGTTCTTAACATAGCATCCCAGGAGAGTCCAGGCGCAGTGAAGTACCAAGCAGGATCTAGTTTGTATGTCTTCAGACAGATGTCTCTAAAGTGCTCCATGACATCAGCTAAGATCAGTACATCAGTCTTCACGTATAAATCAGAATACTCGCCTAAATTTTTAATGTCAAAAGTTTCCCATACTGTTTTGGCATGTGCATAGTCCTTATGCGATATATCTGACTCAGTCATTTTATTGTGAAACTCAGCTTTGTTGGGTAGGTGAGTTTCGTCACATTTCTCCCACGAGTCCATATAATCATATGGATACACGCCTTTTCTGGTAACGAGGTCCAATTTATCCTTGGGGAAGTATTTGGCTGTTTCTCGGAATTCTTTGACATTTTTTGATAAACTATCAAGACTACTAGCCATGAATCTAAACGAATCAACAAATCTTAATTTTGTTCCAGGAATCTTTTGTTTCTTTCCCTCGCCTACATCTACCATTTTTGTCCCCACCTCCTTACTGAATGAAATGTATTTTTCTTCGGTGTTTGGAATGATATCAATAGACCCTTTATCAACACCCAGCTCTTTTATGAATAAATGAGAATCGTATCCAGATAAGTTGTGAATGTAGACTGGAACAAAGGAAGGGTGTTGGTACAATATGTTGCATAAACTATGAGCCGGACCTCTATAGTTTGATTCATATTTGGATGGATCGAGTAAATGGTCATGATCAATTACTTTTTGGAAGTCCCCAGAGTCTTTCGACGAATATGGTGAGGGCACTTCTTTGATGTTAAACCCACAGATATGACATATATCGGTTCTCTTGAAATGCCTGTCATCTTCATCGGTAATTTTGATCGGATGCTTCTTATCATAAATTTTCTTTATCTCTAAGACCTCAGCCTTCAACGTTTCGTAAAATACTTTAGTTGCATTTGGACCTCTATAGGTGATAGGTGGTTTGTAGTCTCCATGCTTATATTTAATATAAAGAGAGAAACTCATGGGTTCATGTTTTTGGTATTTTTGCATGTACGATCCACTCCCATCCGGTTGACATGTATCTATCTTGTTCGTTAAACATTCAAAATCTGCATACATCACAAAAGGTGCTCGTAGAGATTTGTGGTAATTTTTGAATTGTATAGAAGAACCTTTTTCAGGCATTACTATTTTAACAGCTTGATTTTTCTTACAATCCTTTTCATGAGTTTGAAGATCTTCCTCAGAGTGAAAATATAACAAACATCTTTCACAGTGATATATTTTTCCATTATGATCAGTTAATTGTCCGCTTATTAATCTGGACATGTCTTTTATCCAACAATAATGACTCCTCCCCTCTACATTTTTTATGTACAGCAAATTGACATGTTTATCTGCTTCATTTTTAGTTATTCTCAATGGGTATATGTCCTTATTTTTGGTCTCTTCGTCATATGAATATATGTTGACAGAAATGTTATTCATCTTCTCGACCCTATTTAAAACTTTATCTTCCATCTTTACTGGGAATTCGATACCTTCGAAATTTAGCTCATTATCATATGGCTTATATTTAGAGACTCTATCTACGTTATTATCAGCTGGATAAATAGCGGACAGTATCGCCCACTTAAAGCACTCGTTATCATTTTCATTTTTCACGTTTATGACTGCCTTTTTATCTTTAATTTTTTTCGGTAAATCAATGTAGGATGATCCTCTCAGTGGGTTGTATTTATTGATCCTCACCTCAAGGCTTTTGATTCTAGTAAGCGTCCAACCTGAACCCCTTGCAACAAACTCCTCCATCTCCGTCAATAATTTTTGGATAACTGATCTGTAATAAGCTACCAAATCAGTTGATTCTAAGATGACTTCATTTTCTGTTTTGAAGTTTTTCTCCATTTCTATCATCGCTTCATCTTTCCCCTTCTCATAGTCACAGAGAAATTGGAAATTGACCTTTAGACCATGCAGCCTCTTTAGATGTTTTGTGATGAGACCCCGGACTAGTGCTGAAACATCGTTCAAAAAGTCTTTGGGAAGCATCAGATTGTGCTCATTTTGGATGCCATACGTCTTCAAACGACTTTCATAAGCTGTCTCAACTTCATGGGGGGTATATAGCCTTCTCTCTCGCAAATCTGAAAACAGGTCGGAATCAAATTCGAAGTGACGGTTGAACAACACGCTTTCTATGTATGCTATGATGTCTGCCTTCCTGCGTAATTTAGAATAGCCTGTAATGCCGCGCGTTCGACAAAATTCGCGTAGTTGATTGATGGTCATATGGTGCAACCTCTGCATATTGCCAAAATCATCTCTGTGATCCTCCTGGCTGGTGGTCGCCTTCTTAGGCTTATAGTTTTGATGAGCTTTAGTTTGTAGGTGCTTATTTATGCTAGATTCCTTAATTAACTTACCGCAACATCTGATTTTAAGCCCCCTGTTCTTCTTTTGCTTGCTAAACAAGTCATTGTGGAAACTGGAAAAGCCGTTATGATATTGAATGAGGTCGACCAGCTCCAACTTTTTAAGTTTCGAGTAACCTCGAATATTATTTTCACGACAGTAGTCTTGCAACTGTCGAACAGTTTTAGATTGAAAATCCATATTGTCTTTCTTTAAAACTACAAATCGTTTCTTTAAATGCTTTTATTACTGAAGGGGTAAACTTTTAACGATTCAATTTTTAATGAGTATTTCAATCATTAAAAATAAAGTCATATCTACATCTATTAAATGAACGGAAAAGGTGGGCCCAGCCACCTTTTTCCTCTGAAAAAGAATTGAAAATCTAAGTTACAATGATGGAAGGGCATGTCATCGATGTCGCTTTCGGTCGATCGCTATCGCTATCACTATCGCTATCACTGTCAGCTTGATATATTGAAAAGGTTTCGTAGAGGTTTCGAAAAGGTGGTTTTTTTACCACGAAACCCTCTAATGGTTTACAATAATATAAAACCTTGAAGCCAACGTATAATCTTAATAATCTTATTTCATCCCTGGACAAAATCATTCCAACCCTGGATATATCATTTTTTAAAAATATAATTGAGTTATTCGACAAACGTATTAGGATAGATTTCCCGTGCTCAGTAATGTCAGAAACCAAATATAAGCCATCCACTGACTCAAAGTTATCAGTACTCAAATCGTTTAATTTTTTTACAATACGATCCATATTCTTTATTTAAAGGAAAAGTATATTCAAACTTGAGGAAGGTAACAAAGGGTATCTAAACATTTAATGGTTGATCAACCATTAAATATTATTATGAATACAAATTTTATGGATCATTTTTGTCCAACTCGGGATGTATGTCGACAGGATCATTTTTGTTCAATTCGGGAGGTATGTCGACAGGTTCATATTGTATCACAAATCTATTACATATGTTTGTCAGAAGGATGCAAACCAGCTTTTTAAAATGGAGTTCGTAAAAGGTATCTGAGAGCAAGTGGGCTTTATAAGTCATGAGGTGACAAAGATCTATACGATCCAGATTTTTCATAATAAAATCTTCGTTAAAGGTTTGCCATTGAACAATTCTACCCCATTCAAGGTAATCTGCAAATTCCATCATAAAATCTTCAGTGAGCTTTTGTTTGACGCAAATGAGTTCCATATCGATTTTGTCTATATGCCGACGAATAAATTCTTCTGAGAGCACTTGGAATTGAGAAACCATTCTCCAATCTAATTTGGAAGCATGCTTATCCAGGAAGGGTTCTGACATTATCTGATATCTGGAAACTACTTCCCAATCTAAATATTCAGTATTTCTGTCCATGAAATCCTCTGATAGAACTTGATATCTGGATGTATAGTACCAGTTTAACAGACCTTTGTGTTTTTCTACAAAAGGCTCCGAAAGTTTCTGATACTGAGAGATGACCATCCAGTTTACCAAACCTTCGAATTCTTCGATAAACTCTTCCGATAAAGTTGAATATTGACTTATGAGCGACCAGTTAACATAATTTTTACTAACTCTGATTTGTTCTTCCGACAAACCGCTTTTTGATATTTCGTTCCACGCCATTTATTATATGTACAATTTTTTTTTTACGGCAGCTGGAGTGTCCACTTGATTTCTTCAATTTTTAGAAATGGTTGAACTGTGAACTCAGCATCACATCGTAAGAAAATTTTTAATTGGTCATCTTTTTTAACCTCTCCGAGAATTAACACGAATTCAGTGTCTACTTTTATCTTGTGAACGTACTGCTTGCTATTAATGTATAACTTAACAACGATTAATTCATCGATTATCTTTTGAGGATCAAGGTACAATCCCAGTCTAAAAAAACCGTCTCGAGAGAATTTACATTCTGAGTTCAAAGCATCACCGGAAAACTTCGTAAAAATAACGGCATTCGCATTGGTACTAGGTCTAATAGTTATGTATCCTGATGTGGTGGTTGCATAACATACTTTATTGTCAACATAGTTTTCCAAGTACTTTTTATTAACCGCATTCATGTCTTCAATAGGGTCCGCGACATTACCTATCCTTTTACCTTTAGCGTCAATGGGTCTTCTATCATGTAACCTCAGGTACTTCTGATCTAAATCTTCCAGAATTTTTGCTATATCTTCTCGGAGTTCAACCCTCAGCGCGTGAGTGACGGTAGTGGAGTTACGAATTAACTCAGCTTCCAGATAACTTTTAGTAGTTACATCCCGACTCTCAATCGGCGTCTGACAGTTTTTCAAGATCTTATTTTCCATATCGTAGTTACCGTCGTGTGTGAGTTTAAACCCTATGCCTGGAATACCAGGAGGTCCTTGTTCTAATTCTTCATCGAAAAGCGGGTAGTAGGCAGCCATTTATTTAAATATAAAATAATTTTTATAGTCATGGACTATAAAAATTTAAAATGGACTATAAAAAATGGCTTATAATTTCAAAGTCTTGATCATGGTAATATTTTGATTGTTAATATTTAAGAAGCATTTCTTGTGCTCTTTTAAGATGAAGTAAAAAACATAATCTTTGGGGGCATCGTTCCTTAACCTCCAGTTAAACTCAATCATTAAGTTATTCGTATCGGTATAGTTTTGATGATGAGAGAGATTAAAGCAGATGATTGGATACAACTTACCAAAATTCGAATAATTGACCATACAACCTGTTTCAGACGTGATGGTGTTGAGTCCAGATTCCAAAAGGGCTGTGTATAATCGATTATAATCACTTTTCTCAAAATCCATCATATAACTGACAGTTGGCACTTTTACATTGTTGATCATTAACCAACATTCCGTCATATCTAAGTTATCAAACAGCATGTTATTGCGCTTCGAATTTTCGTATCTTTCAGTGTACTGAGGAATTACGTACAAAGATAAGACTTCATCAGAAGTAGCTTTTATGGTATAAGAGCCGCTAGCGTTTTTATAGAAAATATTAGACTTTACAATGCTGTGTTGGTTCCAGTTTATTTCTACATCCTTATTCGATAACTTTAATTCGTTAAATATTGAAGCCGCCGCATTTTTAAATCGTACGTAAGGTAGCCAGAGTGATAAATCTTCTACAACGACTTTATAGATCTTATTTTGCTCGTTGGTGTACAGCATATTTAGACTGTGATTTCTCTGGAACTCAAATTTGACTTGGAACCCCGTGATTACTTTTTTATATTCACGGAAGAAATCAAACACGTACTTTAGTGGGATCCATATAGTTACAACCTTGCTATTTTTAGTAAATTCGCTTCTTTCTGTAAATCCCTGGTTATGCTTCTCATTAATTCCGAATTTTTCGAAAAACTCAGTAATCTTTGTGGTATCTACTAACGTGCCATCATATTTCAAGCGTTCTCTATCAGCTGTGTCCGACGTATCAGTGTAGAACAGCATATTTGTAGCTTCGGCAGAAGAATAGTCAGGCGTAAAATGTATTAAGCCCAACACTTGTCGCATAAGAGCGGAATAATTAATGTTGGATTCTATTTCAGTGGTTCCTAATGTAAACCTGTTAGCATTGATCAAACCACCTCCATTCACGAGAGCTACATTATCATTCACTATGGCAGTACCATCGTTGTTAACAATTTTCAATTTTTGCTGTAAATAACCGTTAGAATATAAAATGTTGGCGTTGGTGTCTTGAATAAAGAAATGGTAAGAGGCATTTTCCATAGAATTATCACTATTTTCATGCCTTACCTCTCTATATTCGAAACTTTCGATGTCATCATCGTAATAATAATTGGTGCTGTTTAATTCAAATATTTTATTCATTTATTATAAAATACATTTTTTTTCTTCTCCTCAATTTAATAGCTATATGGCTATTAAATCGAATTTAGAAAAACTTTAGTCCAGCTCCATGTTTTTTCTGCTTTGATAATATCTCCTTTATTTTATCCTGCACATACTTACCTTCTAATTCGGCCTCCTGCAGGACTGGTACGTCGGAAAAGAACCCTCTTCCTTGTATCTTCTTACTCTTTCTTTGAAGTCTGTGTTTATTCATTTCTTTATTATAGGGCGATAAAATTGTATTGTACTTCTTGCTTATTGAGCGGAATTAAATCACCTCTATGATTGGTTACTTGCATTCTGATTCGGTAAACACTATCCATTCGAACAGGGTAAAACAGAGGTTTGTCAAATGATTTTATAATCTGACTACCTGGACGATTACTGTTTGTAAATGAATAGATGACGTTTGTAGAGTTGAAACCGTTGATATACGCCCCCTCTGCGACATCGCAATGTATATAAATGTTATCGTTTCCCCCAGATAAGTCAGCAATGTACTTTCCTACTTGTTCAAGCTCTTCGTGGATTTTAGGCTCGAAACCTAAAAGTTTATGCAGGTTTTTGGTTTTCGTTAAATCGATCTTATACCCGTCTTTTAACTTAATGGCTATTCGTTGTCGTTCCTCCAGTATTCCGAATTGTATCGGCGGATCGCTTCCAAAAAAATTAATCATGTAACGATTCAGCCCCTTGATAGTGTAAGTTCCATCTGGTACCGTCAAATTTAACCACTGCTGACCATCAAAGTATGAAAATTCCTCATCTTTGATATTGTCCCATGAAACGTACATCGAAAAGGACTGAAGGGCAATCTGTTTAAAGGTGAAAGGTCTAGTGTATTCAATCGTAAAATCTTCTGATTTTTCCGCGTTTTTAGAATCTAATATCAATAAAACCATTTTATTTATAGAGAACATTTTTTTCATTGAAGTCGCTGGGTTCTTGGGTAAAAGAATATAGCACATCTACAACTGGCTTACCCTTGTTTCTTTCACGAATGTACTTCATACAAAAGTAGCCGCATTTGACGGAAGCAGGGTGCTGTAGAAAGCTCGAGTTACACCCGATTTTTTCTTTCCAGAAGTCAGTAGATACTTCTTAATGTTAGGATGAATTTTGTATACGTGTTCTCCAAAAGGATCAAAATACTCAACAAAGTTATTTTTAGGATCGTTATAGTAGCAGACCCAGTGCGTACCAGGTCCTGTGACAATGTCCAGATTAATAATACAGTTTTCAAACCGACTCATCTTTTTAGGCAACAGATCGGAAGTAAAGACGCCCCTAAACCCCTGTTCATGTTTCATATTTTGTTCAATTACTTCGTCTGATATTCCCAGTTTTGATAGACGCCCTTTCCAATGGGCCTTTTTTTTACACATCCAGATCCTGAAATTTTTTCCAAAGCTTTCTTTGCTCCATATCCAGCCGCCCCACTTGCAGCACCTAGTGCTAAAGCCTTGGCCCCAGCAATTAACGCGGGTAATAGAAAAGGTAGAAAACCACCCGTTTTCTGGAGCTGCGTCTTACTGATAGTGATACGCTTCCCCTTCCCAATTTGAGCTATCTGTGTTCGAGTTAAATGTATATCTTTGTTGGGGGCTTTTGTCTCATCTATTTGTAGAGATACTTCTTCTCCTTTCTGGTATGCAGATTTTAGCTTAGCAATCTGATGATCGCTTAAATGTATTTTAGTTTTTATGTAATTACTCATTTATTTAATGAAAAATTTTTGTAGTATTGTTTTACTTGCTCGTTGGTCATAGTTCCTTCTCTCAACAATGTATCCAATAAATCGACGACTTGATTGTGTAACTTTTTACTTTTGGATCCTTTACATATCTCATCAGTAAATCGGGCTAAAATTTCCATTTTGTCTTCTACTCCTTTACCGATATAAATTTCTTTTCTTTGCAAGTCTCTGAGTCGATCCCGATAATCTCCTAACGTAGTCATATGATCTCTCAAATAATCAGCCTTAGCTAATAAGCGATCTTCTCTTTCTTCATCCTTTTTAGTCATTCGAGACATCTGACTCATAATGTTTCCTTTTTGACGAGACATTTTTAGGTAAGTATCATTTACTTTACTCATAATTTCTTGCAAAGTTTCCTTGGTCTCATGGTACAATTTTGAGGGTCTTGGAAAGTTATTTTTCTCTAAAAACTCTACATCCAATTTTTTATCAAAATCATAGACTTCTAAAGACGGTTCAATAGCTAGAGGAATGTGATCAACAGCATCTTTTATAGTCTGAATATTCTCCTTTCGATTAATTTCTTGTTCTTGTAGCTTTTCAGTTACAGGCTTGTGAAAGTCCGATAGTGCTTTCTGGATACCTAATTTTTGCTCAAGTTGTTGTTCGTTGTTTTTTCTAATTTCAGCCTGAAGCTTATAAACTTTAAGTTCATATTCAACTTCCTTTCTTAATTTCTTATTTCGTTCTTTTTGTATAGCATTCATCTTTATTATTATGCAAAAAAATTTTTACTTAAGCAAATTACATTTTTACTGAAGCAAATTTTTAACATTAAATAAAGATGATTCAAATTAAAAATTATACAGAAGCAGAAGAACTTGTCGATGCAAATCAACATTATTTATTACCTAAACACCCTTTCAGACTTCTAATCGCTGGAGCTTCAGGTACTGGTAAAACGAACTTATTGTTGAATTTTATACACGACTATCTCGAATTTGATAATTTGTTCGTTTGTGCAAAAGATATGTACGAACCCAAGTATGGCAAACTGAAAGAAAAGTACACAATGTTTGAGGGCGTGGATATTGACTCGATAAAGTACCCCAAAAAGAAGAAGAAAATTATCCTAGAGTTATATGAAAGATTCGGCAAGAAAGGAACTTTATTCTCCTCTGATACAAAAGAATTTATAACAGTGGATGACCTGGACCCATCTTGTAAAAATGTTGTTGTCTTTGATGACTGCATGACTGACAAGGACCAGAGGAGCATAGAAGATTTTTTCATCAGAGGTCGGAAGAAAAACGCCTCAATCATTTATCTTTCTCAATCTTATTATAGAACACCCATTGTTATCAGAAGAAACTGTAATTACTTGATATTTTTTAATATTCAACCGAGGGAGATTCAACAGATCATAAGAGAGATAGATGGTAGTTTGACAAAAGAAGAATTCAGTAGATTATATAAAAAGTGCATGCAACAGCCGTATGATTTCTTTATGCTTGATTTAGTTAATCCGGCTCTGAGATATCGGAAGAAATATTTCACCCCTATAAATAAAGATGGAAGAATACTTGCAAAAGAAAATTTACGTATATAGAAAGAGCTACCACCACTACCATAAAATTAGTGTCACTATGACCGTTAGCAAGTTCGTTTTAAGTTCATTGGGTTTATCAGCTTTTGTACTTGTTCCCTTAGCTGCTCTGAGCTTAAGCGTCGGTATTGTTGAAGTTATTGATAAAGCTTTGAATATCGCGGAAAGGAAAGAAGAGTACAAACAGTCTTACAAGTTTTACAAACAGCTGCTCAATTCATACAAATCGAATACCCTATCAGAAGAGGAAGTGTATAAGCGAGAGGAGGATTTCATCAATAATTTAGTCTACTTACCCAGAGAAAAATATATGAAACAAACCCTGCTGAATGGATATCAATTTGTGAGTAAATAATTTTTTATATATAAATAAATGTGTGGTAAAAAGACTTCCAAGAAAGGAAAAGGTGTTGTTAACGCAGCAATTAATAATTTACCGTTTGAAATGCATCTGCCAGGGCATCAATTTACAGGACCAGGAACTCAACTGCTCAGAGGAAAAACTAGACTGAACCCCGATTTAACATACAAAGAATGGAGTAAGCCTATTAATAGGGTTGATGATAGTGCCTATAAACATGACGTGTGCTACATTAAAAACAAAGATACCGAAACCAGAAACAAAGTGTGTGACTCAAACATGATAAAAGAATTGGACGACATTCCCAATCCAAGTTTTCGTGAAAGGCTAGATAGAGCTGTTGTGAAGCCTATTATCAAAGCAAAGAAGTCATTTGGAATGGGCTCAAAAATATATTGTCTCAAATGTAAAACACACACCGACACTAAAGATGAACAGCATGTCAGCTCTAAAAACGCTAGACCTATGTTGAAAGGAATTTGTGTGGGTTGTGGTTCTAAGAAGTGTCGTTTTTTACCGCTGAAGGGGTAACTGAGAAGGGTTGCCCCGAAAAGGTTTATTACGATCCCGAAACAGGATTTTGTGGCATAAATGTACTGAGCAGAAAAACTGGTTTAAGTCGAAAAGAAGTCTCGGATTTTTTACACCGACAGGATGTATACACAAAGCATAAACCACTTATCCGTAAGTTCAAAAGAAGGAGAATTTACGTGTCACATATCGATGACCAATGGCAAGCTGATTTACTGTTTGTCTATAAATTTGCGAGAAGTAAGTTTAATGATGGCACCAAGTACTTATTAACAGCTGTTGACTGTTTCAGTAAATATGCATGGGCTGTTCTTCTAAAGGATAAATTAGCAGAAGAAGTAACTCAAGCATTTAAAAAGATCTTCAAAGAAAGAATACCTGAAAGGATTCAAACAGATAAGGGTTTAGAGTTCGTCGGAAAAACAACTCAAAAAATTATTCAAAGAAAATAATATCCAATGGTTCACAACAGAAAATGTTGAAATAAAAGCTGCTATGGTTGAAAGATTTAATCTCACTCTTGGTAATAAAATAAAGCTCTACTTGTGTGCAAATAACACTGAAAGATACATAGATGTATTGGATCAATTAGTGAAGAATTACAACAACTCATACCACAGAAGTATAAAAATGACTCCTGTTGAAGCCAGTCTAGAAGAAAACAGTAGTGAAGTCTACCGCAATTTGTTTAAAGAAAAGGTCATACGTAAACATAAATACCAGGTAGGCGATAAAGTAAGAATATCTATATATAAGTCTACCTTCAGAAGGGGTTATCAAGCAACGTTTACAGATGAAATATTTGTCATTTCTGAAGTATTAGAAACCGACCCAATCACTTATAGAGTTCAGGATTTAAATAATGATGAGGTTAAAGGCACTTTTTATGAATATGAATTAGTAAAATATGATAAGAAAGACAATGTGTATAAGATTGGAAAAATCATCAAAAAGAAAGGGGACAAATATCTAGTTAAATGGTTAGGTTATCCTGAGACTAGCTGGATTGATAAAAAAGATTTAGTTAATTAATTTTTAATAGCCGAATAAGCTATTAAAAATTATAATCACTTATCAGGGTCATACCTCAGCTCTTCGTGACATGTTGTTCAAACGTACCAGCCGTTTTTAATTAATAGGGTAAAAACTCCAATTTAATGCTTCGAAGATGGTTCTGCAGATTTCTTCATTCTGAATAAGCGTCTTCTTGAGTTTAGGTAACTTAACTAGAAGGCGTGAAATATAGATGTCGCAACCTCTTTTCCATAACATATGGTATAAGATATAGTCTTTGCTGATTATGTTTTTTCGCTCTGGGTACATATCCTCATATTTATGGATAAAAGAAGAAAAGTCGTTCAAAAGCTCTTCTTCAAAGGGTAGGTTATGCGAACCTAACCATTTAACCAGATTTTTCATTCGATGTTTTCGCCTCTGTTGTTTCCGCATGTTTAAATACATATCGAGATTATTGATAGGGGGTTTATTTGGATTATACCTCAGCTCTTCGTGACATGCTTGGCAAATGTACCAGCCATCATCATTTTGAATTACATATTTGTGTTCACATTCATGAGTTTTCAAGTCTCCGTCTGAGGAAACTTTATTGTCCAGACCTAACATTCTTATGACTTCCAACGCTTCCTTATATGTTTTGTCTTCAATCATTATATTTATTGAAAAATAGACCCCTTACTCAGCTATTCTTTTATAAGTTTGACAATTGTTTCAAACTGATCATGCAACTTTTTTAAAGATTTTTTCATTTCTGAAATGTCACCGCTTAAAACATCTAATTAGAGATACTGATAAAGAATTCTATAGCGAAATATCTCAGACTCAATTTCATTCATTTATTTATATCTTTGTTTTCTTTCAATCAGATAAAATACGAAGCAGTATTATTTTCCGCTAGGATAGTGTCGGCCTTGTTTCTACTTCCTGCTTTCAAAACGTCTGTAGCCAGCTGCTGACCTTGACTAACATCTTTTCCTCTTTAAAAAAGCGGAGATTACGAGAATCAAAGGGAGATGGCAGCACTATATGGAGAGGAGTAGAATTTATTTTTCGCGATTGATTTTAAGCATTTTATTCTATATTTTTAATCAGATAAACAGTAGCGATAGATATTTTGAAGAATTCTTGCATTATAAGAGGGAAATAACTTGTTTAAAGTGCTATTTTTGAAGATTTTCACCTGTGGTGTAATGGTTAAATCATAGGTATGCGTAAATTTCGATGGGTACCCATGGCTGAACGGCTAGCGCGCAGGACTCTTAACAACAAGGTCCCAGGTTCAAATCCCGACCTCTTCCGGGTTGTTAATCAATCCGGGTTGATGGTCTATTGAACTATTGCCGGAGCCAAAAATGACATGTCGGTCGCTCTAGTCGTTGTCCCAAAAGAGCGGCAAATCATCGAGATTTAATAAGTGGTGGGCGGGCCCGACGCAAGGCGTCAAAGTCTTACAGTGTTGTCCTTATATGTTGTTTGTAAGCCTCAGTGGCGGTAGGCTCAGAGTGTATTTGGTCTTGAATTCGGCTCATCAAGAAGGGCCCCTTGGTGGGTCGAATTTGAGATTGAATATACTCTGAGCCTACCGGGAGGCATTTTGCAAAAATTTTTAATGATTATTTTCAATGTGCTCTCGACCTGCAACAACTCCAAGGGAAAGGCAACACATGTCACCACAGGGAAAGCCATCAAGGGCATCAGAGAGCGGCTGACTGGAAAGGAGGGTCAAATCAGAGTTAATCTTCTAGGGAAAAGATATGATATGTCCGGCCCAGACCTGAAAATCGACGAAGTTGTATATTTTTTAATGGTGATGATACCATTAAAAGAAAATTTACTGTTCAAATTTAAACATTTGCGCTGGTAGTGCTTTCCCGACATCTTTAGTTCCCAAATATACAAAGAATAGAGGTTTAATCTCATTAAGCTTCATATAGTCGGACGCATTTTCGTCGCATCGTTTCGGCAGATACAAATTTGAGCCGTCTTCTAACTTCACTATTAGTTTATTACCATATTTGGTGGTGATCTGTTTAATTTCCATGACAGGGTATTTTACGTCGATATTGAGCTCATGCATCTTCTTGAAACTTCCTTCCAATGTACTAAGTGCGTTTAGTTTGTTCAACAGTTCCATGGTTTTTGTTCTTTCTTTACATTAGAATTCTTTTCTTTAAGTGCTTAAAATATTGTTGGGGTACGAACCCACAGATTCTAAAAGGGGTCGCGGCATGCGTGCGGCTCAGCGCTTGTTCGGTCCGGAAAATTGGTGTGGTTGAAATAGAGCCATCACTTTCTCGGAAGGTGCTTGCGCTAGAACCTTACGCTAATGGTTGATTTTGATACCATTGCTTTGTTTAATTTGTATGGCTGAAATAGAGCCATCACTATTCTAAAAGTGGGTGTAGTTTTAATGGAGGTCTTTACCCCATTGTTTAATCGAATTTGTATGGCTGAAATAGAGCCATCACTATTCTAAAAGTGGGTCCAGTTTTTATGGGGGGTTTGAGAGCCATTGTTTAATCGAATTTGTATGGATAAAATAGAGCCATTACTTTCTAAAAGTGGGTCCAGTTTTTATGGGAGGTTTACCCCATTGTTTAATCGAATTTGTATGGATAAAATAGAGCCATTACTTTCTAAGTGGGTCCAGTTTTTATGGGAGGTTTGAGAGCCATTGTTTAATCGAATTTGTATGGATAAAATAGAGCCATTACTTTCTAAAAGTGGGTCCAGTTTTTATGGGGGGTTTGAGAGCCATTGTTTAATCGAATTTGTATGGATAAAATAGAGCCATTACTTTCTAAAAGTGGGTCCAGTTTTTATGGGGAGGTTTATGGCTCTGAGCCAGAACTCTCATCTGCACACTACTGTTGTAGATGAAGAAACGGTACTATATATCTCAGAAATCCTAGAACAAAATCTAAAAGTTTCTATTAAAATTAAAAGAAACACAGAATGATACTCAATAAAGACATAAAATAATTGTAGGTTTGCACATTAAATCAACAAATCTCCATGACTCTTAAAAACATGAAATTCTTTTATCAAATCTTTTATTACCAAACATCAAAATTATTCTGTGACTTCATGCACTTAGTTAAAAGCTTGGAGTTCTATTAAGAATTTTTCCAAAACATGCAAAATTGTTATATTTCTTGCAACCTCTAAGAAGCATGCTATTTCTCATTTGCTATTCTTGAACTCCATCTTAAACTAAATTATACACATACAATCCATCAAAATACTATAATTTTTACTTGCAGCTACTTACATGCATCACTATACTTAAAAATCACCCATTCAACATATTCGGTGAAATGAGAATATCCCTGAAAGATTTCTACAAAAAAACTAGAAAGTTTGTTGAAATTTTAGAAATTTTTAACAATTCTGATATATTTTGTATCATAACATTCTAAGTGCCCAATTGCATGCACTCTGTTTAAAATTGCAAAATTGTTAAACTTGATGCACTCTGTTAAAAACATACAGTTTTGTTAGTTTTAAAAAACATGTAAAATTGTTAGATTTCATGAAATCTATTATATCACTCCTTGAGCTCTAAATTATGCATATGCGATAAATCAAAATAATACTATTTTCACCTGCAACTACTTACATGCCTCACTGTACTTAAAAATTACACATTCTCCATATTCTGTGAAATGAGAATATCTTTAAAAGTTTTCTGAAAAAAAAAGAAACTAAAATTTGCAGAAATTTTAAAAATCTTTAACAATTCTGATATTTTTATGTACCAGAACATGCTAAAAAGATGTCTCATTGCATGCACTCTGTTAAAAATTGTTAGACTTCATGCACTCTGTTAAAAACATACAGTTCTGTTATTATTTTTTCAAAACATGCAAAATTGTTAGATTTCATGCAATCTATTAAAACACTTCTTGAGCTCCGCCTTAAAGCAAGTTAAATTATGCACATGCAGTAAATCAAATTACTACAATTTTTACCTGCAACTACTTACATGCCTCACTGTACTTCAAACTCACATATTCCCTATGTTCTGTGAGATGAGAATATCCTTGAAAGTTTTCTGCAAAAAAACTAAAATTTGCAGAAATTTTAAAAATCTTTAACAATTCTGATATTTTTATGTACCAGAACATGCTAAAAATATGTCTGATTGCATGCACTCTGTTAAAATCATACAGTTCTGTTAATTATTTTTTCAAAACATGCAAAATTGTTAGATTTCATACAACCTATTAAAACACTTCTTGAGCTCCACCTTAATCTAAATTATGCACATGCAACAGATCAAAATACTACAATTTTTACTGTTAAAACACACAGTTCTGTAAATTAGTTTTCCAAAACATGCAATATTGTTAGACTTTATGCAATCTGTTAAAAACATGGTATTTCACTTCTTGAACTTCCCCTCAATCTAAATTAAACACATTCAATAGATTTATGATTTTGAAATGTTAAAGTTAATATTAAAATTCACCAGATTAAATGTTTTAAAAAGTTAAATTAAATATTATTCCATTTAAGATCTTTAATAATTTTTATACATTCCAAATATCTGCACTCTTTCATTTAGAATATTAATAATAAATTGAAGGAGAAAAACAAATTAAAATAAATGTTTAAATTATGTAAAAAATGTAAAAATTTAAAAAGAAAACTGTAAATTTCTAATAACCAGAAGCACATGAAATATTGTGAAATTTCAAATCTTTAGCAGTCTTCATTATGCATTAAAAATGTTATATTCTTTCACAGAATTAAAATTGAAATATTCAACA
This sequence comes from Amaurobius ferox, assembly GCA_951213105.1. Taxonomy (NCBI): domain Eukaryota; kingdom Metazoa; phylum Arthropoda; class Arachnida; order Araneae; family Amaurobiidae; genus Amaurobius; species Amaurobius ferox. The sequence goes on from OX578138.1 coordinate 113,912,018, forward strand.
GAAAGCATATTAAATGTTATCACTCTTAAGATCTTCAAGAATTTTTATACATTCCAGAGAATAAGTGCCCAACAAGCGAAAGAGCATATACAATAATAAATTAGAGACAATATTTCCAAAGAATGCTTTCATCTAGTTTGTTATTAAAGCAAGTGATAGACCATTACCTCATATTCGCAATAATGCAATGTACAATGCAATGTACAAAAAATTTGTACATTGTTGCAAATTACTCAGACATTTTGATGTCAGCATCTATGCTTGGGGATTTTGTGGTGGAAAATGGAGAGTTTCGAAAAATGTAAACAAAAATGTAGCTTATGCCCCCAAACGCAATAGATATAAATATAAATATTTTTTCTTGTTTTGTCATAAATATGATTCAGATTATGAATATATAAAAATAATTTTGATATTTTGAACTTTCTTTCCTAAAAACTTGAAAAAGTATCTGTTCGAGTGTTTTTTCATTTTTCTTACTTTCATTTGAAATATCTCTGAAAGTATAAAGATATAAACAGATATCAAAATATCATATTTAGTATAAAATGAAAAAAACCCAAGGTTTCCACTTATTTCTTTACAAGTTTTTGTTTTTGCAATTAACATTTTTAACAGCATTTCAATATTATTTCAATTAGTTATTTGTTTTAGAGCATATAATATTTACAAGTATTAACAAATCAGTCAGTGGCATTAATTATTGAAAATACAGTTTGGGCAGTAAAAAAAAATGTAAATACAATTTCAAATAATTAATTAACAAAATCATAATTTAAGTTATCTTTATACCAAGGATGGGGAGTCTGGCATCTTAACACATTTTAGAAGAGTGTTAATTGAGTATATTGTATTAATTTAACGTGATTTACCTTATAAAAGTTTTTTGCTTTTGCAAGGAGTCGAAATTATTTTTTTTTACTCCTCATCCCTGATTTATATAAAATTAGAAAAGATACTCCCTTATTTAGTGGCCTTGGCAAAATCGCATTGGAGACACAGATTACACATATTATTATGTATATTGTATTATGCATATATTTACAACAAAGGCGACCAAACTTTGTAGTTAATCAACTTGTTTACTTAATATGGCCAAGGCTTCCATTTTAAATAAGGGAGTACTTTAAACAGTTACTTACTTTGATATCCCTATTATATTGAATAACTATTCTTTTTTCTGAGTAATATGATACATTCCATCTGGCACACATCACAAAATTATCCACATGAGTAATACTCCAAAAAGAATTTGGTTTTTCCACAGACTGAAGATGCATCAAAAAGTTGTCAAATGTAAAATCTTTTTCTGATTCTACCACAGGCGAATCATCAACATATTTACAATCAGTTGTATTTTCAGTTGTACACACTTTAGATTTTTTCGGTGGTGCAGCTCTGCTTGCAGGCAATTTCCTGTTAGGCTTGGTCTTACATAAATAAGGTGGCAGATGTTGAAAAATTTTGGAATTGCTCCTGATTTTAAAATGTACCTCATTCTTTCTAATTGAAAAGCACTTCCATCAGTAAAACATTTTCAATATCCTCATCCAAAAAATGCAATTCACAGACCTTACTTATTTTGGTCAATTCTTTGTCCGCTCTAGGTATGGCCAATTTCCTTTTTGGGAATAGATCAGCATCCTAAAATAAAATACGTTACAATATTTTTATTTATTAGTTATCTTTTTATGTATTACTAAACACTGCATTACAATCTTCTTATTTATTTATATATAAAAATGCTTAATAGATGCTCACCACAAAATCTATGTTTACTGGAAATACAATAAGCACACATTTAGCATTGTTGGCTATCAGTTACAATGATCGTATGCCAAACAAAACTTTTGACTTGTAAAATGTCAGATTAAAATAACAAATACTCCATTGTATTCACAGCTTCAAATTTTGTAGGTGGGGAAGGTGCACTTCAAATGTAATGGCCCTCTTAAAAGAAAGAAATTTCCTTTCAAAATCAATTATTTTATAACTATAGCAAGTAAAACTGACTGAGAAGCGTTTGTAAATATACAGTGAAATCTAATAAAGATATGATACTTACATGCGGCGGGTAGAATAAAGTGGGATTCTTTTTACCTTCAATTTTACGTTGTTTTCTGTCACTGTCTTACTCTCAGGAACGAAACATGTACTAGAAACCATATTTTGAGAAAAATCGAAGTATTGGTAATAAAGGAATAAATTAAAATCAAATAAACTTGTGATCAACCTAATGCTATTTGAATGGAACAATAAGGACTGTACTAACAACAGCGCCACTAAATTGGAATCTTTCTTCCCATCAATCATTTGTCACTTTTCTCCGCTGCAGCCTATTTCGTTTCCCCTCCTTCTATCTAGTCTTCATGGGAAGAAGTTAAGTCCCAAACGCCGCCATATTTGAGTCGCATTCGGAAGATAAGTTGACGTCTTTCAGTGCGAACGGGGTATTACTATAACATGGCAAGTTTTCCTCTTGGCGACACTTTGTTGATAGTAGGATTCACCAATTCTTTGATTCATTATAATCTAAAAATACAACAAAGTGTATAAAACTTGAAAGATATTGGTGTAACAGCAATAAATATTTAATATAAATATATATATATATATATATAGCTTCAAATTATATATATATGTAATTTGTAGTTATTTTCTTCTAAGTTTGGAAGAGAGTATAATGCATTCAAGGTGATGTTTAGATTACAAACCAAGTGTACTAAGATAAGCGTTTAAAATAAATAATTTATATGGAAAAGGAAGTTTCAATTAGAATATTGTAGAACTTAGCTCTCAAAAGTATGCTTCAGTACCGGGTATCCAATTATTTATTAGCCATTGTTTTCTTCTTTCTTCGTTTCTAGAAAAACGAAATAGCCTAAAACCCTTTCCAGAATGATTAGAGCAGTTCGGTACAGAACAACCACCCATAATTATTTCAATAATACTTCCTAAAGTGAAAATACGAATAGAGCTAATGCTAATGGCTTGCGCTTTCAACTAGAGTGGACTTCAATATGCTTGATGAGTCAGCTCGTATAACCAATAAGAATCCGTGTTTGAAAATTCACCATGTCTTGAAATTTTAAGACTTTTTCACCATGGGTACAGTGGCTAGAATAGATAGTGTGCCGACCGAGGCGAAAAACAGGTTCCCTAAAAACCGCCTACGCCAGACGGCGTTGGTCTCGAATAAGCGGTCTAAAGCTGAGGAGTTAACATTGAAACTAATGGGAATTTAATTCAAACGAAATGATTGATATCTTTGGAAATAATTGAAGAATTTGTCTGAAATTTGGTGTAATTATTGCAAGTGGTATACACAAAAAGTCATTTGATTTTCAGAGAGATTGACCTAGGGATATATCCATATTTTAAAAATTTTATTTAGCTTTATCTTTGGTCGTTCAAACATTTGAGATCCAAAATAATCAAATTCATTCATCACAGCAACGTGAAATTCGGTATGACGTTTTCTCTTGTGGTACATTTCAAGTCTTTCAATTTTGAAGCTTATCGGGCTAGCCCGTCCTGGGCCCGCCATATGACTTTACTTTTTGGTATAACTCGAGAACAGGTGTATCTAAAAATTCGAAGTTTAGCATATGTTTGTCATTTGCTGTATATTTTAACTCTTTGGATTAAAAATCTTATCGGGCTAGCCCGACCTGAGCCCAACAAGAGGAATATATCGTTTTTTGAGAATAACTCAAAATTCGGAGCATCTACAATGTCTAAATTTAATATATCATTGTCTTTTGTGGTATATTATATTTCATCGCATTTCGAACCTTATCGGGCTAGCCCGTCTTGGCCCGCCAAAGAAATTTATTTGCTTTTCAAGAATATCTCGATCAAACGAAGTAGCTAAAGAATGTGAATTTTGTATATCATTTCCTTTTGGATGGATTTTAATTTAGATTTTGAACCCCATCGGGCTAGCCCGTCCTGAGCCCAACAAGAGGAATATATCGTTTTTTGAGAATAGCTCAAAATTCGGAGCATCTAGAATGTCTAAATTTAATATATCATTGTCTTTTGTGGTATATTATATTTCATCGCATTTCGAACTTTATCGGGCTAGCCCGCCTTGGCCCGCCATAGAAATTTACTCGCTTTTCAAGAATAACTCGATCAATCGGAGTAGCTAAAAAATGTAAATTTAGTATATCATTCCCTTTTGGATGGATTTTAATTTATAATATAGTATTCTCTTTTGGGATATATTTTAATTCTTTGGATTTTAAACTTTATTAGATTACCCCATCTTTGCCCAGCCTTAGGAATGCATTCGTTTTTGGAAAATAACTCGAAAATAGGAGAAAAATTATCATTTACCAAACAATTAAACAATTACATTAGTTCTCCTTAGGGATTATATTTGAGAAAGTATTTTGTACTGTTGTGTAAACCCACATTCGATCGTCGACCCCCCCCCCTTATCCTAGATCTTGCCTACGCTTATATGCAAGAGAATTAAATAATGCGAAACCAGTCCACGGTGCACTTTAAAGATTCATAGTAATATAGTGATTCGTACTACATAGTATAATAGAAAGAAAAGTCTGGTGATGGGATTTTTGGATGCTGAAATTCGCAGATTATGAAATGTTGAGCTATTTTTTAGCCTATTCGTCGAAATGCAAAATACAGTAATATGCTGGATGAATCGAATTAATACATTTTTCTAGGCAATTTTACACAGAACAGGCGATAATGGTATAGCTATAAAAACAGCCCTTTTTAATCCAAATATAGATTTTCAACGTCAGTTACAACAAACATCAAATGAGTGAAAGCTTGCTGCTTACAATTTTGAAAAATCTTTCTTTCTGAGTGGGTCCATCCTGTCCAATTTTAGAACGAAAAAGAATATTGTACAGGTGACGGTTCTTAGTAAAAACAAATTCGATCTCAGATGACCAATGTGCTAATGAGATACTTCCTATTGTATCTAGAGGCCACCCTGAAGGCAGTACAAAATGCCCTTCCCTGGTGTTCTACCCATTTCCAGAGCCCCCGCTGATTTGCGGATCTTTTGAGCATTGTTCGTGTAAGAGATGTGGCAACTTGCGGAAACGTATGTAAAGGAGACGCGCCTGTCGAGATAAAATAGCGGTCAATTACATGTCCACCCTCAATCGAAATTCTTATCAGCGCTATCTTTCACCGTACAAAGAGACAGCACTTGTAGGCAGACCCCACCTTGTTCTAATGTTCAAGCGGCAATGGTGTTTCATGTTTTTCTTCCAAATTCACAGGGCCACCCACAGGCATTTTTCCTAATAAACGAACATATGAGATAAAACAAAATATTTGCCAGACATTCTCATACATTCTTTTTTTAGGTTTACATGGTAATATGTATCAAAATGCAAAACAAAAATTTGGTTTTAAAGCATTCGTTCAAGTTATTCATATAATGCTTTTAAAAATTATTGAAAAATTTCAATTTCAAGTAAATAAAATCAATACGTGTGGTCCAAATTTCTGCTAAAGAAATAAAATTATCTTCGTAAAAAGCAGAATACCACTCAAAATACTAATATCGACCGGTTTCGAAGGCATAAAACCTTCTTCGTCAGATCACGCAGAACCGTAACCTTCACTCGTACTCCCAGTGCACCGACCCAACATCCGTGGACAAATTTCGCACTTCTTAGCTCATTTGCATATGGATGTAACTATGTATTTAGGACACAAGGGGGTCGACGATCGAATGGAGCTTATAGTACAAAATTCATTTTTTTTTAAATATAGACAATTTTGAGAACTAATGTAATAGTTCGGCAAATGAGGTTTTTTACCACACATCCTATCTCCCATGCCTACGCCACTAATTATAATTATATATTCGCCGAAAATATTAAATTCTACCCGAAATGGAAATAATATACTAAATTTGAATTTTCTATCTGCTCCAGTTTTCGGGTTATTCTAAAAAAATGAGTCTATTCCTATAGCAGGCACAGCACGAGCTAGCTGAATGAAGATCAAATCCGAAAAAATGAAATATATCACAAAAGACAATAGCATGCTAAATTTGGAATTTTTAGCTTCTCCGGTTCTCGATTTATTCATCAAACACGATCGCATTCCTAAGACGGACTCAAGACGATGAGGTTCAAATTATAAATTATGATAAACCCCAAAAGAAATTGATATACTAAATTTGAATTTTTTACCTGCTCCAATTTACGAGTTATTCTCGAAAAATGAGTACATTACCACTCTGTCGGGCCCAAGACGGGCGAGTCTGATAAGGTTCAAAATCCAAAGAAATAAAATATACCCTAAAATACAATGATATACTAAATTTAGATATTCTAGCTGCTACAGTTTTGGAGTTATTCTTAAAAAACGAGTACATTCTTTTTGTTGGGACCGGGACGGGCTAGCCCGACCAGGTTTTAAATCCAATGAGCTTAGACATACCGCAAATGACAACGACATTCTAAACTTGAAACTTTTTTATACTCCGGTTCTAGAGTTATTCCACTAAAAAAGTGAATTTCTAAGTCGGGCCCAAAACGGGTTGGCCCGATACGGTTCAAAAACAAAGGAATTAAAATATTCCCCAAAAGATAAGGATGTACTAAATTTATATTTTCTAGTTTCCCCGAATTTCCAGGTATTCTAAAAAACGGGCCCATTCCTATGTCGGGCCCAGACACTATAGTACAGTGTCTAGAACTAATAGTGTGCCGACCGCCTATACCACCCAATGCTGGGAGATGTTCCTGAAAAGCCGCCTCCGCCAGACGGCGTTGGTCTCGAATAAGCGGTCTCAAGCGGAGGAGTTAACATTGAAACAAATGGGAATTTATTGCAAATGAAATGACTGATATCTTTCGAAATAACTGAAGAATTTGTGTGAAATTGGGTGTGATTATTGTAAGTGGCATACACAAAAAGTCATTTGATTTTCAGAGAGATTGAGCGAGGGATATATTCTTATTTTTAAAATTTTATTTAACTTGATCTGGTGTTCGTTCAAACATTTGAGGTCCAAAATAATCAGGTTCATTTATCATAGTAACGCGAAATTCGTTATGACGTTTCCTCTTGTGGCACATTTCAGTTCTTTCGATTTTGAAGCATATCGGGCTAGCCCGTCCTGGGCCCGCCATAGGACATTACCTGGTTTTAGAGAATATCTCGAAAATCAGAGAACGTTCGAAATCTAAATTTAATATATCGTTTTCTTTTGGGGTGTATTTTAATTCTTTCAATTTTCAACCGTACCGGGTTAACCCGTCTTAGACCCACCTTAGAAACTCACCCGTTTTTGCGGTATAACTCGAGAACAGGTGTATCTAAAAATTCGAAGTTTAGAATATCTTTGCCATTTGTTGTATATTTTAACTCTTTGGATAAAAATTTTATCGGGCTGGCCCGTCCTGAGTTCAACAAAAGGAATATATCGTTTTCTGAGAATAACTAAAAATTCGGAGCATCTAGAATGTATAAATTTAATATGTCATTGTCCTTTGGAGTATATTACATTTCACCTCATTTCGAACCGTATCGGGTTAGCCCGTCTTGGGCCTGCCATTGAAATTTACTCGCTTTTAAAAAATAAATCGATCAATCGGAGTAGCTGAAAAATATAAATTTAGTATATCATTTCCGTTTGGATGGATTTTAATTTAGATTTTGAAGCTCGTCGGCCTAGCCCGTCTTGGATCCGCTGAAGAATGCATTAGTTTTTGAAAAATAAGACGAGAACCGAAGTAGCTAAAAATTCCAAATTTAACATGTCGTTGGCTTTTGGGGTATATCTAAGTTTCTTCGGATTTGAACTTTATCGGGGTAGTCCGTCCTGGGCCCGACATAGGAATGGGCCCGTTTCTTAGAATACCTGGAAAATCGGGGAAACTAGAAAATATAAATTTAGTACATCCTTATCTTTTGGGGAATAGTTTAATTCCTTTGTTTTTGAACCGTATCGGGCCAACCCGTTTTGGGCCCGACTTAGAAATTCGCTTTTTTAGTGGAATAACTCTAGAACCGGAGTATCAAAAAGTTTCAAGTTTAGAATGTCGTTGTCATTTGCGGTATGTCTAAGCTCATTGGATTTAAAACCTGGTCGGGCTAGCCCGTCCCGGTCCCAACAAAAAGAATGTACTCGTTTTTTAAGAATAACTCCAAAACTGTAGCAGCTAGAATATCTAAATTTAGTATATCATTGTTTTTTAGGGTATATTTTATTTCTTTGGATTTTGAACCTTATCAGACTCGCCCGTCTTGGGCCCGACAGAGTGGTAATGTACTCATTTTTCGAGAATAACTCGTAAATTGGAGCAGGTAAAAAATTCAAATTTAGTATATCAATTTCTTTTGGGGTTTATCATAATTTATAATTTGAACCTCATCGTCTTGAGTCCGTCTTAGGAATGCGATCGTGTTTGATGAATAACTCGAGAACCGGAGTAGCTAAAAATTCCAAATTTAGCATGCTATTGTCTTTTGTGATATATTTCATTTTTTCGAATTTGATCTTCATTCAGCTAGCTCGTGCTGTGCCTGCTATAGGAATAGACTCATTTTTTTAGAATGACCCGAAAACTGGAGCAGATAGAAAATTCAAATTTAGTATATTATTTCCATTTCGGGTAGAATTTAATATTTTCGGCGTATATATAATTATAATTAGTGGCGTAGGCATGGGAGATAGGATGTGTGGTAAAAAACCTCATTTGCCGAACAATTACAAGTAGAAGAGAAAAGTGCGTTCTACCCCCGCAGGCGCAGCTGCGCCTGGAGGAGGGTCCCTCTTTGGGGAGGAGGATCCCTCTTTTGGGAGGATGCCTCTTTGGGAGGAGGATGCCTCTTTGGAGAGGATCCTCTTAGAGGGTCTTTAGACCCCCAGGAGGATGCCTCTCAGTGCCCCCCCTCCACCCTTTTGGAAGTTTGGTGAGGCCCAATGCCTCTGTTGGGAGGATGCCTCTTTCGAAAGAGGGCAATTGCGAAAGAGGCCTGATGACTCATACGGTGTGAATTGTCTTGAGAGGGAATGTCGCAATCGCTGACCTGAGGAAGTGGTTTCAAGGGATGTCGCAATCGCACAATCTGGAAATGACGTGTCGCAATCAGCGACCTTAGAAGTGACCTTTGACAAGAGCTCTGACCACACGTCCTCCCTCTCTGCTGTCTGGGATCAAACTGAAGGATCTTATCAACGTGACGTAGTTAAAGCGCCCTCTGACGAATTTGATGAAGTGGTGCCATCTATCGGCATTTTTTTCCCAAAAGAATTTAATGTCTCACTTGTCAGGAGCGGGATTCGAACTTGGAACCAAGAGATTACAAGCCGCACGTCTTACCGCCATGCCACAAGGCCTTGCCCCATAGAAAGTTATCTTTGAACTGTACTTTATCAGAGGAAGCAGAAGATAGATTATTTTTCGAGGTTCGTTCGAATCGCTCGGTGAATAGCGATGCATTTTATAAAGGGTGCGTTTTAAAACAGAATGTTACGGACTGAATATAAAATTGATGATTTTATATTGGGATTTTTAGCATGTGATTTTTTTAAAAACAAATTGAATATAGATTTCCAATGAACACACAAATTGTGTTCAGTGGACACAAAAACAGTGTTAAGTGAATAGGATTCGACCATTCTAAGTGTGTGTGTGTATAGCAATGCGGATTTTTTTTTTTTAAATCTAACAGCATATATCAATATGATTTTTTTTAAAGGAATGGAATACACTCAAGTATAATTACGCATTTTCAAAATGGCGTTAAGTGAATAGGATTCGACCATTCTAAGTGTGTGTGTGTTTGATATATACCAATGTAGATGTGTTTAAAAATAAATCTAACAGTATATATCAATATGATTTTTATAATAATAACGAAATGATTTCAAATGTTTAAAAACAAATAGAATACGGATTTCCAATGAACACAAAAATTGTGTTCAGTGGACACAAAAACAGTGTTAAGTGAATAGGATTCGACCATTCTAAGTGTGTGTGTGTGTGTTTGATATATACCAATGTGTTTAAAAATAAATCTAACAGTATATATCAATATGATTTTTATAATAATAACGAAAGGATTTCGAATGTTTAAAAACAAATTGAATACGGATTTCCAATGAACACACAAATTGTGTTCAGTGGACACAAAAATTGTGTTCAGTGGACACAAAAATTGTGTTCAGTGGACAGGATTCGACCCTTTTATGTGTTGTGTATCTAAAAACAAATTTATACACGTACACAAACTTTAAAAACACGAATGTAATTATTAGCTAAAATTGTATTCAGTGGACTCTACGTTTTTTTTTTTTTTTTTAAATAAATCTAACAGCATATATCAATATGATTTTTATAATAATAACGAAATGATTTTTTTTTTCTTTTTATAAAAATAATAATGAAAATTAGAACTCCCGGAACGACGTCTTCACTACCCGCTGGGCAAACTCCAAATGAGTGATACACTCTCATTACGCTATTAAAAATTAGATCTTATCTATAATGACGTCAGCAGTATGAGGTGTTGCCAACTATTTTTTTTCTAATAATATATTTTAATAGTTGGATACTTCAAGGGTCTGATTTGCTACACGTAATCTGAAATACATCATTTTAATGATATTGTGCATTGAATATGATTTGACCAATTTTAAAGTGGTGGATGTAATTGAAATATCGAAGTTTAGAATTTAACAAACTAACGAATTTTCACCCCCAAAAATTTTAGCATTCAGTTTAAATAAAACCCAATGAATATGATATGACCCTTTTCACATCGTAATTTTACTACCATTATAGAACTTAGAAGTGAGTGTACATTATTTTTACAGGACACAAACACTTTTAAAAATCTATTACAAGTTTGGCTTAAAACCACTCTTACAATATTTATTCCAATGAACGAGAATCGTCCAAGCGAGTATTTACAATAATCGTCCAAACATCCAGATAACGATTGCTTTGGTCAATATCAGCGCTTCTGTTCATGATTAGCACTCTCTTTCTCAAACATATGATAAGAATTGATAAAACTCACGAGTTCCATATATGAAGTGTATGTTAGAATAGATAAAACGTTACCAATGTGAAATTGTAATCTAATCTGAAAAATAAAGGTCATGAAAAGAAAGAGTAAAGTTTCCATTTGAAAATACATGTTATTAAAAAGTGTTACATATTATATGAAAATAAAAGTTAGAAAAAAGTGGGAAATGTTAGTAGAAGCAGAGAAAGTTTGTGCACTTCCGACAGCCCCATGAGGTGGTGCACTCTGTCGTTTCACTCTTTCGGGCAGTGTTCTCCACCAGCGTGAAATAATTTTATTTAATTAAATTACATAATAAAAATGAATGTAACAATTAATTTTAAGTAAGTAATTTATTATTTTAGAATAAATGAAATTAAAGAAAAAAAATGATTATGACAATTAATTTTAAGGAATGATTATTTAATATTTTAGAATAAATGCTTTAGAAAAGGAAATGAATATAACAATTAATTTTAAGGAATGAGTTATTATTTTAGAACGAATGAAATTAAAAAAAAATTTAGAAAATTATAATAAGAATTAATTTTAAGTTAATTATTATTAGTTTAGATTACTTCACACTGGCAGACCTATTTTCCCATTAAAAATGAATAGAGTTCATTCAAAATTTGTAGAGTAAAATTCAAAGTTCTTTCGAGGAAAGTAAAATTCTTGAAAACACTCTATATGAACATCTTGAAAGGGTCATGTGTTGTTGTTGTTGTTGAGACCCAAACCGTCCGACCTACCAGAAAGGGAAAGGGTCATGTGTGAAAAATCTTCAAAAGTTCTTGTGTTTAAAATCTTGAAAGGATCTTGTCTTGTGTTAAAAATCTTCAAAAGTTCTCACGAGGGAAGAACAGGAAAATACACTGTGTGAAAAATCTTCAAAGCTTCTTGTGTTAAAAATCTTGGTAAAATTCTTGAATTGCGATAAAATATCTTGAAAAATTCTCATATTCAAAATAGTAAAAAGTTCTTGTCTTCAAATTCTTGAAAAGGTCTATTGCAGTAAACATGGAAAAATCTTTATGCATTAAAAATCTTGGTAAAAATTTGTGATAAAAATCTTGAAAAATTCTCATATTCAAAATGGTAAAAAGTTCTTGTGTTCAAAATCTTGAAAAGGTCTATTGCAGTAAACATGGAAAAATCTTCATGTATTAAAAATCTTGGTAAAAATCTTGAAAAATTCATATATTCAAAATAGTAAAAATTCTTGAATTCTGATAAAAAATCTTGAAAAATTCATATATTCAAAATAGTAAAAAGGTCTCGTAATCGTGAAAAGTTCTTGTAATCAAAATTGTGAAAAGGTCTTGAATCATGGAAAATTCTTGTAATGAAAATCTTGAAAGGCTCTTGTATCGTGAAAGTTCATGTATCGTGAAAAGTTCATGTATCGTGAAAGTTCATGTATCGTGAAAAGTTCATGTATCGTGGAAAGTTCTTGAATCTTGAAAAAGGACTTGTTTAAAAAAAAATCGTGGAAAGTTCTTGTGTTAAAAAAGTGAAAAGTTGTTGAATAAAAACGTGAAAAAGTCTTGAATCGCGGAAAGTTCTTGAATAGAAATGTAAAAATCTTGGAATGGTCTTGAATGTTGAAAAAAAAAAGAATGGAGTGGCTATTCCTTGGATATGTTCCAGTGTCCATGTGCATAGGTGTGAATGCCATCTTCCAATACATAACGTTTGTCATCGTATGGGGAGAGTGCCACCTTACTTTGTTTGAGTGTATACAAACGGTGACACTCACTCCCTATACGATGTTGAAAAGATTTGGTGGTTTGTACATCTTTTAAACATTCGACATAATGTTGATGTTTTATATGTTTCTTTACGAATGTTTTGGAAACACCTTTAGCCGTCTTCTTTTCCCCTTGTGTGGAGAGGAGAGAATACATTTTCGACCTGAGCCCCACAAACTCAAGTCCAGGTGTTCCATTCAACTCGTCCTTAAAACAGCCTATCCTCTTTTTGTTTGACACATTGTGGGCGGAATGATCTGTCGGATAATCCGGTGTGTCAAAGAGGTGGGTGCTTTCTTCTATGTCTTTGTAAAAATCCCGACACTCGACCTCATAAGTGAGAGAGTCGGTGTCGGTAAACAAAAGTGTTGCATTTGATCCATATTTATTCTTTATATATCCATAATGGAATCTGTACATGAGGAGTTTACTAAGCTCCAGAATGGCGAAACCGACGTATATGGGCCTATTGAGTAAGATGTTGTTGTATAGTCTCTCGACCCCTACCAAATCTTCATTAAAAATTTTAAAAGATTTAAATGTAGGTGCCGCCATAAGTTTCTCCCCACGTTTCTCGTCCTTCACAAGATCGATCTTCACCCGGTTTCTTAAATTCTCCATGCATTTCCCATACACGGCATTATTCATTAATTTAAAAAAATCTTTTTCGAAGCCTGATTGGGCCCTTTTGCGATGTTCGGTGTTGAAGTCAACATAGGGCTTCAACCAGGCTCGCTGTTTAAATTTTAAAATTTTATGGGTGGTTTTTAATTGAAGTCCCAATTCCAGATAATACTTTAAATTTTGAAAATGTACTATGTAGTTTTTTTTATTGTTAAGATTAGGGGTTAACTTTTCATGACTTTGGAACCGAGACATCTTAAGGGATTTCATAACTTCTACCGTGTATGGAGAAATCATATCTTCACTGATCTTCAGCTTTTCCGGGGCTAGTGGATAATCATTATGAAGGTCGTGTAATTCAGATGGGTAATCTAAATCCACCTCTAATATATACCCATCTGTTCCATCGCTGGGGAGACTCATAATCCATTCTTGACTTGCTATGGATGGTGACACCCACTCAAAATTCCCATAAGGCAGGGGCTGAGACATGGCCCACCCATACAAGTTGTTAGCGTCTAAATACATCAAATACCGGGTGGGCTCTGTATGATCATACTCGGCCATGTATGGGTTGTTTGCCCGCGTCCACCGTTTGGTGATGACAGATATTCCCCCTCGAATCCCCCTTTCAACGAAAAGATGCATATCAATGTCGGTTAGGAGGTCCAAGGGTTGTTCTACCATCTTCAGGGAGGCCTGCCACGCCAGCCCCGGTGCAGTCATCAGGTGAGCGCAATCAAGACCATAGTATGTCATACACAGTTTTCTAAAATGCTCAAATACGTCGGCCAGCAGAAGGACATCCGTTTTGACGTATAAATCATGATACTCGCCAAGATTCTTCAGATCGAATGTCCTTCATACATTCTGAGCATGTTTGTAGTCCTCCTCACATATGTCTTCATCTGTCAGTGTACTGTAAAAGGCCGAAGGTGGAGGTAGCATCTGGTCTTCAAATTTTCTATACGGTCCATGTACTCGTATGGGTACACCCCCTTACGTAGCAGCAGATCAGTATTGGATGGTATAGCTGTAGACGTAATTGTGAATTTGTCCTTGGGTAGATTGGCTACCAATTTTTCCAAGGAGGTGTTTAAAAATTGAAGACTGTCAATAAAATGCAGCCTCACACCCTCGCCTTTCTTCTGAAGGGTAAACGAAATGTACTTCTCCATGTTTACTGCAATGGGTGTAATTTCGTAATCTTTCAGTTTGCCAAGCCCCGACATCAGGTGGTGACCGTCATAATTCTTCAAGTTGTGGAACACTACCGGAATAGTAGTAGGGAGACGAAATCTTAGATTGCACGCCACATGGAGTGCTCCTCGATATGCACCACTCACATGGTCGTGGTCTCTACATTTCCCTACATACTTCACCCCATCATGTTTGAAGGGCTTCCTGCATAAATAGCACTCTATGCTCTGATTGAATGCAATTGCCTCACTCCTGGTGAGCTTCATTGGCCTGTTGGCCTTGATCTTGGGGATCAATTCATTCTTCTCTCGCAAGACATCTTCTATAAAGTTAATGACTGCTTCAGTGCCTCGGTATACCTTGGGGTCTTTGAGACACTTACCCTGTGGATCGATCACTACGTAAGCATATCCACAGGGTTCGTGAACAGCCATCTTCTCTGTAAAGGCATTCTCACGAGAGGGTTCACTACTGTTCAGCTTCACCAGAAGCGCTTCGAAATCTGCATACAATACAAACGGTACGGGATGCTGGTAGTGCTCCATATTAAATTTTAAAAGACTTTTGTCAGGACTTGGCATGGAAACCCGCTGAGGAGCATGCTCTTTGCAAAAAGGTGTATGTTTCTGGAGAAGATCTTCCCTGGAGAATCTATGGAGGCATCGGTAGCATACGTGAGAAGCAGCATTGTGATTAACTATATCCCCGAGAAGGCGTGAAAAATTGCGTATAAGGCAATAATGCTGTTGGACCCCGTCGCTGATTAAAAGTAAATTAACAACGTCGGAATCCTCCCGCTCAGATATTTGGAGGGGGAAAACTTCCCCCTTTTCATATCCGAACACATTAATGCGACAATCATTCAGCCTCTCGAGAATTGGAATCTTACATACTGCCACTGGACACTCCACGTTTCCCAGATTCACCTCCCCTTCAAATGGCAAGTAGTGACTCACACGATTGGCATGGTTAGAATAGTCTAAATTCTTCCAATGTGCGATGAGACACCACACGAAGCACTTTTGGTCTTCATTCTGTATGTTCAGAACTGCCTTCTTTGCCATTATTTTGGGAGGTAGCGGAATGAAGCTGGACGGACGCAAGGGACGATAGGATCCGATATAGACATCCATATTCAATACTCGATCCAAGGTCCATCCGGATCCGAGCTGGTGAAACTCTTCTACAGAATTCAAAACTTTCTGAATGCCTTGTTTCACATGCTCCTCAACGTTGAACTCTTGTAAGGATATTGCGCACTTTGTGCGAAAATGCGGTGTAGCAAACTCCTCCTCCCCATCAGAATTGATTCGGCTCATCCTGACATTTAGAACGGCATACCATTTAATTTGGCGCGTATTCAACTCTGCCAGGATAAGATTTTGCATATGCGGCTTCAGTTCTTCCAGGGATAGTAGTAAATCGTGGCAATTTTCTTCGGAGGGTTCCAATGTTTGTGTTAAGAACACCCCCAAAGCCCTATTACTACGTTTCACACGCTTCCTAGAAGCGGAAGCCACATCAGCGATCTTGCGTTTCAATCCAACGGGGGCAGGAGTTTTATGTATAATTCGCACATGCTGTGCTAGGTCCCCCTTTCTCGTAAAAGTGCTCTGGCAAAGGGAACAGGGATATGTCTTTATCTGTACGTGTATTTTCCTGTGTGCGTTTAAATTATCTTCCCTCGTGAGCGTTTTATTACAAATGTTACATTGGAGTGATTTAGAATTGGTGTGGGTTTTGGTATGGCGATTTAAATCACTTTTTCTTAAAAATGACTTCTCACATATATCACAAGAAAAAGCTCTTTCTCCAGTGTGAGTCTTGATGTGCTGAAGTAAATTACGCTTCGCAGTGAAGACTTTGTGGCAGGTTGGACAGATCTGAAAAACAGACAAAAGTCCAACATTAGCATCTGCTTCAAACATCTAACTATCTAAACGCAATCTAAAAATGACGTAGATATTGAATCAGCTGTTTATTTTTAAAATTCTGAAATGCGAAATATATACGGTACAATCCTATACTCCCCAAAACAGCCGATTTTCCCTATCTCCACCAAAAGATGAAATAAAATAACTTACGTGAACTCCACTATGTCCGGCCTCTCCCACCACAGTAGGCAATACATCAGCTTTCACGGTCGGTGCTGCCACAGGCAATACACCAGCTTTCACAGTCATATCCTAAATATTAAAAACACAGAACATGTAAAAGAGTGAAGTGTGTATGAAGCTAATTTTTGGGTTGTACATTTTAAAAGTTCTTGTGTTATGAATGATAAAAGAATTTATTGGAATGATTGTGTTATGAATTTTTTAAAAATGTATCTTTATTTTTAATTCGAAAACATTTTGAACTCACTTTTGAAACAATCATCATTGTGCTAAATTCGTTTGTCGATATTTTAATAAAGAGGAGCAAATTAAAAGGACGTCTTTACTAGCGCAAGTCTCGAGTCAAAGTGAGCTCCACGTAGCATGGATTGTGGGCGGAAACCTTATCTAACTTGTCACGTGATTCCATAGGTGGAACCTTGTGATTCGCTAACAAGATGTCACGTGATTCCATACGTGGAACCTTGTGATTCGCTAACAAGATGTCACGTAACATGTCATGTGATACGATAAGAAATATTATGTGATGTGTCATGTGATACATCACATGATGCGATAAGAAATATCATGTGATGTGTCATGTGATTTACAGATAAGAAATATTATTTAGATAAGAGCTCATTCGCTCAACGTTTGTTCTCCTAGAAGGTTGTCGTTGCTTATTTTTAAAAATGTCTATCTTTTTTAAACGCGAGAAGTTGAACGTAGAATATGTTCGCGAATTTTATTCGGTAAATTTAGCCGATTTAATTTTTCAAGAGTTGAAAAGTCTGCCCCTTCAACAATCACAAGTGGTGGTGCATGGTCGTCCATACCAACCAGCTCAAAAAGTATATGCATTTGGAGACGGTGGAAACAGTTCTGAGGAATGGACACCTCTCTTATCGGAGATAAAATCACGTGTGGAAGAACATATGGGATACAGCTACAATTTTGTGCTAGTAAACCACTATGCGGATGGACATGCTAAAATAGAACAACATAAGGACAATGAATCCTCCCTATGCTCTAAAACACCTATAGCGGCTCTCAGTTTCGGTGCTACGAGATCCATCATTTTCGAAAGAAAAGGACAATCTCCTCTAAGTATTCCACTTCAACACGGATCGCTTTATGCGATGCATGCGCCAACCAACAAATTCTATTCTCATGGAATTGCTAGTGAACCCGAAGTCTCGGAAGCTAGAATAAGTCTAACATTTAGAAAAATTCTACCTAAAACGCCTGTACAGAAACGCAAGTGCGAGTTTCCAATGTACGTCCCGCCTGAAGCGCTTTCGCCTATACCTGAAATCGATTGGAGCCATATGCATACTCCATCTATAACTACTACAGATTCGCAAAATGATTTGGTATCGTCGGCCCTGAACTATGCTACTTCTCAAAGTGGATCGGTTTCGATAGAATTATCCTCATCTGAAAAGTTCCGTTACCATTTGGGCTGTAACATTTACTTTACCGTGCAACATTTTCGAGGAAATGTTAAAGTACACTTTCGTGTTTATAAAACAAATGCTTCTGATGTTATCGTGCCTACCCCTCATGGAGTAACACTCACGCCTAATACGTGGAGTGTATTTTTAAAACGCATTTCAAATATGGACAGTGAAAATTCATCTTTCACAATTAATAACGAACTCTTAGTGTGTGTGTGTGAAAGCAATCTATATTTACAGCAATTACCACCTTGCACTGGACAGTTCAAAAAGAAATTAATCTTATTAAATCAGGACAATTTTCATACCCTTCAGTACATTAGTCAAGATGTTACTAATTGTGTTTTGGATCAGTTACTGACAAATATCCTACCCAATTGTATTGTGAAGTATCAAAAACCTGTCGAAGCACTACCGACTTTGCCACCCTATGAATTAAAACGCACTTTAATGCAGTGTGTACATAAAAATTTATGTGCAGAGTTGTATAAATTATATCAACGCGAAACATGCAAGAGTCACGGGTGTACCGATTTGAAACACAAGTGCTGTACAGTATCCAATCATATGCAATTTGTAGATTATGAACTAGTCGATCACGAACTTTTAATGATAAACACTCAAGAAATTGCACGAGAGTTTTGTGAAACAAATGAAAACAATGTTTCACCTGAATTTTTTAAAAGTCTCACCGTAAAGGACTATTATACAGAGATGATTGCGCTGTTCCATATGTGAAATACAAGTTAGTAGAATATTACTTTTGTAAAAATCTATGTATTACTTAGCTTTCATTAAAAATGTTTTTTCTTTAAACGTTGCTTCATTCTTAGTTTTATTTTAAGTTATGTGTTAAACCCATTATTTATTTGAATTTAAAAGTGTTATTAAAAACACAAACTAAAATGTTGATATAAAAAAAAATTATAGTTGAAAGATATAATTTTTGGAAGCCCACACAAATCTATCACTAAAAAAAAAAAATGATTTCACTCCGATGGAAATAACGTTATATTTTTCAAAGTACAATTAAACTGAATGGTTCAATATGTGAAACATTAAAAAATATGTGTGGGTCCTATTAAATGTTTTAATAAAGTCAGCGGTGGCTTCTCTCAGATGGAGCATGAAATAAGTTTATATTTTTCAAGGTTCAATTCAATTGTTGTGTTTAATTTCTAAATGTACTGAACAGTATTTTCACGATTGCATAAAATTAAAACAAATACATTTTTCAATTAAAAAAATTATTAAAATAACTCACCTGATTTATATCGTCTTTGGTCGTGGGATTGTTTGCACATATAATGGCCATCTCCTCAGCGGGGATGCCAAAGTCAAACTGAAAATCCATAAAAAAATAATTAATATAAAATTCAAGTGCTAATCGTTGAGTCACATATAATAAATCATAAAATAATGAAATTCAAAATTTTACTTACTTCAAATGCACGGGAGGAAGACATCTTATCAAAATAATTTCGGTGATAATTACTTGCTGTAATCTAAAAGAAAGAGCAGTTGACCATAGCTCGATAAGGACCGCATTTTATACCCTTTTCCGAGGGGACCTTTGCTTTGTGCTAAACAAACAATGTCCTCCGAAAAGTCAGAAGCACATGATTTCCGATAAGCTGGAACATTCGATGACCTGCTAGAAATGGCTAGAATTTGAATAGTTTTATTTTCGAACATAATTCATATCTACTTCTCTGATGTGTTTTATTTACATATATTCTCAATCTTTGGGTCTTCATTGCAATTTTAACTAATTATGTGTGTTATTTAATGTAGTTAAACTCCATTTAATTAAATATATGTAACAGTACATAATAACATATATTTTCTACTGGAAACTTTTCTCTTTCTTTTCAGATGGTGCGGAGTGCACAATTGTCGCACAATTTTTTGAAAATGTCTAAGTACAATTTAGTAATACATTAATTTTTAAACACTTGAAAGGATTGGTCACTTCATTTTAGCTAAGTATAATACATTTAAATATTAAATACACAACACACAAAAGGGTCGAATCCTATTCACTTAACACCATTTTGAAAATGCGTAACTATACTTGAGTTTATTCAATTCATTTAAAAAAAAATCATATTGATATATGCTGTTAGATTTATTTAAAAAAAAAATCCGCATTGCTATACACACACACACTTAGAATGGTCGAATCCTATTCACTTAACACTGTTTTTGTGTCCACTGAACACAATTTGTGTGTTCATTGGAAATCTATATTCAATTTGTTTTTAAAAAATCACATGCTAAAAATCCCAATATAAAATCATCAATTTTATATTCAGTCCGTAACATTCTGTTTTAAAACGCACCCTTTATAAAATGCATCGCTATTCACCGAGCGATTCGAACGAACCTCGAAATATAATCTATCTTCTGCTTCCTCTGATAAGGTACACTTCGAAGAAAATAATCTATGTAGCACGGGTGCTGTGGCATGGCGGTAAGACGCGCGGCTTGTAATCGCTTGGTTCCAAGTTCGAATCCCGCTCCTGACAAGTGAGACATTAAATTCTTTTGGGGAAAAAATGCCGATAGATGGCACCACTTCATCAAAATTCGTCAGAGGGCGCTTTAACTACGTCACGTTGATAAGATCTTTCAGTTTGATCCCAGACAGCAGAGAGGGAGGACGTGTGGTCAGAGCTCTTGTCAAAGGTCACTTCTAAGGTCGCTGATTGCGACACGTCATTTCCAGATTGTGCGATTGCGACATCCCTTGAAACCACTTCCTCAGTCAGCGATTGCGACATTCCCTCTCAAGACTCCGAGTGAAGTGAAACTCACTCCGTATGAGTCCTCTTTCGCAATACTAGGAAAGAGGCATCCTCCCAACACAGGCATTGGGCCTCACAAAACTTCCAAAAGGGGGGAGGGGGGGCACTGAGAGGCATCCTCCTGGGGGTCTAAAGACCCTCTAAGAGGATCCTCTCCAAAGAGGCATCCTCCTCCCAAAGAGGCATCCTCCCAAAAGAGGGATCCTCCTCCCCAAAGAGGGATCCTCCTCCCCAAAGAGGGATCCTCCTCCCCAAAGAGGGACCCTCCTCCAGGCGCAGCCGCTGCGCAACTGCGCCTGCGGGGGTAGAACGCACTTTTCTCTTCTACTATTACATTAGTTCTCAAAATTGTCTATATTTAAAAAAAATGAATTTTGTACTATAAGCTCCATTCGATCGTAGACCCCCTTGTGTCCTAAATACATAGTTACATCCATATGCAAATGAGCTAAGAAGTGCGAAATTTGTTCACGGATGTTGGGTCGGTGCACTGGGAGTACGAGTGAAGGTTACGGTTCTGCGTGATCTGACGAAGAAGGTTTTATGCCTTCGAAACCGGTCGATATTAGTATTTTGAGTGGTATTCTGCTTTTTACGAAGATAATTTTATTTCTTTAGCAGAAATTTGGACCGCACGTATTGATTTTATTTACTTGAAATTGAAATTTTTCAATAATTTTTAAAAGCATTATATGAATAACTTGAACGAATGCTTTAAAACCAAATTTTTGTTTTGCATTTTGATACATATTACCATGTAAACCTAAAAAAAGAATGTATGAGAATGTCTGGCAAATATTTTGTTTTATCTCATATGTTCGTCTATTAGGAAAAATGCCTGTGGGTGGCCCTGTGAATTTGGAAGAAAAACATGAAACACCATTGCCGCTTGAACATTAGAACAAGGTGGGGTCTGCCTACAAGTGCTGTCTCTTTGTACGGTGAAAGATAGCGCTGATAAGAATTTCGATTGAGGGTGGACATGTAATTGACCGCTATTTTATTTCGACAGGCGCGTCTCCTTTACATACGTTTCCGCAAGTTGCCACATCTCTTACCCGAACAATGCTCAAAAGATCCGCAAATCAGCGGGGGCTCTGGAAATGGGTAGAACACCAGGGAAGGGCATTTTGTACTGCCTTCAGGGTGGCCTCTAGATACAATAGGAAGTATCTCATTAGCACATTGGTCATCTGAGATCGAATTTGTTTTTACTAAGAACCGTCACCTGTACAATATTCTTTTTCGTTCTAAAATTGGACAGGATGGACCCACTCAGAAAGAAAGATTTTTCGAAATTGTAAGCAGCAAGCTTTCACTCATTTGATGTTTGTTGTAACTGACGTTGAAAATCTATATTTGGATTAAAAAGGGCTGTTTTTATAGCTATACCATTATCGCCTGTTCTGTGTAAAATTGCCTAGAAAAATGTATTAATTCGATTCATCCAGCATATTACTGTATTTTGCATTTCGACGAATAGGCTAAAAAATAGCTCAACATTTCATAATCTGCGAATTTCAGCATCCAAAAATCCCATCACCAGACTTTTCTTTCTATTATACTATGTAGTACGAATCACTATATTACTATGAATCTTTAAAGTGCACCGTGGACTGGTTTCGCATTATTTAATTCTCTTGCATATAAGCGTAGGCAAGATCTAGGATAAGGGGGGGGGGTCGACGATCGAATGTGGGTTTACACAACAGTACAAAATACTTTCTCAAATATAATCCCTAAGGAGAACTAATGTAATTGTTTAATTGTTTGGTAAATGATAATTTTTCTCCTATTTTCGAGTTATTTTCCAAAAACGAATGCATTCCTAAGGCTGGGCAAAGATGGGGTAATCTAATAAAGTTTAAAATCCAAAGAATTAAAATATATCCTAAAAGAGAATACTATATTATAAATTAAAATCCATCCAAAAGGGAATGATATACTAAATTTACATTTTTTAGCTACTCCGATTGATCGAGTTATTCTTGAAAAGCGAGTAAATTTCTATGGCGGGCCAAGGCGGGCTAGCCCGATAAGGTTCGAAATGCGATGAAATATAATATACCACAAAGGGCAATGATATATTAAATTTAGACATTCCAGATGTTCCGAATTTTGAATTATTCTCAGAAAACGATATATTCCTCTTGCTGGGCTCAGGACGGGCTAGCCCGATGGGGTTCAAAATCTAAATTAAAATCCATCTAAAAGGAAATGATATACAAAATTCACATTCTTTAGCTACTTCGTTTGATCGAGATATTCTTGAAAAGCGAGTAAATTTCTTTGG
Organism: Amaurobius ferox; assembly: GCA_951213105.1. NCBI lineage: Eukaryota > Metazoa > Arthropoda > Arachnida > Araneae > Amaurobiidae > Amaurobius > Amaurobius ferox. The sequence continues at coordinate 113,935,265 of OX578138.1, forward strand.
CGGGCCAAGACGCGCTAGCCCGATAAAGTTCGAAATGCGATGAAATATAATATACCACAAAAGACAATGATATATTAAATTTAGACATTCTAGATGCTCCGAATTTTGAGTTATTCTCAAAAAACGATATATTCCTCTTGTTGGGCTCAGGACGGGCTAGCCCGATGGGGTTCAAAATCTAAATTAAAATACATCCAAAAGGAAATGATATACAAAATTCACATTCTTTAGCTACTTCGTTTGATCGAGATATTCTTGAAAAGCAAATAAATTTCTTTGGCGGGCCAAGACGGGCTAGCCCGATAAGGTTCGAAATGCGATGAAATATAATATACCGCAAAAGACAATGATATATTAAATTTAGACATTGTAGATGCTCCGAATTTTGAGTTATTCTCAAAAAACGATATATTCCTCTTGTTGGGCTCAGGACGGGCTAGCCCGATAAGATTTTTAATCCAAAGAGTTAAAATATACAGCAAATGACAAACATATGCTAAACTTCGAGTTTTTAGATACACCTGTTCTCGAGTTATACCAAAAAGTAAAGTCATATGGCGGGCCCAGGACGGGCTAGCCCGATAAGCTTCAAAATTGAAAGACTTGAAATGTACCACAAGAGAAAACGTCATACCGAATTTCACGTTACTGTGATGAATGAATTTGATTATTTTGGATCTCAAATGTTTGAACGACCACAGATAAAGCTAAATAAAATTTTTAAAATATGGATATATTCCTAGGTCAATCTCTCTGAAAATCAAATGACTTTTTGTGTATACCACTTGCAATAATTACACCAAATTTCAGACAAATTCTTCAATTATTTCCAAAGATATCAATCATTTCGTTTGAATTAAATTCCCATTAGTTTCAATGTTAACTCCTCCGCTTTAGACCGCTTATTCGAGACCAACGCCGTCTGGCGTAGGCGGTTTTTAGGGAACCTGTTTTTCGCCTCGGTCGGCACACTATCTATTCTAGCCACTGTAACTGTACCATGGGCAGAGACTTCTGTGTGTGACGTCATTAATTGGAGTAGGTGGTGGCAAGTAGCTGAACTCCAACTTTTCACAATCGCTAGTTCACCGGCAAGTTTTTTTCTTCTGCCATTTAATGGCGGACAATAGATTCTCCTTCTAGTTATTGTTTTAAAAGCATCTGTCAACATCTTTAATACATTTATTTGATGTTGCATAGTGCTGTTTCTATCGAAATAAGCTGTAGTTCATTATATTCAGTACATTAGTATTTTTTTCTTATTTAAATTATGGCCGCTGTGTGTGCTATTAATTTCGATGAGTTTGGTAGACCCTTTCTTATTTTAAAAGATCAGGATAAGAAAAGTCGATTGACTGGAGTTGATGCCGTTAAGGTACGTTAATAATTTTTAACTAATAGAATATTTTAAAGATACAATTAGGGATTCAGTGCAAATATTTGTTGTATTAACTTAAAAAATTCTTAACAGGTGAATTTCGTTAGTTGTAAAAAACCACTGATTTGAAGTATTATGTCAATTAACATTTTATATATTTAGCTTTAAAGTTATTTTCATTGATGTTCGGTGAAGTATTAAAGGTCCGTCAAAGCCGGTTAATACACTTAATTGCACTTTTTGATAACTTCCCTTATACGGTTATCTACAGTGGGCCAAAGCTGACCACATGTGTGAATGCCTAGTTTTCCTCAATAATCTATACATGTAGTCTGTCTTAAATCAAATATAAATTAATAGTTTATTAAACTCTTGACCCTATGCTTGTATCTTTGAGATATTTTGCATGAACCATTTTTGGTATTGATTTAAAAATCAATAACGAAGATACCCATCATTACAAGAAATCTTACATTTTAAAGAATGCATGCAAGGTTGATTTACACATCACTGAATGTTAAAAATGTTTAATTGTCTCGTCTTAAGCAACACATATGCACACAACTTGTCTATAAAGGGTGGTCCCAAAATTTGGAAGATACTCCCATTACAGATGTCAGCATCCATGGATTGATTTTCTGCTCATTAGGGCGCTCATCAGCATGGAATGGCGGCCGATACCTGCAATGGCAGCAAGAAACTTGCTATAAGTCACAAATTTGTGAACTTCTATGGAAATTGACAGTTTGTCTTTCCACGTAGCCGGCATTTTCATGTGGCAAAAATTTTTGCTTATGGCAAGTTTAATGCTGTAATTGTACATATTGTCTAAATTCCATGCTGACGAGCACATAATGAGTGCGAAACTGGTCCATGGATGCTGTTATCTACAGTGGGAGTGTCTCCGTTTAGCAATACATGTTTGAAGTTACACATATAGACTTGAGAACTCTTTGAATAAAAAAATTGGCTTGTCAGGCTAGAAAGAAACAGGAAACATGTGATTATTTGATCAAGCTCAAAACATGCCTTTAATGTCTCATGGTATTAAAACCAAGAGTCGTGCATTTTCAAAATGGCATTAATATGCAATTATGGAAAAAAAGAATAGCATTTATATTTATGGGGGAAAAATACCATTTATATGCTTATGCCTATCATTTTACAATAAGTAAATATTGTAATGAATTACAATAATGAAAATACACTTTGTGTGAAGGATAAGGAAAACTTGAACAGCGTACATATATTTTGCTGCATTATAGTGTTATTTATGCTTATATGCGTTGCTCAAGTTTTCCTTATGTTTAAACATATAGATTATAGAATATATGAATGAAAATCTGAAATAGAAAAATAATTTAGAAAATTCTTAAAATAGATTTATTTGATTGATATTTTATGAGGGGTTTTATGTGTTTTATACATATATAAGATAATGTATAAAACTTTTATATGTCAAATATCCCATCCCCTGTATGTTATTCCATTTAGGTATTATAATTTTGAAATTGTGGAACATTAAATATAGTTTTTTTTATATTTAATGGTACTTTTTTGCTGAAAGCTTTTGTGTTTGCCAAAGAACAAATTGTTTTCCATAGCTGAATCTGATCTGGTTAGAAAATGCATCAAGTAAAGGGCATTTATCAGCTTGCATATAATTTCAGATTATTTTAATTATACCTTGGTTTTGGTGTTTTCTTGCTTTTAAATCATATTACATTTGCTTAATTTGTCTATTCTACTAATTTTTTTGATATTTTCATGTTTGTATAAATTTCTATTTTAAATAATACTGAATTTCACAAATTAATTTATTACATCTTGTATCGCAGTTGTAACCCAAACTAAAATTGTACCAAATTAAATCATATGAAAGATACGATTTTATATATCAATAACCATGATTAAATACTTTTCTCTCTCTTTAGACTCACATATATGCAGGAAAAAGTGTTGCAAACACGTTACGCACCTCTCTGGGGCCTAAAGGTAAATATACACCAATGTACCCTGTATAATTATTGAATATTTAACGACTTTTGGGTATGGTTCAAAACATAAGTACAGTAGAAACACGATATAGTGCAATTGTTGGGGGGGGGGGGGCATCAGACTGTACTATTTTTCTCCCTAGGAGACAGTTTCTCAGTAGAAAATTCAAATACTTAAAAAACCTATCATACATCACTTTTTATGGTATAAAGTTTTAATATAATTTTTAAACTTATTTTTCTTATGTGTTAATATTTAACATGGTTTATTTCCTCCAATTTTTTAATTTTAAAATAATATATTAAGATATTTGTAATTTCAAGGTATATGAAATTTCAAATACAAATATTATAATGGAAAACTTAATTATCACTTTATTGATATAAAGATAATATAATTTCTGGAAATGTTTGTTTACGTTTTTATTATTCAATATGGTTTTGTTCTGGGCCATTTGGTTTTGGTGTATCATCAATGATACTAAGCTGCAGGGTTCCCATTTCAGCGCGAACCCGCGAGATTCTCGCGTAATCCATGAAAAATCTCGCGTAAAAATTCAGACTGCGCGAGAATTTCTCTCTCTCCAGTTCCGGCCAAAAATTATTTTTTCCTTCAAATTGGATACCGAGAAATCCGATGCTCGATCCCGATCGGAGATCGGGCCGATTGCTTCGCGACCGCAAATCGCGATCAGTTGCCTCGTTGTTGCGAATCGCGGGCCGATTGTCGAGCGGTCGCGGACCGCGATTTCGTAGCTACGTCTGAATCGCAGTCAATCGCGATTTGGGTACACTAAAGTACTACGTGTTTTTAATTAGAGAGATATTTTATAGAAAACTATAAGTGTCCCCTCAGCTTGCGCGGGTGGCAAATTCGATCAAATAAAATTTTGCTTTTTTTTTATAGGATTCTTTCACGGATTTGAATTATGCTCTTTCCGCGTACTTCCCGCATTTTTTGTGTTTTGCTCGAGAAATTTTCTTCTTTCCGCGGATGAAAATCCTTTCCCCCCGTACACAGTATGTCTACAGATTACAAAAATCCCGAAAATGTCGTGAAATTGCCCATATATGCCCAAAAAATGTTACAAAATTTGAACAAAGCAACGAATTTTTTATCAGAGGCATTCCTTTCTTACATGATCTGAAAATCTGTTTCTCCGCGATTGCGAAAACGGCGTTCGCATACGGCGATTCCCACATTTTCTGAGGAGAGATGACCAATGAATATCTTTTTGCCATTTTCACAATATATTTGCATTGACTGAATTTTTTTATAATTAAGTCGTTTAATATACAAATAATAAAAACCAAACCATTTTTCTACCGTATTATTAATAAAATGAAAGGTTATTTTGGCCGCAGCATCACGAAAATCTGCATTTGTACGCTATCCTCGGCATACCTCGTTTAATTTGAAAAATATTTCCCACTTTTCCAATCTGTTTGCATCGACTACAGTGTTTGTAATTGTTTCGCGTTTCATACAGAAAAATTATTTTACAAACGTATTATTTATGAAATAAAGGGCTATTTTGAAAACAAAAAGAAAAAAGTCGAGTCAAACAAAATGGCTAAAATCACATGACTGGCTTGAGATTCAACAAAAGGACGATGCAATCCTTATGTTCTGCAAGTTTTGTAAAAAATACAAAAAAAAAAAAAAAAAATCCATTTTCAAACATAAAGTCAAATTTATTACCTAATTCTATTTGCCTAGTGAAATAGTTTTCGTCGATATTCGCCTTCGGCGATCAAAAATCGTTAAAGTTTTTAATTGCTATTGCTGCATGAAAACTGATCATAAAATGATTTTAAAAATCAAAATATAAAGTAAATACAGTCGGCCCTCGACTTTTGCAGTTTACAGACAAAAAAATCGTAAATTCGCATGTGAGTCATTTTACATAAAATAACCCATGTAGACGTTTTTATGTCAGCAAATAAAATCATAACGTAAGCATAGGGGAAGTCAGGAATTTGAGTATTTTTGCTAACAAGTGTGTGTGTGTGTGGGGGGGGGGGAGCTATGAAATTACTAAAAATGTGCTTACTTAATACTTAAACGACTCCTAATTAATTTTTTAAAAAATGTTAGTTTTAAGAATTAAAAAATTTAAATGTCGAAGAATATGAGTTATAGTTAATGCTTTCTTTTTTATTACTTTCTAAATTAGCATGGTAAAAAAAAAATGAAATTTTAAGTGTCTCTCCTTATAACAGAAAATCTCTCCCAAAATTTTTTGGAAGGAGAGAAATTCTCTCCCTCTTTTCCTGACTTAGTGGGAACCCTGCTAAGCTGTTAACTTTTTGATAATGAATTTGAAACAACATCCAGAGATGAATAGCTTAGTTATGAAACTGCTCAACTTCAAGGAGTTATTTCAAACTGGTCATATGTCCATAATGTTATAGATAAATCAATATTTACCCATCCAAAAGAATCATTTGTGTATTTAGCTTAAAATATGGTTACAATGAATTATTTCTTCAGGTTTGATCTGTTTCATTATATTTAGTAGTGATCTGGCTTAGTTGAAGGCCCGGACCACACAGCCAACCCTAGGGCTTACTGCAATCAAACGTGTGGCCAGGGTGATCTTTCTTAGTATTCCTTATTTGATCTAGTGCCATGAAAATAAAAAGAATTAGCCAATACTTTAAGTTAATTCTTAAAAAGTAAAATTCAACAGATAATCACTGATCTTAGAAATACAGAAGTTGACGCCATACTTTAAATTAATAATAATTGGAATATAATATAGGGGAAAATTTTAATTAAATTGAAAGTTAATTTCATGATAAAAATGCAAAATATATAATACATTTTGAAGTACTTAGCATGCAAATGTTTTTTTTTTTTTTTTGGTTGATCAGGGGGTCTATTCTCTGTTTTTACCAAATACATCCCAACTCATTTTTCAAAGCACGATCCTGCGCCAAATTAGCGCGATTCTTCGGGTTACAATTTCATTGCATATACTTTGCCAATTCTGGTTGCCCACGGCTTCTGTTAACCCACGGACATCCAATCCGCACTCAACTGTTTGGGAATCTGCATTTTAATAGGCAGTAATAGTCTTCTGTGTATTTCATCAAACCTTTTTCGATTTAATTCGTTGACTCTTGTTTTTACAGATCTTTTTCGATCGATTTGCAAATATTTGAACACGTACAAACTTTTAGGAATAAATATTTAAAACATTCCTCGTAATTCATATGGACATTAACATTTTACTCAAATTTCCAGGGAACAGATTGGATATAAAGAATTTGGCTAAATCCGCTATTTTTTTTTGTCGCCAAGACTGGCGCCAACGCGTACGGTGTTTATAAATTCTTAACGGACGCCATCTTGAACTTTACGCGTAAGAAATCTAAACATAGCTAATTAAAAATGCATAAAAATGCCGATAATTAACAATACTTATTAAATACGAAATTACTAAATTTACGAGAAACGATACTTAGAAAAAATGCCGATAATTAACAATACTTTTAAGAAAAGATTTGTTAATTATTATTTAAATTTAAGAAAAACGATACTTAGAAAAAAGTTTGTACTTTAACTAAATTTAAGAAAAAACGATACTTAGAAAAAAGTTTGTACTTTAACTAAATTTAAGAAAAAACGATACTTAGAAAAAAGTTTGTACTTTAACTAAATTTAAGAAAAAACAATACTTAGAAAAAAGTTTGTACTTTAACAAAATTTAAGAAAAAACAATACTTAGAAAAAAGTTTGTACTTTAACTAAATTTAAGAAAAAACGATACTTAGAAAAAAGTTTGTACTTTAACTAAATTTAAGAAAAAACGATACTTAGAAAAAAGTTTGTACTTTAACTAAATTTAAGAAAAAACAATACTTAGAAAAAAGTTTGTACTTTAACAAAATTTAAGAAAAAACGATACTTAGAAAAAAGTTTGTACTTTAACTAAATTTAAGAAAAAACAATACTTAGAAAAAAGTTTGTACTTAAGTAAAGAAATTTAAAAGAAACGATACTTTACGTGGACAACAAAATAAAAACACAGTACCTGGTTTAATGAAATCCAAAACTTTTCAAAGAAAAACACGTGTAAATATCCAAATTGCACAAATAATTGTTTCCACATTGCGGTCATAAAAAAACTCTCATTATTTCTATGTAAATTTTCTGCTTCTACATTATTTCATCTAATAACATGTGCTATCTTTAATTCCTGTATGATATTTACGTTTTTAACACACTCAGACACGTTTTTACACACACACCAACAACAAAACAAAAATAAAATGGCCGCAGCCGACTGCATCAGAAAGCTAAAAGGGGTGGGGTTGCCAGAATTTCCAGAAAAAGCAAAATGTTGTGCAAAGCAGGCGCGCCACATTTGGCCATTTGGCGCCACAATTGGCTCGTGAAAAAAAGTTGAAAAATCCAAATTCTTTATATCCAATCTGTACCATTTCCAGTAGCTATGCAGGTTCCGTTGTTAAATGTACGTGTATGTTCGAGAAAACATGTTCCGGTGTTGAATGTAAGTGTATGTTCAAGAAAACGTGTTTCGGTTTGGATGTAATTAAAAATATGGATATCCGTTACATAAAGGTTAGTTCTTTTCTTTGTTCATCCCTTGTTTTGAAATTGTATTTTGTATTTTTCCGTGTTTTTAAAATGGGTTTCTTAATTTTAATGTATCGTTTTCTCTTGAATTTAGTTAAAGTACAAACTTTTTTCTAAGTATCGTTTTTCCTTAAATTTAATTAAAATACAATCGTTTTTTTAATTTTTCGTATTTTTTTATAAGTATTTTTTTTTTTTTTTTAATTTTCGATGTTTCGAAGTTTTTGATATTGATTTTAAATCAAAAAATAATTTAAGTATCAAGTGTTTCAATAAGTATTTAAAATGAACAAAAATTGTATGTTGTAATCTTTTTATGAGTATTATTCACTTTTATTCAAAATGAATTGCACTACCATTTTTCAAAATTCCAGTTCATAAACCTAAATAATACGACGTCACTTTGATAGGAGGAGCCTATTTTAAAACACGGGAATATACGTCACTTCAGTTGGGAGGAGTCAATTTCAAAACACGGAGAAATGCGCCAACTTGGCGCAATTTTGTACTTAGAAAAAAGAGTGAGGGGGGGGGTCTATTCTCTGTTTTTACCTTTTTTTTTTTAAATACAAAATTTCCAAAAGACAATAACATGGAGGAAAAATCTTCTTCTAAAGCTTAAAATTCCCAGTCGCCACATGGCTATTAAACTTGAAAAACTGGTGATTAACAAAATTCTGACTACCTGTAGGACGGAGTGTGTTGGATGTCCGAGCTGGAATGAGAGGTCAAGGTAGGTGTTCCACTACATGACCTCTGCACGAACTCTATGTAGTGGTCTCTAGATCAAGGACACATTTTGATTGTTACGACCAAGGAGGTTCGGTTACTTGGCTATAACTTATAACTTCACGGGAAATATCGGTCCTGCTTACCGACTGTTTAATTTGGATTTGGCTCAGAGAGATTAGGCTAATATATGCGGATGTTCGTGAAACTTGAAAGAGATTAGATAGACGTTTGACGTTCTGGTACAGAAACATGTAAATTTTGCAGGTCGCCATTTTTGGTGATAGACATAACATTTTACGGTCACCAAGAATAATTCCATAGTCACCACTGGCGATGTGGCAACCTCTAATCTCGACCTTTACCTCCCCCCCCCCTTTTTTTATTTATTTGTCATTAAAATTCGGAAAAATTGTTGTATTCATTCTGTTTCAAATTTTTGATTTTCACAGAAATGAAATATATCCACCCACCAATGACGAATAGAATTCTTCGTCTGGCAAGTAAAACAAATTGCATATTATACATATTATCCCCTCTAAAAAAAGACTACTACATTTGTGAAAATCATAATCTTCCAATGACTCGCTAGCTAACTTTAAACACCTCCTGGTGCGATTCATCGTTCAGCTCAGCATAATGTAATGTACAGGCCATTCTATTATTAGCAGTTAATATATGTCATGAAGCTTTATTGTATGTCTTGGAAAATTTAAAATTTGAAGATAGCAAAGCACGCACTGTCAGAGTCAATAAGTGTTGGCTGGGTTATGAAAGTACACAAGTCCAGTTTTAAAGAAAAACTTCGTTCACTTTATTTGGTGAAAAACACAACTCGGCATATTACACGTACCTGGTAATTTTCCATGCCGTAAAACATCAAAAATATACTATGTACAAAAGATTTTTAGTTGTAAATGACTAGACAGAGATTCCTTGAAGCATTTGGTAGTAAGTTACTATACTACCTCTATCACTTGCGTGTATTTCAGCCACCATCACTTGGCAAAGGGAAACCAAAGGATAAAACATCAGGAAAATATTTAAAGCGGCTTCCGAACGTTTGTAAGTAAATTTAACGTTCAATACATGCTGGTCCAAACTGACCACATCTGCATCCGTTTCGACTATTCACCGTCGTCAAACGATATTCCGCAGTGCTTCAGTCAAAAACATTTCTGTCTGTCTGCATCAGACCATCAGTGTCTATCTCGTCTGACTTCTTCAGACGTCTGATCTCGATCGACCCTTTCGACCTTCTCCTTTGCTTCAAGAAACCTCTGCCCTATATATCCGAGAATGGACAGTTCCGGAAACGCCCCCGGATATGCAAATCAGATGCGTACGCATTGAGAACTGATTTGCATGAAACCTAATGTTGAAAAACGTCACGGTTCACGCCGGTGAACGGGAAGAGTCGTTCATATTAAATTTGCATAAACGCCCGTTCACAGGAACGTGAATCGCGATGTATTGATTATTTCCAACAATCGGCCCCCTCATGCAAATCCTTAAGTCTCAATGCATATGCAAAACAAAACTTACTCTGAGAAACCAAGGTATATCAATAAACACCAAGACCCCCAGTATCCTATCAAACATATAATGAAGAAAAAAATGTAAAGTATTATATCATTATTAAATTTAAAATAAAATGCATAAGTACTTATAGCATCTGAAAAATAGTCAAGTATTGTCGACAATATTGTAACAACAACATTTCACATCAAGTAGAAATTTATATACAACACAACTTCAATGCTTAAGTATCAGCATTCAAAAATTGAAATTTTAGTTTAAATTTAATTATAAGTATCCAAAATTTAAGTATAAGCACATTATCATATTAAACAAGTTAACTTTAAAAGATTAAGATTTTGTATAAGCATAGAATTTAAGTTTACTTTAAATTTGAGTATAAACACTATAATTCAAAAAGCTTAAAAAAATTTAGTCTATTAACACAATATAAGTATACAAAATTAATACTATTAGACTGCATTGATATACCAAATATTTAAAAATACATGATGCAAGTAATTAGATAATAAAATTCCTTTATCAAAACTTTCAACACATACTTTTTACCAAGTTGAAAAATACAAAATTTTATACACATAAGCTATTATTTAGCATCATGTGGGTCATGGAAAATGGATGTATATACAAAGGTGTAAAGTGAAAAAGATTCAATATCACAAAAATTTATACTCAAGATATACTATCTTATATCAATGAGGTTTAAGATAAACAATAATGTATATATATGACATCTTTTAAAAAAAATTCCCAAGTTGTAAATTCAATTTAGTATTTAAAATTTTCTTTAGACTAAACATTTAATCTCAAAAAGTTTTGATTTAGTTTTTAAAAATTTTATTACAAAATTTAAGTATTATTTCCTTAGTCATTGGTTTAGTAAAGTGATCTGCTAAGTTATCTTTACTATTTACAAATTTAACATTAAAAGATTCATTGACTATTAAATTTCTTAGGAAATGATATCTAACATCAATATGCTTAGTTCTATTGTTTTCAATTGGAGAGTTAGAAAAATTAATGGCTGCTTGGTTGTCGCTAAAAATAACACTGTTACTTTTATTAAAGTTTAACCCAAGTAAATGACATTCTTCAATTATGTTTTGTACCCATACCATTTCCTTAGCGGCTTCAGTTAGTGATACGTATTCAGCTTCCATGGTTGATAAGCTGACACACTTATGTTTAAAGGTACGCCAAGAAATAGGTACATTGTCAATAAAGAGTATCATGCCTCCAAGTGAAACACGGTCATCTCTGTTTGCAGCAAAGTCAGAATCTGAATAACAATTCAATTTTAACTCCTGAATGGTAGATAAATTCAACATATAGTTTTTAGTCTTTTCAACATATCCTAAAAGTCTTAACAATGCATCCCAATGCTTAATTCCAGGGTTTTCTTGAAATTGAGATAATATATTGATGGCGTAACAAATATCAGGTCTAGTCCTACTAGATATAAAAGCCAAACACCCAATTAAGCTCCTGTAAGGAAAACTTTGCATTTGCTTTATTTCTTCACTTGTCTTTGGACAATCTATTTTACTTAGAATATTCCCTTTAGAAATGGGAAGTGAAGTAACTGGATATTTATACTGTTGAAACATTTGACATACTTTATCTATATACTGACTTTGATGTATAAAAAATTTATTGTCACACTCTTTAAATTCCACGCCTAAAAGTTTTCTAATTTTTCCTAATACCTTGATATCAAATTCTATGCTAAGTAATGAAACAATGTGGTCTATGTCCCTTTGATATTTTGAGAAGAGAATTATGTCATCCACATAGACTAGCATAAGAACTTTGCTATTGTAAATATATGCACAATTACACCATTGAAGTTTTAAAAAATTTAATTCTTTTAATTTGGTGTCAAGTTCATTAAACCATTCTCTTCCACTTTGATGAAGACCGTAAATGGCTTTCTTCAACAAACAAACATAATCAGGCTGTTCCTGATTGACATAACCTTGAGGCTGTTTCATATATACCTTTTGACTCAATTTAGCATAGAGATAGGCAGATTTGATATCTAATTGGAAATGCATCCAGCCAAGCATGCATACGAAAATTGAGAAGAATGCTCTAATTAAGTTGAAGTTAACAACAGGGCTAAAAACTTCATCGTATGATTCTCCCTTTTTCTGACCATACCCCTGGGCTACCAAACGAGCTTTAAACCTCTTGATTTTCCCATTCTCGTCTTTCTTAATAGTGTAGACCCATCTATTGCCTATATGCTTTTGTGAGGTGGATGCAGGAACTAGTTCCCAGACACCCCTCTCTTGCATTACGGTCATTTCTTCATCCATAGCATTACACCATTTTTCGGACTGGGAAGATTTAATAGCAGCGTTGTACCCTTTTGGTATATTTATTTCAATATTGCTTGCTTCTGGTCTGCCTCTGACCCTTTTAAGACCTTTATTTTCCCGAAAATTAAACAGTTGCTGATCAAATTGTATATTCCTTTTATCACAATATTTCTTAACATCATTGTGCGACTTCAGCCTTTTATTATCTCCTTGAGCGTAATAATACACATCGGTTCTACTCCCATCGGGTCTTGGAACCATCTTTCGCTGCCAAGCAATATCCGAGCAAGGAGTCATACTGGAGTCAGCAGGAGAGTCCGTTTCCTCACTGGATTCAGACAGATCGTCACCAGTGTCTTCACTCTCTCCTGCCCCCCCATCAGACTGCTCTCTCGGATATTCCCCGTCTGAGTATTCTGAAAGGTTATCTCTTGATATCCCTGAGGAGATATTTCTGGGACAAATTGGGTCCAGGATGCCTTCCACTACATCACCCTCATCAAACCTCACATTGCAGGTCTCAATTGTTCTTTTCTCCCCTGACAAAAATATCCTATAGCCCTTAGTTTTAGTAGCATAGCCTACCATCACCCCTTCTGTAGCTTTCATGTCTAACTTCTTTCTGAGCTGACTGGGTTTGCCTACATATGCTCTACAACCAAAGGTTCTAAGATGTTTGACTGAAGGTTTTCTACCACTGTAGAGTTCATGTGGTGTTTTAGTCTTAAATTTGTGACATATTCGATTTTTAGTGTATGCAAAACACAATATTGCTTCCGCCCAGAATCTGTCATGTAATTTGCTGTCGTTCAACATGGCTCTAACACAGTCAAATGCGGTTAAGTTGAATCGCTCTGATACTCCATTTTGCTGTGGGGTATATGTGTTAGTCCTCTCAGCCTTAATACCGATATCCTTCAGGTAATTTTTGAACTTATCATGGCAGAATTCCATCCCATTATCCGTCCGGATACATAGAATTTTAGTACCTAACTGCCTTTCTTCTCTGGCCTGAAACTCTTTAAAATGTGAAAATACTTCTGACTTCTGTTTCATGAGGTAAACAAAAACTTTTCTACTATAATCATCTGTTATAGTTAAGACATACTTGTTCCCACCATATGAGGCTGTGGGTAAGGGACCACACACATCCATGTGTAACAATTGCAATGGTTTAGTGGACCTTATCCTACCGGTGGGTTTATATGATACTCTCCTAGACTTAGCCAATTTACACGATTTACAATTTAACTTTTTGTATTTAAGCCTAGGAAGTCCGTTTACGGCAGAAACTTTGCTGGTTTGGAGGAGATATTCAGCGTTTATGTGGCAATATCGTTTATGCCAAAGACAGTTTGTACTATTAAGTTCAGTTACTGAACTGCTAGGCTTAGATATTGAACTATCCACATTTCTATTCTGCTTAGTTTTTGTTTTGTCAGATTTAAATTTAGTTTCTTTAAGATTAGGTGCTATTTTTACTTTGTCTATTTTTCTGGAAGCACTAGGATCCCTATCCTTGGATTTCTTATCCTTTTTGTGTTTCTTGTCTCCATGTCAATCCCTATCTTTAGATTGACGGTTTTCTATGTTATGTTGTTCCTGGGTTCTATACTTAGGTTTTAAAAAATATAACCCATCCTTTCTTTTTGCATAAAAGAATTTCTCCCCTTTAGGTGTAAAAAACCATAGAACCCCATTAGCTCCATTAAAACTAAAATTTTGTTCCTCAAGAACAGATGCAGCTAATAAATTTCTCCTAAGTTTAGGAGAATACATAACATTTTCCAATTTGATAATACTTTGCTTATCCTTAAATTGGACATACATTTCCACCGTCCCGATAGCCTCAACTGGACTTTCGACATCCCCTACTGCTAGCGACATTGAAGTGCCTTTGCACTCATTAAATTTTGAAAATAACTTAATGTTATTACAGAAATGTCGCGTAGCAGCAGTGTCTACTACCCAGCTGAGTCTATCGCTAGGATCGATTACAGTATTAGCCTCAATCTGTGGAGACCCAAGAAATTCCACAATACTAGATCCATTATTTCTACTGCAATTAGATTTAGTATGACCTAGTTTGTTACACTTAAAACACTTAATTTTACTTTTAGAAATATTTACATTATGACTAGAAGTATTTACATTAGACACATTATGAGATACATTTGGAAATTTAAGTTTAGACACTTTTACTCTATTTACAAATTTCTTAGAAGTAAAATATGCAGAATTTGAACTCACAGTTTTGGAAAAGTCACTTGCTTGCTGCCTCAGCCGGCTCTCCTCCGCTGCTAGCTCTGCTTGTATTTTGCTGAGCTTGAAGTCCGAGTCATTCCATCGATATATAATTTGAACGATACCTCGGAATTCTTCCGGAAGGTACCGAATCGACTGGAATGCTACATATAGGTCTTCAATGGGGTGTTTCGCGTCTTTAAGCCTCGTCACGGCCTTCCGCAGTCTTGAGCAAAAAATGTCAACAGGCTCGTCTGGCTCCGGCCGAACGTCGAAGAACTCATCTAGTAATCTAACCAGGTTGGCTCGGGAAGGCGCTTGAAAATGTTCTTTCAAGGTATTCCATACTTGACTAGGTTCGTCGGTGACGTTTATCAACTCCTTGTATTCCGAGGATAAACTTTGATAAATGATGGCTAATGCTCGGTCTTTCCGGCGATAAAAATCATCGTAGTCGCGGCGACTTGCATCTTCCTCGATAGGCTTAGCACTTCCATCTACGTGTCCGAAACATCCTTCTCCCTTGAGGACGAATGAGATGTCGGTACGCCAGGTGACGTAGTTGTCCCGCGTCAGCAACTCCGTTCTACTTGCCTCCATGGCCACTCGTAGTTTTGAAGAAGCAGAAGTAAAAGTTCTTGTACACTGTTTACGTTTACACTGTTGCGTTTCGTTGTTCACACGAACTTCAAAATGGTGCCATGTGCGGCCCCCATCTGAACACTGGAACGATTTCTTTAAAGATATTTGTACTTATGACTCTATTGGGCATTGAACTGGCCCCGTAACCGTTTCTATTGCGAAAATTTAAAATTTGAAGATAGCAAAGCACGCACTGTCAGAGTCAATAAGTGTTGGCTGGGTTATGAAAGTACACAAGTCCAGTTTTAAAGAAAAACTTCGTTCACTTTATTTGGTGAAAAACACAACTCGGCATATTACACGTACCTGGTAATTTTCCATGCCGTAAAACATCAAAAATATACTATGTACAAAAGATTTTTAGATGACTAGACAGAGATTCCTTGAAGCATTTGGTAGTAAGTTACTATACTACCTCTATCACTTGCGTGTATTTCAGCCACCATCACTTGGCAAAGGGAAACCAAAGGATAAAACATCAGGAAAATATTTAAAGCGGCTTCCGAACGTTTGTAAGTAAATTTAACGTTCAATACATGCTGGTCCAAACTGACCACATCTGCATCCGTTTCGACTATTCACCGTCGTCAAACGATATTCCGCAGTGCTTCAGTCAAAAACATTTCTGTCTGTCTGCATCAGACCATCAGTGTCTATCTCGTCTGACTTCTTCAGACGTCTGATCTCGATCGACCCTTTCGACCTTCTCCTTTGCTTCAAGAAACCTCTGCCCTATATATCCGAGAATGGACAGTTCCGGAAACGCCCCCGGATATGCAAATCAGATGCGTACGCATTGAGAACTGATTTGCATGAAACCTAATGTTGAAAAACGTCACGGTTCACGCCGGTGAACGGGAAGAGTCGTTCATATTAAATTTGCATAAACGCCCGTTCACAGGAACGTGAATCGCGATGTATTGATTATTTCCAACAGTATGTGCACTTAATGTACTAATATAAACGGATCATATCTGGTAACCAGCCATGGCTGTGGGTATGAGAAACGCAATATCCTAATTGCTTGCTCATGTGTGTATATTTATATTATTATTATTACTATATATTTCTTTTACATAGTGATTATATAATTGCCGATAAATTTTATTTTAATTACTATTATTACTATTGTTTTTGTTTTTTTTTGACAAGAAAGACATCATTATGCAATGTTATTATTTATATGGTACTGGCTAGAAAAAAATAATTTTGACGAGCTGGTATGAATTCTGGTATGAAATTTCTTGTGTGTTTACACCTCCTGAAAATATTTAGACAACTTTCAAGGTTGCATTGTGTCTGTTGAAGTACTAGTGTGTGTACATTTCTGCATAACGTATATAAGAAAATTCATTGAAATGTATGGAATTTTTTATAAAAAAAATATTGGTTTAAGATATATTTCTAACTAATCTATAAGATTTTTTTTTTGTGTGTGAAGGCATAACTTACTTGCATTAGTATTGATCTTTATGGTATAGTTTTAATGAAAAGAACATGCAGTTGGTTAAAATATTCAAATTATTATTAAAATGTGATTAGATTTAATCAAATCTAGGCTTATCTTATATGTACTTGTGTGTGTGGGTAAATAAAAATGTGCTAAAGAAATTTAAGAATCTTTTCCTACGTCCCGTTTGTAAACAAATTTACAAAAATATATGAAATTAAATCAGTATATGCCAAAATAAAAGTGCTAAAATTGTATAAAAAACTACTCATATTCTTATAGATTAGAAGATATACCTGTATATTAGTAGTAGATTACCTGTACTACAATATGAGTTTCAACAATGTTTGCCAAAATAAATGAAGGCCATACATAATTGTTGTAATCGGTCGAAAATGCAATTTTGATATAATTTATTTTATATACATTTCTTTATTATTTAAATCGGAAAAGATTTAATAAAAATCATCTGCCGTATAAACACATTGGATTTAAATCAGTTGCTAAGTGACATAAGGTAATTTTCTTTAAATAAATTTGTGGAAAATATATTGTCTGCATAGTTCTAAGTCTATGGATGTTTTAACTATGCATTTTTAATTCATAGCTAGACAACTCCTGGTCCTACAAACTCGAAACATAGACTAAATTTTAAGTGGGGCTATTCCAAGGCTACCCACAAAATTTAATTAAATTCGGGGCAGTCGTTCTTCCATGATGATGAGACAAATAAGCAGATTTTCAATTTTATTTATATAGATATTCCTAGAACTTCCTACTTGAATGTTACTTGATCTTGCTCCTTGAATGTGATAATATTTTCCATCTTTGCTACAAAATTTTCTTTACCAAATAGTTGTAAATATGCATTTATTCCAATATTTTATTTATAGGCCTAGATAAGCTTTTGGTATCCCCTGATGGAGATGTTACAGTC